>ML677348.1:21341374-21482616 GCA_007922305.1 Dermatemys mawii
AAGGGGTTGATGTGGAGGAGGAGTGTGGTGTGTATGAGAGGGCTCAGGAGTGGGGTGTAGGAGGGGGTGCGGAGTGTGGTAGGGGGCTCAGGACAGGGAGTTGAGGCACAGGAGGGGGGCAGAGTGCGGCAGGGGGCTCAGAGCAGGGATTTGGGGGTGCAGGAGTGCTTACCTTGAGCTGCTCCAGGGTGGCAGCGGCACGCAGCAGGGCTAAGGCAGGCCCCCTATCTGCCCTGGCCTCACACCACTCCCAGAAGCGGCCGGCACCCTGTCCCTGTGGCCCCAGGGGGAAGAGGGAGCAGTGCTTCTGGGAGTGACGTGGAGCCCATGATGCCATGGAGCTGGCAATCCCCCGGGCCGGATCCAAAGCCCTGATGGGCCGGATCTGGTCCGTGAGCTATAGTTTATCCACCCCTGCTCTAACTTAGTATGGAATAAAGAAACTATTTTGCATGTTGCTGATTTAATATGTTGTTTGTCCTTTGTCTGCAAGGTTAATGTTTTTCAACCGGACTGTCATCAAATCAATTGTTCTGTCTTGTAGCTGAATTTTTACAGTAAAAAAAGAGCATGGAAGGTTATAGATCAGGGATGGGAGGAGGGGAGACATTTTTTATTTTTTTTTTAATTCAAAATAAAACCAAAGATCTTGACTGTAAAGTAAATAATAGGAAATTGAAGAGGGGTTATTTGCTAAATTACATCAGTAGGTTCAGATCTTTCCATATAAATATCACTCCTTAATCAATAACCAATAACAGTGTGATATTTGGTCTACAGCTCATGTACTTATGTGTGTTGTTATGTCTAAGATATGTTCTCACAGTAATGTAATGTGAAATAATGAACTCTAGGTTAGATGGTAAATTTTTTTGTGCAGGTACCACATCCACTACTAAATTTGTACAGTATGTAACACAACAGGGCCCTTGTGCTGATTTTAAACAAATCCTCTTGTTGCAATCCTCTTGGTGCAATCATACAAACCCTTACTGAAATAAATACTACTTCCTCATGTAAGCAATGCCATTTAGCTTAATAAAACCAACAGTCTGAGTGAGGACTGTCCATGAGAAGTATTTGAAGCATTAAGCATTATATAGTTTTAGGAAAGGCAGATTATTATGTTTAATTATTAAACGGTATTAGCCTTCCAACTATTTAGGAAATCAATACCTAATAGTAGGCCTGATCCTTCATTACTTGAATATGGAATGCAGGGTTGGGCTCCAAATTTGAAGGCCCCGATTTTGCAAACCTTACCGGTTTGTCTGCGCTGGCACTGGAAGGTATAATTTCCAGCTTGAGTAGACATACTCGCACGAACTAGTTTTGATTGAGACAGCACACTAAAAATAGAATAGCGGCGAATGGTTGGATTGGTATCTTCTGATGCCATCCAAGACCATAAGTACATACTCGGGTAGCTAGCCCTTTCTGCCACTCATGCTGCCATGGCCATGCTTCTCTCTGTAGCATGCTAGCTGAATCAGATATAGTGTGGGTATGTCTACATAAGCTGGAAATTACACCTCCAGCTCCAGTGTTGACCCACCATTTAGGATGAAATTTTGGCCCCATTGACATCACTGGCAAAACTCCCATTAGGTTCCAAAGGGCAAGGATTTCACCCTTAGTGTTTATGTGAGCAAAGTTAAGCTTATGCCTAAGTGTTTGTCAGATCAGGGCCTATGTTTTGTATTCCAACATATAAAGCAGGGACAAGAGCTGTGTTAAAAAACACAAACTTGCTGAGTTTGAAGTTAGTAGAATGTACTGTTACTGCAACACACGGATACAATACTGGAAGCACATTTGTGAAAATGGACAAATTCATGACATCATTATGAGTCTGCTTGGGGACTTTGATTCCCTAAATTCTTCAGTATTCAGCACAAGGAAGAAATCTGCTGCTGCTTCCTCAATATTGTGCTAGTAGGGGGAAATCCAGCTCTCTCTTCTGTAGCCACAGAAGTCCCCTAAGCAATGAAACTGGTGCAATTTTGCTGTGGAAAATGGAAAATCCGGGAGCAGTACAGCTGGTGAATGCTCCAGGAGGCAGTGGAAGTGGCTGGGCTGTCATCGAGGGGTCACAGAGTAGCTCTGCAGTCTGTACTTGAGGATTCTCCTCCTGCTTGTCGTCTTGGTCAGCTTCCCATGCCAGGCCCTGGGATTTGGGTTTGATCCTTCATGTCTGAGGAATATGAATTTCTTCTACAATAATATTAATGGGTGGAGGACAAGTTGTTAATACATTTGCTTGCTCTTTTGGAATGCAACAACTTCTGTTTTTAATGATTACCTGTTGTGATCCTTTTTATACATTTTTTTTTAAAAATTGCTTTATTTTTTAATGATATGTAACAAACTTTCCCTAAATATGATTAATTTTATCCCTAGATTTATGTTGCTTTGCTTTTGTTCCTTTTAGTGACTGAAGCTTTAATATTTAATCTTTCTTTCCTGTTGCGATATATTATTGCCAGGGTAAGGTGATTATGCTTTGAATGTATATCCTTGACAAAAACAATGAGGAATTCAATGGCACCTTAAAGATTAATAGATTTATTTGCATAAGCTTCTGTGGGATGCATCTGAAGAAGTGGGTTTTTTACCCATGAAAGCTTATGCCCAAATAAATGTGTTAGTCTTTAAGGTGCCACCAGACTCCTCATTGTTTTTGTGGATACAGACTAACACGGCTAACCCTCTGATACTTATTCTTGACAATTACCATTTTAAAAAATCCTTAAGTAGATGTTTCTGTATTTTTCTGTCATTTCTTACTGTAAAGGCAAATGCCATAATAAGATTATTCTGTTTCATCTTGTCCTCTAAGGCCCTGATCCTGCAAGCACTAAATTGACTTTAATGGGACTAGAGAGATAAGGGAATGAGACAGTATCTTTTATTGGACCAACTTCTGTTGGTGAGAGAGACAAGCTTTTGAGTCACATAGAGCTCTTCTCAGGTCTGCAAAAGGACTTTGAGCTCTGTGAGACTTGAAAGCTTGTCTCTTTAACCAACAGAAGTTGATACAATAAAAGATATTACCTCACCCACCTTGTCTAATATCCTGGGACTGACACAGCTACCACAACACTGCATACATTTAGTGGGTCTACTCAGATTCATTGCTGTTACATTCTAGTTTTACAACCAGTGAAACTGCGTTGATTTTGCTGTAGTTACACTGATGCCAAACTGATGTAAAACTGCAGTAACGAAGCTGTGAATTGGGTCCTTTTAAAATCTTTTTATTCCCATAAACAATCACCATTCTCATGAAAGGGAAGTTTCTTCACTTTTTCCTATCACCACATTGTTATGTTTTCTGATCTTGAAATGTTGCATGAAAATAGCTTCATTAGCATTTTAAAATGGCTTATTGCCCTGCTTGGTTTGAGTTGCCTGTCCCTTACTTTTATTGACAGGGGAAACTCAGAAACAATTTAGTACCCCTACCCATTTTGGTAAAATGAATCTATTTCTGGGTACAGTATGAATTGAGTGTCATCGCTTTGGAAATAGAGGGAAGAGCACACTCCAAGTATAATACAGACTGTTGTTGCTACTTATTTTTTAATGTCAACAAAGCAATTTATAAAGGTTGTGATGTTCATGCAAAAAACAAACATGCAAACAAACCCAACATGCTAGCAGTTCTTAAGCAGAAGTCTCAAATGAAATCAGAAGTCTCAGATGAAATCACTGTCTAAAATGCTATATCTAAGAAACACATCCTACATTTTAAGACTGTTCTCATGTATTATTTCACATCCTTTAATGTATGTGGCTATAAGCCTCCAAAAGATTAGCTACAACAGGATGCCAGCAAGTTCTTTTTGCAATGCTCATGGGAAGAATTGAAGCACCATATCTCAGTGCATCTTGTAGACCAGTGCTTTCTTGAAAGTAGGAGAAAATAAATCATTTAAACGCCACATATTTTCTGACTGTACAACCTCAGCTCTGTTGTTATATTTGGAATCTTTAAATCTCCTGAGTGTGTTTCAACAAAGTTTTTAAGTTGTAAGCATTTGTAATTCTCTACTGTTTGTACACAGCCTTCAATCACTAATATTCTGTTTGTTTTTTTTAAAAAAAGAAATACAATCTGTGAGATTTTTATCATGAAATGTGTAAAATACAATATTGAAAATTTAACTTGATATTAGTAGTTTAGACTTGACCACGTATTTTCTGTTTCCCACTCCCATTTCATATATTTGATGACTGTATACCAGCCGATCTCCTGGTTGACCTCTGTCCTTAAATTTTTTTGATTATATACTTGAGCCAAGATTTTGAGAAGTCATTAGCAATTTTGGGCATCTATGTTTGGGGGTACAAATTAAAGGGGTCCTGATTTCCATGAAGTGCTGAGCAATGTCCCCTCTTAAGACAGGCTCTATTTAAAGTATCACACATGCAAAAACTAAGGGGATGTCTACATTGTGATGAAAAACCCTTGGCTGGCTCACACTAGTGGACTCAGGTTCAAGGGGATTGAGTTATGGGTCTGTGTAATTGGGGTATAGATATGGGGGCTCAGGCCACTGACCAAGCTGTAGGACCCTCCCACCTCACAAGGTCGAAGACCCTGGCCTCATCCTGAGCCTGAATATCTATACTGCAATTAAACAGCCCCTTAGTCCAACCGCCACGTCAGCTGGCAGAGGTCAGCTGCAAATTTTTAGTAGCAGAGTAGATATACTCTTAGGTATCCAGCCTCACTAGTCACTGTTGAAGATCTTGGACTTTAGTTCCTGGGATTCTCTTAACTCCATTCATTGTTGTATAGGGTTAAACCTGTCCAATAAGAGCATTATTGGATTGTATTACATTTTTCAGGTTACCGTGAGATCATGTATGTATACAAAATCAATCAGAACTCTAGTTCTGTGCACACAAGCAGTTAGAAATGCTACTGGGGATGAGAGAAGATATAATAAAGCCTTTTTTAACCTATACATTAAAATGAACAGCTAATTTAAGTATTTTTAAAACTAGATTAACTTCCCCCCCAAATCTCTCTTTATTTTAAAATGGTCTGATTCTCTTTTCTCAGCCAAACTTTTCTTCCACTAACTTGGAGTTTGATTATTGGGCAGAAGTGTGATGTCAGCTAAGCTGTATCACTTTAGGAAAAAGGAGAATAATTCTTTGAACCAAAAAACGTTCCAGAAAGGAGCCGTTCAAGCAGATATGGGGCTCCCTGCAATACTGCTTAATTGGCCCATGCAACTAAAAGGTCCAAACATCAGTTAGAAATCTACCCTACTCCTCAATTAGCCAAAACTCCTTTGCCATGCTAACCAGTGAGGTTAAGTCTCACTGAAGTGCAGTGACGACTGTGGATATGTTTGAAACTGACACGAGTGGGAGAAGGTTTCCTGTTAAGCAGACGAGGAGAGAACCTGTTATGTGCCTAAGTCAGGCAGAGATACATTGATGTCTGTATGCAAGTTGTTATGACCACTCAGCACAAAGCAGCCTATGCCCCTCATTACAAGGAACTGGAGCATAGGAATAAACATCACATTAGCATTGCAATCTATCCTTGGTGAGGTGAGGCCTCAAAATCCGTGGGCCTCCTTTGGCTCAGGTTAGACTGTAGTCTGTGAGGCAGGCCTAATATCAGACATACAGTTTCTCAAATGATTCTTATTTTTAAATATGTCAGAAACTGGGGAATTTAGTGCTTGTGAAAGGTCTTGGATTGGCAGTGTTTTTATATTGTGCCATTGGTGAGGATGGGACTTATCAGCAAATAAAAAAGGCCTGTAATGTGTGTGTTGGATTGAGGTTCACTTACTCAGCAGAGGGATCTAAGAAATATTTATTACAGCAAAATGCTCAGAATAGCGATCAGTTTCTTACAAGTGGGAGGCTTATCAGGATAATCTCATCATCGTGGCCTCCAGCATTGGACAATACAGCTTCAAACTCTTTTGACACCCAAACTTATCTATAACTTTTTGTTCTCTTTTCTTATTCATTTGTATTAGTCTTTCATTTCCATGTTAACTCTCCTCCCCCATCAGTACAGGCTTAGTGTTAGTTCAAACCGGTCTTATCTAGCTTATTAGTTACTTTATCTTTTCTTGTTCTCGCAAACATGATTACTCTGACATTTCTTACACATACACAGCTCTACTTAGGCAGTTTATCAGAACAGACTTAAAATCCACAGCAGGCTTCTGTCAGATCTAAATACACTTTCGCTCCCAATGAGGGGTGGGGAGAAAGGTAGGTTTGTACTTTTTGGTCCTTTAGGATTAATAAAGGCTTGAAAGTTTTTAATTTCTGCTTTATATTACATAAGAAATTCAGCTTTTGTCTAACCTGTTTGTTCTCGATGACTTCATGGATAGACTATGACATCATAAGCATCAAAGAAGTGATACTGAAGTAACTGAATGGGAAAGTAGTTTTAGTCAGTCTGCAAGAAAATACTTTCTTGTTAAGGATTCATCATGTCCACCTTGGTCCTCCAGTAAGAACAGACAGAAAAGACTATGTACACTTCATATGTAACGGCAAAAGAACCCATTTATCCTTTTTCTTAAACACACACAAAAAAAATGTAAAATCTTTTTTTTGTCTTTTCAGGGTTTATTTATTTTATTTTTTTTTTAAAGTCTGAGGCTGAATTCACAGACCATATAAAGTTCCAGTGCAGGCTTAAGCCACTGGCTACTGATGTGCCTCAACTCAGTTCTTCAGGGACTAAGTCTAGGTGTGTGAGGGCAATTCACTTTTCAAGCCATTTCAAACCTGACTTCTCTACCAAGGCTGCTTATTAGGGCCAAATTTCAATTTGCCTCACAGGAAAAGCTCTGACCACAAACGCGTGCATCTTCATACACAATACTGACTGGCATGTGTAACCTCCAACATTTGCTTTCACAATTACAGTAGGCAGATAGAAGATTACGTGCAGACAAGCAGATTCCCCAGGAGAGGAAGGCTGATCCATTGGTTAGAGCACTAGCTTAGGCCATCTGAGACTTGGAGTCAATTCCTACTCTTCTATGGATATCTTGGGCGAGTAACTTAGTCTCTAAGTGCCTCGGTTCTCAATCTGTCAAATGGCGATAATAGTATGCCCCTCCCCCTTTGATAAGTACATCAAAGATTTTGAGGTACTCAGATGCTACAGTAATGGGGGCCATATAAGTACCTAAGAAGTTTGCAAATTTTAAAACTGTAGGTAAGGAGATTGGCTGGAAATTTGGCCCTTAGTAGAAGGATTGGGTTTTTTCTGTATTTTGGATACCTGTCTACAGGGAAGGAAGTGAGACCACCAGTTCATGGCCACAGAACATCTACTAGATGACGATTCTTTATAGTCTCTATTAGCCGGGGCTGGATTTGACCTGTTGATCAAGAGGGTTTATAGCCTGTTATTTATACTACATTTCTAAAGTACCCATCAGGGTGTGGGCAAGGCAACAATATTACTAGTGGGAAAATAATTGCTAATTCTTTGAGTTCCTCTAGCTCATTTAAAATCATGTTGGGTGGCACTGAGCACATGGAAGAAACAGTCTCCCTCTCTCATTTCTGGTTCCCAGCACCACAGTAGCCCTAGGAGGCTGGTAGGAACAAATGCAGGGAAGGTCTTGCTCAGCTCTGCAACCCCAGAATAGTGCATGCTTGATGCAGAGAGAATTTTCAGAGAACTTAGCTGCCAAACTCTGTCAAGTGTTTACTGAGCATGTGTGCACGGAGATTTTTCAGAGACTTATAACTTGGCAAAATGTGGGTAATTTTTTACAGGGATGGCAGAAAGCACATCCCTGCCACAAAGCGTGCCCCATGCCAGATTTCAAATATCTTTTCTAAAGCTTATCCATGAAATGGGGGGAAAATTTAGCACAGGGGAAACAATGTATTTGTTTTCTCTAACCTTGTTCTCGGAAACAGATAAACTGTTTTGGCTAAAAGTTTGCAGAAAGATTCACCATGAGCAGACACTCAGCATGGAAAATTCCAGCTTGACTTGCTGGCTGTATTTTGGCAAAATTCTAAGATAAGATCTTGTTTTCTGTAAAATGGGAAGCGCAGGTTAACCAGCGGTCTATCTGCTCTGGCTATAAGTAATTAACTGAATTTCCAGAGTGTGCACATGCTTTAAGCAGAGTAACTGAATGGACTGCACTTGGATCACTTATTCATTACTGAAATGCAACCACCTCCGACATGACAGATGACCGCTGTTCAGAAGGAGAGGAAGGTTAGACTACAATATCCAGCTAAAAACTTCAGAGGTAGGCAGAATTGCCAGAATTACAGTGTGGCCAGGACACACAGGTATAACTATAATGGCATCAGTTGTATGTATGAGGTACAAGAAAGAGTCTCCCAGTTGTGATTGATAGATGGCACCTCCAGCAGCAGAGTACCCCTGAATGCCATGCTAGGATTTTGCTGCAACACTGAGGGGGAAAGGTATTAGACCCCTGCAGCTCAACAGTGGGATACCAGTCAATTTCTTCCCTTTCCTATCGCTGTTCAGGGATAACTCTCATGGACCCAGCTGAGGACTAGTACAGAGTTTCTTGGGCAGGGGATGTGAGGGCTTTGCCTGACTGCTATAATTTGATTATCCAATGATTCTGCATCATAGTAATGATTTCCTATGTGTGAATGTCACTTGAGATGTGGGACATTTGGCAGCCCTCAGACACTTATGGACTGTTTTTCAGGAGTGTTGTTTGTCCACAATTCCAGCTGATGGCAAGGAGAGCTGTGAACTCTGGAAGTCAGTTACCGTGTCTCATGCTGGGAACTCAGAAAAGGAGGCATCCAGAATCAATGGTCACTTTTGAAAGTTTGGCTACCAAGGGCAAATCCTGGTCATCGTTGAAGCCAATGGGGAGTTTTGCCACGGACTTATATCTGAGGGTGGCTGAGAGAGTGGGCTAATGTGATTGCAGGGCCATTCTCTTTGAAAATTCATGGTGATCAGGGGAGGTTCCACATGATTGGAAAAAGGCAAATATAGTGCCTGTCGTTGAAAGAATCCAGGGAACTGCAGATGAGTCAGCCTCACCTCAGATCCTGGAGAAATCATGGAACAGGTTCTGAAGGAATTCATTTTGAAGCACTTGGAGGAGAGGAAGGTGATCAGGAACAGTCAGCATGGATTCACCAAGGGCAAGTCATGCCTAACCAATCTGATTGTCTTCTATGATGAGATACCTGGCTCTGTGGATGAGGGGAAAGCAGTGGACATGTTATTCCTTGACTTTAGCAAAGCTTTTGATGTGGTCTCCCACAGTATTCTTGCCAGCAAGTTAAAGAAGTATGGATTGGATGAATGGAGTATAAAGTGGATAGAAAGTTGGCTAGATCATTGGTGCCAATGGGTAGTGATCAACAGCTTGATGTCTAGTTGGCAGCTGGTATCAAGTGGAGTGACCCAGGGATCAGTCCTGGGGCCACTTTTGTTCAACATCTTCATTAATGATATGGATGATGGGAAGGATTGCAAGTTTGTGGATGGCTCTAAGCTGGAGGGAGAGAGAGAGAGAGAGAGATGCTGGAGCGTAGGGATAGGGTTCAGAGTGACCTACTTCGGGCCAAAAGAAATCTAATGAGGTTCAACAAGGACAAGTGCAGAGTCCTGCACTTAGGATGGAAGAATCCCATGCACTGCTACGGGCTGGGGTCCGACTGGCTAAGCAGAAGTTCTGCAGAAAAGAACCTGAGGATTACAGTGGACAAGAAGCTGGATATGAATCAACAGTGTGCCCTTGTTGCCAAGAAGACTAATGGCATATCGGGATGCTTAAGTAGGAGCTTTGCCAGCAGATCACTTCCCCTCTATTTGCACTGGTGAGGCCACCTCTAGAGTACTGCATTCAGTTTTGGGCCCCCGCTACAGAAAGGATGTGGACAAATTAGAGAGTCCATAGGAGGGCGACAAAAATGATTAGAGGGCTGTTGCACATGACTTATGAGGGAACTAGGGTTATTTAGTCTGCAGAAGAGAAAAGTGAAGTGGAATTTGATAGCAACCTTCAACTACCTGAAGTGGGGTTCCAAAGAGGACGGATCTACACTGTTCTCAGTGGTACCAGATGACAGAGCAATAGTCTCAAGTTGCAATGGAGGAGGTCTAGATTGTATATTAGGAAAAACTATTTCATTAGGAGGGTGGTGAAGCATTGGAATGGGTTACCTAGGGAGGTGGTGGAATTTCCATCCTTACAGGTTTTTAAGGCCCTGTACCATTGCACTCTAAATGTTTTATGAAAATATGCTTATGAATGTGAATACAATGTAACTGGAATATGCTTTATGCAAAAGTTCTCTTCTAAGGTATCATTACAAGGCTTATAATCTAAAATACATCCTATTTGTATGCAGCAAACTTGTATCTGAAACTAAAAATACGAAGTATAACTCCGAGGTCTTATTGTAACTATGCAAAGTATGGGCCATTAATGGTGGTTTAGAATCTTGATGGCTCCCATTGACTAGGACAATTGCTTGTAGATAGTTTATTTACTTGCAAGCCTTCCTGTGTAGATGTGGGCCAGCCAATGGGTGGGAAGAATGAGGTCTCACAGGACATGTGACCATATCACATGATTCTGGAATCCATCTTAAATCTGGTACTTTTCCATTTAGAAGGAGTGGGGGGGCCCAGAGAGACAAAGATTCCCCCCTTGCCCCAAACCTATAAAAGGGGCCAGTCATGAGAACACCCCTGCTTTCCACCTAAGATGTCTGCTGGAACTGTATAAGCTTTATACAGAGTAAAGCAGATTTATTTGGGGTTTGGATCCCAATGGGAGCTGGGTGTCTGGGTGCTGGAGGCAGATAACTGAATAGAGCTTAGCAGGCTAAGTCTGGAGCTCCGGGGGTGTGGATCAGACCTGGGTCTGTGCTGTAACAGGCTAGTGTGTCTGGGTCAACAAGGCAGAGTTCAGGAGTCCTAAGGTGGCAGGGAAAACAGGCTCAGAGGTAATCTCATCACGTCAGGTGACAGTCCCAAGGGAGTCTCTGTGACCAAAGCTGTCACAGGCCCAACTTGACAAATCCTTGGCTGGGATAATTTAGCTGGGGTTGGTACTGCTTTGAGAATGGTACTGCTTTCAGAATGGAGAGGGGTAACTAGTGGTGTTCCCCAAGGGTCAATCCTAGGGCCAATCCAATTCAACTTATTCATCAATGATTTGGAGGAAGGAGTAAACAGTGAGGTGGCAAAGTTTGCAGATGATACTAAACTGCTCAAAATAGTTAAGACCCAAGCAGACTGTGAAGAACTTCAAAAAGATCTCATGAAACTAAATGACTGGGCAACAAAATGGCAAATGAAATTTAATGTGGATAAATGTAAAGTAATGCACTTTGGAAAAAATAACCCCAACTATACATACAATATGATGGAGGCTAATTTAGCTACAACTAATCAGGAAAAAGATCTTGGAGTCATCGTGGATAGTTCTCTGAAGATGTCCATGCAGTGTGCAGCGGCGGTCAAAAAAGCAAACAGGATGTTAGGAATCATTAAAAAAGGGATAGAGAATAAGACGGAGAGTATCTTATTGCCCTTATACAAATCGATGGTGCACCCACATCTTGAATACTGTGTACAAATGTGGTCTCCTCATCTCAAAAAGGATATACTGGCTTTAGAAAAGGTTCAGAGAAGGGCAACTAAAATGATTAGGGGATTGGAACGGTCCCATATGAGGAGAGATTAAAGAGGCTAGGACTTTTTAGCTTGGAAAAGAGGAGACTAAGGGCGGATATGATAGAGGTATATAAAATTATGAGTGGCGTGGAGAAAGTGAATAAGGAAAAGTTATTTACTTGTTTCCATGATAGAAGAACTAGGAGCCACCCATTGAAATTAGTGGGCAGCAGGTTTAAAACAAATAAAAGGAAGTTCTTCTTCACACAGCGCAGTCAACCTGTGGAACTCCTTGCCTGAGGAGGCTATGAAGGCTAGGACTATAACAGACTTTAAAAGAGAACTGGATAAATTCATGGAGGTTAAGTCCATTAATGGCTATTAGCCAGTCTGGGTAAGGAATGGTGTCCCTAGCCTCTGTTTGTCAGAGGGGGGTGATGGATGGCAGGAGAGAAATCACTTGATCTTTACCTGTGTCATAAGTATAAAGTAGCCTAGAATTACTGTTTACCTGTAAGGGGTTAAGCTAAAGGTAACCTGAGAGGTGGACAACTGACCAATGAGAAATTCCTCAGGAGACAAAGGATTTTGAGTTTTGTTTCTCTCTGGGTCTCTTCTCTGTTCAACTAGGCTATGGGGTGAACCACACCTATTTCTTTTACTATAACCATCAGCTTTCTATTTAGTCAGGTAGTGAGTAAGTTTACCTTCTTTTTATCACTTGGAAAACTCTTCAATTGGTAGAAATTTATCTCTGTGTTTCTCTAATACTGTAAAGCTTCAGCAGGAGGAGAAATTCGGGAAGGGGCTTGTCTTTAACTCTTTATTGATTGTTGTAGATGCTGTTCTGTTGATGGTTATAATGGATTTATTCCTTTCTTTTTCTTTCTTTTATTAAAATCTTTCTTTTGAGAATCTGACTGCTTGTTTTCCATGGTGTAAGATCCTGGTTTTGGATCGGGCGTGTCTCGCATGATCAGATGAGGCTTTTCTCTCAAGCTTCCCAGGCAGGGAATAAGTTTGGGGGTTTTGTGGAAAGAGAGGCCACTTGAAGCCCCTCTATGTCCAATAGTTTTTTGAGACATTCTCACTTGATGGTGGCAGCATACCAGGTCCAGACACAGGAGAAGTTTGTGTTCTGGGGAAAAACATTTTAACCCAAGCTGGTAAAATAAGCTTGGGGGGTTATTTCTTTTTTTCATGTGGGTCCCCACATCTGTACCCTAGAGTTCAGAGTGGAGAGGCAATCCTGACAACCTGTTAGGTTCAGTCGCTCCGGGGCACCAGGCATTGGCCACTGTCAGTAGACAGGATACTGGGCTAGATGGACCTTTGGTCTGACCCACTACAGCCTTTCTTATGTTCTTATGAGAAGGGGGTTGGACTAGATGACCTCCTGAGGTCTCTTCCAACCCTAATCTTCTATGATTCTCTGACTTCAATAAAACCAGAGTGCAAGTCCGAATCCTTTGTTTTATACAATTCCTATGCAGAATTATATAAAAAAATTAACTAGTCAAAGATGTGTGTTTAAAATTTCACTCATGATTCCTGATGTTTTTATGCCTTTTCAGTTATGATAAACATTTAGGGATCCAGGCCCAGATCCACAAAGATACTTAGGTGCCTAAACCCCAGACTTCTGGTCCAAATTTTAGGCTCTATTTTGATCCACAAAATTCCTTCTCTGCTTCACCTAACTCTGTAGGTGCCTAAGTTTTCAGGATAGAAGTTCCCTAGGTGCCTAAGACTCTTGAAAAGCACACTGCTGCCTCCCTCTACCCATTGTATGCTTTTACCACAGAAGCTCCAAAGTGATCCACAAACTGTGGAAAGATAGACATCTGCATGTCTATCTCGCCGGCAGGGCCTGATCTGGTAGGCATGCTCAGAGGCCACCTATAGATCAGGTCCTGTTCAACACCTCACTGTAGGTGGTGTCGCCCAACTTATAACCTTTAGCCCACTGGTTAGGACACTCACTTGGGATATAGGAAATATAGGTTTCATTTCCCACTCTGTCTTAGTGAGAGAAAGGATTTGAACAGGAGTTTCCCACACTCGGTCTTCCTCAGTCTCTTCTCTTGAAGCTGTTCCATTGTGTATAAAGACTTAGAGTTGTTGGGCCACAGAGAGAGTGTGAGAGTGACTCTGTACCCTGCTGGAGATGGCAGATCAAATCCCCTGGCTCCCATGACACTCTATTTATTTATAAAAAGTGGAATAACTTCAATGGGAGAGACTGAGGGAGTGCTGTTGGAGCACTCTCGTGAGAGGTAGGATATGATCAGAGATCTCCTATTTCTCCCCTGTGGGGAGTGGAGGGATTTGAATGGGGGTCTCCCACCTCTCAAGTGAGTGTTCTGACCAGTGGGCTAAACGCCTCCTCCAGATGTTGTGTGTGGATTGTGCCTAACTCTTTCTCATCAGAAACCACTTATCACCTAAGCTTGTGTTCCTCAACCTTTTTGATATCAGGGAGATCTCAGGGATCAGAACCAATCCACGGACTGGTTGTTGAGAAACAGTGACCTAAGCCTTCTGATTCCAGGAGTGAATCTGATTGTAGATCATTAGTGGAGCTAAGCACCTATCTCCACGAGAGGGAATGGCCCTAGCATACCCCTTTTTCCTTGGCATCTCTCATTAGCTAGCTTGCTGGCTTTTGTGGCTCTCATTCTTGGGTGCCTGTCTCTCACCATTCATTGTACAGGGAGCTTAGGTGCCTAACTTTGTGGATCGTCAGTGTTGTTACTGTGATTTTTCTAAGTGACTAAAAGTTAGGCATTGCAATGCCTAAGTCCCTTTGTGGTTCAGGCCACAGTCTGGAAGTGTGGTCTTGTACACAAAAGCACAGAACCAGTATCCTGTATCCTGCTACTAGTTCTGCCACCAACTCGCTATGAGAACTGAAATACAAGGCCATAATTAAGTTTTTAGGATGTGTGGCAATAGGCCACTCCCTCCCTTACCAACTTCCCCCTCTGCTGTTTCTCTTTTATAAATTCTCTTCTCCCAGTGCTGTTTTTTCAAACAGCTTACTTTGTTTTTATAAACTTCCTAAACTACTGAGCCATTAGAGCCAGTGGGTAAACTATTCTGTAACTAGTGATGCCTTTGCTACATCCTCATTTATTTCCAGGCCAGGTGACCAAGGCAGGGGAGGTCAGTATCAGCATTCCGGTAAACAGTTGCTGAAAGAAGATGTTGCGCATTAGTACTTTCTCACTCCGCTTCCGTGGCTCTCTCCAACTCCCCACTTCCTGTCCTCCGACTTCTTTCCAAACTCTGTGGCCACCTCATACACTGAGGAAGTTCTATCATACCAGCTGTGTTTAAACAAAACCATCCCAATGATGGCACTGCTTGCAGCAGGGAGTTTTACTTAAAACTGGATGGGAAAATAGGACTCCAGAAATGCAAATTATTGTGACTGGTTTAGCTTGAATTATGTTGCACAAAAATTATAATTGTTTGCCATATCCCTCATAGAATTGTGTGCAGATCTCGGAAAACGTGACAGTTGCACAAGAGAGCGTTAAACAGGGGTATGCTCAAACAGGAAGTGAAGCAGAGAGGAAAAAAGAGAGGAAGGAAGAAACTCAATTAAGCATATTAAATATTTTCTTGTCAGTAGTGTTTTCTTAAACATTGGAAAATCTGAATATGTAAGTTAAAGCTGCCTGGGCAGATGGTGCTTGCTCATTGGATTCCATAGATCACACTGATGTTACCAGCATATTTTGTTTCAATGATTTCTCTAATTCATTCATCACATGCTGGTGTTGGACTTTATGACCTAATATTTTCCATCTCTAATTTATATGGGACAGATCCTTCAGTCCTAACTCAGGTCCAAGTCCTCATTATTTTACTCATGCAAATAGTTCAATTATCTTCAATGGGACTAACCACATGGATAAAGTAAGCAAGATTTGGCCTTCAGTCCATACACAGCTAAAACTATGACTCCAGTCTAAGGAGGTTTTACCTAAGTAAGGACTGCAGGATTTGAAAGCAGAAAACCAAATTCCACTATGATTTATATTACTGTATTGTATATGTCAATTGTTTGAGTTCCCCTATGTTCTTTTGTTATTATCTCAGGGTAGTGATGAATACAGAATCTTGATTCAGACTTGTCTGTCTTTTAGATAAGACTCTCTAGTTTTATTGCTTATTGTTTTTTTTTTTCAAGAATAGGACTAGGGTTTTTTGGGAAAGCCTTTGAGAGCCATCATTCTCATTTTAACTTTAGAAAACACATGAGATCTCTCTGTTTCATTTCTCCCCAGTTTGCATTTGGTCCTAGCTGTAGAGAATGTGAAGCAGCAGCTTATGGTACTGGAAAGATCACTAGGAAAGAGAATGTGTTCTGTTTGTTCAAGCTCATATTTTGTGCATCCAAACAGATTCTGCATACCCACTAGTGGACAGCAAATTGCCTTTCTGTGGGCAAATGACACCTCCTGCAGCCAAATTTTCATGTGGTCTTGCATTCTGGATGACTGTATTTTTGAGTGTCCAACCTTCGACAACCTGCATGTCAGGGTGTCCCAAGATCAGCACTCAGAAATGGAGGCACCCCAAATTAGAGGCCACATTTGAAAATTTTGGCCTTAAAGTGCCTTCCTTATTTATACAAGCGACAAAGAGTCTTGTAGCACCTTATAGACTAACAGATCTTAGGGATCATAAGCTTTCATGAGCTAAGACTCACTTCATCAGATGAATGTTGTGGAAATCTTTTAGTCTTATTTCAGTTAAATCTCAGAAACCTAGATCTCATCCACCCTCCAGTGTCAACCAGTCACTCAGGGTTGATCTATATTACAAAGTGAGGTCGATGTAAGCCGCCTTGCACAGACCCAGTTGTGCGTGTGTCTACATGTAAGTTTCTCTTCTGACGATGTAAATGCCTGTTATGGTCACATTGTAACACCACCTCCCCAAATAGCGTTGAGACATGGTCAATGTACTGAGGTTGATGCAGTGTGAGTATAGACATTGCGTTACCTATGTCAACCATAACATTCTCCAGCAGCTATCCCACAATACCCGACACTAACTGTTCTGGTCACAATTGTGAACTCCACTGTCTAGAAGATCTCAGACACTGGAAGCCCTCCCCCATTTCCCTTAAAACCCTGCAAATTTTGAAAATGCTTTTTCCTAATTGTCCAGTTGGTGAGCAAATTAACAGCTTTCCATTGTTGTGTAAAACTGCCTAGCCAGCCATGCCAAGTACGCGCTCCACATGTGCTCCAGCCTGGAGAAGACAGGAGATATTGGATCTCCTGGACCTATGAGTAGAATAAGCTTTGCTGGTGCTGCTATGAACCAGCCATACAAATGTGGACATGTAGGAGAAGATTACACGGGAAATGCAGGAGAAGGGGTACAGCAGGAATCAGCAGAAGTGCTGCATGAAAGTGAATGAATTGTGTCAGGAAGGCCAACAGTTGATCTGATGAAGAGCCTCAAACTTCTTGCTTTTACAAGGAGCTGCTTGCCATACTTAGAAAACACCCTACCACCACCCTCCAGACTACCATGGATACTGCTGAGGAACCCAAGATGCAGCAGGGAAGATGAGGTCCTTCCCTGACCAGCTAACGTTGATGTCAATGAAGTATCTCTGGTGATCCACCAATGCTTCCATAACCATAGAAAAGTTGCCTTTTTCATTGATGTACTTTGTGACAAGGTGATCTGGTGCCAAAGTGGGATATGTATGCCATCTATCATTCCATAGCAGTTTGGGAATCCTGTTGCTGCAAATCCATCCACTCTGTCCTGAACATTTCCAAGAGTCACAATTGTGCATAGCACAAGACAATTAATGGTCCTGTGTACTTGCATGACAATGACCCCAAAGTGGATTTTTCAACTCCAAAATGATTTTCAACTCACCAGTAGCAATTCAGTTGCAAGATTCTTACATTGTGATCCCCACTTGCTTCTCCACTTTCAGTGCAGCTCTCATTCTGGTGTCCATGCAAGGGACTTCTGGGGCAAACTCGGCACACAAATTCAGGAATGTGGCTTTTTGCATCTGAAAGTTCTGCAGTCACTGCTCATCATACAAAACATGCATTACAATGCAATCCCACCAGTCAGTGCTTGTTTCTCGGCCCAGAAGCGGCACTCCACTGTCAAACCTGTGAATGCCACCAACAGCTTTGTATTGGTTTTTGTTCACTATGTCCCACAGCAATCCATCTTCCACGAAATCATGATGTGGTTCTTTTTGTGAGTGTGCCAGTATCGGAGGATCATGTGTCCTGCACTTGCAACACTCATGACAATAGTGCAGAGCTGTGTAATTTCCATGCTTCTATTAAAGATGGTGGACAGTGAGGAAGGTCGTATGGGTTCATGGGATTTTAAAAAAGATGTGAAAATTTTGAGAGAGCTCACATTATGGGCTGGAGAAAGTCGCATGCAGGGAACTTGACTCCTTCTCCTAATCATGCCTGTGTGACTTGTTTCTGCCCCACCATGTGTAGCCAAAACTTCCCAAACAGTGCTCTGGATGGTGGTGAGTTGCACACTGGAATATCTACCCCTGGTGCACCTCACTGTACATTGACACAAACGTTGCTGGTGAGTATGCTCAGTGCTGATACAAGGAGCCAAGTACGCACGCACATGAGCAATAGACGAAGTATGGTAACTTTATGCCAGTGTAACATGCTTCAGTCAAAGTTTGTAGTGCAAACATAGCCTCATTAAGGCATTTAACCAACAAGATAAAAAAAAATCCTACTGCTGGTCCTGCAAATGTAGTTTGATCTCAGTAAGTCAAGTAGGGTTCCTTCTTTCTAGTGCATCACCAGTAATAAAGGTTCTGCAGGCCAAATTAGGTCTTCATTTACCCCTCAGCAGGCCCATTGTCTTCAGATTATGCTGTCAGTGGCACCAGTACAAACTGGTGCCTTCTGTGCTAGATTACCTGTTGGTGATGCATAAGAAGGAATAGAATCCAGCTCCCCACTCTTAGCTGTGTTAGTTCTGTGGGACTTACAGAAGCAAACATAAATTTTTGTCTCGGAGGTCAGCAGATATGACTCAGTACGCACAGGGGGGATAATCTGTCAGGTAGAGGATAGCATTTTTACACAGTCATTTTTCAGGGTAGAGCTGAATTGAATGGGGATTGCTAGCCCGAACCATTCAGGCATTCCCTGCTGTGGTCCTTATATTTCATTTTTGCAGGATATTTCAGTAAAGTTATTAGCTTCATTTCTTTACCAACTCCATCCCTCATCCACCACATATCCCTTTATATTTTTCTGTCCTTCTGCAACATCCCTTTCAGTCAGTGCCAGTGTTAGACATAAACACGTGAAACAATTGCTTAGGGCCCCAAGCAGTTCCAGAAGCCCCCCTATTCACTTTCTTAGTATGTGTTGTGTGTGGAAGGGGCCAAAATATTCTGGCATAGGGCCCTCAATGGGTAGCTCCCCCTCTGCTTTCAGTCTAACAATAAGGTGCACAATCAGCTCTGTGACAACTGTCATTGTTTTTTTGCTGGAAAAAAATGAAGCCTATGCCCTACAAAGCAACTGTGGAAATGTTGAGAATAACACTTCTGTATTTCATCCAGTCCTTCACTTTTGGAGTTTACTACCCCAATTCTGTGCACAGATTTTTATGTGCTGTGGAAAGGTAGCAAGTTCCTCATGGGACAGGCCTACTTCCTGTCCTCACAGGGAACTGATAGCAATTTTTACAGTCTCCTGGCTGCAAAATGCTACAGAACTGCTGAACTGTTTGAGCTATGGGCTAGAATGGAGAAGCCAAGTGCTGGGGCATTCTTGGCAGGGTGATTCAGAGATCAGCAGGGAGTAAGGCTGGTGCTGCAAAGAGAAGTAGGAAGGAGAAGAGCATTGGAAGAGGCCACGTGATTGCATGAGGGCAAACAGAGAGAGAATGAGGGGAAGAGTCAGAAAAGGGTAGTTAGAGGGAGAAAGTGGAAAGGGAAAGAGATTAACGAGAAATAAGGTGAAATAAAAAGAACCTGTGGAAAGAGGGAAAGAATGACACTGGGACTCTAGTCCAAGGCCCTAAACAAAGGGAGCAACCTAGGATTTTGTGCCAAACTACTGCCACAGTACCACTTCCTCCTGCTCGTCATCAACATCCCCTGTCCCACAGGTTTGTCTAGTTCCAGAAAAAATCTGGAACAGGATCATACTGTCTCCAAAGACTTTCCCCACCAACCGTAAATGGCTAGTATGCTCTCTTACAAAAATGAACAGGGCATCAACCCTGGGAGAAGGGAACAATTACTAAAGGACATAGTGAGAGACAAGGTCGCAGATCAGTCAGGTCAAGGTGGAGCTGAGGGAGAAGATGAGAAGTTCCAACTCAATGCAGTTTGCAAGGAGAAGCCAATGCAGGGTTCTGAGTCAGAATGGCCATATCTGATTGACAAGCTGTGTATTGGGCAGATAGGTGGCGGACAATATCATTGCTGAGAGGTTAGACATGAAAAGGTACCATTCGAGGTGCTGTGTTAATTAATTATCTTGAAAGAGGGATGTAGGTAGCCAAATTTGCAGATGATACAAAGTTATTTATTTTAGTCAGGACTTGAAAGAGGACTAGCTTCAGAGACATCTAAACAAGAATAAATGGATGGTAGATGAATTGGCTACCTGATGGCTAATGAAGCTTGGTGTCATTAAGTACAAAGTAAGGACTACAGGAGGGGAAATAATTAGCTCCTCCTACACTTTACAAGGTTCTCAATTGACTTTCAACTCAGGCAAGGGACCTGGGTGTCACTGTAGACAGTCAATGAAAATCTCTGCTTTATGCAGAGCTGTGGTAAAAACAAAACAAAAACACACCGAACAAGATGTTGAGATGTATTAGGAATTAGATGAAGAGTACCAAAAATACAATGTCATTATCTAAATTCCCTGGGGTGACCTCATCTAGAATGCTTTCTATAGAACTGACCAGCCCTGAGTTTGAGATGGGGGACGTTGGACTCCTTGTTTGTGTACCTGTGCAAAGGCCCAGTACAATAAAGTTCCAGTTTTGTCCCATAACTAGTACTACTATGTGCTGCATGCTGCATTCATAGCACATGAAATGAGATGATGTTCTGAACATAGGACTGAGCTCTAAGAATTCCTGCATCCTAATCCCAGATCTAGCACTATGTGGCTTTGAGAGTCTCTTAACTTCTCTGCTTCAGGTTCCCTATCTGGAATATGGGGATAGTAATACTTATATACATCATGGGAAGACCGTGAGGATTAATTCATCTCTGTAAAACACTTTAAAAATGAAAAAAACTATATAAATGCTAAGCAAAATTAGGTATTATATACAGTGAAACCTGCTTTAAACAGCTACATCTTTGGCATCTCAACTACTAGAGGTTTGCAACTAATTGTAACCCATGCTGTATGATTCTCTGCTCATCTCTTTTTGGCTATAGCCAAGATACCACATTATCCATCCATGATCTTCTTTTTCTGTTTCGTTTTCTTCTGTCAATAAATTTCTGTTATGGTGCTTGTACGTATGCATCGGCTGCTGAACGTTGCAAAATGTGCCCTGCAATTGAACTTTTTTTTCCCATAAGATTTCTGATGAGTGTTTGCTGAGTTCCAGTAATTGTAATACTTTTTTGATGATTGCATAACTATATCAGGGACCAACAGAAATCTGTTGCTTATAAGAGGTAATCTACTCATAACAGTTGAGCAAAATTCATAGAATCATGGACAGGAAAGGACTTTAAGAGCTCATCTAGTCCAGTCCCCTGCATTCCTGGCAGGACTAAGTACTATCAAGACCATCCCTGACAAGGGTTTGTCTAACCTGCTCTTAAAAGTCTCCAATGATGGAAATTCTACAACCTCCCTAGGCAATTTATTGCAGTGCTTAACCACCCTGACAACTAGGAAGTTTTTCCTAAGGTCCAACCTAAACCTCTCTTGCCGCAATTTAAGCCCATTGCTTCTTGTCCTATCCTCAGAGGCTAAGAAGAACAATTTTTCTCCCTCCTTCTTATAACATCCTTTTATGTACTTGAAAACTGTTATCACGTCCCCTTTCAGTCTTCTCTTCTCCAGACTAAACAAACCCCATTTCTTCAATCTTCCCTCATAGGTCATGTTTTCTAACAAAAATGATTAAAGGTCTATTCTTCTGTGAACTTTCTCCAGTTTGTCCACATCTTTCCTGAAATGTGACGCCCAGAACTGGACACGATACTCCAGTTGAGGCCTAATCAGCGTGGCTTAGAGTGGAAAAATGATGTCTCATGTCTTGCTTACAACTCGCCTGCTAATATATCCCAGAATGATGTTCATTTTTTTTGCAACAGTGTTACAGTGTTAACTCATATATAGATTATGGTCCACCAGGACCCCTAGATCCCTTTTTTCAGTACTCCTTCCTAGGCAATAATTTCCCATGAACTGGGGTGATCTCCTAAAACAGGAGGTTGCCTACTGTGGAGAGAGAACCTCTGTGTAATTTTCCTGTAATACCATACCTTCATATGATAACATCCACCCGCAGATTGCTGTATTCACATCAGTGATGGGATCTTAACCAGGAGGTTTATAATTCAGGTGAGTGGGGGTTCTAAAGCACTCTACATCTTCAGGTATAGGCTGGTCCAGTTAGTCAGTTTGTCTGATGAATGGTGCTCTATTTGTTTTTGATGAAGAGTTTTTTTTCCTCCTCAGCAGTAATCTCACTAAATTTAAAACAGTAAGAAATGATGCTCAAAAGAGAGAGGGTGAAATCCCAGCCCCATGGAAATTCATGGGAGTTTTGTCGTTGCTTTCCATGGGGCCAGGGTTTCACCCGAAGTTCCCATAGTACCGAAGAGTCATTTTTACATACCAAGAGCCTGATTTTCAGTTACTTTAAGGCCCCTATACCATACTCTGGCAGTGTAGAGGTGGATTAAAGTAGGTGTAAATTATATTCACACCCACTTTAAAGCACCTTTTACATTGAATCTTAGTGTGATTGTGAACTGTGTCCTGAAACTATAATTGTTTCATTTAGAAAAAGAAGAGGCATAAATAATGTGTGTATGTGTGTGGGTATATATAGAGAGATAAAGAGACAGAGCGATGCTTTTAAGAGACATAAAGAGGAAGTGGAAAGAACTCTACATTTCAATGTGACCTGCTCTGTGTGAGTAATCAGGTAGTGAGGGGGGGTTGCCCAAAGTAAGTAATATTTCCTTATAAAGACAAAATCTATCTCACTGCCAGATGACGTTTGATCACTCTAGTCACTTCCTTCACTGGGGTCACATATTGAAGGTTGACAAGTTGCACTTCGGATCAGAAAGGAGGGTTTTCCTAGGCACACTCCAACCTGCTTCTACTTATTTTTTTACAGCTTCCAAACAAGGTAATTTTTTACAAAAAATCTTTCCTTTCAGTTTGAATTGGATCTCACACTGCCTGGTAGTTCGGACCACAGCATTAGATTTGTGGTATGCTTACAGCACCTGTTATTTTTCTGTGCACCCACCCTCAATGTGCACACTAGCAGCTTAACTGCACAGGAAACCTGTGGTCACCAGGAGCAAGAGCATAGGATCATTAACAGCATCAATCATTTTCCAGTCTAGTGCAGATTATTTCTATAAACCGTTGGAAGTATAGGTGGTGTGTTATTCTGGTATATTGCCGTTTGTTCTATTTGTATTGGAGTTATCAGCTATATTTGATCCATTTGAAGATGTTGGGAGAATAAGAGTGGATCGATGTGGTGGTGTAGTTTAATTTTAGTTCCAGTGGTCTGAAAAAGGTGAACATTTTCTAGATGATTTACTTTCTCTGATACAGCTTAAAATTGTTGCTTGTTAGGAAGTCATACAAGCTAACCTATTATCTTTCTAATTTCACTGTGCTGTCCCTTCCCCGACCATGGGAGCCATACTGGGTTTCAATTTTAAGGCAGAACTTATGACTGATTTCAGTAGGACTCCTGTTTAAAAACATGTGGAACGGTCCCAGAATAAAACTTGGTTTTTAAAAGCCTGAGTCAATGTGCATTTAAGTCAGTCAATGTATTGTCATTGACTTGAATGGGCCTTGATTTAGACTCTACATTTATTTTGTGTTACAAGTCTCTGGATTCTCCGGGTGGCTTTAGCTCTTCTGAGCATTCACACAAGGACTTTTCCATTGATCTTTTCATTCCATAATTTCCATAGTCTTTCCTGCCTCTCTTGGCCAGGCAGTTGTGGATTCACCATGAAGTTAATTCAAGTTTCATTAAACATTGGCTGTATAACATTGTGGAACATTATGTCCCTGGATGACTTTGATTTCCAAATCATAAATAAAATGAGATGTCAGGTTCTAAATACATGACACCAAAAATTCAGGAAAGAAATATATATTAACCAAGATACAAAATCTTAGTTAATGTGGCACAAAACTAATGGCCAAATCCTGTAGTCCTTAGTCCTCATTTGGGCAAAAATCCACTGACATTGAAAGGAATTTGTCTCAATGCAGGATTTGTTCACTAGTTCAAATGGAGTTTTGATCATTGTGGTGAAATCTCTGGACCACATGTGTGTAGAGGGGTCGCTCCATAAACATATCTCCCCCTCCTTATGCTGAAGGGGTGGGGCAGACCTCCATGGTGTCAAATGACCTGAAAGTAGAGAATGAGTGAAAGGGGAAGGCAGGGAAAGACCCAGGCAGTCTTCCCCTGCATTGAGCAGAAACAGAAAACCCCCTTCTTATTGGAAAATCCCATTAAGAGCAGGCATTAGCCGTGTGAGCCATTTGAGAAATTCCTGATAGCACTGCAAGGTATTTCTGCATAAGGGCATGATTTGGCTGATTGAAAGTTCTGCTCTCTCTTGATAAGAGTGTCAGAATTTATTTACTACAATCCCAGAAGCTGAAGTAAGTGATAATATATTCTTCTGCACCCCCAAAAAATCATATAGTCAGTTTTTAATCAGAAGCCTCTATTGAAGTAAATTAAGAGTTCTGCCTAAACATGGATGATGTAAAATGGCTCTAGAATTTGTAAGATACTTTTCAAAAGTAACTTGACTGTAAGCCTATGCAGAATGGCATTCACTGAGTATAGTCTCCTCCCTTCTGCCCACAAAACTAGCATGAAATAGATAGTGTTATACCATGCCATTGATTTTTAAGCCCCAGAACTGGTATTAGGGAGAAGAGCTTTAAAATTCACTGGTACAATATGACTCCGTGGAAAAGATTTTGATGGAGATTGTACAGTAATGGTTATCACTGAGGTTTTATTAAAATATGTGCTTACTTTGGAAAGTGTGTGTGCATATAAGAAATGGGTGGCGAAACAGGGAGATAAATTAAAATTAAACAGTGACTTTCCTTCAAAAAAACAGTTGACTAATTCATCTACTTATCTGTTTCATACACAGCTGCAGAATCTAGTCAAATTCTGATGATGTTATGCAGTATGTTTAGCAAATCAAACCACATTTAGCAGACTAAATCCTATCTTGTTGTCATACTGTGGTAGGCTCATCATTGGTCATTCTGTACTAAACCAGGCCCTTTATGGTTAACTAAAAGGAAAATGGGTGCTGAGGATACTGAATAAATTGATTCTGAGGGAAAGAAAAGGGTTTTGATGATGATTTTCATCAGTTAAATTATTGTTATTAATTATTCTTATTACTAGTAATTACCCATTTCTGTGATGATGACTAGATTGTGGTAGCAAACTAAATATGCTAGGCATTTTCTGAACACAGGCAGACTCTAACCCTGAGGTAAAGAGTGTGCATGAAATCTTAAAGGCAAACACAGATGATTGGTGGGAGGGGGAAAAGGATGAAACACACAAACAGAATGATCAGCAGGGTGGTAATGGGCACATGACTTCTTAGATATTTATTTGTTGTCATTTTTGTTCTCTTTTTTCAAAGTTAGACACACTAAACTCCACATATTCCACCGCCCCTCCACAATTTAGCCCTCTCATCTTTCTCCCATGCTGAATCCCAGATTGAGTTCCAGTGTCCTTAGGCCTCTCCTCCCTCCCTCTCTCCATGCAGAGGAGCAGTTCATTTATGAATCAAAGAAACAGGAAAGTTGGATGATTTAGTCAGAAAGTTTCTTGAAGGAATCACATAAGTGAGTTTTCTTGAGGGAAAGTGCAGAGGCAGTTGTGGGAGAAGCGGACAAACAGGGCACTGGCAGAGAAGAGAGGATGGGTGAGGTGATAAGATAAAAGGGCAGGTAGGTAAAGAGAGGCAGAATTCTGTAGGGTCTGAACAGTTTTAGAACAGCAGGCATAAGGAAACTTTAGTTTACTTGGAAAATAGTAACTAATTGGAAGGACCTCCTAAGCAAGGTTGTGAAAGCAAAGACACAAGGACAATTAAACAGACATTATTCAAGAGCCTGTAGGAAAGCAGTACACAACAGTCAAACAACAGTAGGGAACACAGAAATTTTTTTGCATTTCTAGTATTCTTGGGATAGCAGAATGACTTTGGACCATATCATGACCTCAGATTTAAAGCAGAACTCCCTACTGAAATCAATAAGGAATTCTGCATAACTGATAACACAATATGACCCTTAGTATGCTCCCGGAAGAAATCTACCAGCAGATTTTCATACTGGGGCAAAAAAGCAAAAAAGGACTGGAGACTAGGAGAAAAAAATCCTTCCTAAATCCAGTTGGAACACCATACTCAAATATGTAATAATAGTGTATACATAAACATATTTGGGCAGCTCTTTGTTTTACGTTCTGAATATATTTTGAAAGTTTAGCTGGTTATGATTATTTTACATGCACCATGTAATTAATTATGTACTAATACGCTTGAAATCTGTACAGTAATTTTCTTCTATAATTTTATATCAAATAGATTTATTATACTGTACATATGCAGCAAACTTTAATTGAGTAAACAATTTAAGGTCTAACAACCAACCACCATGCATAGTGCCACCACATAGTGCAGAACCCCCGTGACTCTACTGTATAGGGATAGGGAATCGGTTGGAGAGAGGCTGTACTCTATTTACGTAAGTTTTCTTTACGCAGTCCCTCTCTGCACTCAGTAGGTGCTGAACATATAGATTCACTCTGCTTGCTCATATTCAAAATGGACTTTTCTGGGAATTCCGTTCATTACCCTTCTCAGGTTCTAAGAAGTGTTGTGTTGGCTATTTCTACAGAAGGAGCAATTTGATGGATTTAATACACAGAAGGGCAAGACTCATGGTTCCACAACTCTGCATAACCACTGGCCAAAAATCCCTGCAGTATTAGCAACAACTACTAAAGCCCAGTAGTGGCTGGGCTGGCATGTGGAAAGGAGGACTCCATTACCCTACAACCTCCCTGGAGCTCTCTTGCATAAAGTCTGTTTACTTAAGCTTGGTCTAGCACCAAAGATGTGTCCTTAAACACTTAATAAGTTATACTGAGAAACAATGTCCTGTCCTAAAAGCTTATGAAACTAAGATTTGTGTAGCACTGCCATGTTGTCTTTCAAGCAGAGATAAATATATTGTTTTACTGAAGTCTTTTCAATTTCTCACTGTCTGAAATAGATATATGAAGGGATCAGATGCAGCATCTTTATCATTCAGCAGCTATATTGGGGATGATTATAGTCTTTTTGAGGAAGGTACATTTACTGTGGACCAATTGTGAACCCCTTTTTCACACTGGGGAGCAATTACTCACAGACGTAATCCCACAGACTTCATGAAGGTAGCACAATCTTGCCCTGTTGTTCTGTACAATGGCTTGCACAGTGGGGTCCCAACCTGGTTGAAACTTCTAGGTGCTACCGTTATAGAAATGTTATGTATTGTTAATGTAGTCGGGTACATTTTGGGCTGTTTGGGATTCAGAATTTAATTTAACACCCTTGAGAAAATTAGAATGAAACATTTAACTTTATTGTGTATTTGTAGCTATTTAAGTAGTCTGATGGACACAATGCAAAGAATATACATCTAGAAAAAGAGCATTTTCTTAAATGCAGTGTATTCAAAATACATTAGTTGGTAGGGGTAGGCAACCTATGGCACGGGTGCCAAAGGCAGCACGCAGGCTGATTTTCAGTGGCACTCACACTATCTGGGTCCTGGCCACTGTTCCAGGGGGGCTCTGCATTTTAATTTAATTTTATGTGAAGCTTCTTAAACATTTTAAAAGTCTTATTTACTTTACGTACAACAATAACTTAGTTATATATTAAAGACTTATAGAAAGAGACCTTCTAAAAACATTAAAATGTATTATTGGCTTGCAAAACCTTAAATTAGAGCGAATAAATGAAGACTCGGCTTGCTGAAAGGTTGCTGATCCCTGGTCTATACCCTTCAGTGATTTTGGAAGTCATTTTTATCAAGAGTTACATTTTAATTTGATATTTTGTTCAGCAATTGTTGATGTTTCCTAATGCAGTCAACCACAGTGGCCTAGGAAGGAGTACTGCAGAAAGGGATCTGGGGGTCATAGTCGACCACAAGCTAAATTGAGCCAACAGTGTAACATCGTTGCAAGAAAAGAAAACATCATTCTGGGATGTATTAGCAAGTGTTGTAAACAAGATACGAGAAGCAAATCTTCCACTCTACTCCACGCTGTTAAGGTCTCAACTGGAATATTGTGTTCAGTTCTGGGTGCCACATTTCAGGAAAGATGTGGAGAAATTGGAAAAAGTCCAGAGAAGAGCAACAAAAATGTGAACTATTAGGGAAGATTGAAATAATGAGGTTTGTTTAGTCTGGAAAGGAAGACTGAAAGGGACCATGATAATAATTTTCAAGTACATGAAAGGTTGTTACGAGGAGAAGGGAGAAAAAATTGTTCTTAACTTCTGAGGATAGAACAGGAAGCAAAGGGCTTAAATTGTAGCAAATGAGGTTTAGGTTTTACAGTTAGGATGTGTTTCCTAATGTCTGAGTAGTTATGCACTGGTACAAATTGCCTAGGGAGGTTGTGGAATCTCTGTCTTTCGGTGTTTTTAAGATCAGGGTAGACAAACACCTGTCAGGTGTTTATTACTTCTTAGTCTTGCCTTGAGTTCAGGGGACTGGACTAGATGATCTATTGAGGTCCCTTCCAGTCCTACATTTCTATGATACTGTGATGCTAAATAACCAGTGAAGGACAAGATGTTACAGTGGAGCCTTTAACCCTGGGAGATGTGGGTTCAAATTTTGCCTTAGGCTGCTAGTGAAAATTCATTAAACCACATAACTAAACTGCCACACAAAGGGGAAGGATCGCCAGTCTGTTGAAGGACCTCCAGACTGACAAAGTAGAAGTGTTGTAGACTAGCACTGAGGAGCATTGATGAATCTACCTAGCTGTCTAAGTCATTGCTGTCAGCTAGATTTCTGTAGACCCCACACCTATAAATTAATCCTGCCCCTGCTCTAGTAGAAACTCTGAGGGAAGGTTGACATGTTAACACTGCCTATCCTCCCGGGCTGTGAATCCATTCTGGGCTTCCTTCTTGGCACAGAGAGATGCAGTTTACCTCTGACAACACTAGAGAATCTAGGGTTTTATGTACGTTGCATTTTAAAATAACAAAAATAGAATATAAAACGTGTCCTGAGGAGTGAGAGAGAGGAAATTTTAGACTATGCTGTAACTGCATTAAATATGTTTTGCTGAGCATCAGCAACATTATTTTGCTCTCTCCATTTATTGCCTTTATGGATGTTGGTTTTAAAGAAGTTAGGGCTTTTTTCCTCCCACTTTTTTTTGCCAGTGAACGGAAGACTACAGTTGAGCAACTTTAAGCCACAATGTTGTGGTTTATAGCATTGATTCTTCTTTTTACATGAGATCAGCTGAATAATTTCTCTTTTTCTCTCTCCTTGTGTGTGAGAGCAAAAAAGGAAGAAAATATTATGTGTCCTCTCTGCAAGACTACCTGCAGTTGTCAAACATTTCTAAGGCCCCAAAACATAAATGCCTCTTTCCCACCCATACAAAATATGCTAGTTGGACACGTAGTCTGACCAGGATGCCTTTGCATGGCGGCTGTAGCTGGGTCTGAGGACATATGGGCAAAACCTTGGAGCCTATGCATGCTAGTCCCCATTGAGAGAGAGAGAGAGAAATATTCCAGGAGAAGAATGTCCTAGCAGAGACTTTCTGATCACCATCAGTGACATGCACATGGATGAGGAGGGGGATTTAAGAATCATTAATTGGAGGAAGGACTTAGTGATGAAAATCCCCCAAAGATACTACCTGCTCCCATAGGTGCTGGAAATAGGGCAGGTGGAGGCTGCTTCCACACCCCTTGGCTTGAAATGGTTTCCATTATAGAGAGGGTTTACAGTTTGGTTCAATGACTCTCAGCACCCCCACTATACAAATTGTTCCAGCACCCCTGCCTACTCCCATATATCTCTTTTGGGGTACATCAGAAGATGCAGAATTCCTTTTCACTTCCTGGAGGCTTCTTCTCAATCGTTGTTGCTTAATCTCATTGCCCAGATGTGCTGTAGGTAATGATAATTTTCCTGATGCATTTTGGGTCAAAAACTCTCCTTGAAATTGATCAGAAAGAAAAGCTAATTCAGAAAAGTGGAAAACTATTCTATAATAGTGATGGAAAATTCTGCAAAAAGAAATCAGGTCTCAGATAACTGACAGCTTAGATAGGGCAAGAAAGAGTAAAGAAAACAGGAGTTACATGGGACCCAGCTCTGCCACAGAAAACAGTTTTGTTGTCAGGGAGAGAGAGAGCTCTGACCTATGTTTTTCCTCTGATGCTCTAAATGTTCTATTTCACAGGAATGACATGCTTCTTATTCCAGAGGCGTAAGTGAGAATAAACCATTTAGAAGAGGGTGGCTTGGGGAGCTGAAAATTTATGAGACAAGGAACACACCCAGTTCTCCCCTCCCTGTTCCCCACAATATTCTAGAAAAAAACATACTATTAACAAAGTAATGCCCCAGTGGGTAAAGAGTGTGTGGAAAATCTTTATTTCTTCAGCTATTCCAGCACTTAAAGTCATTACTGAGTTGATAATGACTATTCAAATCTATGTTCATGAAATGTAATGTTGCCACATAAAATTTGCCTTTTTGCTCTGGGGAAAAAGTACAACTTTACTTCAGGTGCATTGATATATCTTCACGGTTTTCATTCTAGTGCCTGTGAGAAACCGAAAAAATTGAGGCGCTTATGAAACAAGAGCTTCTAGTAACTAATTTAGTATAAATTGTGAAACTATTCAGCATTTAATGACTTTACTATTTATCATTTATATTGCACCCTAAGTGCACACGTACTTTGCCGAGAAATATGTAATAATTCATGAGATTACAGTACTTTTCAGATTTTTTTAACTACGGCGTCATAATCAGAAGAAATGAAAGAACATCAGTGCTGAAGTGCATCAATGTAGTGGTGACATTTCATTCCTCAGTTTTGAGACTGTTGTTTTTGTTCTTCCATTATGTCCTAGGCAGAAAATAGTATATCATTAGATCTCTTAAAACATCCATGATATAGCTGTTCCTTTTGAGGATGAGGTCAACTAAAAAACAGACAAATTACAGCATAATTTTGTCAGCATTTTCAGCACACAGGATGAGGATATATTTTTAAATAAAGGAACACAAAACAACATTCAGATATGGTTAAGAATATGGAGCAAGAATGTATTTGCACACTTTGCTCCTATGTTGCAACATTGGTGTGAACGGTGCTTTGCAGGTAAATAAGACGACAAGGCCCCAGACCTAACTTACACACATGTCCCACTACTATCTTAAAGTCAATCTATCCAAAACGCAGCTTTGTACCTCTTCTTTTAATCTGTTTCCATTTACTTCTGTCTCTTTCTTGCTGTTGACAACTCCACTATTTTCCTCTTCTCTTCGGCACATTGGTCGTTGTCAGATCCTTCCTTTGCATTCAAGTTTTTGCTAAGTCTTCTCTTTTCATTTTCTATAATGACCCCCAGCTCTGCCATTTATTCTGCTATAACCCTTGACCATTCTTCACTTTGATTAACCTTGCTCTTCCTGGCACCCCTGTCTCGTCCCTCTATCCAAAACAACTGCTGCTAATGCTATTTTCTTTCCCACTGCTCCAGTCACAACAGCCCCTCCTTAAATCTCCCCCTACCCCACCCTCAAAATAAACCAATGAGGAGTCCAGTGGCACCTTAAAGACTAACAGATTTATTTGGACATAAGATTTCATGGGTAAAAAACCACTGAAGAAGTGAGGTTTTTACCCACGGAAGCTTATGCCCAAATAAACCTGTCAGTCTTTAAGGTGCCACCGGACTCCTGGTTGTCTTTCCACCCAATTCAGCTCACCAGTAATCTCCTCACACCCTCCGTTGCTGAACTACTGTCTTGCCTTTGTTTGTCTTTTCCTGTCTTGTCTGCCATACACAGCAAACTCTTTGGAGCAGGGAACATGTTTTATTGTAAGTTTTATAAAGTGTAGCATACGTTTTTTACAGTGCATTGTGAATGACAAGTTAGAAGGTTGTTCAGATTCAGATGGAGTTGCTGGACTCCCAACAATCCCGATATCTGGGAAATAAATGCAGGCTTCTTTGCTAGAATCCAAGCCAGTGTCATTCAATGAAGTTCTGGAAGTGCGTGGGCAGTTTTGGGTTACAGTACATTGCCTTTTTAGGTAGATCAGCAAGTTGACACAAACTGCTGCCAGCAAGCTCCCTCCATTCTGAGCCCTGTTGTGTGTTCCTCTGCTCTGGGGAGATGGGGTACAAGAATGGGGGGAGCAGGATCAGGGAGGGGGGATCCTCTTACATCAGCACCACACTTTCCCTCCCTCCTCAGCACAAGAAGCAGGTGGCTCCCGGGAGCAGCTCCAAGGCAGAGGGCAGGAGCAGCACACAGCAGTGTGGGGAGGGACAGCTGAACTACGGGCAACTGATAGCCTGCTGTGCAGCTGCTGCAAAGGGAACTTAGGGGAGTTGATAAGAGGGCTGCTGGCCCACCCTGGTTCCAAGCCCCCACCAGCTAGCTCCAATGGGCTGCTCTTCCTGCAAGCAGCGAACAAAGCAGGAGGCTGCCAAACAATGTTATAAGGGAGCATTATGCAACTTTAAATAATCATGGTCTCTAATAGATCAGCAACATAACAACAAAACAACATTAACCAGGATGACGTGGAGAGAGAGAGTGAGTCAATCTTTTGGCTGGTGAAAAAAAATTTCCTTGGAACCTAAACCCCCTATTTACATTAATTCTTCTGGGGAAATTGGATTCACTTAACATCATTTTGCTTAAAGTAGCATGTTTCAGGAACACAAATAAAACATTAAGCAAGGAATTACTTTACTGGATGATCTTATTTTTAAACAATATCTAAGTATTCAGTTAGCTAAACAACACATGCAATTACTGCACAACATGACAGCCATTAGCAAGTTTCTTTATTCCATTAAACAAGTAGAAAACATTTGTCTTTATTGATAGGGTTCCCAACTTTGTAACTGCAGAAAACCGAACACCCTTGCCTCTCTCTTTCCCCACCCATTTCCTGAGGCCCTGCCCCTTCTCTGATGCCTCACCTCCTGCTCACTCCATCCGCCTCTCCCTCCGTCGCTCACTCTCCCCACTCTCCTCACTCGCTCATTTTCACTGGGCTGGGGCAGGGAGCTGAGGGGGTGAGGGCTCAGAGGTGGGGACAGGGATGAGGGTTTGGGGTTCAGGAGGGGGCTCTGGGCTGAGACCGAGGGTCCCAGAGTTTGTGGAGGGGTTCTGGGCTGGGGTGGAAGTTGGGATGAGGGAGGAGTGCAGGCTCTGAGAAGGAGTTTGGATGCGGGAAGGGGCTCTGGGCTGGAAGGTGGGCCAGGGGGGTTGCGGTGTAGGAGGAGGCTCTGGTGTGGGGCCAAGGATGCGAGATTTGGAGTTTAGGAGGCGGTTCTGGAATGGGGGGTGGGGCCAAGGGGTTTGGTGTGTGGGATGGGGCTCTGGGCTGGACCAGAGGGTTGGGGTGTAGGAGGGAGCGCAGGTGTTGGCTTCAGGAGAAAGTTTGGGTATGGAAGGGGGTTCCACGCTGGGGTAGGGGGTTGAGTGGTAGGAGTGGGTTTGGGGTGTGGGCTCTGGGCAGCGATTACCTCAGGCAGCTCCTGGAAGCAGCAACATGTCCCTCGGCTCCTAGGTGGAGGTGCAACCAGGTGGCTCCATGTGCTGCCCTTTCCAGCAGGAGCAGCCCCTGTAGCTCTCAGTGGCTGCAGTTCCTGGCCAGTGGGAGCCGCAGAGCTGGTGCTTGGGGCGGGGAGAGCATGCAGAGCCTCTGTGACTGTCGCTGGGCCTAGGAGCTGAGGGACATGTCACCACTTTCAGGAGCCGAATAGGGAGACTGTCAACCCCACTGCACCACCAACCAGACTTTTACCAGCCTGGTCAGTGGTGCTGACTGGAGCCACCAGTGTCCCTTTTTGACCAGGTGTTCTGGTTGAAAACTGGACACCGTGGCGATCCTAACTATTGGTTAAGGTATACTAGGCACCTGGCCCTTAACAACTCTCTGTTTCTCAGAGCATTTGATTTAACCACCGCAGATAATTTCAGAAAAGCGACAGTAACTCTTAAGTATAAGTTAATGCACAGGAAAACTCCTTTGGCATCCCCAACAAATCAGACTCTCGAGAAGCATCTTTCCAAAATAAATCACATTGACATTACTCTGAAAACGTTCTGGACAAGATTCTGCTCTCAGTTCTTCCAGTGTATGTTTGGGGGACTTTCACTGACTTTACTGAGCAAATCTGGCCAAATATGAGACTATAAGTATTAAAAATAAAGACTTAGTTCTTTCACTCCCCTTACTGAAACCTCTTGCCAAACTGGGGTTAAAGGTAATCTTGAACCAGTGTAGGAGCGGTGTTCCACTAGGGACTTTGCTGTTGATTTTATATGGATATTATGTATTTGTGGTGAGGTACTAAGGTGCCCAACTTTACAGCTTAAACAGCTATGTGACTTGCAAAGTCCCGCGATAGAGTTGTGCTGATGGCAGTTTAGGGTTAACTGACAAAAATAGAATCTGAGGATACAATTTTGACCGCACCCCAGAGTCAATAGGCAGTAACTCAAATGAAGTTGGTGGCACAAGGGGATATTAGGCACTAGGATTAATTGGGTGAAATTAAAAGGTACGGTTAGATTGAGAATATAGAAAACTTCCAACTAATGTGTGTGTGCTGGAGGGGAGGAGACATCAGGTTACTTTAGTGGTATGACTACAGCAGCACGCTGGCAGTTCCAATCTCAGCTCTGACACTGACTCTATAGCCTTGGGCAAAACATGTAACTTTTCTGCTCAGTTTCCCCATCCATAAAATGGGGCTGATAATATTGACCTTATAGGGGTATGTGAGGATTAATAACAGTGAAACCTGTGCCTTTGGTGGCTATTATTATCAGGTTGCATTGTACTTCATGGACCAAATTCTCTACCAGCTCATGTGGGCACAACTCCATTGGTTTCAATGGGACCATTTATGCAGGTGGTGAACTTGATGCAATATTTGTAACTGAATTGTGTGATAGTATGTATGTACTATTATTTTATTTACATTATGTATTGTACTGTGGAATAATCTTCCTGGAGCAGTGATAGACATCATATTGCTTGATAAAGAATCTAGACCAGACAGTATAAACTTGCATTGGAAAATAGATTGATGAGATGCCCTAATAAGTATTTTCCATGATTTCCTCCCCAGTAGGTCCCTAATAGTAACATTTCTCAGTACTATTAATAATAATATTTGTTTTACATAGTGCCTAGAGGCCCAATTGTACGAAGCACTGTACACACACAAGCACACAGTCCCTGCCTTAAAGAGATTACAATCGTATTTATGTATTGTGTTGTTCTTCTCTATGGGCAATGCTTCAAGAAAGTCTGAGCAAGATGAACCAGCTTTCTCTTCTGATGAAGAAGTTTTTTAGTTCTGATCCAGAGCTTGCAGAGATTAGGCAGCTAAACTGGGCTTCTGTAGGGACAGACAGATGAAGGAACCAACCACATTTTATTGCCTTTGGCTTATTTTTAATCCATTTCCATAAAGAGTTCTCCTTTTACACCACATTTACAGACATTCTAGATCAATGCATAAATTCAGGAAGGCATTAAAGCTGAAATCTAGACAAATGGTGCCTGTTACACTCAAATTATTCTAGCAACTGTGTTAAGTATCATCTTCCATTTTTCAAATCTACCCTGAATGTCTTTTACAAAACGATACAAATGTTTGCAATCTGGGCCTTCTCAATGAAGTTATGGGGGGTTTTTTAGGCCTGAAGTAGTTTTAGTACATTCTCTTTTGATTCTTTCCTAAATAAGGGCACTGCAACTGCAGCAGCCACCCTCAAATCCTCTAACAAGGGCCCATGTGGTATTCTAGTCTAGTCTAGTCCTTATATTATTTTGTAAATTTTATTTATTACACTGGTGCTTAAGGACCAACCAAAAGGGGGGCTCCATTGTGCTAGGTACCGTACGAGCCCAGAACTGTAGACAATCTCTGCCCCAAAGAGCTTACACTATAAACAGACAAGAAAGGAGCAGGGCAGGACAATCCCACTCCCATTACCCTGGTATGGGAGCACCCTTCAGCAGTGCATGAAGTGATGTGACAAGCATCTGTCACAAGTGGAACGGAACCTTCCACCTCTGTGCAGCCTTCTCAATGATATCAGAACAAAGGCGCAATCGCATTTAGAACCCAATCCTTTTTTGTGTTGCATAGATGTACTGAGAGGGAGAGAGCACAAAATGCCTCTTTCTCCCACAGTGTGCCCATAAAACAATAGAGCTATAGTTTCATCCTTGAGCTGAGGAGAGCACTAAGATGAAGGCCCTGTTACGACATCTGCCAGTGTCTCCCACTCCAAGGGATACATGTTCTGCTAGCTGGAAGACCCAAGTAGGCCCTTAGCCTGTATGCTACAATGTGAAGCATTTGCTAATTGGTGATCCAAGCTGCCCCCCCGGCAGCAGCAGCAAAGTGCTCCCAAACATGTGTTTGCACCCAAACATCCTGAGCCATCCTGACCCACACTTGCAGGATGGCTTTGGGAATTCCTGAGTTTCCCGCATAGAGTAATTGTCCCTGTTCTGTCCCTCCACAGAGTAATTAAGGCAAGTGAGGATGGGATGTAGGTACCAAAATGTTAACCAGCCTTGACAAGCATTTTGGGCAGGATTCGGCAAAACAGTGCAGTTTGGTAACAAATCAATGTGGATTTACATCTATAGGGTCAAAAAAAGGTCACCTCTTAGTTACACTACTGGATATAGATGGAAACTGCGTTGTAAATTGTGAAGAATGATGTAGCGACTTTGTGTTATGCTGGTAATTCTAACTTCTAACTGAAATTGCTTTGAACTTCTGATACTCAGAAATAAAAGGCACAAACTAACATGCATTTTCCTGCAGACTTGTCATTAAAAGAAGTAAAGATGGCATCAACAGCACATATCTCAGAGGAAGAGATGACAGACTTAAGAGAGGCTTTCAACAAAGTCGGTGAGTACAGTTAGCATGTATCATGAGACACTAGGAGAAGTTGTATTGTATTCGTCTGTGCTGACCAGCTTCAGTTAAATGAGCCATGCTTCAGTATATGAAATGGAAACTATATGAAGTAATGTTCATTCATACAACTGCAGTCCTTTTCAGATAAAACCACTTTACCCTGCCGTAGCTTTCTGGAAGTATAGTATTGACATTCCTTTGCTGAATGAAGACAGCAGAAGGTTGCAAAACAGGTTTTATGAAATAATTTGAAAACCTTTTTGAAAATGCTACATGAAGTATTTTAAAGCATTTTTGCCCAAACAGTTATTTGAGGCAAATTACCGAGAAGACAAAACAAGGATTTTTGATAGAACATAATGCATTGGATCACATCCCCTTTTGAAACTGAAACAAAAGCAAACTAAAAAAACCACAAAAGTACAGTCCCTTTTCCTTGATCCTTTTGTGGTCTAGGTGTTTTTTTAAAATTCACATCCCCTTTTATACTTTTAAGCCCATTCTGTTTTTCTCTATTAACACTGGACCATCTTTCTCCCCTGATTCGAAGGATATGCATTTCTGTCTCTCCCAGCTCACTTATTCTCACCCATTTAGTCTTTTCATTGCTATCAAGCATTTTCCCTCCTCCAGTCCTGATCCTCTCTTTAGGTCCTCTTCTTTCTACAAGTTTCTGTTTTCACTGCAAGACAGACACTGAAAGGACACTCTTCACAATCCCATATTAATCCATACTTCTGTTGCTAAGAAGTAGCCTCAAATGTGGATCTTACGTGGCTTTGCTGCACATGGCATGGTCAATTTGTAGTGCAAGTCAGGAAATCACAATGTATACTTCTTTGAAATCTCTCTCTGGGCAAATGAAAACTACAAAACAAAATTTGGGACTATATATATATATATATATATATATATATATATATATAGTGACAAAGCTCTGTCCTTATCTTCGTGGATCCTGCGTTTCCTGGCAGATTTTTACTAGCCTCAGCGGCTCACTGTGACCCTCCACGGAGCCCTTCTCTCTCTGGAGACAAGGTCACAGCCTATTGAGCCATTTTCATCACAAACCAGTGAGGAGAAGCTATCCTTCCTGGCACAGTCTCTATTGTCTCCCAATCTCAGAGACTAATTAGGGGAGGCAGAAAGGGGGGAGCCCAGGCCCGCCCTCTACTCTGGGCTCCAGCCCAGGGACCCTAATAGTATCAGCTAAGATGGCTGACCTTTCAGGCACAAAACACAATACAATTCCCTGGGCTACTTCCCCACAGCAGTCTCCGCTTCTTCAAACTCCACTTCACCCTTACCTCAGGGCCTCCTTCCTTCTGTACGATATGTTGTCCAACACTCAGTCTCACCAACAGCATAACTTCCTTCCACAGCTCCTGACACCCACAACCCACCTGACTGACTGGGAGGTTTTTATCTGGATTCAGCCAGTCCCTGATTGGCTTCAGGTGTCCCAATTAGGCTAGCTGTTTCTACTCCTTTCTAGAAGGTTCTTAATTGGCCCCAGGTGTCTTGATTGGCCTGGAGTAGCCTTTGTTTGGCTATCCAGGGAACAGGGACCTGCACATCCTGAGACTAATATACCTGCCTTCCAGCACTCTCCTATATCCTTCTGGTCTGACTCCGTCACAATATATATACTGAGCGTATAGGAGAGTTTATTACAAATAACAAATTGCTAGCATTTTCATACGTCAAAGAAAAAAATCCATCTACATGACATCTAATGGTTTCAAAATATAAATCCATCATTAAAAATTCCTTACAAATCCCAGTAGGCTGTGGTACAACTGAGAAAGACAGACAGTTTTATTTTAAATTCCATAGAGTACTGCATTTTGATGCCAGGGGTTGCTGATGTCTAAACATTTGCATGTACAGGACCCACACCAATATCCGAAGCAATGAAAGAATGGGATAATATTGGAATAATCATGCTTCTGTTGATATTTGACTGCTACTGTTATACGTAACATGCAAAGTTGCAGCCATGGAAAGAGATTAGAGAAATAAAATGATTTTACTAATTTTTCTAATTTCTGTAATTTGTGCATTTGAGAGTAATTTGTGGATAACCATTTTGTGTATTTTCAGAAATGCTCCTACACACAGGGTAATCTCTGCCTAACTCACTCTTATTTCAGGACTTAATAAAAGAATGTAGTAGGAGAAAACTAATAACTTTTGGTTTTGAGTTTGTTTTTGTTTAATTTGTAAAAACTATTAATTCAGTGTAAATTTAATCCAAACTATAAATACATCCACATAGCATGCTGCTACTGTAACATATATCCAGCTAACATATATATTCTTCTTTCTTTTTTTGTTTGATGGTCTTTATAAACTTTCCCTGGGATTGAAATGGTCACTGCAATTGTTTAAAAATAATTTACTATATTTTTGTTATAAGATTAAAAAATCATTACACATCATTCATATTTCCTGAAAAAAAACTTTTATGTGCAGGCAGATTCACGAAGCTGTTTTTTCCTTTGCAGACATTGATGGAAATGGTTTCATAAGCACTTCTGAATTAACAGAGCTATTCAAAGCAGCCAATCTACCTCTGCCGGGATATAAAATCAGAGAAATCACTCAGAATTTGATGGCCACGGGAGATCAAAACAATGATGGCAAAATCAGCTTTGATGAATTTATTGCAGTGAGTAAAATGTTATTTGGGAGAATATCCCCTAAAAAGAAATTCAGCAGAAAAAAACAGTCTAACTTTCAAAACTAGAGCTGGTCAGGAATTTTCTGTCAAAATGATTTTTCAGTGGTAAATGTTTCTGCAAATTGGGACAAAAACAAATGTCCAAGTATGGAAATTTCAGAATTTTACTTAGCTCTGTTCAGAATGTCAACTTCTAAGGGTTTGTCTCCAGAATACAAAGACTCTATAGATTCCTAATATACTTTAACTTCCTATTAATTAGTTAAATATAAAAACATTATAGGATCCCAATTCTGCAAAGGCAGCTACAAGTGCGAACTCTTGCTTCTGTGCAGAGTTCCCATTCAAGTGATTGTTGTTATTACAGATTACTTATTTATTTGATGCCCATATTGTTTTCAGCTCTGAAAAAGACATAGAGGACATTATGGTCCCAAGGAACATACAACCTAAAAGCTGATACAACCTTTTACTCTAGTTTTATAGCTTGCAATTTTAAAATCACTCTATGTATTTTGAAAGGTATTCCACGGCCTGAAGAGCACAGATGTGGCTAAAACTTTTCGAAAAGCAATCAATAAAAAGGAGGGGATTTGTGCTATCGGTGGAACTTCAGAACAGTCCAGTGTTGGAACCCAGCATTCTTATTCAGGTATGTAGAGTCAATTGATATAGGTAGTAATTGCAATTAAATGGTCCCTTGGAGATCATTTTGCAACTGTCTGTGTGAAAAGCCTTAGGGACTTGCAGTATTGGTAAGACTGACTTAGAATAGGCATATTTTGGACAAACTGTAATAAAGTTGAGGAGAAGTAAGAGCAGTATTTTGGCCAAAAATGCAACCTTCCTTATTTTAAATAATTGTTCAGTTCTCAGGCAGAATAGATAAGTTTCAGAAAAGGTGCCAGATCACTTTTAATAAGAACTGAGATTTTCATGGCTAGAGAATTGGTAAGTTATAGGCTCCAAATTGATAGAGTTGACCTTTTGTTTGCAGAAGAAGAAAAGTACGCCTTCGTGAACTGGGTTAACAAAGCCCTAGAGAATGATCCTGATTGCCAGCATGTCCTCCCAATGAATCCAGACACTGATGACCTCTTCCAGGCGGTTGGTGATGGCATCGTGTTGTGGTAAATGCCACCTATGTTTCCCTACACAGTTAGGCCCTGACCCTGTGAAAACGGATGCATGTGCTTATCTTGAAGTAGATGCGTTGCCTGTAGAATAAGGCATATGTATAATTCTTGCAGGATCAAGGCCCTGGTGATTCTCTTTCTCATATGTCTTTTCTCTTAGGAGATGATAAGCTTTTTTAAAACTATTGTGTATCATTGAAAAATAGATATTGTATATGTTAAAAGTGACTGTGTCCATTAGAATCAGGGGAGAAGTAATGGAGCCAGCAGGAGTGAGCCTGACTAGAGAATAAGTAAAAACTGGTAAGGACCTCAGAATATAGAACCCATTGAGTTTTATATACTTATTTGCATACCTGAAATGTCCTGAATTACACAACATGGGTCAAATCCTGAAGTTCTCACTCGGTGCTTACTCATATACAATTCTTATGAAGGATTAGTTGGAGATTTAGATAAATAAGGACTTCAGGACTTGGCACAATGGAAATTTTGCTTAGATAAGAGCAGAATAACTTAGTAAGAGCTTCAGGAGTTGGTTCCACCTTTTCTATTAAATGATACTGAAACACAATCAACCTGCCTAAATGTGAAGGGCCAAGGCTGATAGGCCCAAGCTTTACAACTTACTGTGAAAGAACTATATTGTTAGATACAAAGGGAAAATTCCATGTCAATCATACCTGGTAAACACATGAATGTGTAGTTCTTTTTCTTATGTTTTGTAATAGTAATAAGAAACTTGAGACAGGGAATTTCTAGGGGTTCCTATCTAGAGGCAAAATATTTGAGATGCAAAAATTACGGTTTTCACATTTTATTGTGAACGTGAAATTCTGCTGAAGTCTGCCTATTTTTTGAGCAAAATTGAGGCAATTTTTGTACAAACTGGTCCATTTTTGAGTGAACATGGCTTTGTGTCAAAAATATATATAAATTTGAGGATTTGTTTGCAGTTGTGGACCATGAAAATAGCTATTTTTTTCAGATTTTGCATAAAACCTTTGGAGGTAGAGGGTGAAAAGCAACGTGAAATAGTGAATATTTTGACATGAATTTCCACAAAATTAACATTTTGAATTTCACACAGGTTTACTTTATTGCCCTTTTTGGCCGTGATTCAATATATCTGCCTGTCAGCTTTCCTGCCTTCACTGCTTAGGAAGAAGCTGTGCTAAAATATTGCAGTATGTGTATGTGTGTTGTGTGTGTGACAGACAGACAGAGAGGTGTTCCTGTATTTTGGAACACACTAAGCAAGTTCTTGTGTCAGTTCAGTCTCTGGATATCTGAGCAACACATCACACTCTGCATTGATTAGGTCTCAAGTGAAGTATTGTGTACAGTTCCAGGTGCCACATTTCAGGAAAGATGTGGACAAACTGGAGAAAGTCCAGAGAAGAGCAACAAAAATGATTAAATGTCTAGAAAACATGACCTTTGAGGGAAGACTGAAAAAATTGGGTTTGTTTAGTCTGGAGAAGAGAAGACTGAGAGGGGGACATGATAATAGTTTTCAAATACACAAATGGTTGTTACAAGGAAGAGGGAGAAAAAATGTTCTCCTTAATCTTCGAATATAGGACAAGAAGCAATGGGCTTAAATTGCAGCAAGGGATGTTTAGGCTGGACATCAGGAAAAATGTCCTAGCTGTCAGGATAATTAAGCACTGGAATAAATTGCCCAAGGAGGTTGTGAAATCTCCATCATTGGAGATTTTTAAGAACAGGTTAGACAAACACCTGTTAGGGATGGTCTAGAATAGATAATACTTAGTCTTGCCATGAGTGCAGAGGACTGGACTAGATGACCTCTTTAGGTTCCTTTCTTGCCTACAATTTTATGATTTTATGATGAAGGTTCAAAATGACTTTGGTATAGGTGTGGTGATGTATTTCTCACTTGTGTTTATTCTTAAATTTACAGTAAAATGATCAACTTTTCAGTGCCAGATACAATTGATGAAAGAACAATCAACAAAAAGAAGCTCACTCCATTCACTATACAGGTACTGAAACATCAAGTATAAACGCTGAATCTCTGTTATGTAATTAATTCAGTGTGATGCTATGAATTTCATGGCCCTGCTAAATGCAGCCAGAAACAGTCTGTGGCAAAGTAAGGTACTTAGGCTGTCATTTTGCAAAGATTTACATCCATGCTTAATTTTAAACTTGAGAATGATCCCATTGAAGTCAATAGAACTACTCATGTGCTTATAATTAAGGAAGGATATAAATCTTAGGAGGATCTAAGTGATAGGTGCTTAATGAATTCTACAGATGAGATGAAGACAATGACAAATTCAAATGTGGGTTAGCTGCTAGAATACTAAATGCAGGGGTAAAAGTAACATTGAACACTTACTGGTACTCAGGCAGAAGGAGAGGGGCTGGGGGTCAGCCTCCCCCCAGCCAGCCCATCTGTGCTGCCTGACCTGCAGTGCCTGGGGCTCCGGCGCTAATTTAAAGGGTCCGGGGCTCCGGCCGCTGCTGCAGTAGTGATGGTGGTGGCCGGAGCCCCGGGCCCTTTTAAATTGCCAGAACTGGGGCAGGTGACTCTTTTTTTTTTTTTGTCCCCCTGCCCCGTCATAAGCCTGGGGAGTTGTCAAAAGGGGCAACAACATTAAAGCACTGCTGCAGCAGCACTTTAAGCAGGCTCCTTTGCTGCGGCAACGTTTTTACATTGCTGCTCCTTTTTTACACCCCCCCCATCGGTGGTCCTCACTGTCAGAGCCACCGACAGGAGGTGAGGGGAGGCAAAAGGGCCAGTGACGTTAGAGTGCTGCTGCAGCAGTGCTTTAATATCGGCTGCCTACAGGCCGGTACCGGTGGCCACTTTTTACCAATATGCCGTACTGGCCGATAGCAGCCCACTTTCACCCCTGACTAAATGACACCTGAGTACTGAGATTAAGTGATTTGCCCATGGTCACACAGGAATTCTGTGGCAGAGCCAGAAACTGAACCCACATGTCCTGAATTCCAGTCTAGTGCCTTAATCAGAAGGCTCTAGAAAATCCTTGCTCTAGAAAATACCAAATGTGAAAGATGGCTGAGTTAACGTTGTTGGGATCGTATCATTTGCATTTTCTTTTGGGATTTTTATCTGTTTAACTGGCGTGTTGGATTCATTTTGTAATGTACATTACATGCATGTGTGCACACATTCATTCTTTAAAGATGAACTGGAAAACAAAATTCTACTTGCCAAGATCTAAATCCCAAGTTTATCCTTACAACAGTATGTAGAAATACATCATTCTATACACTGTATATATGTACCTCTGTACCAGTATATAAACAGATATCTACTATATATGTACACATAATCCACTGTAGCCTTCAGTTACTCTGATTAAATGGAACATTAGCCAGGCACAAGTAAGCTTAGAAGCCATTAAACTGGGTTTCTGTGCTGCAGCCCACATTTTTTCAGTTTTAATCCTCTTGGTCAGCAGCACATTTTACTGATGCAGCACAGATCAAATCCCTGTCAGATTTAGACATGATTTAATCAATACAGCTTATGTTTTAACTTAACCCTTTTACAACTGTCAAATAAAGAGAGGGTGATTATTTTTAAATGCTATAAAATTTTCAGTTTATGACAATTTACGCATTGTGTCCCTGTATATTTTTTACCTAATCTAATGTACCTCTAACCCTCCCGGTGGTGAAATCCAAATGATAAATTGCAGAGCCAGGAAACAAATGGCATTTGTAGTGCACCTTTGCCTGCCTTGTCTGCCCTCTGCCCACTAGTCCATCTCTCCAGGGACTTATTTGAACAACCCAAACCTTTGAGCGGATTCAAACTGCCTTTTTGAAAAAAGAAAGCCACCTGCCTGAAATGTTTCTTTTTTCCACCCCATCACCTTGATATATGGAAGTTCCTGCTTTCTACCCCTCCCCCCCACTCCTCAAAATATGGATTTTTCTCTGTCATTCCATATTCCACCAGTGTAAACACCAGAGTGAGCAATATCCAGACCAGGACAAGTGTGGGGCTAAGGTCCAATGTCTTGTAACACTTCAAGAAATGGCAGCTTTTGAATTTGGAAAGGAGAGGATGCAGAAGGGCACAGGACTTGCTTTTTCTCCTGGAAGTTCTAAGCTATCACACCCTAGGCCCTGATCTGAAAAGGGTTATATCTAATTTTTGCTCACTATATTTCCATTAAGTTCCTCACCCCCTTTTTAGTTCTCCACCTCCCTCCCCTCCATTATTAAATTATTGCATAATAAGAAACCTCTCTTTCTCTTTCTTCAGGAAAATTTGAACCTTGCCTTGAACTCTGCTTCAGCCATCGGGTGCCATGTTGTTAACATTGGGGCTGAAGACTTAAAAGAGGGGAAACCATACCTGGTCTTGGGCCTCTTATGGCAAGTTATCAAAATTGGCTTGTTTGCCGACATTGAGCTCAGCAGAAATGAAGGTACATGCCGTGCACTCTCTCAAACCAGTGCTCTCATCTTTAGAAGTGTTATTTCAACGAGTCCTGTGGACTCTTAGGGCTTGTCTCCACTTACTGGGGAATCAACACACGGCGATGGATCCATGGGGGTCGATTTAGCGGGTGTAGCAAATACCCGCTAAATCAACCGCTGATCACTCTCCCGTCGACTCCGGTACTCCACCAGAACAAGAAGCATTAGATAAGTCGATGGGAGAGTTTCTCCCCTCGATCCAGTGCATTGCAGATGCCGCAATAAGTCGACCTAAGGTACATCGACTCCAGCTACATTATTCACATAACTGGAGTTGTGTAACTTAGGTCAACTTAGCCCCATAGTGTAGATCTGCCCTTAGGAAAGTCTTCATTGCCTCTCTTTTTTGCTACTCTGATTCCCCCAGTTCTAGTCTCCATAAGCCATGGGGCCCCAAACTTTCAGTCCAGCCAAAATGTGCATCCTTGTCTCTTAACATACACCTGGGATCGGGAGCACATCATGCTACACTCAGGAAGCCCTGCTGGTTTCCTGTACTTCACAGAATCCAGTGCCAAATCTCCCTTCTCTTCAAAATTCTCTGTGAACCTCACTCAGCATGACACATGCACACAGCTCTCCAACCATATTTTTCCTGCTGCTTCTTTCCCTTCTCCCCTGGATATGCTGCCCAGTCACAGCACTTCTTATAACACCCACCACCACCACCACCACCACCATTGCTGCCTCTGCCGTCTCCCCTGAACATATTGCTTGGCTTCTTTATTCTCCCTTGCACACTGCTGTCCTGCTGAGGGCTGGCAGTCCACGTGGCATCTCCAGTAGCAGAGAGAGGCTACATTTCCTCTCTTTCATTTATTATACAGTGGTGGTATCTAGAAGAGGTGGCAAAGCTCACTTTTCTTCCTTGTTCCCAGCTGTTTTTAAAGGTCTCCAGGCTCTCCTTGCAAGGAAGAACCTGGCCACTTGTAGAAACAGCTGCAAACAAGGAGGGAGCCAGCCCCAGGTGGCCAGCCAACTTTATAAATCACCAGCCATTGCTGCAGAGACTACCAGTGACCTGTAAACCACAGCCGAGAACTTCTGGATATTCATACCCTACTTTCTAAACTGCCTTGCTCTCCATACTGATGCTCTTCATTCTTCCTGAAACTTAGCCTTTGTACCCATCTTCACTGCTGCCCGGCCACATCTGTAGATGTTGCATGCGTGAGATAATACACTGTAAGCTACAGATGTTACTTTTCTTTGCATGGTTAGTGTGTAAAAAGCTGGAAAGCATTCTGTGTCACTTGTGAATCAACAATGCTCTAAATACATGGTGGTGTATTTTTTGTCTATGTAAAATGTAGCTCCTTGCCATAAAATGAAAACCAAACACATTTGAGACTGTATGGCATGTGAAATGGAAAAACAAAATTAAATAGCCAAACTGTAAATCTGCCAGTAGAATACCATTTATTTATTTGAACACAGAAGGAGGAAGCTGGTTTTACAATTTCTGTGACGCTGCAGCTAGAAAAAAATACTGCCCAGTACAGAGCAAAGTGGCGGTAACATCTTCAACATCAAATTAATTCCTTAACAATAAAATAACTGTAGGCTCAGGTGACAGCTTTTGTTTTACCTGAGCCTCTCAAATATAGAAACACACTGATCTCCCCCATTTTCTTTGGTGGGAGACGAATCAGGCCCTTGCTCAGTAAAGGACGTTAAGGAGGACAAATGAAGAGCACAGCTATTCCTGTGTATGGTGTTTATTTTTCTTTCAATTGTGTGCTTGCCCAGCTCTGATTGCCCTTCTGCGTGAAGGAGAGAGTCTAGAGGATCTGATGAAATTATCCCCAGAGGAGCTGCTGCTGAGGTGGGCTAACTATCACCTGGAGAATGCTGGCTGCAACAAAATCAATAACTTCAGCACAGATATCAAGGTATGAGAAACGCTGATCAGCTACAGCAAAAATAACAACCCCGAACTACTTTCTCTTCTGGACTGAGCTTGTTCATCTGGAGGTGGTAGCTTAGGCCCCTGAAAACTCATCTGTGTGCTTAACTTCAAGTTTGTAAATAGTCCCATTCAATTCAATACGACTACTCATATGACTAAAGTTAACCACATGGGTAGAGTGTTTCCAGGGTTAGGGCCTGTGAGTAGGTGTACACTGCAGCTGGGGAGGGAGCCTCTGGGGTAGACAGAGTTGTGTTGGCAGCACTCGCATTATCATGCAAAAAATAGCAGTCTGGACATTGCAACACAGACAGAGGCTAGGGCTAGCCGCCCAATAACAAAGACGGGTGGGAAGAAAATCTGAAAGATTTTGAGCCCAATTCTGCAGTCACTTCATGCATAAAATTTCCTCTGAACTAATAGACTTTTTGGAACTCAATAGATATTTTGTCTAGAGTTTGGCTGTGGGACCCTCACCCTTACATAGGCAGGCTGAAGAGTTATCTAATGTAGCTAATTAAATCTAAACTATGATTTATGTTACATCAGTGTTGGAAAATATAAAATACACATTGACTTCAATAGGGCCAGGATTTCAGCCTATGTAACTATTTACTACTGCTAGTCCGCTTTGCCTCTTTTATAAATGCATATGTTACACAATGAATGTATGCTTACAAGGAGGCATAGAAATCTGGAAACTTCAGTGGAATTATTTGTGCAAATTAAGACTTATCTTGGCAGTAAAGGTTTGCAGGATATCACCTTGAGCCTTTTCCCATGTATCTAAATAATAAAAAATTCTTGGTCTTTTTTAAAAATCTGATTCATTATCTGAAGGGCTATATTGATGTTTAAGATAATTTCTGGTGTGAGGTTAATTTTTTGTACACATGGAACCAACACTATGCTTTATAAACATGAAAGTAAACAGCATACAAAATCTTTGTCTTATGCTAGCCTTTTCCTGGAAAAATGCTTATTAACTGGTATCAGCTTTAATTTCTGTCCTTGAAAACTTTACTCTCTACCTTGTGACCATTTCAACGTTTCTTTAAACTCTGCTTTAAACTTCTGCTTCCTCTTTCTATCTGTTCTTTTACTAAACCTTTAGCTGACTGACTTCTACAGCCTTATAAAGGTATATTTTTCATATCACTAATTTAATATGTTCATATGAAATCAAAGCTATCCTTCTTCCCTAAATGTAACATGCAGTATTGTGTCTAATGCTTCCACCTTTTCCATATTTAACATTTTAATTACTTTATAAAACAAACAGATATGCAAACCAGAAGGCATACAATGAAAACTGTTAAATGCTTTCAGCTTGATTAATGTAATTATGTTGTCAAATTGTTGATGTAATAAAAACAAAGCATGCTTGCTCATTGTTCTTGGGAAGTATTGGCATGCAAAACCTGGCTTTAGATGTAACTTTCCCCCTGTTTAATTTCTTGATCTGTTGCAGGACTCCAAAGCTTATTACCATTTGCTGGACCAAGTTGCCCCAAAGGGAAATGAAGAAGGTATTCCAGCTATTGCTATTGACATGACAGGATTAAGGGTAAAACGATATACACTTATACACTAACATATTTATTACTGTTATCTATAGAACCTAGGAAACATTGATACGCACTGTGATACCTAAACAAGCAAACTAGATTTACCTTTGGAGTGTACTACTGCATTCAAAAACCAAAAATGCAGAATTAAATTGTTTTGTTTTAGGTTAGATTGTACTAATTATGATGAACTATCATCCAGCATGTTATCACAGAAGCTTTAAAAGCCAATGAACCAGTTAGACACATTAGCAATATTTAGCCAGTATATGTTTACGGACATTTTTCTGGGTTATTTCTCAAACTTATCCTAGGTGACAAGATTTATCTTAAACATTTATTCTAATGTTGCATGGTGTAGCACACTGATTTTAGGTAAAAGCAGTTTGCAGATATTGATACGTGATGTGTAATGTGGAAAAGGAAAATGTTATGGATTTAAACAAGAATGTGTTGTAGTTTTTATAGCATAAGTATGCAAAGAATCAGTACATTCATGTGTATTATGAGTGTGATATTTCAGTGCTATTGGATGTCAAAATATCTTTATGTTTTTGCTGACTGAGGCATTTGATATCTCTTAGGAGAAGGATGACATCCAGAGGGCAGAGTGCATGTTGCAGCAAGCAGAGAGATTGGGCTGCCGGCAGTTTGTTACTGCCACAGATGTAGTCCGTGGCAACCCCAAGTTAAACTTGGCTTTCATTGCCAACTTATTTAACAGATATCCTGCCCTCCAAAAACCAGAGAACCAGGACATTGACTGGAGTTCTATTGAAGGTAAGGAAAATACAAATAAGAAGTGGCATCCAACTGAAGCCTCCGACTTTTAACATGTAACTGAGGCCTGGTTGGGTAATTCAGCTGTTAGCTCAACCTTCTCCTGACATGTACTTAGTGCAACATTAGCCAAGGCAGGTTTGAGGATGGGATATTGCTCAGAGACTCATAGATTTTAAGGTCAGAAGGAATCATTATGATCATCCAGTCTGACCTCCTGCACAACACAGGCCACAGAATCGCACCCACCCACTCATGTAATAAACCCCTAACTCTGTGTCTAAGCTACTGAAGTCCTCAAAACATGGTTTGAAGACTTCAAGGTGCAGAGAACGTCCAGCAACTGACCCGTGCCCTACGCTGCAGAGGAAAGTGAAAAACCCCTAGGGCCTCTGCCAATCTGCCCTGGAGGAAAATTCCTTCCCGAACCCAAATATGATGATCAGCTAAACCCTGAGCATGTGGGCAAGACTCACCAGCTAGACACCCAGGAAACAATTCTCTGTAGAAACTCAGATCCCTCCCCATCTAACTGTGCGTTACTTGCATGTGGCCTCAGATATAGTTGGTTCCCTTCACTGCAGGTGGATTGTTTGAGTGCACTGTGGCTTTATGCTTCCTTGGTTTGTCCAGACAGGAGTTTGTGGTCCGTTTAAATTAGAGTTAATTGACTAGGCTAGTTGTGGAAGCTCCATCATTGGAGATTTTTAAGAGCAGGTTAGACAAACACCTGTCAGGGATGGTCTAAATAATACTTAGTCCTGCCATGAAAGCAGGGAACTGGACTAGATGGCCACTTGAGGTCCCTTCCAGTCCTACAATTCTATGATTCTATGATTGTCAGTTAACTCTAGTTAATAAACATGATTGCAAATGCTACTCTAGGCACTCCACAAATGGTTGTTTCAGTTTTGTGTCCTGGAACAAACATTCATGGGATGTCTGGACTAGCATTTACAATTGTATTTGTCAATTAATTTGATTTAACTATCAAACAGTTAAGTTAAAACAAGGGCAAAACTCTAGTCTAGACAAATCTTTAAGGAGATATTATGAGAAAGGCACAGTTCGCTTTGTTGCACCTCAGATCTCCTTTCTGAGCTAAGTGAGTTCTTGTCTTCTGTGGCACTCGACCCATCTAAGCTTATTGACTTGAATGACTTCGATATCTGTGTGACTTGCAGTTATTGTGAGCCGACCTTAGTTCTTTTGTCCAATCTGACAATTTAGAAATGTCCATTATAAACTTATTTCCTTTGTATGTAAACCTCCTAATATATTCTGTTTGGACTGAAACTTCCTGCTTGGTCTCAGCCCAAAGCTGAATTTTTCTGGGAAGGAGGTTCTGCTTGGATCTTTTTAAGATAAATGGCAGAAAAAAAGTATAATTTTCCCTCTTTGCTAATATTTTAGAGACTTCTTCTGTGCACAAATAACTCACAAACATCCGAATGCAAAACTTTAAATTTTGCATGTGTCTAGACATCAATCAGCAACAGTCACTGATAGCTTTTTGAAGAACTCTAAAATATATAATCAATGAAAAGAAGGCTTTTGCACATTCTCAGTGTGACACTTCTATTTAATATTGTTGAGTAGCTGACAACAACAACTAAGGAATTCTTTAAGTGCAATTTCAGCAGTCTGCAGTAGCAGCACAGTTTTGCAAAGTGCTGATCTTTCTAGCCCAATGCAGCAAAATACCTAAATCATGTGCTCAAAACTAAGCATAAGCATTTTTTCACACACTGCACAGTCAATCCATGGAACTCTTTGCCAGAGGATTCTGTGAAGGCCAAGACTATAACAGGTTTCAAAAAAGAACTAGATAAGTTCATGGAGGATAGGTGCAACAATTGCAATTAGCCAGGATGGCCAGGGATGCAAAACCATGTTCTGAAGTATCCCTAGCCTCTGTTTGCCAGAAGCTGGGAATGGGCAACATGGGATGTATCACTTGATGATTACCTGTTCTGTTCATTCCCTCTTAACCACCTAGTGTTTGCCACTGTCGGAAGACAGGATACTGAGCTAGATGGACCATTGGTCTGACCCAGTATGACAGTCCGTTTGTTCTTATATGTTCTTATGAGTAGTACTATTGAAGTCAATGAGATTTTTTTGTGTGCTTAAAGTTAAGTAAGTGCTTTGCTGAGCTAAGGAAGAATGCTCAGCTCCATACAAGATCAATCTCTTATGGGATGTAACTGCAGACGGCAACTCATCATAAATCTGTGTTTTCAATTGCTTCTAACTTTCTCACAAGGCTCATGCTGAAATGTCTCATGGTTTGACACAGACTAAAATTGAATTTCTTAAGTAAGTTTGAGAACAATCTGCTCTAATATGACGGTGCATATGGTATGTACAGAACATTACCCATGTTATGTACTCTCATATTTCACTGCCAGTTGATATCTCATTCTACATGTCATTTTAGTTTACAGTAAAATCTGCATTTATATTTTCCTGGTTGTAAAAAGTTTATTTCACTAACGTGTTGTCTTGAGGATCTGTTAATTGATATTCTGTTGTTTTAGGTGAAACAAGGGAAGAGAGGACATTTAGGAACTGGATGAACTCCTTGGGTGTTAGTCCCCGTGTCAATCATTTATATAGGTAAGGAAAGTTATCCTTCCTTTAGATGACTAATGTGCTCTATGTCTTAAGAAAAAATGTTTCTAGAAAACATGAACACATTGCTAGTCCTTATGAAAACAGATGCCTCTGTTTCATTCTTTAGGAAAATGTGATTCATTCTATTAATGGTTAAATAGGATTCCTTGCTCACATTATAAGGCACAATATGTTTCCATTGTTTCAGTGACCTGTCAGATGCCATGGTTATCTTCCAGCTTTATGAAAAGATTAAAGTGCCGGTAGACTGGAGCAGAGTGAACAAACCACCATACCCTAAACTGGGTGGTAACATGAAGAAGGTAAAAAATGGGCATGGCTCTTATGAGGATTTCTGTTCCATTTCATCTACATTGCTGCTTAAGTTGATGCAAGTTACGTTGCTCGGGGGTGGGGGGTAAAAAAAGCATACACGAACCTAACGTTTCCACCTCTCGTTGAGATGGAGTACTAAAGTTGATGGGAGAACGATCTATCCGGCGGGTAGTGTAGACGTACCCTAACTGACTCTGTCATTAACAGCTTGAAAACTGCAACTACGCAGTGGATCTGGGAAAGAATCAAGCCAAGTTTTCCCTCGTTGGAATTGCTGGGCAGGATCTCAATGAAGGAAATCGCACACTAACCCTTGCCTTGATCTGGCAGTTAATGAGAAGGTAACGCTAGTTGAACATATACATACCGCTGTTCCGGTATGGAGAGATTCCGTGGAAATGGGGTGCCAGCACTCACTAGTGAACAGGATGATCAGTACCATTGTTGTTATTCCTGTTGTCTGTATTGCACCATAAGTGTTCATTGCCTTTTACAGACAATAATTAAATGGCAGGTCTTTGCACCAAGAAAGGAGAGAGAGAAAACATTGGAAGGTCAAGGGCTGAAATGGTAGTTAGAAATCCTGATCTTTGCTTTCCGTTATGGAAAGACCTTGTTAGAGCCCTCTGTTTTAATTTTTTTAGTAGATAGCTCTTTCATTTAGCACAAAAAGGCATAACAAGATCTGTGATGAGAAGCTGATGCTAGACAAAGTCAGACGAAAACAAGCTGCAAATGTTTAAGCATTGGAACAACTTCACTAGGGATGTCATGGATTTTCCATCTCTTACACTCTGTAAGTCAAGATTGGGTGTCTCTCTAAAGCTAGGCTCTAGCTCATGCAGGAATCGCAGGGTGAGGTTCTACGGCCTGTGTTATGTAGCAAGTCTGACTAGATGATCACAATGGTCCTTTCTGGCCCCCAAATCTACACATCTATTATTATTTTTAGATACCGTGTACCAGAGTCTCCTTTGCGCTGTGGTCCCTTTGCATCACTCAAGCCATATAAAAGGGCCTTAATGTGGGAGTAAATGTAATTTGTACCTATTCTGAAGCCCCTTGATGCTGCCAGAACAGTGTTAAGAAGCCTAGTGTAAATGAGAATCAGCCCTGTAGTTTGTATAAGTTAACATAAGATGAGGGAACAGAATCAGGTGTGAGTGAAGACCACAGCAGTTGCCCTTGTCATGTTTCACAGGTACACACAATGCCAAGCTTTTTATAAAGCATGAAGTAGTAGGCAGCATTTTGTCTTCTGTGTTAAGGTACACTCTGAGTATCCTGGAAGATATTGGTGGTGGACAGAAGGTCAATGACGACATCATTGTCAACTGGGTAAACGAAACGCTGACTGAAGCTGGAAAAAGTTCTGTCATCAGTAGTTTCAAGGTACCGTTTTCCATGATAAGTCTCTGTTTTGGGACCCCGGCTGGTTACATGTGTGTACTGTTGTTCTGGGGGTTCAGTTCAGGCTCATCTCTAGAAAAAGCTTTTTAAAAATTACTGTGTTTATGCCATTCAAAAGCTGAAGCTTTATACCCTGCTTGGATCCATTCTGAAAGGACCTTTATGCTTAGTGAGGTGATAATGTTGTTGATAAGGTTGATACAGTTGTTGTCAGCCTGGCACAGCTGGAAATTCACTTCGTCAGTGAGTGGGGTTGTAGTGAGCCAGTGAATTATACAGTAATGTCTTACATCGCACAGTTGTAGCCGTGTTGTTGCCAGGAGATTACAGACAAGGTGGCTGAGGTAATATCTTTTATTGGACGAATTTCTGTTGGTGAGAGAGAAGAGGTTCTGAGCCACACAGATCTCTTCTTCAGGTCTGGAGAGGAGTCTGGTGAGGATGGGAGTTCCTTTCCTAAAGAAGTCTGTGTGGCTCAAAAGCTCGTCTCTCTCACCGACAGAAGTTGGCCCAATAAAAGAGGTTACCTCACCCACCTTATCTCACAAAATGTCTTGGCATTCTGTGGTCATAACTGTTCACGACATTCAATTTTTGTGACACAGAATCATTGACTGTAGATCAGAGGCGATGGATTCTTCCTAAAAGTGTGGTGGGGACAAAGCCCTGTCCCTCCATGGCCCCACCCCCCTCTTCTCTCTGCGCTCCCCCACACCCCGGCCCCAGCCGAAAGCTGTAGCTGGGTCAAGAAGCCTAGGCCACTCCACCTGCCCAACATGGTGGGGGGGCCCAGAACAACCCCCAGCCCACATCCCTGTGCCCCGAGGCTTCTGCCCAGGACAGGTGGAGGTTCAGCAGCTCCCCACAGCTGCCTGCGTGGCTCTTACAGTGACCTGGCTCCTGCTTATGCACTGGTCTGGGGGTGGGGCCTCGCGGGCTGAAGAGCCGCAGCCAAGCCATGGTAAGAGCCACCGGGGCAGCTGCTGGTGAATTGCAGACCATCTATCTACCCTGCGTGGACATGGGCCAGAGGTTGCTCTCTGTCCGCCCCCGCAACCCCGCCACGGGCAGGTTGGAGGAGGTCAACGGCTTCCTGCACAGCTTCCCGGGCTCCCTGGGCCACTCCTACCCAGGCTGGGCTCCAGCTTCTGGCCAGATGGGAGCGGGTCCTCAGTGGGAAGAGGAAGGGCAGAGAGCTTGTTCTCCCCTGTTCTCCTGCCCCTGCTATAGATATAATAATTCTGTGACACATATATTGCAATGCAGCATCAAGATACCCATGCCAGGGTATTGTGTGGCCATTGCAACTCCTTCTGACTCCATGTCACCTTTCTCTTCTGCCCATCTCTTGGCTGGTTAGCGGGCCAAGGCAGAACCCTGGTGACTCATTCCATGTCTCCGCACCCACTGTGCTGCTTTGTTGCAAAGTTCTAAACAGTATGTCCTTTGAATGACCCATCCACTGTCCTTGAGCCATGATTATGGCTTTGCAGAACATCTGTCAATCTGTATTTGTCTCTCTCTTTCCCCTCTGTGCAGGACAGCAAAATCAGTACAAGCATGCCAGTCCTGGATCTCATTGATGCCATTCAGCCAGGTTCCATCAAATACGACCTTCTGAAAACAGAGGACTTGAATGAGGAAGAGAAACTTAATAATGCTAAGTATGTGCATGCCATGGGACACTAGGGTTGCATTACGCTGTGTTTGTTCTTTTTGAAGAAAGATACTCACACTGTCTGCTTTTGATCTGTATTTCATCTCTCCCTCCCAGCTGTTCTGTTCCTTTCACTGCTTCCTGCACTTGTGTCTCTTCACGTGGCCCCTTTCTCCCCCTCGCCTCAAGTTCATGTTTCCCTGTTACCTACTTCTCTTTTCCTTCACATGCATCCTTGCTGCTTAGTTCCTTTCTCCTCTGCTGCCCTCAACATATTGCCTCAACCCTTTCTCACTCTGGGGGCTGGCAGCTCCAGCCCACTGGTGAATCCAGGCACTGAGGGCAGCTCCTGTTTGCCATCCCCCTCCTCTGTAGCAGCACCCCCTGGAAAGGCAGCTAGGTTGGTTCTTCCTTCTTGCTTCCAGCTGAGTTATAGGTTTATATTTGTGGTGAAGTGCCTACACACCAGTAGAAGTGACTGGAAAAACAGTGGAGAGCCAGCACCATCTGACCAGCCTGTTCTCTGCAGATCACCGGTGCTCCCATGGGCCTCAGGATGGGAACTGCTGTACTAAAGGAGTGGACTTAATCACAGATCTATTTCCATTTTAAAACGAAATACTTGAAATTCAGCACTTCCTCCCTGATCTGTCAAGGCTCTTCACCAAAGGAAAACTCCAGCTGGCAATAAAGGACCAAATTCTGCCTCTGCAGCCTCACTGAAGACAAAAGGATTGCAGCAGGCATGAATCAGGGAAGAGATTGGCTGAGAGCTTTTCTCTTTATATAGCATTAATAAACATTATTTAAAACAGGAACCAAAAAGTATTCTAGGACTATCACCCTCACCTCTGACTCCTTTCTCTCACAACAGAGGTGTGCTCTGCTGTCTTCTGTCCTTTAACCCCACCTATAACTACTGCTTAATGGATTCACTTATTCTCTGTGTTTGGAGGCACTCAGATATGATAGTGATGGGGGGGACATAAAAGTCCGTAGATAGAGAGAAGCTTATTGAATACCTTGTCAGCAATTACGCTATTGTTGCCTCACATATCTCTAACTCCATCGTCAGTCCCTTCTAGTTTGGCTTCCAGCCTCTCTGCTCCACTGAAACTGCTCACACCAAGGTCTCTAACCTGTTCCTAGCCAGATCTCAGTGTCTCTAAAGGTCTCATCTTCTCTGACCTTTTCTGCTGCTTCTAACACTGCAGGTCACACCTTCCTGCTTCCCACCTTATCCTCTCTTGACTTTCCAACACTTGTTCTCCCTGGCCATTCTTTTTAAATTTCTTCTGGTGTATCATCCTCCTCCCTTCTGCTATGTCCCATGTGAGTCCCACAGGTCTCTATTCCCTCCTCTTCTCATTCTACCTCCTGTATCTGGGTGAAATCATCAACTCACAAAACTTCAGCTACTACTATCTATATGCCACCAACTCACAAATCTATCTTTCTACTTCTGGTCTATCTTCCTCCGTCTAATAGTGAATCTTGGCTTCACTCTCCAGCGTCTACATCTGGACATCTTGCCACCACCTTAAATTTAATATAGTTCAAACCAAACTCATGATCTTTCATCTGAAACCTTGTGCACGCCCCCACTCTCTTTCACTGTTGAACTCACCTCTGCTCTACTGTTTATCTGCATGAAGCACAAGAAGTTGTTAAATAAAATGATTAGTAAGGTTGCTTCTTACATTTCTTTTAATTTTTCCCCCCAATGTAGATATGCCATCTCCATGGCGAGAAAAATTGGAGCAAGAGTCTATGCCCTTCCAGAAGACCTCGTTGAAGTAAAACCCAAAATGGTCATGACTGTGTTTGCTTGCCTTATGGGAAAAGGAATGAAGAAAGTTTAAGCCATAAAAGACTGAAACTCATGACTGGTATATGCCCCCTGACTCCCTCAGACCAAATGTTCCTCACAGACTCAAATATTAAGGAAATATGCAGACTCGGTGCTTTCCAAAGCATGAATGCTAGACAAGGTTCCAAATCAGACAAAAGATGACTTGTATATTCAGCAAAACAATCTATCATGTGCTGTATGGTACAGCAATGCGCTTGACTTCTTTGCCACATTAGCCCCTTTGCTAATTAGCCTTTTCTGCTTCCTGAACATGTTTCCACACAACACGAGCTTTACATATTCTGATATTAATGGCTGTCAAGGTCATTACCTGGAGGTCACCTGGCGTTTTGTTTTTGGAGCAGGGTCAGGTTACACAGCTTTTTAGGATTGTGAAATGTTACATTAACTCTGTTATGGGTGTTCATGCTTGTGACATTTATGCTCTGCTTTCCTTCAGCTAATACCTGGAAGTACAAAAGAGATTTCCTTAAGCCAATGCAGGTAACTGCATAGTGTCCTTATCAGTGTTTATTTTTCTGCCATAGTAAAATCCATTTAGTTGGGAAACTCTTGTGGCAACAAAAGTGCTAATTAAGGGCCCTATTGTGGTACTAAAGTAGTACTTTACACTGGGAGTAGTCCCTGTGATATCAGTGGCATTACTTGCAGAATATGATATTAATCAGTGAATATAAGTCTGGCAGCTCAAAGCATCCTAATTCTGGGAGACCTTCACAGCCCATGTTGTGTAAGATGATCATTCGTTTTTATTTCATGACACGCTTTAAAAATAAGCACATTACAAAGCAAGAACATCCTTACAATGAAACCTGTGCTAAAGAACTTAAGGAAAGGTCTACTCATGTTTTAGCAACAATAGAGCTGGGACCAGAGTAACATGAACATAAGGCCGCATAGTGACAGATTTATTTATCAAACCATAATTCAGCCCTGCTAACAACTTTGAACAGGCTTGCAGACAATAAAAGGTATGCTACTGAGCACACAAGGGGCCAGGGCCCTGATTAAGCAAGGCAATTTAGCATGTACTTATCTTAATTAGGCACACGCTTAAGTGCTTTACTGAATTGGGGCCGGTTTCCTCAGCTGGGGTAAAAAAGCATCGCTCCCATTGACTTCAACAAAGCTCTGTCAGTTTACTTGAGCTGAGGATCTAGCCCTGTCTCTCTGGAATAAAGAAATACATTGCACTGAATCTGTTCTTTGGCATGTGACATTCATTGTTACACTCATTAAGTGCATTCTACTGTAGTTCAAATGCAGATGTAGTGAGTTTTGCCTTAATGTACATTCTTTCCCTCTGCAAAATTGCCTTAATGAAGAATAAATATACAGTAATGTGAAAAACCTCTCTAAATAAAACCTTCTACAAGCCAAAATTTAAGGCTTTGCCTTTCAGTGATGTATGTGCTAATGGTATGATAAGTACTGTATGCTCGCACAACTGAAACATACAGATTTTAAAACAAACTCATGGGACTCAATATATAATATACAATATATATATATACAAGTAGACTTGTATGCTGGACTTGTACAACGTTATATAATCCACCACTCAGTATCATCCCACCTTATGGACACTAGCCATCAACATTCACTTTACTGCTTTATTTGTTGTGTAATGGACAATATTGATTAGAAAGGCTAGATTCTGCCAGCCATATTCATTTTGAGTAGTAACTTGCTCCTGACCAGAGTCTGCTCCCTTACTCATATTGAGTAATACCTTACTCTCTGAGTGGGCACAGTGACTTCAGTGGGATGATTTGCCTGGTAAGGCATGGAGTAAGGGTGTAAGTATGGCAGAATCTAGCCCGTTGTGTTTCGTTCTTTTGAATGAAATGAATTGTGTCATTATATAATCCCATCGTGTGACGTGTTGTTAGAGCAGAAAAACATTTTTTAATGAAGACTTTAGGTATGATTGGCATTATAAAAAATAGACCTCACCCCAGCCACTTCTGAGCAGGGAGGATAGTATTGGTTTACAGCCCCTGCCTCAGGCCCCTAGCTCCCAGGCGGGGAGTTAACAGACGGTCTTATCCCACCCCCAAACTCCTTACTCCTCTTCACAGCAGCATAATGTGGGGAATCACCACTGGTTCTCAAACCCAGGTCCACAGGCAACCCTGGTAGCCCAACTGTCATCCAGCAGCATGCTAGTAGCAGCTACTCTGAGTGATTAATGGCACCTAGACCCACCAGAGGCACCACCCACAGGAGTCCTGACTGGAGGGGTGCACACTCCCACTGATGGGTCTGGCTGTGCCAGGAAGAGGCACAGGAAGTTGTCTGTGCAACTGGGTGAGTTCCTGGCTGGCTGCTACACTGGACCCTGCCTTCTCACCTGACTCCTGAGCCCTGATTCCCTGCCTGGTTCCTGCATTCTTGTTGTGTTCCTGATCCCTGCCTCTGTTCTTACACTCCAGCTCTGACCCTTGGCCCCGATATTTAGCCTCTGACTCCAGTTCTGAGCTTTGGCTCTGATTCCTGGCTCTGATTCCAACTTGATCCATGACTCTGGCATCCACCTCTGGTTCTGGGCCTAGGCTCTCTTTTCCGGCTCCTGACGCCTGCTCTGACCACTAGGTCAGACTGTCCACATCTCAATCCCTAACAGTTCGCATGGACCTCTAGCCACCCAGGGTTGACTCTGCTGGAAAAGATGCAAGAAGAAGAGCTCCCTCACCACACCAGTGCCAGAATCACCAAAGTAGGTAGCCTGCCAACAGGCAGACAACCAGGTGATGCAGACCCACATTACACATCTGACAATCGAGAACCAGATGTTATAGGAACAAGTACTTCAGCTTCGCACTGAGTGGAACAAAGTGGCCCAGCTGTAACAAATCCGATGAGGCCTTCAGGAGGAAGTTAAAGACAAGCCGGCCTAAGTAGAAACCCAGCTGGTGTGGATGCCTTCATTGACCTCACTATTTAAATCAACAACTGTTTGTGTGAGCAACAGGAAAAGAGGGTTGTCACAGGGACCTAGCGCATGGCTCCTGTTGTCAAACCCTTCTCAGCTGGGATGATTTAGTTGGGGCTTGGTCCTGCTTTGAGCAAGGGGTTGGATTAGATGACCTCCTGAGGTCCCTTCCACCCCTGATATTCTATAATTCTATGATTCTATGAGTACACTCTACTGATGCCAATAGACCAGGCTTGTTGGTAACTTACCCTTGAGGGAAAGGCGAAATGATGACACTTCAACTTTTGCTTCTAGGCCACCTCATCTTGGAGACTCCTAGACTTTTAGGCCAGAAGGGACCATCGTGATCATAACCTCTTGCACACTGCAGGCCACAGAACCTCACCCACCCACTCCTGCAATAGGCCCATAATCTCTGGCTGAGTAATCTGAACCTTCCAGAGTTAAACAGGGTGCTCATGCAATCAGAGCACTGAAGGGTACTGCCAGTCTGGGTCCGTTGGGTGGTACTTCCTGTGATGTCTGCTCTCCAAAGAGCTCCCTAGCTGCAGCTCTGCATGGCTTCTTCATGGCACCATGGGAATGTCAGTTGACCCAGGTTCTGCAGACTCGGGTTCTATTCCATGGATCTTTACACTTCCTATGTCAATTGTTGGGTTGTAGCGGCATGACGACTCACCCTTGCAGCGCCTTCTGCTGGTCGTCCTGGAATTAGCTCTTTCACCTTCAGAGCACCCTCTGCAGGCCGGTGTCCTGCTGTCCGCTGGCCCCATGTTCCTCCCGGACCCCGGTACCCTCTTACCTGGGGTGCTGCCCCATGGCAGTTCCCCCTCACTCTGTCTCTGGGCCTACCTCCCCGCCCCCCCACAAACCCCAGGAACCCCCAACCTGCTAATCCCCACCTTTCCTCAGTCTGGGCTACTGCCAGTCATCATCAAGCCCCCGCTCCCTGGGACAGACTGCAGTGTAAGAGCCAGTCACCACAGGCAAGGGGGTTTGGGAGCCAGCTGCCTCTGCCTAACCCCCAGTACCATTTAGGCCTTGTTGTCAGGCCTGTAGCCTGGGAGATCGCCAGGCCTGAGCTCCCCAGCATAGCCTGCCCCTTCCCCAGCACTGCTCCACCTTCAGTACCCTGTCACACAGGCAGCCAGGCCCTGCTCTCTCCCATCCTGGAGAGAGACTGCCTGAGCTCCTGCCTTTTATAAGGGCCAGCTGGGCCCTAACTGATCCAGCCACAGCTGTGGCTGCTCTGCCCTCAGCTGCTTTCTCTGTTGCAGCCCTCTGCTGGGCTGCTTTTCCCCAGCCACAGCCCTCAGCAGGGCTGTTTTAACCCCTTCAGGGTTGGAGCAGGTAACCACCCTGCTACCCTGCCATCCCCTATTCCACGCAGAGTTCCCCATGAACTCCTCCACCCCCAGCGGTCTCAGATGAATATAATAGATCCATTTTAATAGATCCAGGAAATGTTGAAGAACGACCTTGAAGAAGCAAAAAAATGTTACAGGCAATATGTGAACCCATAAGAGCAGAAGATGTGTCTCTCAGCTATACATTCCACGTAGACAGACCCACAAACTGCATCATCTTTGTCAGATCCATAGACAAATCAACCCTCTCAGTTTTGAGCTTCACCTGCCTTGATCCCTCAGAATAGACATTTTTTCATATATTGCTCCTAAAGCTGTGTATAAAGGACTCATTTTCCCCATCAAACCCAACCTCCTCCCCATTGCTACACATCCAGGATCACAACAAGTATATTGTGCATGATGTCCTCAATTGTAAGTCAAGAGGGGCAAGTGTTGGTACTTTAATCTATTGGGAGGGCTACGGGCTGAACAATGCTCCTAGGAGCTTGCAGAGAATGTCCCAGCTTAAGAACTCATGAAAACCTTCCATGAAAGTCACCATGAGAAGCCTGGTCCAGTGGCACCTTGAAGCTGCCCTAGTGAAAGGGGGATGTGAGGATCCATGGGTCTTGAACCTGAGTCTCCAGGTAGCCCTTGTATCTCAGCCACCCTCGGGCAGCTTGCTAGTAACAGCTGAGCTGAGTGACTATTGGAACCCTAGCCCCACCAGATGCACCACTCACAGAAATCCTGGCTGGAGGAGTGCCCAACCCCACCAATTGGTTTTGCTATGCTATTTAAGCCAGAAAGAGGCACAGGTAGTTGTATGTGAACTGAGTGAATTCCTGGCTGACTGCTACATCAGACTGCCTTCTCACCCTGAGTCTTAGTTTCTGTCTTCCTGGCCTGATGCTGATCCCTGTGCCTGTTCTCGGATTTTGATTCTGGCTCTATTGGCTCAACTCTCTGCCTCTGATTCTGACCCTGGCATTTGGCCTTTGGCTCTGATTCCTGGCTTCTTGGCTCTGATATCCAGCTTCTGACTCTGATTCTGACCATCAGCTCCACTTCCCGGCCCCTGACTCCTCCTCCAACCACTAGATCAGCCCATCCACGCCTGAGTCCTTAACATGTAGATCTGACTCACAAACCAGCCTATTATGAACAGGAAATGGATCCACTGATGGGAAATGTGATTTTATCATCTCCTAGTTATTTGTTATTTTGACCTTTGCATATATTTTGCACATTCTAGGGGACAACATTAGACTGAGTGGTTAATAGAAGTCAGAGAGTGGGGTGAGGCAATAGTGAGTGACTAAGGATAATGTGGTAGGGGGGACAGGCTGTTCTTTTGCACACTTTCTACCCTTTGTTGTTGTTTTTTAAAGGATAGAATATTTCGTAGAATCGTAGGGCTGGAAGGGACTTTGAGAGCTCATCTAGTCCAGTTCCCTGCACTCGTGGCAGGACTCAGTATTAGACAATCCCTGACAGGTGTTTGTCTAACCTGCTCTTAAAAACCCCCAATGATGGAGATTCCACAAGCTCCCTGGGAAATTTATTCCAGTGCTTGACCACCCTGACAGCTTTTCCTAACATTCATCCTAAACCTCCCTTGCTGCAGTTTAAGCCTATTGCTTCTTGTCCTAGTCTCAGAGGTTAAGGGGAACAATTTTTCTCCTTTCTCCTTGTAACAATACTCTGTGTACTTGAAAATGGTTATGTACCCCTCAGTCTTCTCTTCTCCAGACTAAACAAACCCCATTTTTTTCAATCTTCCCTCAGAAGGCATGTTTTCTAGACCTTTAATCATTTTGTTGCTCTTCTCTGGACTTTCTCCAATTTGTCCACATCTTTCCTGAAATGTGGCGCCCAGAATCAGACACAAAACTCCTGCTGAGGCCTGATCAGCACAGAGTAGAGTGGAAGAATTACTTCTCATGTCCTGCTAACAAAACTCGTGCTGACACATCCCCGAATGATGTTCATGTGAGTTTTCTGCTTACACAAAGCTATTTAAACTTTATTCTACAAATGTAGTAAAAAAACAGGGCAAGTCCCAAATAAAAGCTTCCTTTGAAAAAGAGCTAAGTTTGCAAATGTGTTGCAGCACAGTCCAGTGAAGAGCCCAGAACATTACACTTTTACTCTCTAGTTCAAACAAGTGCCAAGGCCGTTCACGGACTTCATTGTGATACTCCAGTACTTTGCTAGCAGCTCTCTAATGTTCCCAATACTAACAATGCACTAGAGGAAACTAACCACCAGATGGCAATACATCTATCTGGAGTTTTAACACAAATATGCGTGTATGTAACCATGCAACTGTGGAACTGTCTCCCCTGGGAAGCGGTGGAAGCCCTTCACGTGGGATATTTAAACCTGCACAAAAAATTAGCACCTATCTGTGTGCAATCAGCTACAATACTGCATTGTTAGGGCAATATAGTTAGATGACCCAGCAGATCTTTCACTTCTAACATTTTATAATCTTAAGTGAGGAAAAGAAGCTGGAATAGCTACATTATTGTTGAATGTTATAAATATTTTCACTTTCAAATACAGCAAATGGAACCTCACTAGTTTTTTCCTAATGGACTCAGGTGGTGTTTGAGATTTTGCTTTGATGGACTGGTAAATGTGGCATGGAATGACTCTCCTAGTCATTACAAAAAGGGATCATTCCGTGGCATTTTGATATTGGCACAGAAATTCGGAACTCTTTATTGTCTCTTTCTCCCTTCTTTTCTATCTCCCCAAAAGGCAATAGCTGTCTTTTAGTCTTCACTTCCAAAGCAAGCTGGCTTTGTAAACTGTTTCATGATTGATTTTCAGTGCACAAGTCATCGTAATTTAAAAAGATTCAAAAAGGCGTAGCCATTTATATGAATAAGAATAGAGCATCAGCATTTGCACTAACTAGGCTGAAAATTACAAGGGTTCAATCAGCATGCTTCAGGGCATAACCTGATCACCAGATGGAGTCAGAAAGAAATGTTCCCCCATCGTATAGTAGAGCATAATTAGGCGCATTACGAGGATTTTTACACCTTGCTTTAAATCATGTGGCCCTGGTGTCTTTCAGAAACAGAATACCAAATTGGATGGATGCTTGCTATGTTTTACTATATATGTACCAATGTGTATATCTACATTACAATGACATCAAACCAGAACTCTAGTTCTGCAACATTTTGTTCCCTCGCTGAAGTTTGGTAAAGTTTGTATTCAGATATTAACTTTACAACCTGCCCATACTTATGTCAGGGCCAAATCAGAACATTAGATTCTGGTTTCCAATGTGTCCAGACTTCAGGGTAATTCAGATCTGGATCCAGATCTGAGCTTGGGCCCATCTCTAAGAGATGCTGCAATAGTCAAAGTAAAGGTGACTCTATTGTTGACTATGACAATTTGTACAATATAGGCTATATCTTGCTTTCATTCCATGTGTGGAACCCACAGGATGTAGCCCATAATTTTCAAAAATAGGTTCAAAAGTCCCAGGATTCTGCATCAGTAGCTTATGTAACTGTGCTAGGTGTGACGCTTCCCAGGGGTACGTAGGGTTGTGAGCCACCGACCTTGCTACCACCTGCCCTGAGCATGGGGAAGTCTTGTCTATGCCTGCTGTGGGTCAGGTCCCTGACTCCAGCAGCCACAGGCTCTCCAGCAACACAGGCTCTCTCCTCTAGGCCTACACAGGCCCCACATTCTCTCTCTGCAGCTTAGCGGTAGGCACACACCAACCACCAAGCCCACCAAGCATCTCCCTGGAGCGCCTATTTTTTGATCCACTGGACACATGTGGTATTCACAGTTTACCTCTTCCAGAGAAGCAGTACACCCCAGTTTACCAGTTCTACCTCAGATCATCGCTCTACTTGACACATAGCACTTAGATGTGTTTTTAGGGAAAATAAGTAAAAGATTATTTAACAAAGGACTGTGTAGAGATTCAAGTGACAGAAGGTAGAAGTACTGGAAAAAAATAGCTACATATACAATAAAATCATAATTTGCATTCCAGACTTACCTAACTAGATACTTTCATGTCTTATAGAGCAATGTTCAACCAAGGTGCTTCCAGCGATTTACAGCCAGGCTTGATATGGTAACCTGGTTCTGATCCTCGGCTCTGATTCCTGATCTCTGACTTTGACTATGGGCTCTGAAACCAGTTCTGATCTGGGTTCTCACTCCTGGCTCTTGACTTCGGCTTTAACCCTTGGCTCTGCCCTCTGACCCTGGCACTGACCTTTGGTTCTGATTCCTAGCTACAGCTTCCTACTCCAACCACTAAAAATGACTATAAAAACATGAGTGGTATAGAGAAAGTAGACAAGGAAGTGTTATTTACTCCTTCTCATAATACAAAAACAAGGGGCCACCAAATGAAATTAATAGGTAGCAAGTTTAAAAGAAACACAAGAAAATATGTTTTCATGCAATGCACTGTCAACCTCTGGAACTCCTTGCCAGAGGTTGTTATGAAGGTCAATACTATAAAGGAGTTCAAAAGGGAGCTAGATAGATTCATGGAGGATAGGTCCATCAGTGGCTATTAGCCAGGATGGGCAGAAATGGTGTCCCTAGCCTCTGTTTGCCAGAAGCTGGGATTGGGTGACAGGGCATGGATCACTTGACGATAACCTGTCTGTTCATTCCAGTTGGGGCACCTGCCACTGGCCACTGTCAGAGGACAGGATACTGGGCTTGACAGATCTTTGGTCTGACCCAGTATGGCCATTCTTATGTTCTTATGACTGCCTGAGTCTCAGTCATGTGATAGATCTTTTCTTTCTTAAAATGATCTTTCCCATTTGTGGTTGATTCTATTATTAATGATTATTCTATTTATTTTTTCAACTAAAAAAATACAGAATGTCAAAAATGAAGAAAAAAGCAAGAATTAAGGAAAATATAAAAGTGCATTTATGAAGGCTGCTTCCAAGGACACATTACTAATGACTGACTACTGCTCTTGGTACTGGGAGCAGATAACCCTATGTAAAAGCTAATTCCTGGTACAACTGACTTCAGTAGGACCAAGATTTAGCCAGAAGTAAATTACAGAATCATAGTGATTTAGACATACTCAAGAGTTTCTTATTTCACTGGTTTGATAGGTTGCAAAATTGTTTCCTCACCAAGACGACAGAAGTTGGTGACATTGCCCATGTACATAAATGATCACAGTGTCCTATGGAGATGAATTGGTTCATGAATAAAGATGAGGAGCAGAGGTGTGGAGGGAGAAATCATTTATCAATTATATGCCATGGAAAAACTGAAAGCTGGTGTCGCCTTAATGGCTGAATGAATTTGAGAGGGAGACTTTTAAATTGAGTTCTAATTCTGTTCTGCTGCACTCATAATAAAGAGCTGTTAAACTAATTGCATCCTTGCGTGGTTCATGAACAACAGCATTATGCTGCATAGTGTGGAGGACAGTGGAGATCAGCATTTAATTAGACTTTAGTCATTGTCCTTTCCATCATATAAAATGGAGAGCAGCTAGTTATTTTTCCCACTGATAATAATAATAATAATAATACCCAAGGTGGGAAGGGGATAAGAATCTGTAAACATTATCTAGGGGATTCGTTTAACAATTTAACCTGAGTATAAACAACCTGAAGCAGAACAACATGGTTTAGTCTGGCCTTTAGGATGCAGGGACTCATCACTGATCAGCTGAAAACTAACAGGCTACCACCAGGAAAATAACAATGGAGAGAATATGTTAATGCAAAAAAAATAAGTATTTGAGAAATGTGACTGCAATACCAAGTGCCCTCCTCCCCTTATGCCTCTTAACGTTTGCTTTTCTAATAGATTTATCGCTAGCAACCGACAGGCCAAACTTACATCTTACTCCTGCATGCTGACTCCTTACTCCTAGCATGGACCACAGCAAGCACGCGGAGTCTGCTGAACTAAGTGGGACTCTGTGCTGGTGCAGGATTCCATGCTTGCGGATGCTACTGTGGGACCAGACCTGTAATTTAAAAGTTTACTGTAAATTACTGGGCATGTTCACAAGGGAGGCTACTTTGGAACAGTTAGAGTCACAACATCAATGCAATACACAGGAAAAGAAATGGGGAAGCAAATCTGTGAGTGAGGGAAGAAGTCAGTATGATCAACTGGCCAAGTATGGGATAAGACTTCATTTAAAGTTTCCTTTGAAATATGGTTATATTCTAGAAAGGGATGATTAAAAAATGAAATTTTGAGGTTCGTATTTAGTGTCTCTCCAAAATTTCTAGATCATATTTCCTTCATTAACACATAAAGATATGAATTTCTCAACATCCTGCCCTACAAATTCTGGGCCAGATTCACTCTTTTGAAATTAAAACATAAGGAATGGGGAAAGCTATACAAAAAATTACTCCAAGACAGAAAGTTGTAAACTGTCCCTTAGCATCTCAGGAAATCTATGCAAATCTGTTACGTGAGCAACAGACAGTGGGTGTGGTTTTAGTGAGGGTTAATGGAAAAGCAATGGTAACCCAAGTGCTGCAAAAATTAGGGCTGGTGGGGAATTGTTTGACAAAATGTTTTTTCGTCTGAAAATGCCAATTAATTACATCTGAACTTTTTACAGAAAAGAGTTGATTTTGTTGAATTTCCCATTGTGAAAATTTTTTAAAACAAATTCTTGAAATGAAGAGTTCTTTTTTTAGGCACTAAATGACGTTTCATTTAGAAATGTAAGTTGATTTGGTATTTTTAAAAAGGTGAAAATCAAAATTAAACACTTAAATTTCCCTAATCAGGATTTTTTGGCGGGGGGGATTGATGGGGTGGGATTGTCATTTCACAGAAACTTTCAAGATATCAACTTTTCATCCCAATTTAGTCTGGAGAAAATTTTCAAAATCTCAAAAATTCTCGTGGGATGAGAAGACCATTTCCCAGTCTGCACTGGCAAAAATATACATTTTCGTTCATGGCTTGTGGAACTCTAGAACACAGAATACTCAGTCAGCTCAGGTCTAAATAGGCACACCAAAGCAGGGATCAGCTGATTCCCCTATAAAGAGCAGTAGGAAGCTGCAGAGAAGGGGAGGATGCTCAGGGAGACCAGAGTGGAGTACGGATGCTGCTGGGAATGAGTAGACTCCAGCAGAGAAACTTGAGAGTGAGGCTACAGGCAGAAAAGATATGGGAGAGAAAAGGGAAAACAGATGGGCTTAACTTTATCTGGAATATTTTAGTTAATGTAATACATCAGAACTCAAGAGAGTCTGTGAATAGACAAAAGGATTTGTGAGTTATTGAAGAAGCTCCTTGAAGAGGAAACCAGCAGGAAATCTGCTCTACAACACTGTGCTTTCATGCTTCATGGTATCACACACCTAACCATCACATGACATACATCTCCATGGATACGTTCCACTATGGGTTAGATTCACCAAGAGGCTTAGAATCAGATGCCACAGGTATTGACAAAACTCCCACTCAGCTGCTACAAACGCAGTAGGTGCCTAAACTCAGCACCTAAGTTTCTGTAGTAAAAGTATCTGAGGTACCTGTGTTTCTGCCTTTGAGCATGTACACACACACTGTTCTTCACTCTAGGTGCCCAGATGGCTAAGCCCTGAGCGATTCATGAAATGGAAGAAAATAGACATATATCCACCTAACTGTCCTGCAGGGTCCAATGAAGTGGGTGAGCTCTGAACACAGCTATTGGATCAAACCTCACAGGTAAGCACACAAAAGCAGGGCGAGGAGAAGAAGAAGGATTTCAACTTTTAGCTCACTGGTTAGGGTACTCATCTGGGATGTGGGAGACTCCTGCTTCAAATCTCAGAAAGGTTAAAATACAAAATTAGTTAAACCTGGCAAGGGACATAAAGGGCAATAAGAAGAGATTCTATAAATACCCTGGGAGCAAGAGAAAGATGAAGAAAATGTAGGTCTTCTACTCAGAGGGGGAAAAGGCTAATTTTTAGGGGGTTGTCAAGGCTGATTCCCCACTCTGGCATTTCGAGTGCAGAAGCTGGGGGCCAGCAAGGATTCTAAAAATTAATACTGGCCACTTCAGGCTGGTATTAAACTCCCAAGGTTACAGCTTCTCTCTGACCTTGGATGGGTAGATGCTGCTACCACCCAAATCCAACCTTTTGAAAACTCAGAAAGGCACACTTGGGAATTCCTTCCTGTGGGGTACCCTCAAGCCCTTTCAGATCCCCGCTTTGGAGAAGAGCTGAGAAAGAAAAACAAAGGAAAGCAGCTGTTGCCCCCAGCTAATTAAACAACATATGCACAAACCTCATAGGGACACAAAAATCCAATCCTGTTCTTAAAAAAGGTCAATTTTATTAAAAACAAAAAGAAAGAAAATACATCTGGAACTTAGGCTGTTTGCTAGATCACAAAAAAAAAGAGCAATTACAAAAAATTAAGCACCAAGATAGCTCTCTTGAGGTTTAGCTTAATGATTACAAGCAAAACAAAAGCACCTGGGGTTAGCACAGAGGAGTCCACAAGCCAATAAGAAATAAGAGAAATAACCCTAACCACATCATCCTAGACCTTCCCTGACTTACTTACATATCTGGAGTTTGAGATAGGCAATTTCTAGGTATGATCTGATGGTTTTTCAGACCTGGCTTAAAGCTTCCTACATCATAGTTCAGCCTGATTCCTGCTTTGCATCTCCTCTCTCCGGAGAACAACAACAGACAGAGAAAGGGAAAGTTTTTTTCCCAATTTCAAAAAGTTCTAGCCCTTCCATTGGTTCTTTTGGCCATCCTTTCTTTTTACCTCTGGGCTTTCTTAATGCTTTACAGGTAAAGCAAGTAGAGAACAGCTACCAAGAGGGATTTTAAAGCTAACTGACTGGCTGGGTGTCCATAAAAGGAAGCTACCCCCACCTTCATTTATCACAAGGGTATTAACAGGAGGTAAGACATGGGAGGCAATTGTCCCATTCTACTCAGTGCTGGTGAGGTCTCAGCTGGAGTACTGTATTCAGCTCTGGGCACCAAACTTTAGGATAGATGTGGATAAATTGGAAAGTCCAGAAGAGAGCAGCATAAATGATAAAAGATTTAGAAAACACGACCTATAAGGAAAGGTTAAAAAACTGGGCATATTTAGTCTTGAGAAAAGAAAAGGGAGAGGAGACCTGATTACAGTCTTCAAATATGTTAAAGGATGTTATAAAGTGGATGTGATCAGTTGTTCTTTGTGTCAGCTAGAGGTAGGATAAGAAGTAATGAACCTAATCGTAGTGCAGGAAATTGAACTTAAACTTGAGGAAAAACTTTGTAACCATAAAGAGAGCTAAGTTCTGGAATAGGCTTCCAAGGGATGTTATGAAATCCCCATCTCTGGAAGTTTTTAAAAACAGGTTGGACAAGCACCTATCAGGGATGGTCAAGGTTTACTTGGTTCTGCCACAGTGCAGGGGGCTGGACATGATGACTTCTCAAGATCCCGTCCAGCCCCATATTTTTATGATTCGATGCTAATGAGCATGAAGGCACAGCCTCTCACAGATTCATCTAAGAATAGTGTAATAATATTATGAATGTGGTATATGTGGCCTTGTAATTGAGGCAGACTGTAAAACTAGATGAGGCTAGTGGAATATTTATTATATGCCTATATTGATTTAACTCAATGAGAGCTGTTGCATGAGTAAGCAGAAAAGAACTGCAATAGAGCTAGATAAGCAATCTCCAATGGGGATTCAAAGGCAATGGGGAAAGCTATTAGCTTTGGAGGGCCTATATTGTGTCGCCAATGCCGATGAAAGCCTGGTTTTGCCAGACTGGGACCTGTGAGATGAATAGGACACAAAGCAGTTAAAAAGCCTTTCTCAAGAGAGAAAGGGAGAGGTCAGGTGTCAGACTGACAGAGGTTCTATAAAAGCTGGGCTTTCCCCAGATCCAGGGGATGGTAAAGCTTAGGGAGAGACAGGCATGCCAATAGACTGGTTTATTGTTTTAGATCTATTTGCACTTAAACCCTTTGGTTCAAATGAGTAATACTCTGCATTAAGAAGGCTGTCTGGTTACTGATTATCACTGTCATTGCTCTCAGTGGGACCAGAAATCCATACACCGAAGATAAATCAGAGGTGCTGATGTAGTTGTGGTTGAGCACAGAGGACTGCAGCCCAGGGCAGATCTGAGAGTGAGTGAATCACATGATTCCATCCCAAGAGAGAAGAGAGTCTTAAGGCCTGAGACCTGAGAAGGGTGCACTCAAAAAGAGCAGGAAAAGTCAGAAGTACGGTTAGTCTTGACAGAGAGCAACGAGACTTTCTAGTGTCAGGTGAATCTTGTGAAACCATTTTTTGCCTACCTAGGAATGATTTTGGGGTGATGTTTGTGCATGTATGTGAGAGGCTCTGGTTTCACAGTGGAATAAGACTCTTAGTGTTACTGTTCAATAAGTTGTTATTTCTATAACTAATACAATGACTAGAGACTGTGGTGATGGGCACTTTTAACAATTCATCAATCAGCTAACTACATACTTTAATAGTCTGGATGACTATAATATGTTATTTCCTACGATCCCTGCTACATTGTCATGTGATTTGAAGCTCAGTCTTCAGATTGCACTATCCTCCAATATTCTACTTTGCTACACATTTCAAAATGAAAAGAGACAGTTATTTCTAAAGATAAATTGGTGATTTCCAGAGCCTTCTGGAGATCTGGTCTCAATGCAGCAAGCAGCTTTTCTTATGACAGAGGAGCACTTGAACCATTGGTTTAAACATCAACCACAGTGGCAAAGTGCTCACTGTTACCTTATCTGAGAACTGTTTGTGTAACTTACTAGAAGCTGATATCTATTTGTACAAAGTTTAGAAAAGATAAAAAAGGGACTTTGAAATCTATGCAGCAGTGGGTGGCATTGTAGTGATTCTTTTTATTATTCGTTAATATTTCTTATTTTCTATGTCCTGCTCAACCAGGCTTGCTCTTCTTTTGTAATTCAGGGTCTTTTTTTATGATTCCTGTATCTTTACTGATCTATTAAAGGTGTTTTTCCTTTGGCTTATTTTCATTTTTGGCTGTGTTGGGATCCATTATTTGTCTTATGATACATTCAAGAAATGTCCATAGTTTAAAAGACGCAACCATTTTTGTTAAATAATCCTGTGCATGTCTAGACCGCTTTCGTCTCAGGATCTTCAACCACTTTGCAAACATTAATGAATTGAGGTTCATTTGAAGGCGGTATATATTATTACATGTATTTATATAGGTGAACTTAGGCACAGAGAAGTTAAAGGACCCAGTCCAATGTCATGCAGCAAACCACTACCAAAGCTGAGACTATAACTCAGAAGTCTATCCCCTGCTGTGATCACTAAAAATCAGCTCCCCATTGATCCTCTGGTTCTTCACCCCTGTATCATCACCTCTCTTACTTCAAGTATTATATGCAGCAATTAACAAAGATAGAGGAAAAATTTGGGGCCTTTAATCTTCATTTGAAGCACTATTGTTTCTATATTTTTCCCTCTCAGTCTCACTGGGCCTAAAAGCAGAAAGCACCAGTGCTCTTCTCTGGACTGTAAGACAGGAGGACTCCTACGCAAAACAGTTACTTCTTCCCATCACAAGCTAAATGTCGTGGGCCTGATTCACTATCTGGCTTCCACCAGCGGAAAATCCAGGCTTTGGGGCTCAGCAATGGAAAATCTCCCAAGAGAGGAGGTGCAGCCATGCAAGTGGCCCACAGTCCCCGCTCTGCTGGAGCTGGCCAATGCAGCACCAAAAGTGGGCAAGGTCAGTTGTGGTTGAAGCAGATCTAGTGGGTGTTACAATCCTGAACTGAATAGTGAGAGAATAACATGGATATCTATCTGCTTCTCTTGGGACTGAGAGCACCATCCCTGTTTCACATTAGATCATGATTTCCTTATGCTGTATGGAATGATAACATCAACAACTTAGGCATCAGTGTGGCTTTTTGTTTAGGCCCGAGTTTTGTAGCCACAGTAAAATGATTTGAAAGCCCAGAAGACAAAGTGACTCGTCAATATGAAAATGATTAAAATGTACCATGTCCCTTCTATCAATATGAACAGAATCTCCCACAGGAATTGTCACATTTACTCAACCAGAGGAAGCAGGGGATGGAGAAGAATGACAGTATTAAATTTTAACCACTCTTCAAATAATGGTTTTAGAAATCGATAGTGTAGGTCCTGAACCCGTGGCTTCTCTAACGACACTTGATTTCATAGCAGAGGCTGTTGAGATGAAGTTTTACCTCCTATTTTCCACCCTAGCTATCTGCATTCAGCAAAAGCATGTCTTCACTTTTGAAAGGTAACAAACTCCTGGTACTATCTGTATTTTAGTGGGTGTGGGTATGGAAGGTGGTCTGGCTGAACCATAATATCTCCTACTGGTATAAACAAACATATTACAAAGGTCTAAGGTTATTTATTGTATTTCTAATTGGATGTATAGATCAATATAATATATAGATGACGTAGGCAATGAAATTAATATATGTCTCCTTTGAAATCATAAATCCTATGTTTTTAATCATATTAAAACTATTCTTTTTGGTCTAAGTGCAAATCAATTCTGTTCAGTCTGTGCTCTGGAATGCAGTTAAATGGCATACTTAAGCTTAATGGGAAAAAATAATTTGCTTCATTTGCCTTAAAACAAGGCTTTAAATGAATTACTTCTTGAAGTGGAAATAGAATCCATTTCTGAAAGTGCTAACAATCTGTTTTCTTTCTAAAAGAGTTTTTATGATTGTTTTTTCCTGCTATAATTCATTTTTGAATAACCATTTCATCCTTGTACGACATCTGAGAAGCAGCTTTATTGCTACCTATTGGTAAACCTCAGAAATGGCCTCAAACCAAAAAGCTGTAATAAAAACATGAAAACAGATGTTAGAAACAAAAACAGCCCAAAATATTATATTTTCTACTATCCAGTTGGTTTTGAAACTGGGAACGCTGTGATATGTGGAGTTAAAAAGATAATACAATTTGTAACTGTATTGAGCAAACCCAGTAACAAAAATAATCATCATTAAATAGCACCCACTATCAGAAGATATCAAACTGCTACACAAATATTAATGCATTAAACCTCATAACTCTCTTGTTGTGTGACTTATTCAGGTTCACACTAAAAGTTTGTGGCAGAACTGGGAATAGAAGCTAGACCCAGGTCTTCTGGCTCCTAGTCTTGTGCCCTAAACACAAGATTATTTTTATTGCCTTGTGTTGTAATCACATTTCCCAGTGGTTACCTAAGTACAAGTTACAACTGGTTACACACAATGGGATAAATCGGGAAGGAAGTGGACAGGCTCATTAAAATAACCTTTTGGTGAAATCAATGGAGCTACACCAATTTACACCAGTTGCAGCTTTTTTAAATATTTAAATAGAATAGTTAAGATTTGACCTAGTCAGCAGAAATGCAGTATTTCCAACCCAAAGTGTTCAAAAATCATGAGTCAGGTCCCCTAGAAACATTGACATTGGCTGAAAAGTCATGAGATTTCAAAACTAATACATTTTATTTGACTACTGGTGTCAGAGCATTTAGGGATCACATTTCCAAGCTTTTCTCTGTAACCACAAAGCCTGTAGCATTATTCTAGAGGATGAACCTCTAAGAAAAATGCCAAATACTGCAAGACTAGTGATAAGATCATGAAAGTTGGCAACACTGGAATGTGTCCATCTCAATGAGCTGTTTTAGGGAGGGGATTAGGATGGAGCACCTAAAAGGTGTGTGGGAGGGAACAGACTCCATTGTTCTTAGCTCTGTTCTCCATTGTCATGAAATATCTTAATTCCTAGTCATGAGGGACAATTTTGTGGGTCAAAAATACAAGCCATGAGTAGTGGAGGAAAGCAAGATACATACTGGGTGAGATTAAGGACACTCATGGCTGCCAGAAAGAAGCTGTAACAAATCCATGGCCACCTGTTATTCTTATTTACTGTTTGTATTACTATGGTGCCCAAGAGCCCTAGCTGTATACCAGGATTCCTTTGTGCTAGGCAATGTAGAAATACAGGACACAAAGAGAGCTTGTGATCTATGTAGAAGATAAGTGACAACGCATGGATACAGACTGACTGATGAGGGACTATAAGATTATGAGACAATACTGGGCAGCATGATGGACAGTTATCTCTCAGCACATCAGAGTTTGGTCATTGCCAAGTTTTTTGTAGGCATCATGGGAAAGGAGAGATTTAAGGAGAGATGTGAAGGTGGATAATAAGGTAACTTTGATGATGTTTACAAGGAGCAGCTCCCAATCATGAAGGACAACATGAGAGAAATACTGAAGGTGTTTGAAAATTTAACAGGTAGGTGATGGCCAATCAAAGGAGAAATGATAGGTAGGCATAGGCATGAAGGGCCTTGAAACTGAAGACAAGTATCTTATGTTTCAAGAGATAGAGAAGGCAAAGTCTGTGGAGGGATGCAAAGAGAAGATTGACATAGTCAATGCAATTGACTAGCAGAATGATCTTTGCAGCAGTATTCTGAATAAATATGTGTGGGGCAATACTGCATTTATCAAGACCAGAGAAAAGGATGTTGCAATAATTGAGACATGAGATGATGAAACATTGGATGAGAGCTTTAGCTGTGTAGATTGATAGGAAAGGCCATATCATAGATATGTTATCCAGAAGAATCTGCATGATTTAGACATAGATTTGATATGAGGATCTAGAGAGAGGTCTGAGTCAAAGATGACACCCAGATAGGTTACAGGCCTGAAAGACAGGCAGGATGATGGTGGTGTCCACAATTATTGAGAAAGGAGATAGTGGAGAGAGGTTACGGGGGAGATTAAGAGCTCTGTTTTGAGTTTGAATTGGCAACTCAAAATCCAAGGGGAGATGTCAAAGAAACAGGCTGAAATTTTAGTTTGGACAGAAGGAGACAGGTCTGGAATAGAGAGGGAGCTGAGAGTTGTCAGCATGGAAATGAGAGTTGAATTTGTCTTTGTACATAAGAGTACCCAGAGCTAAAGTGCAGAGGAAGATGAGGAGGGGACCAAAGACAGAGCCCTATGGAACACCCATAGGAAGTTGGAGGGGGGAGGAGGAGGATCCCCTGATAGGCACACTGAAAATCAGTTAGAGAGATAGGAGGAAAACCAGGAGAGGACAAAGTCATGGAAGCCTGGGAAGACTGGATTTCAAGAAGAAAGCCTGTCTGATGATGTAAAATGTAGCTGACACATCAAGGAGGATGAAGATGGAGGACTAGTTCTAGATCTGGCAAGGAAGACGTCATTAGAGACTTTGGTGAGAGTGGTTTCAGTTATGGGCAAGGGACAGAAGCCAGATTGAAGAGGGTCTAGGATAAGAAATCTCATTTCCTGTGCTCCAAATCTATCAGTAGGATTTCACAACTGTCTCCAGGGTGCAATTTCACAATAGCAGTAAAGACAGAACTCAGACCTTTCTGCTCCAAAAGCACAGGCCTCTCTGATATAAGTTATAAGAGAATCTCCGTTAACTGTTGACTATAACAGTCAGCTGAGCAGTTCTGATTCCATCCAACAGAAGACAGTGATGAATACCCAGTGGTCACCTCATTGTAATACTTTGCACTATAGTGAACAATGGAAACTACATGAAGAAGTCACATGCGAGCAGCCCAGTTCAGACACCCTTTGTAAAATTAACTCTCATGGTAGATAGCAGCATTAGGAGACAAGCTCCTTTTCAAAGCAACCCCAATCACAAGCTATGCAGTGCACTTGCTTTGAGAAATGGGCAAGTAGCCTGTGCTGCATAACTCTGATTGATGTTTGATTCTCGCTCATATGATGGGGGTTGGGGAAGTGGGGAGGCTGGCACATTGTTGGTTCTGCCTGAGAAACAACAGTGATTGTGTTGAGCATAGCTGAAAGCAGAAATGATAAATCACTTGGTTGCTAGCTTCTGTCAGGTCACAGCTAGAAATCAATCACAGCAGTGGGTTGTGACAATCATGATCCTCAGATTAAAACAATGTGTTTTGAGAGTCTGTTTTGTTTTAAGGGCAATCTTCTGAAATGGTGTTGTCAGTCATCCTTCAAGAGCTTGCTTCATGCATTGTCACCAACTCCATGGGGTTTCTGGGTCAACAGCCCCCACTCCAAGAAAATGGAAATAGGGCTCAGACCTGCACCAGGTCCTCTCCCTGCTCCCTCTACCTACTCATACACCAGACATGGCACGTCTTTCTTGTTGGGTATGACACTCATTCATTAGCATACTATCTCACTCTCACACAAATTCCTAAGCTTATCCCACTCATGTTGACTAAAGATTTAAAATATTTTTACTCAGGCACTGCAAGAGACGACAGTACATTTAGGTCCTCAGGCACTGGGCTTAGAGCTTGGAAAGCCACTTTCCAAACTTGTGTACTGTGGTAACCATGGAGACTACAGGGCCGTGGTCTATATGCTTGTGAGAAGAGAGAAGCTACGTGGCGAGGGTGGGGAGGTTTGTGTGTGTGAATACTTGGTGGTCAAACAAAATCTGAGTTCGCCCAAAAAACAAGCCGGACTTGATCAAAAGATGAAGGGTTCTGCAAAATACAGTTCAAAATTTAAACCACTCTGGACAAATTCATGTCTCAGGGATTGTCAACCACCCAGGTTTTTGTTCCAACCAGCAAATAATTGTTTTTATTAAAATCCACTGTTTTGCATTGCATATAGAATTTGCATGTGCTCTAGACTTACTATGTATTAGGACATTTAAATGTTCTGTATGCAGTATTAAACAGTGCACATTTTAAAACAAACTATTAAGTGCTGGTTGGATTAAAAACTGGTACTATTGGATGTTGCCAAGAACCAAAGATGAGAGTCTCTATCTTAAGCAATGACCTACCCACCACCAGACTCTTTGGGGCTGTAAATCTCACTCTTGAGGATAGCCCACCTTTGGCATCCCTGATACACACATACTATTTCAGGCTTCACCTAACTCCCTGAAAAGGGTGCATTCAAACCACCACTGTTCTGCACTTACATAGGGGTTGAAAGTTATTCCTTAACTCCCAGTCAGCAGCGTGTGTACGTCTCTGCTCTGCTTCTCGTCTCAGTCCCTCCCCACAGTGGTGAACAGGCACTGATTTGGGTGAGGGATACAGTCAGAGGAAGGACACCTAGTTCTGGACTGAACAACTGGGGCACTAAGCAGCACAACAGATAGCTGGCCACTCTGACTGTGGGTTTCAAGTAGGATGATGAGTATCAGTAACTGTAAAGAATGAGAGAGAGGAGCAGGTCAGTGGTATATAAGGTTCCAAACCACCCACAGGCAGGTAGATGGTAGGCGGGGAGCAAAGGAAGCGGGGGATGGACAGGCTTGGGTGCTGGGAAGAAAAGAGAGCAGGGGCACCTTTAATATGTGTAAGGAAGAGCATATTCATATTTTGCAGCGATCCAGGACATGCCATCAGGAGCTCACAGTACGACCTCAACAGGTCGTTTCTCTGCTGCACTCAGCATCCTCCGGAGACTGCAGCATAAGAGCTAGTTGCAGCTTCCTAATCCTGGGACCAGTTATACACCAGCCCTGATGTCCTTTACAACCTCGTGCTGCTCTAAAATAGGTCAGGCTGGTTCCAGACACACCCCAGGACTATCGGAGAGCAGTGTAAGAACTGTCTATTTCAGCCTTTTGGGAGATCCAGGGGCTTTTCAGCAATGCAAAGGGACCTCAAGCAGGGGATAGAATCTGGCCCAGGATTTTCATTGCTTGAACCTCCTTTGGCTCCACTAGCACCCAAGTCAGAGAAGCCAGTTGAGACTGATGGACTATTCAGCTTTGTACATCAATACAGGATGTTTCCATAAACACACTCAAGTCTTTGCTTTTTCTGAATGTCTTTTTCTTTCCAGTGATCAAGTATTGTGGGCTCTCCCACGATCAGACAGACAAGCTGAATTCCTTCAGAATTTAACCACCAACTTTGAGGTAATTTGTTTTCTGTAAGCTCTAGGCCAAATTCTGCCATTCCACTGGGAGGAAGATTTAGCTCCCCCTTCATTCTCTTAGGTTATATATTTTTTTAGTTTTAGAAGCGCAATAGATGCTTTATTTCCATCATTTTAATGTCAACTGATTGAGATGAGCAGATTCAGCTGAATGATAACATTTTATCATATTATATCAATCACACGATTTCAGAATTATGTAATTGATTTTATTAGCAGCAACAAAACAAAGATGATGAAGTACTGACGTGATGCTTAGTAAAATCATTTGTCAGGAAGTCCCAGGAGTATAAGCTAATGCAATTTCTAACTATGTAACTTCTAGGACCCGGACATGCAGGACTAGATTTTACAGTACTTGGTGGTGTTTCACTAAAGACAGAGTTTAGATGATAAGAATCTCTTCATCTAGAACTAATAATCTCTTAGAACACCAGCAGGATCTTGTGATTTCCATTTGTCATTACAGGGAAGAGCATTTAATTAAAATAAGGCATCCAAATTTCTTTTAAAGCACTTGCCCTATTATTTCATCATATTTTCGTTTGAAGTCAGCACCCCCTAATGAAAAGCATAACCATTTCCCCAATCAGTGTCGTTACCTGATGATGTGTCCCTCACCACAAGAGCCTTTAACAGCCCCTGTGTCTATAGCCTGTCTCTGTCTAATTTGCTCCCCTGACTCCTGTTGCCCTCCCACCCTTCCCCATCCGCCCCCACCCCTCACTTCTTATCTCCACCAGCAACTGCTCCTAAACACCTCTTCACCAGCTCCCGTCTCCCTCCCCTTTTGCTGTCTCCCACCTTCTAGCTCTGGATCATCCTCTCCCCTCCTCTCTCTCCGGCTACTGTAATCCCTCTTCCCTCACTCTGCACTCCAGTGTGGATGGATACCAGCGGGCGGGGCCACCGTGAGCACACTTAGGTAAATCAACCTAAGATACGTCGACTTCAGCTATGCTATTCACATAGCTAAAGTTGCTTATCTTAGGTTGGCCCCCCTCCCGAGTGTAGACCTGGCCTTAGTGTCTCTGGCCCTGTGAAAATTCAAACAGCAAAGAGATCACCATTTCTTCTTGTGAGAATCTCTATATCTATATGATCTTCCCCCAGAGATCAAACCAATGGGATGAGGGCTCCTGCAGGTAACTTCTTCCAGAGTGGCTGGGGCAATCAACAGAGCTTTTTGTCCTAGATGGCCCATTAAATCTTGATAGTCCTTCTTGATGGGCAGAGGAACTAGTCTTTCTGTCTGAGCTTACATGTTCAGAGCAGGCATTTTACAATTATAAAACAAATTTATATTTTACCTTTTAGCATAGAATGCAGATGTTACAAATGAGATTAATGCATGCACTAACTGACAAGCATTTCAGAGAGTCTAAACACTAAGTACATTCTTATGACTAATACCTGTTTTGAACAAAATTAACATACAGGTGAGCTGGTTTAGGGTATGGTTACACTTACAAGATTATAGCGCTATAGGTTATAGCGGTCCCCTTATACAGGAATATGTATAGCGCTATTGTATGTCCACACTCAGATGCTCCTGCGGTATAGCATGGCCACATTTGGGGCACTTAATGCGGCATTAAGAGCAGCGCATTAGGGCAGGTATCCCAGCATTCAGCTGGGTGCAACGTGCTTTTTAAACGAGGGGGATGAGGGGGGACGCATTGTGTGTATGCGGAGGGAGAGAGACAGTGGTTTTTCCGTTTTTCTGAAAGCCTGTCAGTGAGCCTCCGTTCACAGAAGGCTTTGTTTTCACACAGGCTCCCTCCTTAAACATTTGCACTGCTTATCTGCCGAGTTAAGAAAGAAACTCTAAAGAGGTACTTCCGCATTCCTCCAGCCGAGTTCAAAACAAAGGGAAGAGACGTCAATTGCCTTAAATGGCTCTAGGCATCTCCACAGATTACTTGTAGCGCAGTGGGTGTCCACATTCTTGCTGTAGCGCTACAGCAGCTGCGCTACAGCCCTTATTCCCCATGCGGAGGTGGATTAATAATAGCGCTATAACTCAGCAGTTATAGCGCTCTACGTGCCTTGCCAGTGTGGACGGGGAGTAGGTTATAGCGCTCGTGGGGGCTTTATAGCGCTATAAAGTGCCAGTGTAACCATGGCCTTAGTTTCCAGCTATGAGTTTGTCAGTTTTTAGCTGATGCCTATGGCCTTGGCCAGAGCTGGCATTTGATTTCCAACAACACAAAGGGAAAGTCTTGCTCAGCTCCTGCAGTACTGGGTTGAATCATGCTCAGTGAAAGTAGAGCAGTCAGTGAATTTTCCTGCCAAATTCAAACTAGTCTCTATTGATCTTGTGTGAACTGAGAATATACAGAGAGTTATAACTTGGCCACATCTGGGTGGATTTTCATGGGGATGCCAAAAGGCACATCCTTGACACAAAGGTTAACTCTATGCCAAATTTCAAGTCCCTGCTCCAAAGCATGAGGGCACTAAAGCTTCTTAATTAAACAGCTGTAAGAATGTTTTTAACATGGGCAAAACAATGAATTCTTGTCCTCAGAAACAGCTGAACTATTTTAGCTGAAACTTAAAAAATAAAAATCAGCTTAAGGCTGTCAAGTGGCATGGAAAATTTCACCCCAATTTAGTAGGCCAGTTTGGCAAGGTTAAAAGCAAATGCAGTGGAAAACAGGGTCTTATCATGGGAAATATCAGACAACCTTAAATATAGGCAGTACTGCCTTTAGTAATTTATGGTATATAGAAGATAGACTGACCACTGTCGTTCACCTCCTAATATAAGAACAAAAAATGTCTAGTGAAACTGAAAGGTTTCAGAATACGTAACATTTAAGGACAACTGACAAAGGAAATAGTTTTTCACACAATACACAGCCTGTGGAATTCATTGCCAGAAGATATCACTTAGGTCAAGAGGTTGGCAGGATTCAGAAAGCATTGCACACTGACAGAATTATTATAATAAATATCTGAAAATTAACAAGAATATTGGAAGGGATATAAACTGTCATGCTTGTGAGCATAAGCTAACACAGGGATTGGCAACCTTTGGCACACGGCCCATCAGGGAAATCCACTGATGGGCCAGGGCAGTTTGTTTACCTGCAGTGTCTGCAGGTTTGGCCAATCGGAGCTCCCACTGGCCGCGGTTTGCTGTTCCAGGCCAATGGGGGCTGCAGGAAGTGGCATGTTCTTGAGCGGTTATTGAACAAATAAGGAAGTTGCCGGCAGTGCAGACTATGGGGTATGAATTGCAGAGCACACCAAAATGTTGGGTGCTAACTTGCCCATGTGGATGCTACTGGTGGGAATTAGAAAGTACCTTGTTTGCATTAACATCATAGGCACCGACTCCGTTGGTGCTCTGGGGCAAGAGCACCCATAGGGAAAAAGTGGTCGATGCTAAGCACCCACCTGCAACCCCCCTCAACTCCCATTTCCCCCCAGTGCCTCCTGCCTGTCGGTGGGCCCTGCCAATCAGCACTTCCCCCTCTCTCCCTGTGCCTCTGCCCGCCATGATCAGTTGTTTTGCAGCAAGCATGGGCTGTGGAGAGGAGTGAGGGTGCCACATGCTCAGGAGACGGTGGAATGGGGCGGGAAGAGACAAGATGGGAGTGGAGTGGGAAGAGGCGGGGGCTTAGGAGACGAGGTGGAGTGGGGGGCAGGGCCTGGGACGTAGCCGGGGGTGAAGCATCCCCCAGCACATTGGAAAGTTGGCACCTATAATTAACATAATCCTGAATGGTGCACCAAAATGAATACAATATTCAAAGCGTAGTTGCACCAGATCCAAGGAGAGAAGAGCTATTATCCGCCTACTTCATGACACGCTGATTTTGAATATGCAGCAAAAAAAATTGCACTGGCCTTTTTTCACGTTATAAATTCATGTCTAATTTGCTGTCCTCTACCACCCCTAAGTTTTTTCAACATTATTGTTTCCCAATTTTTAATCTCCCACTGAATAGCTGAGTTTCAGATTATTTTATTTCATTAACTTTCATTTTATTAACTTGAATTTTACTTAAATGAATTTCATTTTATTTTCTGCCCAATTTTAATCTCTCTAGGCCAGGGGTTCCCAAACTTGTTCCGCGGCTTGCACAGGGTAAGCCCCTGCCTGGCCGCAAGATGCTTTGTTTACCGGAGTGGGTCCGTAGGTTCGGCCACTTGCAGCTCCCAGTGGCCACGGTTCGCCACTCCCGGCCAATGGGAGCTGCGGGAAGCAGTGCGGACCAGGACACCGCTTCCTACAGCTCCCATTGGCTGGGAATGGTGAATCACGGCCAGTGGGAGCTGCGAGCAGCCGAACCTATGGACACTCCGGTAAACAAAGCATCCTGCGGCCAGGCAGGCGTTTACCCTGCACAAGTCACGGAGCAATTTAGGGAACCCCTGCCCTAGGCCCCTTTATATTGCTGCTTCATCTGGATTTATTTCAAAATCCCTTCTGACATTTGATTCATCTATAATCAAAGTAATCACCGAATACAATAACTGCAAAGGCTAGTCTGAGCTGCATTTATTCCCCAAATACCCTCAGGAAAAATAACCCTCCACTGATCTGAGGATTTGGATTGTAATAATCAGCTAAACAGATATATTAAACTCGTAATATTGTCTCATGAAAGGTGATGTTCCTGCCTTTGTTCTTGATTTATTAATTTATATTCAGCTGTTATTATACATTTTTCTTATCCACACACTTTTCATTTTCAGCAATAGCTTGATATGACAGCACAACACATGAAACAAAAAACTGCTTCCCACACATGACCTAGTTGACTGAAAACATGTATTGTGTTTTGATCGTGTTCAGAATGTTTACTAAATGGTAAAATATTTTTTCTTTCCTTGTGAAAAAAATTGTTCTTGGAAACTTTGTAGGTTGTTCTCTGGCAGCCTGATTCGGCTGAAAACATTATGAAGAATAAAGAAGTCCATTTCTATGTCAATGTGTCCGACATAAATGATGTGAAAGCTGAGCTAAACCGATCCACCATCCGATACAAGTATGATTCTTATTTCTTACTGTGAAGATATGAAATCAGAAATTCAAGCCAATTGGTGACACTGCTTAAGAATGGTTTATGCTCTTTGTTTGTTGTTCAGAGTTTTGATGGACAATGTTCAACGAATTATCAAGAAACAAACTGTCAATGACACAGTCAGCCCCCGCAGTTCTGCATCCTATTACGAACAATATCATTCTCTGAATGAAGTAAGATATGTTATATTTTTCTTGTGATCCTTTATGCATTTATTGTTATTGCATTAACAAGGGCTTAAATTTAGTTTGATGATATGGACTGTCTGATGGTGATATGGACTGTTACATTACAGACCTATGGGGAAACAATTACATTTGTATTGATAAGCAAATAATAGTTCACATTAATACAGTACCTTTAATAAAGAAGGATCCCAGCATCTTACAAAACACACTACATAAGAACCACTTTTATTCACCAATTGAAACCACATCAGAAATTTAAGGTAGGCACAATGTGATAACCTAAAATGAAATTTGGTCAAAACATTTTAGCTTTCATGTAAATGCTCACCATAAGTCTACAATCATAACTTCAGTTGCTTCTGAAAATTCAATTCTAATGTATCATTCTGCAATTCACCTAAAAAGGCACTCTGCATGGTGCACTTGTGTATTTCTGCCCAAATTTCCTTAACATGGATTGAATATTCACTCCGAATAAGTCTTTCGTAAGAATAATTTGGAAAGCTCATTGAAAGCAAGGTTAGGGAAAATGCAAAGAAAGGAATATGTTTCTCTTTCTTGATTAATATTTTTTTCTTCCTTGCTGCTGCAAAAACTTATATTAGATGACCTGCTGTGGTGTTTTACATCTCTAATCTTTCAGCTATGATTTCACAGAATCATAGAATGTTAGGGTTGTGAACATCCAGCTTTTCTAAATAGTTGTTAACCTGTTCTTTCACTACTGAGGGCTGCTCACTTCCTCCCCATACTGTGCTGCCCAGTGCAGCAGTTTGAGAGCTGTCTCATCTGTGAAGACTGAGGCAGAAAAAGCACTGAGTACTTCAGCTTTTTCCACATCAACTGTCACTAGGTTGCCTCCCTCATTCAGTAAGGGTGCAACATTTTCCCTGACCTTCTTGTTGCTAACATATCTGTGGAAACCCTTCCTGTTACCCTTCACATCCCTTGCTAGCTGCAACTCCAGTTGTGTTTTGGTCTTTTGATTACACCTCTGCACTAGCAATATCTAGCAATATTTTTATACTCCTCCCTAGTCATCTCTCCAAATTTCCACTTCTTTTTTGAGTTTAAGCTCACCGAAGATTTCACTGTTAAGCCAAGATGGTTGCCTGCCATATTTGCTATTCTTTCTTTACATCAGGATGGTTTGTTCCTGCTCCCTCAATAAGGCTTCTTTAAAAGACAGCCAGCTCTCCTGGACTCTTGCCCCGTCATATTAGCTTCCAAGGGGATCCTGCCATCAGTTCCCTAAGGGAGTCAAAGTCTGCTTTTCTGAAGTCCAAGGTCCATATTTTGCTACTCTTCTTTCTTCTTTTTGTGAGGTTCCTGAACTCAACCATCTCATGATCGCTGCTGCCTAGGTTGCCACCCACTTCTACTTCCCCTAACAATTCTTCCCTGTTTGTAAGCAGCAGATCAAGAGGAGCATGGCCCCTAGTCGGTTCCTCCAGCACTTGTACCAGAAAGTTGTTCCCAGCACTCTCCAAAAACTCCCTGGATTGTCTGTGCACCGCTGTATTGCTCTCACAGCAGATGTCAGGGTGACTGAAGTCCCCCATTAGAACCAGGGCCTGTGATCAGGAAACTTCTGTTAGTTGTCTGAAGAAAGCCTTGTCTACCTCACCCACTTTTGTAATTCTTTTATAGAATTCTAATCATTTTCACTTAGGACTCATGAGAAGCAGGCCAATGTTCTTGTAAACTGAACACTCTACAGATGATTCTGTTTGTCTGAATCCTAAATGGATATGAGCCAGCAAGGAAGAAATATTAACAGGATCTCCGGTCAACCTGTTTAAAGCAAGGCTGTCAAGCGATTAAAAAAATTAATCGCAAGTAATCATGCGATTAATCACACTGTTAATAATAGAACAGCATTTATTTAAATATTTTTGGATGTTTTCTACATTTTCAATATATTGATTTCAATTACAACATGGAATGCAAATTGTACAGTGCTCAGTTTATATTTATTTTTATTACAAATATTCGCACTGTAAAAAACAAAAGAAATAGCATTTTTCAGTTCATCTAATACAAGTACTGGAGTGCAATCTCTTTATCATGAAAGTTGAACTTACAAATGTAGAATTATGAAACAAAAAAAACCTGCAGTTAAAAATGAAACAAAGTAAAATTTAAGAGCCTACAAGTCCACTCAGTCCTACTTCAGCCAATCATTCAGACAAACAAGTTTGGTTACAATTTGTGGGAGATAATACTACCTGCTTCTTGTTTACAATGCCATCTGAAAATGAGACCAGGCATTTGCATGGCACTTGGTAGCTGGCATTGCAAGGTATTTACATGCCAGATGCACTAAAGAAGAATATGTCCCTTCACGCTTCAACAACCATTTTAGAGGGCGTGTTCATTCTGATGATGGGTTCTGTTCAATAATGATCCAAAGCTGTGCGGACCAACACATGTTCATATTCATCATCTGAGTTAGATGTCACCAGCAGAAGGCTGATTTTCTTTTTTGATGGTTCGGATTCTGTAGTTTCTATATCTAAGTGTTGCTCTTTTAAGACTTTTGAAAGCATGTTCCACATACCTCCTCCCTCTCAGATTTTGGATGGCACTTCAGATTCTTAAACCTTGGGTTGAGTGCTGTAGCTATTTTTATTATTTGCAGTTTGCTATTATTTGTAGCAATCTCACATTGCTACCTTCTTTACATTTTGTCATTTCTGCTGTGAAAGTGTTCTTAAAATGAACATGTGCTGGGTCATCATCCGAGACTACTGTAAAATGAAATATATGGCAGAATGTGGGTAAAACAGAACAGCAGACATACAATTCTCCCTGAAGGAGTTCAGTACTAATTTAATTAATGAATTCTTTGTTTTAATGAGCGTTGTCATCATGGAAGAATGTTCTCTGGAATGGTGACCAAAGCATGAAGGCATATATGAATGTTTAGCATATCTGGCACGTAAATACCTTGCAACGCCAGCTACAAAAGTACTAAGCAAACACCTGTTCTCACTTTCAGGTGACATTGTAAAGAAGCAGTCAGCAGTATCACTTGTAAATGTAAACAAACTTGTTTGTTTGTTAGTAGGACTGCGTGGACTTGTAGGCTATAAAATTTTACATTGTTTTGTTCTAGAGTGCAGTTATGTAACAACAAGAAAATCTACATTTGTAAGTAGATTGCACTACTGTACTTGTATGAGGGGAATTGAAAAATACTATTTCTTTTGTTTTCATTTTTACAGTGCAAATATTTGTAATAAAAATTATAAGATAAAGTGAGCATTGTACACTTTGTATTCTGTGTTGTAATAGAAACTAATATATTTGAAAATATAGAAAAACATCTAAAATATTTAATAAATTTCAAGTAGCATTCTATTGTTTAACAGTGGGATTAATCACGAATAATTTTTTTTAAATCACCATTAATTTTTTTGAGTTTTTAAAATGTTTTGAGTTAATTGTGTAAGTTATCTGCAATTAACTGACAGCCTTAGTTTAAAGTAGATCACCAAAATGTGCCACTTTCTGAAAAATTAGGGTGAAGTTCCCCTGCCTGCCACTTTTATAATGCAGTAAGAATTGTCACAGACAGATTACAAGTGACTACTTAACACAGGTGGTAATTACATAAAGATGGAACTGAATTGTGTATACTGACTATATTTGGGTGTATATTAGGATGTTCCCTTAAGACAGGAGGTCACCTAGGGCTTGATCCAGTGCCCACTGAAGCCAGCGGAAAAAGCTCCATTTTCAGATTCATAGATTCCAAGGCCAGAAGTGACCGCTTCACTCATCCAGTCTGACCTCCTATGTAACACAGGCCATACCACTTCCCCAGAATAATTCCTAGACCATCCCTTTTAGAAAAATATCCATTCTTAACTTAAAAATTGTCAGTGATGGAGAATTCACCATGAACATTTGTGATTAATTCCAATGGTTAATTACCCTCACTGTTGAAAATGTACACATAATTTCCAGTCTGAATTTCCAGTCATTGGATCATGTTATATCTTTCACTGCTAGATTGAGAGCCCATTATTAAATATTTCTTCCCCATGTACTCATAGACTGTCATCAAGTCACTCCTTAACCTTCTCTTTGTTAAGCTAAATAGTTTGAGCCCTTTGAGTCTATCACTATACAGCATGTTTCCTAATCCTTTAATTGTTCTTGTGGCTCTTCTCTGAACTCTTTCCAATTTATCAACATCCTTCTTGAATTATGGGCATCGTAACTAGACACAATATTCTAACAGTGGTCACACCAATGCCAAATGCAGAGATAAAATAACTTCTCTACTCCTACTCTAGACTGCCCTTTTATGCATCCAAAGATTGCATTGGCTCTTTTAGCCACAGCATCACATTAGAAGCTCAGGTTCAGCTGCTCATCCACCATGACCAGCAAATTTTTTTCAGAGTCATTGCTTCCCAGGATAGAGTCCCCCAACCTGTAAGTATGGCCTACAGTTTCTGTTTCTTCATTCATACATTTAGAGTTAATTATATTTAAACACATATTGTTTGCTTGAATCCAGTTTACCTAGTAATCCAGATCATACTGAATCAGTATCTGTCCTCTTCATTATTTACTACTCCTCAGTTGTTGTGTCATCTGCAAACTTAATCAGTGATGATTTTACCTTTTCTTTTAGGTCACTGATAAAAATGCTAGTGTAGGGCAGGGATTGGCAACCTTTGGCACATGGCCTGTCAGAGAAAGCCGCTGGCATGCTGAGACGGTTTGGTTACCTGCAGTGTCCACAGGTTCAGCCGAGTGCTGTTCCCACTGGCCAAGGTTCATCATTTCAGGCCAATGGGGGCTGCAGGAAGCCCAGGATCAATGTCAGGCTGACATGCCTAAAATTATCCAGGTCATCCTGTTTACCCTTTTTAAAAACGTTGATAACATTAGCTTTCTTCCAATCTTTTGGAACTTTCACAGTGCTCTAAGACTTATTGAAAATCAACATGAATGGTCCTTCTCCTCAGCCAGCTCTTTTAAAACTCGTGGATGCAAGTTATCTAGATCTGCTGATTTTAAAATGTTTAACTTTAGTGGCTTCTGTTTAACACCCTCCAGAGATACTAGTGGAATGGAAAAAGTATTACCATAACCTTTTGATAAGACCATAGCATACGTTTTTACTCAAATACAGAACAGAAATATTCACTGAACACTTCTGCCTTTTCTGTCTTATTATTGATAATTCTACCATTTTTATCTAGTAATGCATCAATAGCATTGTGAGGTTTCTTTTGGTTCCTAATATATTTAAAAATCCTTCTTATTATCCTTCACTCTGCTGGCCATAGATCCCTTTGCTTCCCTTATCAATTCTCTATAATTCCCAACTTCTGATTTATATTAATTCCTATCAGCTTCCCCTTTTTTCCATTTTTATATGGTTTGATTTTTTATAGCTTCCCTCACTTCCCCTCTCAACCAGGTCCATCTTTTAACCAGTATGGCCTTTTTCCTCACTTGTGGGACTGTAACTTTTTGGGCACCTAGCAAGGTGTTTATAAAAGTTTCCCAATTACCATTCACATTTTTCTGATTAAATTCTTCATTCCAGCTGAACAGGATCAAAATTGTTTTAATCTTTGTGTAACTGGCCTTCAATGAGTGTTAAATTAAGCTCCTAATAAAGATAATCCCTTGTGCAGGTTATACTTATATATTATATATAATGTATATTTATATTCCACACAAAAAAGTATGTTAGAAAAAAACATTATTAAGATTGCAAAGTCAAGCTCTCAGAAGTTAGAAAATGCCTCGTTCTTGTGTACTCTTAATTTGGCCCTTTGTGGATGTGCATTAGCATACAGTCTTCAAGTATGATCACATACTATTTTTTCACCACAAGGAGCTATGAGACGCTTCAGCATGCTCAGTGAAGCTGGAATCATCAGCGAGTTTAGCTGGTAAAATCAGAAAAGTCTGTACTGAGTATATGCAAACTGTGATTTTTCAAAGGCATATAATTTGGCCAAATTTTTACAGGAATGGCCAAAGGTTCATCCTTCACACAAAGGTAACCTCCTACCAAACTTCAAGTCCCTGTTCTAAGTATGGGATGCTAGAACATTAAGAAAAAATATTAAAAAGTTAACTAGAATTTTTTAACATATGCAAAACAACATTTTCCTTGGGCCTTTCTGGGAAACAGCTGAGCCATTTTGGCAGGGTTTTTTTTTTAAACAGCCTGTGGCTGACATTTGGCATGTAAAATTTCAGCCTAAAATTTTAGAGTTTAACAAAATTATAAGCAATTGAAAATAGGGTCTCATAATGGGAAATGTCAGGCAACATTAATAAATACCCAGTTCTATTGGCCCCAAGTACTGTCAGGGATGATTGAACATTTTTTTTCTAAATCACGGAAGAGAAACAGGAGAACAGCTTAAGAAACTATATTTGTTGTAAAATATCTTACGAGTCTATCTTACAGGTGTAACGAATTGAGTAAAAATTCAGTTTGAACTAAAGGATTTGGTCCTAGATAAATGATCCTAGTATAATCGTATTTCAGCTCCTTTCCTAATTTGGTCTTGCAATGTCTTGTTTAGGGTTTCTGTGGTGCAGTTGGGAAAGAACAGATAAATCATAGAGTACTGAATTAATAACTTTATTAACAGTTTACACACGTTTTCTAATTAAGCTAAAAAATGAAAGATCAGCAAACTGGAAAAAAAATTGTGAACATAGTATTTCTGCTCCAGCTGATTTTATATCTGTTGACATAACATGTACTCAAGATAGTTGTCAGAAAGTATCCACTTTTCAATTTTCATTTAACTACATGAAAATGCATGCACAAATTACTATGGTTAGAAGTGTAACTTGCCATTTGCACATACAATTACTTGATGTGTGCATGTAAATTAGATTCACAAACATGCCTAAATTTCTCTAAACACCTAATTTGGACCTAAGGCCCAAAACATTTATCTTTTTTCCATGTCCAATTAATATTTCCCCATAAAAACCTTCTTAATGAATATTTTGTTGACATTCTTCCAAGCTTCCATACCTCGTTCAGTGCAGCACTTTTCATTCATTCTTTGGTTTTAAATATGGCTTTTAAAAGGTCTGAAAAAAATTATCCAAAAGTGTTTTCTGCCTTTTCTCCTCTACGCAGACAACTTTTAAAGAAACCTATCTTCTCTCTTGAATGTATTATTTCAGCCCACTTTATCTTGAATGGTCCCTGGAAATACAAGCTAAACTATCTGTTGGAACTTGTATTTAACTGTGACACTCTTGGTTGTACTTTTCCCAGGTGTGACAAAGAGCTCTGTAGAGCTTGACCGCTTGTCTCTCTTACTAATAGTAGTTGGTCCAATAAAAGATGCTACCTCACTCACCTTAGTCTTCTTTTGTCTCTCAAATTGTATGAGACAGAGCAGCTGGCTATGGATAATTAGCCACTGATTGTAGGTGGGAACTTGTGCAGCTGAGTCCTGCAAGCATTTTGGAAAAATCCTCCTTCCCTTTCTAAAAAGAAGGCATAGCTATGCATTCCTTGCACTGAATGGGACTGAATGGGAAACCCCCCATTCAGTTCAATGTGACTATTTCCTGTGCATGGAAAGCAGAGTTGGGGCTGAAGTCTTTTAAACTGAAACTATATTTGCTAGCTAATCCACTCCATCTTTATAGATATATTCTTGGATGGAAGAAATAACAGAAATGAATGCTGATCTCCTCCAGAAAATATATATTGGATCCTCGTTTGAGAAACGCCCACTTTATATATTGAAGGTACAGTTATGATTTACTGTGCACTCTTTTGCTGTAGTAATTTAAACTACAGGTGTAGTTTTTGTCAGAAAGAATTTTAAAAAATGATACTAGTAGCTCAATCAAAAAAAAATTGGTAGAAAAATGTGCGGTTTCTTTTCAAAGTTTTGTAAATGTTCCCTCCTCCCTTCCCAAAAGTAAACAGGGTGCCACTAAACTTTGGCATCTGTAGTGGGTCAAATACTGCTCTCCTTTGCACTACAGTAAGTCAGTTTAGTTAACGGGCACATAAACTAGTGTAAGTGAGATCAGCATCCAGCCCAGTGTCTCCTTGAGAACGCCATGCAAGAGAGAGGGAGAGAGAGCACTTCCTTTTCTTGTCTCTCTTTTTTCTTTCTGTTTACTGTTCTATTTCCATTTTCATGTGCAATTTCATCATAAATAAGGCTGTAAGAAAATTGTGGGCCACACTTTTTGTGTGGAAACTCCAACTTTTTATATTTGCCGCAGATTTGAGTGTTGTTGGGACCCTGTGCACCACATTGCAGTGACACTCACTCAAATGTGGCCGAACTGCCCTTCTGCCATGCTTGCTTCTGAGAGCAAAATAAGACACACCATCTGTCTTTTGTGCTGCTTCACTGCTTTGGAGGGCTGCATGCCTTGGTAGAAGGTGCTGGAGCTTATGTGTGGGTGTGCACCCAGGGCCGCTGCTCCTGTCAGGGTACCAAGAAGGGGTCTTCATTCTTCATCAAGAAACAGGTTGAGGGGAAGCCTGAGAGATCTCCAGGGGAGTGTCTGCCTAATGCCATGTTAACACGCTTATTGCACCAAAACCACAACTTTAATAAACTGTGGACACTGCTCTTGAAACAAAAAAACAAAAATCCACAACTTTCTTACAGCCTTTAACATATCATATTTTTTCATTAGCTTTCGTCTAATAGAGATAGAACACCTAAAAATGCCATCTGGATTGACTGTGGCATCCATGCAAGGGAATGGATTGCTCCTGCTTTTTGCCTGTGGTTCATAGGACATGTGAGTAGATTTCATTACAATATTTAAAACAAAACAAAATACCTTGATCCTATTTCCTTCTTTTGCAAATTGTGCTCTATCTCAACAACTTCCTATTCAATTTAATGCCACAGCACTGAAGAATAAAGTGTCTGTATTAGAGAGAGATTAAAAAGCTCAGTTCATCTAGCAGATATAAGGGTAAATTTTTCACATCAGCAGTAAGTTAGGCCAAGTCTTTCATATTTATGGAATTGTCATGAGTGGAGAACACTTTATTGTATTTCAAACTAAACCTATGTCTACACTTTGAGATGGAGGAGACATACCCATGCTAGCTCTGACTAAGTTAGTGAGCTAAAAATAGGAGTATAGCTGTGATGGTACAAATGGCAGAAGGGACTAACTGCCCTGTGTGCATGCCTAACATCTTGGACAGTATCATACTCAGGGCAGCCAGCCTCTCCTGCCACTATAGCTACATTATTTTTTGTGCTCAATCAGAGCTAGCATGGAATGTCGCTTCCAGATGGAATGTACACCTCCAGCTTGACAGTGCAGACATACCTTAAGAGTGCATTTGAGTGGTAAAGTCCAAACCTAGAGTTACCCAACTAGAAGGTTTGTCCACCATGAAGTTGAATGATATATAGACAGTAAAGGCATCAGAATAAACATCAAGGTCTAACTTCAGCCCTCAGTTTCACCTATAAAACGCCACTGAAATCAGTGTGGCTCCAGAATTGTCTGGCAGTATGTGAAGGAGTTTAGATAAGAGATTTCAAAAGAGCCTGTAAGAGTTATGTGCCCAAATCTCTTTGAAAGTCAAGAAGATTTGGGCACCTAACTCCATCAAGCCCCTTTGATAAAGGCCAGCCTTAAACACTCCCTTAGGAGCTAATGCTAATTAACCTCTTGCTGTTGGTCTAAATGATGAGCAATTGTTCTGCTGTCATGCCACTAAAATGTACCTGTAACATCTCTAAGCAGTTAACAAGTTGAGAGAAAATGTAAACTGTTTGCCTCCCTATCTCCTTCATCTAATTTACCTGAGCATTTTGAATTCATTTCAAAACTTTATTCCCATGTCACTTTATGAATGAACACTTCTGTTAAAATTTTCACAGCCATAGCCACACACATTCCTGGTAGTAGCTTCTTGGCTACAATAAACATTCTTCTTAATGATATTTTGAATCTTGTTTTTAGGTACAATAAAGACTGCCACTTTATATTCACATCAGAGAAAAACAGTTGCCAGGAAATAAAAAGGACAAGGGAAGTTACAATAATAGGACATATCTAATGGAAGACATGAGGGAAAAATACTATTAAACTTAACTCTTTACATTTAGTAACCCAGCTAAATCTATTAGGGTACAATTTACCCTTATGGAAGGGACAAATAAAAGGCTTAGGTATCACTTAAGTCCCATTTAAGCCCTCAAAATAGGTCTTAGGTGGGACGTAAATAGTGCCTAGGTCTTGTGGTGGCCCTTTGCACAAGGATGTTTTTCATTTTTAATAATTTTAAAAAACCCAAACAATACATACTTGCAACACCCATTCCAAATGCTATTATTAAGCAGTTTTAGTGCTTGTGACAACTTTGGAGACTTACACTATTTATCTGCACAAGCAGCAAAAGTACAAGTTTCCTCACCAATATGCCTCAGTCCTGGCCTAGAGGATCACCCACTTGGGTAAGTGGACAGCTCAATCTCCATTTTAATTGAATTCCAAGCCTCTCTGTGCTAACTAAGCTTTTGGTTGTAGTGGTGACTTCTGTGATGTGGGGGTATTTGTCCACCAGGGGCTAGACTGATGCCATCACCATCACATTATTATTTTACAGAGGGCCAACTGAGGACCTGTCAGGTGCCTTTCAAGGACTGTAAGGAAAACATTATTATAAACATTATGAACAAGTTCTTTTCATATTCTATAGGCAACCTACTTACGTGAGAAAGATCGGATCATGACAAGACTTCTACAGCATCTTGATTTCTACGTCATGCCTGTGATGAATGTAGACGGCTATGAATACACATGGACCACTGTACGTAGGTTTCTAGACAGACAGTGGAACATTCCAGCATGTTATTCACAAGTACTGTGAGGGCTGATACACCGGACTGATCTAAAGGCATACTTTTCAAAACACCATGTGGCAGTTTGGAGCCCAAACCTCTTAACTCACACATGGAATTTCTCTATTCTTTGCCCCTTTATAGACCACAATAGTTTCTGCAAATGTGTGATTTTAACTCATAGAACACAGGCATTTCCTGGATCTCAGGTCATACAATGCTTAGGAGTGTTATAGCATCCACCCTGTGATTTTAATTTTTTCGGATGTCAAGTGATAACTATGGTAGGCTGAATCATCAAGACTGCCAATACTATGACAGTCCACCATAAGGGCACAAAGGTCTGACTGAACAATTCACTTCTCTTTTCTGTGGTCTAAGGCCAGATAGCATAGTTTTCCAAGTATTTGTTATTTCAAGTAAATGAATGAGCAACAGGTAAGCTCAGACGACATCCCAGTGTCTTATCAGGTATTTTACTTACTCACTATGAGAAGAAGGTTCAAGACTCCCAGAAGCTGAATGATTTATTTGCTTTATGAATTTATTCTTTTACTCAGTTTCCAGATTCCCTTTTTAGGCAGAAACCTGCCTTTATTTCTATAAACTTTAGGCCATATTTTTAAAAGGGCCTCAGTCCAGCTTCTATTTGTGTATTTCAACTTTTTATATACACAGTCTTTACAGGCTACCAGTTGCACCCACAATTCATAGACTTTACATGCAAAATTGTATGAAATGTATGAAAATTCTATCATTAGTAGTAGTTCACCTCCTAGTTATAATGCACAGTGCCATTGAAATCAGTGGAGTGAGATTAAGATAACAGGAGAATTTGGGTCATGGAACCGCATTCTAAAATATTGACTCAATTTTTACTTTGTCCTTATGTGAGCAAACTCCCATGGACCTCAATGAGAATTTGAGTGAATAGAGACTGAGTAAGAATGTAACAATTTCCTCTTTTGCATGCAAAAATTATGCAATTTTTATTTTATACGGCATCTTTCAAAATTATTTTAATTACCCCCCCCCCCAGAAGTCTTTTAATAAAATCTTTCATTAAGCTCAAATATGGTTTTGATTTGTAGTTGTCAATTTGGGTATCTGGACAAATCTTTTGAGTCCTCCCCTATTTGCGTAATCCAAGTTCTAGTCAAGTCAGAATAATTATACCAGACACAACCAGGCATTGTACTGTACAACTTTTCATCTAGCATGTTTAGCATTAATTTCAATACCTGGAAAGATAACTGAGCAAATAATCAAGCAATCAGTTTGCAAACACCTAGAAGATAATAAGGTGAAAAGTAAGTCAACATGTTTTTCAAGAGAAAATTGTGTCAAACCAACCTAATAGCTTTCTTTGGCAGGGTAATAAGCCTTGTGGATAGGGAGGAAGAGGTAGATGTGGTATATCTTGACCTTAGTAAGACTTTTGATACCATCTCACATGACTGTCTCATAAACAAACAAGGGAAATACAACTTAGATTGAGCTACTATAAAGTGAATGCATACTTGGTTGGAAAACCATTTCCAGAGAGTGGTTCACAGTCAAGTTGGAAGGGGATATTAAATGGGGTCCCAAAAGGATCAGTCCTGGGTTCATTTCCGTTCAATAGCTTTATAAATGATTTAGATAATGGTACAGAGAGTACACTTATAAAGTTTGTGGACAATATCAAGTTGGGAAGGGTTGTAAATGCTTTGGAGGATAGCATTAAAATTCAAAATGATCTGGATAAACTGGAGAAATGATCTGAACCAAATAGGAAGAAATTCAATAATTCATTCAAATGCCAAGTATTCCACTTAGGAAGGATCAATCAATTGCACACATATAAAATGGGAAACGACTGCTTTGGAAGGAGTGGTGTGGAAAGGGATCTGATGGTCACAGTGGATCACAAGCTAAATGTGAGCAACAGTGTAATACAGCTGCAAAAAAAAAGAAAATAGCATTCTGGGATGTATTAGCAGGAGTGTTGAAAGCAATACACAACTTGCTTTCTTCCACTCTACTTTGCGCCAATAAGACCTCAGCTGGAGTATTGTGTCCAGTTATGGGTGCCACATTTCAGGAAAGATGTGGACAAACTGGAGAAAGTCCAGAAAAGAGCAACAAAAATTATTTAAGGTCTAGAAAATGTGACCTTTGAGGGAAAGATTGAAAAAAATTGGGTTAGTTTAGCCTGGAGAAGAGAAGACTGAGAGGGGACATGATAACAGTTTTCAAGTACATAAAAAGTTGTTATTAGGAGGAGGGTGAAAAATTGTTCTTGTAAATTTCAGAGGATAGGACAAGAAGCAATGGATTTAAACTGCAGCAAGGGAGGTTTAGCTTGGATAATAGGAAAACCTTCCTAACTGTCATGGTAGTTAAACACCAAACAAATTGCCTAGGGAAGTTGTGGAATCTCCATCATTTGAAGTTTTTAAGAACAAGTTAGACAAACACCTGTCAGGAATGGTCTAGTTATTACATAGTCCTGCCTTGAGTGCAGGGGACTGGATTAGATGACCGCTTGAGATCCCTTCCAGTCCTACACTTCTATGATTCTATGCAGATAACCAGCTTATTGTTTTATAGGCTCCCTAAATCTCCTACTTTTTTGTTCCCCTTCATTACATTTCTAGATGTCGAGGTTTCTAGTCTCGACATCTAGAAATGTAAAAGTTGCATTTTCACTAGCAAGTGAAATAGTGATAAGCATTTTTCTAAACTTTTATGTAAACCCATATTTTTGCGTCTCTGTTTACAGAATCGGTTGTGGAGGAAGAGTCGCTCAAAGCATGGCAACAACAGGTGCATTGGTACCGACATGAACAGGAATTTTGATGCAGGCTGGTGTGGTACGATGTAATTTTCTTTACATTTTATTACAGACATTTCAGTTTTAACCTTCAAAGTTTTTCATGTTTAAAATATTTTTCTTTATGAATAAGAAAAGTTGTTTCTGATATAAAGATAATGTGGCTTAGTAATGAACTTAATCAAATGTTTATAGGAAGGTCAGGAGATCAGAGAACAATTCCCAGTTTTGCCACATACTTCCTGTGTGGTTATCAGCAAGACACTTAAGCTCTACGTGCCCGCTTTCCCATCAGTAAAATGTGAATAAAGAAACTTCCCTACCGAGTGTTGTGAGGGTAAATTCATTACAGTTTGTGAGATGCTAAGATAATATAGTGATGGGGACCATATAAGATTTAAGAGTAATATCAAACATAAAATACTTAATCAATACAGAACTTGGAGAAATCAGGAAGTTTAATAGGAAATTTATATGCTGTGAATATTAATTACAGCAGGGATTTATATAGCACATTTAATTTCCAAGGAACTTAAAATGCTTAGCTACTCAATATCACCTCTATTTTAAAAGTGAGGAAACAGACACACTGAGGTTAGAGCAGTGGTAGGCAGCCTGCAGCCCGTGGGCCACACATGACCCATCAGGGTAATCCGCTGACAGGCCACCAGACATTTTGTTTACATTTGCACGGCCACCCATAGCTCCCAGTGGCTGCGGTTTCCTGGCCAATGGAAGCTGGGGGAAGTGGAGGCCAGCAATGACAAAAAAGAGCACCTTTATATACAACAGATTTACTTTCTGGGTGTACTGAGTCATAGCAGATGACTTCAGTAACTAAAGTAAGTTTCTATTTTGAGGAGCCAATATAGCTATCAGAACGCAAACTGAATTCTATTCATTCTTGGACATCCTCAATAGAATTGCTTATTACATTTCAGTAATATACCCCTTAGCAAACTCATTGACAGTAATGGGATTGTATAGGTGTAACTCACAACATAATTTTGGCTGCAGAGTTTTCATAATCGATGGTGGTTGAGTTTTCTAATTCTTTTTAAAATATTTTTTTACTTAAACTGAACACATCTGACACAATCACCATGAAACAATAAAGGTGGAACCCAACAATTTCAATTTAACAGAGGTATTTTTCAGAATAGAACCACTCTTTAAGGCAGGGTTCCTCAAACCGGGGGTCGTGACCCCTCTGGGGGTCACCGAGCGCTCCCAGGGGGGTCGCGAGCTCCCGGTGCCGCTAAAAAGCCGCCAAATGAATTACTTCCGCATTCGGCAGCTTTTAGGCGGACGCGCTGAGCTATTTCAGGAGCGCTCGGCATGTCCGCCGAAAATAGCCGCCGAATGTGGAAGTAATTCATTGGGTGGCTTTTCAGTGGACATACAAAGGGTCCGCTGCAGCAGCCGAAAAGTGAAAAAGGGGTCCCGGTTCTCATAAGTTTGAGAACTGCTGCTTTAAGGGAAGGGCTTCATTTTTAGAGGTGTTGGGCAGATACAACTACAACTGACCTCAGTTGGCACTATGGACCAGAACACATTAACTTAAAGCAGAACCAGATCTTGCCAGAACAAGAAATGCAAGACCTGTCAACATATCTCCACTGCTATGATGATCAACATCCCCACAACACACCTATTAAGATCCATGGGTCCTGCACATGCCTATCACAACATATGATGTATCTCATCCAGTGCACTAAATGCCCAATAACAATGATATGGGTGAAACCCTCACACAGAAAAATGATAAAAGACATAAACACCATATTGCCTATAGTGTAGATCTGGTGTGACCGTGGTGCCTGGAGGGGCTTCACTGAGAATGCTTATTCAGGGCACACTGCAAAGAATAGGGCAGGCAATCTCCAAATCTGGTGGTTTATTCTGTAATTAGATTTCACCAAGCCAGTAACCAAACAGCTATCTGGTTACCAAGAAGCCAAAATACAGTCCCCTTTAAGCAATCCAGCCTTTGGCTTCCACCCACACAGCCAAGTCTAATATAGGGAAGACTACTAAAAACCTAATTCACAGTATATAAAGTTCTAACAATACCAAGAGACTGGACACATTGCTCACCAGGTCAATGAATATTTCAGATTTCACCCAATAGTCAATCCATATTAACTAAATCTAAGATTTATTAGTAAAAAGAAAAATGAAAGAGTTGCTACGGTTAAAAGATCAATATACATAGAGATATGAATAAAGTTTTTAGGTCAGTTTCATAACAGAGATGGTGAGCCGCTGATTTGTAAAAATCCTTTTGGAATCAATTGAAAAGGTTATAATCCAACAGGCAGTCTATGTGCAGAATTTGTTCCAATTCTACCACTTCCCCTGGTAGTTTGTTCCAATGGTTATTCACCCTTACTGTTAAAAAGTGCCTTATTTTCACTTTGAATTTATCTAGCTTCAGCTTTCAGCCACTGCTAGATTAAAGAATCCTTTAGTACCCATGTTTTCTCCCCACAAAGGTACTTGTACATGGTAATCAAGTCACCTCTCAAACTTCTTTTTGATCAGCTAAACATATTAAGCTCTTTAGGTCTCTGAATGTAAAGCATTTTTTCCAGCCCTCAAATAATTTTTGTGGCCCTTTTCTGTATCCTCTCCAATTTTTTTAACATAAGACAAGATAGTAGAGAATCAGGTCAAGATGCTTAAATGGTGCAATAATGATATATGCAGTAATGATGCATCCAAGGTGTCCCAGATTCTATGCTCACTTGTATAGTATCCTAATGCTTTATTTTGTCACTGAACCATGAGACAATTCAGTGTATACTATAAGAACTCAACAGGTGACATTGTATCCTCTATTTTACTACAGGTAAAGGTGCCTCTCATAATGATTGTCAGGAGACATACTGTGGACCCTATCCTGAGTCTGAACCAGAAGTGAAAGCGGTAGCTAATTTTCTCCAAAAGCATAAAGATCACATTAAGGCATATATAACAATGCACTCTTACTCACAGATGATACTGTTTCCATATTCCTACACTACAAATAAAAGTAAAGACCATGATGAGCTGGTAAGTGTTACCACTTATTAAGTTTCATCTATATCTGCCACCTTCATCACCTTGCAGGAATGGACATTTAATGAGAAATGTGAATGACTGCCATCAGTAGGCTTTTGAGTCTGTTCAAGATTTGGGGAAATTGATTTTTTGATGGATAAGAGCATAAGGAAGCTGGTTGTTGGCACAACCACTATATGATTACAAGCAAGTATTCTAGTTTGGGAAGACACTGATAATATGAAAGTGTTTATTCTGGATGGCTAAGGTAGCCTGACATTCTGATATTTTCAAGGCATCACTAAGGGGGCAAAATAAAGTTAACTTGGGTACCTTAGTACTGCATTTCAATACATTCAAATAAGGTTTCTTGTAAGTTTTTCCCTATATCTGAACCTACTTAATCTGCAACTTTTTTTAACTCTATTGCTTCTGAATAGTGTGCACCCATAACACTGGTAATTGCCTGCAGCCTTTACTGCACCTGAAGTAAATCTTTTTCTATGGGAAATATGTTTAAATTGTCCTAATGATCCGATGGAGACAAGCCCTTTTTTATAGACCCTGAGGTCCTTGGGAGGACCAGCAGACCACAGTTAGTCCACTGAAACAGCATACTTCTTTGATTCTGCAGGTCATGAAGTTATCTGCTAGCCCGGAGTCCTGGGGCTAAGGTCCCCTAAGGCCTATATAAAAGAAGTCCAAGTCCTGTGAAGTTCTGGAGGTCCACATGATCAGGGCTCCTCTCTCCTGCAGAGCTTAGGAGTTGTGTAGGATCAGCTCCTGTCCTATTAATCAATAAGATAAACAGGGGAAGCTGGGGAGTAAAGAACACCGTTGGTTTTTTTCCTCCACTGGTTAGCCACCAAGCCTTCAGGTTTATCTAGATTAGGAAAAGAGATCCAGGCTGGGTTGGAGTTAGCCAATATTTGCAGGCCAATTAGGCTACTTGGATTGCTGAAGAGCCTCACAAGATTTCCTGGGCTAAGGAGTAAGAACCAAAGCCCCACAGGGTAAATAATCCTTTCCCTGCTCTCTCTGGCCAATTTCCTGATGCTTTCCATGCATGGGGGAGTGAGACAGGGGTTCTTTACTCCAACTGCTTTCTGTATGGGACCAGGGAAGGAGCAGGAAGTGGTTGACAGAATGGGGAAGGGCTTTTCACTCCATGGGACCTGCTATGTGGAGACACAGGACATCATCAGGGTAGACATAGAATCACAGGGTTGGGAGGGACTGCAAGGGTCATCTAGTCTAACCTCCTTCAAAGATCCAGGATTTGTTGTGTCTAAACCAGTGTAGGCAACCTGTGGCCTGTGGGCCACACGCAACCCATTAAGGTAATCCGCAGCTACTGGGAGCTGTGGCCAGCTGTGCAAATGTAAATGTCTGGTGACCCACCAGTGGATTATCCTAATGGGCTGAGTGTGGACCTGCAGGCCGCAGGTTGCACACCACTGGTCTAAACCATCCAAGACAGATGGCTATCCAGCTAAGTTCCCTCTAAGCCGCATGGCACATGCGCCTTCCCCTCAGCCCTAGCTCTGCCAGAGCTGCCGTGGCAGGGGAGAGGCGCCCCGGCCCTTGTGCCACCAGAGCTGCTGCAGCTGGGGAGAGGCACCTCACCCCCAGCCAGAGCCCTGACCCCCGGCATCTCAAACCTCTTCCCTAGCCCCGAGCCCCCTACCACACTCTGAAACCCTTGGCTCCACTTCCGCCACGCATACCTCCTTATTGGAAATACTCTGCACTTGGATGTAAAAAATTGGAGGGAACATTGCTATTCAGCCTCCTTTTGAAAACTTCTAGAGAAGGAACTTTCACAACCTCCCTGGGCAGTCTCATGACATTCTTTATGCCACAGCATCCCTGACATGGGGCCAAGCAGCAGCAACAAATGATGGGTATTTGGGATTGCTCCTCCATGTTGCCTCCAATCCGTTCTTTCCTCACACACATATAAGGTCTGTAAGGAAGATTTTAAAAATTAGCTGCTACTGTCTCTTTAATGGAAGTTTTTTTTTCTTTTTTTTAAATTAATGGGCTTTGTACAGTGATAGAATAGGAGTATAGACACTGTCATATTTGATCAGATCATATCTCTATCCAGTCCAGTATGCTGTTTCTAACAGTGACCAGTGCCAGCCTTCACAGAAAGGAGGAAAAAATCCTGGCCGACATGAAATAACTTGTCCCAGGGGAATGTTTCTTCCTAAGCCTCCTCAATTAGTGACCATCTTATGGCCTGAAAGTGGAGGGTTTATATCCCTTTTAATTTTTTTTATCCTAGCTAATGCATTTATGAAAGAAGATAAAGAAAATATAGATTTGTCAAGTCTTTCCCGGTGAAGCAGAGATGTGACATCCTGTAAACTAATTACAGAATAGTTCGTTCTAGTCAGTTGTTCAACAGTAGTGTACAGTTCCATTATTAAATCCTTTTTGGTATGTTTCAGCACTAACTTTAACTTAAAATACTTAAAGGTTACTTAACCAGTATTAGAGAGGAAATGGAAAATACAGACAGCTACACAGAATAATGGATTTGGTGATAAGTTTGCTGTCCAGTTGCAGCATAGCTGCTATTTGTACCATGGACATAATCTAACCACGTTTAGCAACATCTTGTAAGCATTCTAAAGCCAACCACATATTCACATTACAAACTGCAGCCAGGTCTGAGGACAACCGTGTTGTAAACAAGTCCTCTCTCTTTATTGTACCCATAGTGGATGGTTACAATGCCCTAACAGTGTCAGCGTGAAACACTTTTACAAAATTATAAAAATTAATATTTTATTGATTTCAGCTATCTGTGGCAAATAAAGTAGTTGATGCTATTAGAAAAACAGCTCACAAAATGTATGAGTCTGGCCCTGGTGCACAAACTATCTGTAAGTATCATTTTTAGTACAATAATCAGTACGACTAAATATCCTCTCTACCACAAGGCAGTGTGTAAGACAGAGGTCAAGGTTGCAGGTTTAATAGTCTGTTTCCTTTTCTTTCTCCTACAGATTTAGCTCCTGGAGGTTCAGATGACTGGGCTTATGATCTTGGCATTAAGTATTCTTTTACCTTTGAACTTCGGGACAGAGGAACATATGGATTTTTGCTTCCTACAAATCTAATTAAACCCACTTGTATGGAAGCACTTAGTGGTATCAAAACAATAGCTTTACATGTTATCAAAAATATTTAACGTGCTATATTTTAATTTGGCATTTCATTGCTTTAACTGGTCATTTAGATGACCTGATGGGCAGTGTCATTCATTCAAGTGTGCTTTTTTTTAGTTCACTCAAATAAAAGGAATTACTTATTGCTTTATTATAATTGTTATTTGTTTAGGGGCAACAGGTTGGTGTTTCAATTACTGCCTTTCGCTATAACATATTTAGTTGCTTCACAATTTGGTTTAAAATGTAGCCATATGTAGAATGAGAAGGGTAGTGACAGATAAACTACAAGTGCGCAAATGCAACCTCCCAAGCCCAATAATATTCAAACAGATACATGGTGTCCATTTTAGTACCTCTTTAGTGTTTGCTTTCAGAGAACTTTTGAGTAATCCATTTCGCTCACACCAACAATGGTGAAAAGCAACTTTTAAAACAAATTGTAACATTTGTACCTGAAATGCTTGTGTAACCCACTGATGAACATTCTACAGGTTATTCCCTGTACCAGATCCACAGAGGATATGAATTACAACCCCAGCTAGAGAGCCAGGGTTCTGGAACCATGATGTAGCCACTTATATTTTCAGCGCCAGAAGTCCCCGGTTTAATGCCTCATATTTCGACCAAGATGGTGGCAGTCACCTTTGAGGTGCCTCGCCATGGAAGCGGGAACAACACCATAAGACTGAGCTAACCGCTGACTATTATGGAACACAGCTCAAATGTCCAATATTCCCAATCAGTCCAGCATCTGAACAGACCGAAGAGATATGCCTATGGAAAGTCCAGTCGAAAAGGGGAACTGGCAGCGTCCAGTCAGACGTACCGATCAGCCACCAAAAGTCTGGTTACCGCGGGGTGGGGGAGGTAGCATGTGATTAACCTTCGCCAGTCCCTGCTTAGTCAGGGCCTCCTCCTACCTACAGGCAGGCACCTTGTCAGGCTGCAGCAGCTCCCATCCCAGCCTCGAAGCAAAGGACAGCCGGCTGGTGGGGGAGGAAAGTGGAGATGATGCTCCAGTGAGCGATGGGGAGAAGGGGGCCAAAGGAGTGAGTGACGAGGGTGAGGCTTTGGGGAGAAGAGGCAGAGGAGGGGCAAAGCCTAGGGGAACAGGGGGCAAATGGGCAGAACCTCTAGGGAAAAAGTGGTGCAGGGGTGCAGCCTTGGGGGGGAAGAGGCGGGTCAGCAGTGAGGCCTTGAGAAGTCCCTTTACCAGCAATTAGAAAGGTGACAACCCACTTCTCTTCCCCCACGCCCCGATCAGGCCCCTCCCCCATTTCAGGCCCCTCCCCTTCTCTTCCCCTGAACAGACCCCGCCCCCATTTCAGGCCCCTCCCCCTTCTTTTTCCCTGACTAGGCCCCACCCTCCCCCATTTCAGACCCGACGTTTCATCCCCCGCCCCGCCCCCCAGGGTAATCGTTGTTGTGCGCGGCCGGAAGTTGCGCCGTTACGCACGATCATGGCGGCAAGGCGGTTTCCGGCGAGCCGAGGCTCCTCCTCCCGACGGCGGCGGCGGCAGCGGCGGCGGCGCTGGGGCCGGCCGGTTGGTTGCGCTGCTTTCCCGGCAGTCCCTGGGCTCGGGCAGCGCCGTTCGGTGGCCGGAGCGGGCCGCGCTCCTCGTCTTCCTCCCCGTGTGGCTCCGCGCTCAGGCCCGGGAGGACGGACTCCCCCCTCGCCCCCTCCCACCCTCTCCGCCCCGCGCGGCGGCGGAGGAGGCGGCGGGGACCGGCCAGGCAGCGGAAGGAGCAGGTGAGTGTGGCGCCCAGGCGGGGAAACCGGGCCTGGGCGGCTGGGGGCGGGGCGGATCGGGGCTCCTCCGGGGAACAGGCCGGCGGGGCCCCGCATCCCCGGGCGGGGGGGGGAGGGGAGCTCGGTGCTGGCAAAGCCTCCCCACCCGCGCGGCCATCCTGCGCCCCGCGGGCCGGGCAGGGCTGCTGCACAGACCGGGGGTCACGGTGGAGCGGTCGGAGGAAGGGCCGGGCTGGTGGGGAGAAGAAGTGACTTGGGAGGGCAGCGGGGCCGAAGGGCGATGGCAGGGGACTCCCGGGTAGTCGGAGGGGAGCTGGTGATGGGGCGTGGGCTGCACCAGGCGATGGGGGGCGGAAATCGTCACGTAGGGGCAGGCGGGAGCGGATCAGCGCCCAGGCTGTGGGGGCGTCTCTGCCCTGGCGCTGTGATGGGTATGTGGGGGGAGGGGATGGGACAGATTGTGTAGGGGGTGATCTGTGAGAAGCCGGGGGTGAGCTGTGGGTCAGACAAGGCCACCGATCAGCCAGCGAGTCTGCGGCACTTGAACTGCCAGCTAGACCTGACACGATACCATCTTCTGCGGTCGATGCTTTACAGAGGAGAACCCAGTTGTGGGCTTCTCATTGTCTCCCAGACACGTGATCTCTGTCCTTTGTGGGCTTCAGGGTATTGGAGTCCCCCTTCATCTCTGCTGAGAGTAGTGAAATGAATTTTTAGCTGAATTGGGGCCTTGTCAGCCCTGGTGGTATCAGTCCTGACCTTTGGTGCCTTTTGCCTTTAAAGTTTTCTGTCACTAATGCCCATCCTGAACTTGTCGTTTAGGCCAGTGGTTTTCAAACTTTTTTTCTTGTGACCCAGTTGAACAAAATTGTTGATGCCCATGTGACCCAACATAATTATGTCTTTTCACTAGAGTTTTCACAAAATCATAATATTGCAATACCTTCCAGCTTAACCCACTTTACATAACTAACACGTTAGCCTTAGTAAGGAGTGTGGGAGGCCAGGGATGAGAGGTTCAGGATGCAGGAGGGGGCACTATCAGGGGGATGTGGGCTCTGAGGTGGGGTTAGGGATGAGAAGTTTGAGGTGCAGGCAGTCTGCCCCAGGCTGGGGCCAAAGGATTCCCCCGAGCCTTCTCCTTGCCAGAAGTAGCCAGTTCTGGGCAAGGGGCCTCTCACTCACTGCTGGCAGGCGGCACACAGCTCCAGGAGAAGGGGCTCATTTCTCCTCCTGCCTGCAGGCAATACGGAGCTCCAGGGGAAGGGTCCCTCTCTCCCCACTGGCAGCAGTGAGCTCTAGGGCCGGGGGGAGAGGCCCACAGCAGCCCTGCAAGCCTCAGCTTGCCCTGCTCTCCAGTTCCCGCCCAATCCCTACCTCTCTCCTTTCCAGGTCCCTGCTGCAGTGCGGGCAGGGATCCAAAAACACTTGTGTATGCTGATGGCCCATATTCTCAAAGGCATTTAGGTGCTTGATTCCCATTGAAATCAACAGGAGTCGAGTGCTTGCATATCTTTGAGGATATGAGCCTGTGTGACTAGTATTATAGATTCTTCCTTTTGTCCCCAACATCACACCTGGGAATTTCTACTGAATCCTCGCTAGACCTAGACAATTGCTTTTTTTTAGATTGGACTACTTCAAGACCTTTTGCAGTCTAGATTCTGCTGTACAGTAGATTGTGTGCTACTGAATGGACCCTAATGGGAACTGGCTGATTGCATTTAAAGACACAGGGCTTGTATTCAGTATGGGGCTAAGTTATGCTAGTAGCTGGAGTTAATGTAGCTTAGGTCAATTTACCACAGTGTCTTCACTGCTCTGTCTCGAGTGGAGACTCTCTCTGGTCGATTTACCTTAATCTTCTTGGGGAGCTGGAATAACTGGGTTGACTGTCGATTTAGTGGATTTTCACTAGATAGATCCCAGCAGCATCAATCTCTCCGTAGCGAAGACCAGGCCTTAGTCTGATAAAAGTTGTTTTGGGAAGTGGCTCCCTACCTTTTCAGACAAAATGTGAAATACCATGCATACAAGACAGCATCCATACTTATTTTTGTTACCTTTCTCTGTAATCTAGGGACTGAATTGTTGCATTTTACCAGTAGCAGGCTAACCCCAGTTCACAAATGTAAACACATTGCTATCAGTTACTTACCATTACTGGTCTGTACATTTAAGATGATAAAGATGCTTTGCGTTAAATAAGAGGTGTAGTTAACTAAAATAAGAAGACATGTTCATAGCAGAGGGTTGTAAAAACCGAACACTGAGTAATTTGCCTAATGCCAGACACAAATTTTCATGTGTAACTTCAAGACTGGTAATTTGGTTTTACTTCTATATAGACTTCACAGTTTTGTATGCTATGCATCTGAAAATTGTCCACCTCTGTATGAACATACATTTAACCTTTTTTTGGCACTCTGTGTGGAGAAATGTCATTATTTATATCTTAATGACATTAGTTTGCTATATCCCAAATACCGTAGCATAATCAGTGTACAGTTGATTTTTTAAAAAATATTTTCAATTTTAAAAAAGACTTATGTTTTCTAATGGGACATTATTAATAATGTAGTGGTTCTCAAACTGTGGGTTGGGACCCCAAAGTGGGTTGCAACCCCATTTTCATGGGATTGTCAAAGCTGGCTTAGACTTGCTGGGCCTGAGGGCCCAAGCCTGAGCCTGATGCTGAAGCCCTTGCACTTTGGCTTTGCAATGGGGTTTTGGCTTTGGGCCCTCTTCACCCTGGTGGTGAAGCTGGGATGGGCTCAGGGTTTGGTCTCCCCCCCCGGGGTCCTGTAGTAATTTTTATCAGAAGGGGGTTGCGGTGCAATGAAGTTTGAGAACCCCTGATTTATAACATTTTAAAGATTAACACTATTTAACATGGCAGAGGATGATAACTTGGATAGTCAGGCAATACATATAAATTGCCTTGCCTGTTAGTGTGAACTTATTTATTCTATTAGTTTTTGCATTTCCCTTAGACAATGAAAATAATCTACTCAGTATCACTTTTGTTTATAATCACTTTCCTTTTACTCTCAATTGCTAGCATTTTTACTGAAGCAGGATGCTATTATTGCAAGGGAAAATGTTTGGTTTTTCTGCTTTTTAAAACAAAAAATCAGTGATGAATCAACAACATTTTGTGTGAACATTTTTGTTAACTTTAGATTTTGTGAAATCGTATTTTTACAAAATCTAAATGTTGGACTACATTTGAACTAATATTTAAATGTATGCTATATTGTATCATAGTATAGCAGCTGTTGTTACTTAAGTAAACCCAATGAACGTAATTTCCTTTAAATGTGTAATTAAAACAATGATTTAAAAAAATAAAAGATTAATCATTGAAACTGGATTTTTAGTTAAATACCAACTTATTAAAAAACTATTTAAAATATGAAATTGACTGTTAAGACCTACATTTATTATAACATTAAATAATTTAAAATAAAGTAAATATTAAGTAGTACACATTTGCTACAGAAGTCTTAATGAAAGTTAAACCACTGAACTGGTGGAAATCACTAAGCACCAAGAACCAGAGTTTGTTGTAGACCAGCTTTTAACAGTAGTAGTCTGTTCTGTAGGTGTAGAGAGAATGTTTTCTTCGTTTTAGTTTATTCAGCTAGTCAGTTCAGTGAGTATCTTGAACAACATGGTGACCAAAAACAATCATTTGAATTCATTAGCTACAGATAATACTTGCATTGTTTAATAAATCAGTTCTAAATGCAAAATATGTTTTGGTAAACTTTTTTACATACTCATACCTATAAGGTAATTTATTAAACTAATAAAAAAATTTAAATGCTCTTCATGCATTTAATTGAATTTATTTCCAACCAAATTAGTTTGACACAATTCACAAGGAAAAAAATTAATCATCTAGTAAACAAGAAATGCATTAGTCAGCATTTTCCAGCATCATAAAACAGTAAAAAATAAGATTCCAAATAAACACAAGTTAAACTATATACAGTAAAAGCTGTGTTATCCGGTGCTTTGACAACTGGAAAGCTCTAGAAACTGGTATTTTGGGAGGATGTGCGGGCACCGTCTCTGGGAGCAAATTTGGGTGCAGGAAGGAGAAATTTTGGCGTGCTGGATCTGGGCAGTGCTCACCTTGGACACCTCCTTACAAGTGGTGACATGTCCCTGCTGCTGCTGCCCCCACCCCGCCAGCTCCGCAGCTCCCATTGGCCTGGGACTGTGGCGAAGGAAACTACAGGGGGCAGCGCCTGTAGGTGCAGAGCTGTAGTGCACAGAGCTGCTTGGCCACGCCTCAGCCTAGGAGCAACAAGGACATGCCTGCAGGGACGTGAACACTGCCTGGATTTGGTGCCCCATACCATGCCCTTGCCCTGAGTCCCCTCCGCAGCCAAACTCCTTTCCTCTTAGTTAACTGGAATTTTTGATTTACCAGTGCCCCACCATTCCCTCCACGTGCTGGATAACAAAACTTTTACTATAACAGCTTAAATAAGTGTCTGTAGATACAGTGTATCCTTCCGGTTAGCAAAAAGAAGCACCAAATTTTGTGTGAAGGCTGTATTTACTTGGAAATCAACATATTTTAGTGTTTACCAGCTAATAAGAAGCAACCTTTCTTTAGGAAAATAATTAAAAAGTACAAATGCAAAACATTAAAATCAATTATTTAAATAAAGATTTCCTGCTTCTTGATTTAAATCATGATTAATATTGGTGATTTAAATCACTTTGATTTAAATCGTTCCATCTGTTCCACATTATCATTAACAGAAGTATCAAGGAAAATATTGCCTGAACATTATTATTTATATTGTTGTGGTGCCTGGGAGCCACAGTCATGGATCAGGACCCTGAACAAAAAGAGAGTCCTTGCTCCAGAGAGCTTACGATCTAGCTATAAGAGAGAGACAACAAATGGATGCAGATGCATTGATGGGGAAGTACATGTTAATTCATTTGTAATGTAGTAATACAGTTAATTCCGTTCACTAAATGTTATGTCATGCACTTGAAAAGCTTTGTTAATAATAAGCCATCCTTTGTACTGCAGAATGGTATAGAAATATCAAGAGACTAAGATAAAATGTATTCATAGTGTATTCCTATTTTTTATAGTGCCGCCTTTGCTTAGTATATAAATATAGGGGGGAAAAAGCAGTATTTTAGTGTTAGACAGTTTAAATAATACAATTAACCCTGTAAATTAAGTATTATGAAATTGATTTCCCTGTCCCATTTTCATTATTATTTTTCTGTGATATTCATTAATAGTGATAAGATGTCATGGAAGTTGCAAACTTCTAAATATTCTTAAATGTATTTAATTACTAAGTTATGTCATGTCACTGAAATAAATAATTAACACTAATTCCTTTTCATTAAATTAATTTTAAAAAGATATTTTCCCGTTTTGTGCATTTAGTCGACTGAGTTGGAAACTGCTGAGTGCTTAAGGCTCTATCCTCACTGGGGCTCAAACCAAAGTTACTGAACAAGTTATTGAAAGAGGAGACACAGAAGCAGACTTGATGGGATTAGGAGTCTGAACTGCATTAGTGATCATTGTAGGACTGATCTTTTTGGATTGTGGTGAAGCACTTCTTAGAGAAACCTAGGAAGAATTAAAGTATTTTGCTTAATTTTCTGGGGACTTTACATTTCAGTTGCTCTTGGCTATCTGTTAAATTGTTGGCTGAGAGAGTCAGAAATAAAACTTTCCCCCTTTAAAATTTTTGAATCCCTCCCTCTGCCTACCCAAGAGTGCATATGGAGGGAGGCAAGGGGAATGTTCCTACATAGTCAAAAAACAATTTTCCTCCCTATGTGGATGTAAAATATCAACAGTATTTTGTGCATTTAATTTCCTGGGTGTTGAAGAATAAAAAATTAGTGATTGTGCGTTCAAATAAATGCATTCTACTTGATTTCATAAATGTGTGTTCCAGTATATTTGGTTCTCAGATATACTTGCCTCTGTCTCCATAACCATGCTTGGGCCCTGGTTGTTCTGCAACTGGCTTCAAATGCATGAATCCCCCTGGAAATCAGTGGGCCTCTATTCTAGGGTCAAGTGGCTGACCACGCAGATCTGATTTCAGGATTGAGACCCTTATGTGCACTTTGGTCCTTGAAAGCAACATGCTGTGCGCTCATAGCAGGCTGTTTTCACTTGGAATGGTTTGTCTCATCAATCTTTTTTCAGTTAGCAAAGTACATGATTCTCATTGACAGCTGGATATATGCCAAAATTGAAAAATGGAATTGATCTTTATATTATCTGAACACATCATACAAAACTCCATTAAAAAAAAATACTTGAAGTGTAAAAACACTTTTTCTGTGTTCAGAAAACTCAAATGGCTGAATGGAATTTAACTAAAAATTCTTCTTGACTCAAAAGAGTGTGACGAAATTATAGTCCAAAGTATAATTTTTGGGTGAATGTTATAGGTGCTTAATAATAGCTAACATGAAAGTAGTACTTTAGTGATAAGTGTGCTATTATTATCACAATACTATAAAAGATCTATCCTTTTAAAATTGACAACCACCTTAACTTTTGTGTGGCAGTGAATTCCAAAACTTTATTAGTTGTTGAGTGAAGAGTAATAAAAAATAACCAGTTCTGTTTGTTGCCTTTTTTTTTTTTTAAATAAAGGGGCATTCTTTTTATAAGTCAAGATGAATGAGAACTCCTTATCAGTGTGTTCCTATTCCACATATCATTGTATGCTTCCACTGTGTTTCTGTGACTCTACTCCCTTTTGTGCTAGATAATCCCATTTTACTCACCTTTCATATGTTGACCCTCCCCCCTTTCCAAGCCGTCTTTAGTACTGTTCTTGTAAACTTTTCTGTTTGAGATGTCTCTTTTAAAATGAAGCCTGTGCGAGTGAACGCAGTATTTGATATGTGGTCTTACTATTAATATATACAATGCCTTTTTAATATATTCTGTATTCTCTTCCCCCCCTTAATCCAAGGATCTAATTGCATGGTACCTTAAAAATTATCCAGGTGTTTCGTTCAGCCTACACTGTAGGGAACAACCTTGAATTGGAAGGGAGCTGGGCTAGTCTGGACTTGATGTTTCACTCTCTAACTTCGACAATTTATCTTTAGACTTTCTAACCACTGCTGCACATTGAGCTATCCACAATGACTCCTCATTATTTTTCTCAGGAGACTGGGCTAATTTGAACTCGTCGTCTATATACAAATTGAAATAATTTCTCCTGGTGTGCATTACATTGCATTTATTTACATTTCATTTGCTGTTATATTGCTCAGTCTTCTAGCTTCAATAGAACTTTCTGGAGTTCCTCGTTATTCTCCACAGGTTTTACTAACCTAAATAACTTCTTGTTTTTGGCAAGTTTTACTATTTTGCTGTCTTACTTCACCCTTCAGATCATTAATAAATGTTAACCATTGTTTCTAATCCCTGGTACATCCTACAATTAACTTCTCTCACAGCATGTAGCAACCTTGCACATATAATAAAAATGTGGTAATGTGAACATTAATTATCTGAAAGAATGTTATGTCCCAAGCAAAGATTTGGATAAACAGTCAGGGGACTGGGAAAGTGTCTTGCAGAGCCCTAAGCTGTCTTCTGTAGTTTATAGAAGGGTTAAAGAGCTTAAGGACTTCAGTGTATCGTTTTCTACAGGGAGAACATTGTGCTGAAGTCAACACTCAGGGAAAGAGCCAATGTTCAGATACCCATGAGATTCAGATAACAAAGTCTCAGTATGGTGAAGAAATCGAGACATTGTGAAAGGTGTCAGAAATGTAAAATGTAGGTTACATCAGTGGTATTTTTTGTTATGTAATGGATTTTTTAAAAAACTGATTGTGGATTGTTTTCACACAGACTGGCTTTCCCACGCTGATTTTTCTGAATAGTTGATATCACTTAAACAAATGGAGAATCATTTTGAACTCGGTTCTTCTTCCTTTGTAGCCTTTCTCTCCTGCCTCATATTCTCCTCTCCCCTTATAGCTTCCCTCCTTGCTCCCGGGTAAAACAGAGTATGGCTAGGAAGATTTGTCAAGTGTAAAGTATATCTGTTTGCAAAATGTATTCACTTCTTTTAATGAACAGAAGTACATTAGATTTCTTTAAAGCATAGCAGTTGCAAACAGCCATAGAATAACAAACCAGCATGCACAATGAGCATGGCTAAAGTAGGGGAGGGAAGAGGCAAAGATGGCTGCCAATAAATTCTCATAAACAGTGAGGGGAGAATTTGGAATTCCTTAGAATCATTAATTTGCTAAACTGAGCCCTCTTTACGAGTCTAACCCCATCTCTTGAAAGAGTGGTTAAATACCATTCAAAGTGCTCTTTACACTTGAAATCATTGAGGTAATGGCCAAACACACATGACCAAAGAAAGCAGCTGTTCTGTGTGTTTGCTGCCTGAATGAGCAGAACAGCAACTGATGTTCTCCCAAAGGGATGTTGGGGAATCCAAAGCAAATTATAAAATAAAATTTAAAACTTTCATTGTTGGGGTTCAGTTGACTAGTTTGAACCAATTTTGTTGTTAATAAACTGTTAACAATCCCTTTAATGAGGTACATTCCATTTATTTATGATTCTTCCATTCCTTTATTCGTCACCACTGCAGAAATTCTCCTGTAATTTATAGCATTTTTACTTTATCTTTTTTTTACTTGTGAATTCAGTGGCAATAGCTCCAAACTAAAGGATTTTACAGTTTTGCTTTTTTTTTTGGTTGAAGTAGTACAAAATGTCAAAAATTAGAAGGAAGGTCACAGTGGAAAATACCAAGACCATATCCGATAGCACATCCCGAAGACCCAGTGTGTTTGAAAGGCTTGGACCCAGCACTGGAAGTACTGCAGAGGTGAGTTGTAAAAATGTTTTTCTCTTCCTTCCTGCCCTAGTATCTTCTCTTCCAGGACATTAGTGGGCTAGAGTTATTCATGAGTACTGAATATTCAGTCATTAGTGATGATAGTAAAGGTAAAGAGAACACATTCACACTTAGATGTTCAAGATATTAATCTTTAGATTTTCAAATTACTTATGTTCCAGCTTCTAGTGAGGAGCGGTAACAATGTACATTTACTAATATTTTTATAAACCTAAATTTTTCATCTGGAGACTTAATGCTCTTTGTTGGTTTTTAATGAAGTAAATTACTGGTGGATGGAAATCTCAGATAAATGGGAGTAAATGTGGACTCGTTTGTTTGTTCTGCCACACTCACACCAATGGTATTTCCAGAAATGAGTGTGAAATTCACCTAGTAATGTCTGTCTCTTAGACACAGTGCCGTAACTGGCTGAAGACTGGCAACTGCCTCTATGGGAACACATGTAGATTCGTACATGGCCCTTCACCACGAGGTAAAGGCTATAGCAGCAGTTATAGAAGGTAAATCAAGAACTCACTTTGAATTGTTCACATGCTGTAGGAAAATAGCTTTTTCAAGTATGTCTTCTGTAAAAATTTGAAATGCTGTGGTGTCTAATGGTATGTTTTTATCAATAACCTTATTGGATTGTGAAGCTGCTGAAAACAAATAACTTGGCAAGATGCAGTGGGTTTTCCCTGGATTTTCTTGTGTGTGTAACTTTAAAAAATAATTAATAAAGTGCTCTGGATGCAGATTCACTTCTTTTGCACAATAGTGTTTTAACCTGCCTTGAAATGGGACATGCAAGTACTTTAATAAATGAATTTTTGTGTAGTGTGTCACTGCAACTTCAGTCTGCCTCTCTATCCTCTACTAAAATGCTGTTTTGCAACTGTTTAAGGCAATACTCTCAAAATCACAGCCCGTATCCTTTTGCTTTCACCAGAAACAGTATTTTTGTTGGTGAGTGAGGTGACATGCATTTTCCCCCAGTTGTGAGAAGGCATGCTAGGACAGTGGCTCTCAACCTTTCCAGACTGCTGTGCCCTTTCAGGAGTCTGATTTGTCTTGCGTATCTCCCAAGTTTCACCTCATTCAAAAACTACTTGCTTACAAAATCAGACAAAAAAAATACGAAAGTGTAACAGCACACCATTACTGAAAAATTGCTTATTTTATTATTTTTACCATATAATTGTATATAAATCACTTGGAATGTAAGTATCGGACTTACATTTCTGTTTATAGTGTATGAGAGCAGTATAAACAAGTCATTGTCTGTATGAAATTTTAGTTTGTACTGACTAGATAAATATCTAGATGAGTTGATGTACTCTTTGAAAGACCTCTGCATCCCCAGGGTGCACATACCTCAGATGAGAACCACCGTGCTAGGATAGGAAAATGTGGTTTCATGACTACCTCTGCAGACAAATGACAAGCAGAGAGATTTAAAAAAATGTCTAAGTAAAATGAATGCACTTTGTCTTATATTATACCCAGTGCTATCTTTCAAAAAGTGCACTGTGTAGTCGTATGAGTCCATGCTACTTAGTCAGAACTGTATTCAGTGAACCTGTATCATTCTTTCTGAAGGGAAAAATACGATTTAATAATATTCACTTCAGCACCTTTCATACAAAGGTGTCACAAACATGAATAATGCTTCACAATGTCCCTTTGTGGTAGGAATTAGGCTAAGTTAAGTGCATTGTTGAAGATCAAAGAGGATGTCTGGCATGGATGTTATAGTCCTATTCCTGACTCTGTTTCCCATTTCTGTACCTTAATCTTAAGGCCATCTTAACTTTCATTGCTTATAAATCTGTAGCAACTGGGATACAAAATGCAGGTTATCTTTAAGCTCTTTTCTCAGTCTGCAAGGGAATGTACTGTAATGTTATGAGCTGAATTCTCCAAACAGGAAAGGAAGAGAGGTTCTTTACATGTAAATAATTCTAACCCTGCCTTTATGTGCTGAATATCACTTTCCCTTGCTACAGTATTTGAAGCATTGAGCATATAGTCCTTCATTTTTTTAAAAAGGTGTTTTGTTGTTTTTAATTTTTTGCTTTATATAAAGGCATGAAGTTATCACTTGTATTCAGGAATAATGTTGGTTTACATCTTTATTTATATTAACTTTTTTCTCCCATAAGTTTTATATGAAAATCAAATTACATAGCTTGCTGCTTACTGACTCAGAACTTTGGATAAGTGAGCGACCAGAGCATTTGGAAGCTTGCTTTAACTCATCTATAGGTCTTAGAAAGGCATAAAAGAATCTGTTCTACACTAAAGAATTTTGGCATCTTCTGTACCATTTTGTATCAGGGAACATCTGTCAAACACCATGTTCCAAGAACCTGTACAGTTATACTGTCTCCAAGTAAGTCTTGTAAATGCGTCCATCTCTACTATTTCAGCTCAGACATTGTCAGTGCTACAGTATCTGGGAAGCTCAGGTGTTATAGTTGCACTGGGTCAGTTCATCCTCTCAGTGTAGTCCCATGATTGTCTTGCAAGCAACTTTGGTAGCAGAAAACACTGCCACCTGTCCCTGCCCCTCCAATTCCAGGTCTTCCCAAAAGAAGCCACAGTGCTACTTAATATATCTATCCTGACCATTACACCCTCTGTAAACCCTAACTCTAGGGGCAGAAAACAGGATACTTACTAGCTTCTTCAAACTTCAAATAAAGTTTTATATTAACGTTTCCCAACTTTAACATTCCCTGTTCTCTTCCCATGGCTCTTGATCTGTTCATGACAAGCACAACATAACAGAGATCATCAGACACACAAATCGGTGCACACACTGCATTCCTCTTGAGAAAATTAAGAATGTAATAACACACTAATAAATTACTATATGTATGTTACTGGGGGGGAAAGGGTGGCATCACGGTAAACAGCTGCCTGAGCCCTATCTCGGAGACATTAGAGTTACTCCACAATCCCAAAGTGAATCCTAGTTCTCTACTTATCTGCTAATGCATGGGTAGGCATCCTATGGCACGGGTGCCAAAGGTGGCACATGAGCTGATTTTCAGTGGCACTCACACTACCCGGTCCTGGCCACCAGTCTGGGGGACTCTGCATTTTAATTTAATTTTAAGTGATGCTTCTTAAATATTTTAAAAACCTTATTTACTTTACATACAACAATACTTTAGTTATATAATGTGGACTTAGAGAGAGAGCTTCTAAAAACATTAAAATGTATTACTGGCACGCAAAACCTTAAATTAGAGTGAATAAATGAAGACTCGGCAAACCATTTCTGAAAGGTTGCCGACCCCTGTGCTAATGGTACCTCAGTAGCCAGATGTTTGGCACTCCTCATATACTACCTAATGTCTGGTACACCTTTTTGAGGGCTCATTTCATGAAGTGGGGCATGAGATCCAAGATGACTGGAAGGACTTCATTATTTTTTCTGGCGAGATGTCCCTCCGTATCCTGGATTGTTATAGAGGCATCTAGGTACATAGTGCCATCAGCAGGTATAGGGAGATCTGGGTGCCTTCTGCAATAGTTTTGTCATAGAATTGTTTGAAGGTACAGCCCATGCTCATCACAAACTATGCACGCTGTACAAAACCACTTGAAATAGTTGTTGGGACAAACCACTGATGCAACCAAATTCAGTGTAAAGTTAATAGATACAAATATGTGTATGATGTATTGAGAGGCACAACTAATGAGAGAGAGATGTACTGAAAACTCTGACACAACCTTAATTACTGTCTCGCGACCACTCAAGCATAATATGTGCACGCAGAATATACACTATATATAAATATACATTGTAGATGTCTGTGGTGTAGTTTATATATAAAATCAAACTAAAGGAGCAACCATTATTTAAAAGAAACAACTTCCAGTGTGCCAAATGAAACATTTGCAGAAAATTTACTAGAAAATTCAATCAGTTCATTGGTTTTTTTCTGTGTCCTAAACCAAAGTACCCAAACCGGCCAGTGCCGCCTAACCACCCACCTACTAAAGAGTAAACCTATTAACTTAGTTTCACCAAATAACTTATTTCTGCTGTCTTTATTTTGTTTTATTATTTGCAGTGGGAAAGGATTTACCTTCATTTCACCTCAGTGTTTATCTCCCAAAGCAATAAAAGACGATAATCTCACAGTGCTCTTTTTCTGCTTCTAATTTCTTGATGCCCTTTCTCATCTTAATATAGTTTTAATAATGCCTAAATTAATTGAGCTGTTGTTGGTTTCCAGCTTTTTCCAACTTAGAAATGTGTATTGAGAGTGGTGCTTTTCCTATTTATCCTGAAACTTAAGGAGAAAGCCCTGTGCCAGGAGTGGTGAACCTGAGCCTAAGAAGGAGCCAGAATTTACCAGTGTACATTGGCAAAGAGCCACAGTAATACGTCAGCAGCCTCCCATCAGCTTCCCTCACCCCCGCTCCCTGTGCCTCCTGCCCAGTGGCAGCCCCACCAATCAGCATCTCCCCTTCCCTCCCCACACCTCCCAATCAGCTATTTCATGGTGTGCGGGAGGTTGTTGGGGGGAGGGAAGTAGGAGAGGAGCGAGGGCACGGCAGGCTTAGGGGAGGGAGCAGGAGGGGATAGAGTGGGGGCAGGGCCAGGGATTGAGCAGTGAGCACTGCCTGGCCCATTGGAAAGTTGGTGCCTGTAACTCCAGTTCTGGAGTCGGTGTCTATACAAGGAGCGGCGTATTAACTTCTGAAGAGCTGCATGTGGCTCCAGAGCTACAGTTTGGCCACCCCTGCCCTATGCATTCTAGTAGCATCAGATTCTTCCTGTTGGACGGTACACGAGTTGCATTCTCACTAGGTTCTATTGCTTCTCTGATTTGTTCACAGAGGGTATTATAAGAACAATGCTTCAGCCAGTGGGGGCAAAGTATGTCCTATTTAGATTGTATATGTAATCTCTCTGCCATGTAAATGAAATTTGCTCAAATCCACAAGTCCTCCATGTGCTAAATTTGGGATTTTTGATGGAACTCGTTTTTAGTTAAAACAGAAACAAAGAACATTAAATAAATATGACTTTTTGTAATGCTAAAAGCCATTTGTGGAGGGAATGGGTAGAATAGAGTCTTTGAAAAAATATTGATACAGCTCAAAGGAACTTGCTCTAGAGGATTAAACCATTGCTGTTAAAAATGAGCTATAATTTACTTAAAACTATAAATTTTAAAATATTGTGCAAGTATGCATGCTAGGAAGGTGACTTTTAATTATATTTATGGGTAGTGTATTTTGTTTATTAATACTGTTGGGAAAGAGCAGATAGAAAAACCCCTGTTACTGTTGAACCTTTCCTATGGCTTGTGTGTACAATTTTGGAGCATGTTAATATATTTAAAAGCAGGAGGAGGATAAATAGAAGTCACTGGCCTTTTCATTGGGTCTTTTTATTGGGTACCTTATGGCCATATTTAACATTTTAATGATGGAAAATATTGCTGTGGAGAAAATTGAAACATAAATAAGGCTTCAAATAAGCAATATTTAAAAGTAGAAACACATTTTATTTTTCTTCTTAAATATCTGCATGTACAGGAAATAAACCCATTCTAGAATGGGGAAACACCCCAACAAAAAATATAAAAATCTGACATTCCTAATAATACCACCAATTCCATTGGGGTTTTCAACCTTTTTTTCATTTGTGGACCCCTAAATAATTTCAGATTGAAGTACAGACCCATTTGGAAATTCAACCTGTGGTCTGTGGTTCTCTACCGTAGAAGTCTTAGACTGAAAACTAGCTGAACAGAATTCAGCTATAAATGTTGCCTGTGCTTGGCATGGTATTTGATGCAGCATGAGAAAGGGTGCTAACCTGTGGGCTTCTGTGTAACAATAATACTTTTGGGTTTTGACCTATAGGTGGGGGTAGTCACATACTTTTGATGAGAAAAATGAAATGCCTTTTCTGGGATCTGACACTTTATTTTCAGTGACAGGAGTCTGTGGGTCTCCAGAGGTCTGCGGAGCACCACTTGAAAACTGCTATCTTGAAGCAAATGGAAGTTTCGTTATTTGAAATATTAGACAGGCTTCTTGGAGCTAGTAGTTCATCAGTATCTTTGTGTAGCTATAGCAAAACTGGTAAAGAGATAAAGCTATTAACATTACAGAATTATCTGAGATGAGACTCTGCAGTAGGAATTAACAGCTATTTCAGATAGGTTTATTTGGTGAGAACAATAGATGGCTTTTAACTTGAAAGGCCGTGCATGTCATTCACTTCAGCCCTTCTGTTTTAGGGACTTATCTAACCACAAAAGTTGTACTGATTTCATTGTGCTGTTACAGCTGGTATAAAGATGCTTTATACCAGTACAAGGTATTCCCTAAGAGGGGAAATAAGTTATACTGGTATAAGGCACCTCTATATCATAACTACATCCAAACTAGGGGTGTTGTGCTGGTATAACTATTTTCGTTTTTTAAAAAATCGTACACCTAATGAGGATAGTTATACCAGCACAAAAATTGCATGTAGTCCTAGGCTTAGGGTACAGGTCATTGAAATCTGAGTTCAGGTAGGCTTTCTTTTGTTTGGCAAAAAGGCAATGTGTGAGTGGCAGCTTTGAATGATCTCTGCTCAAAGGCCTTGTCTGTGGTCAAAGTTGCACTGATTTAACTTTAAATCTGTTAAAACAAAAAAGTAGTTAAACGAGTGCAGAGCCCTGTGTGGATGGATGCTCTTAATGTGCTCACAGAAGATTTTGCAGTGGTTTAAATAAAGGTATGATTTCTCTTTAAATCTAGTGCATCTTTGAATATATACAGGGCCAGAGATAACTGGAAAGGTTTAGCAGGTCTTGAGTGTGAAAACTAGAGCTAGACGGTAGTTGGGGAAAGGCAGACAATGTCAGCCTGGCTGGGATTTTGAATACAGTTGTGTAAGTGATGCTGCATCTGAGTTATAAGCTGCACTCTGCCCTGCATATGCCAGTTTAATTGGACTAGTAATACAATATTATGCCAAGTCATTTTGCTTCCAGTGAGAAAATAATCCATTCCTAAAGTTCAGTCTTTCTTGACTGCTAGGAAGCTGTTACATGATCTTAATTTCCAAAGTTGTTCAGAAACACCAAACCCATTAAGATTTTATTCGTTTTCCTCCCTTTTGCTGAGTGGGGATTTTAGGCATTGTGGCTGAATTACTTAAAATCTGTTCACAAAATTTGATTTTTCTATAAGAATTAGTTACAAAAAGCAGTAAAGGAAATTGAGTGTCCTTTTCCTTAAAAGGAAGTGGCTACATCACATCTATTTCTGCTTTATACAGGTCACCAGAAAGGCCTACTGGGGATCTTCGGGAGAGAATGAAGAACAAGCGTCAGGACGTGGAGACTGAGCCACAGAAACGAAATACAGAGGAATCGTCCTCTCCCGTTAGGGTAAGAATGGAGTGCATGGAATGTCCAGCCTCCCTCAATAGCAGTAGGTTAGTGTGTCCTAGAAACATGCTCATTGTTAATTGTTTACTATTAAATAAATAACGTATGATAAAATATTTAATTTAATATTTACTTGCCTTACAGGTTTTAATATCTTGCACCTGAATAATACTTTGTCTTGAAAGTTATCAGAATTCTTTACAAATTCCATAAGCTGAAATGCATATTATAAAATTTTGACATTCAGCTACCTCTGGAATGAAACATGGCAGCTATTGAACAATATAGCAGAACCTTTTGAAATTTACAGTAAAATGGACCATCCCGGGCAAACACCTGCTAGCTCATTTTTACTTTAAACACTGACATGTATGAAGCACTTACCCTTAGTCACATTATAACATATCATTTACTTGTTACTCACCCCCAACTCCATCTTGCTTATCAGAAAACACCCCCTCCATAAGCCCATGTAGTCACCGCTCCATATATTCATTCCCCTCCATTCTCCCATCATTCTCTCTAGTTCATCAGTTTTTACCTTTGCAACAAATTCACCAGTTGTTGTTCTCTGCCGTTGTCCAATCCCATCCTGTCCAATCATTTTTTTTCTCAGAAAAGTCTATTTCACTTTCTCCTCCACTGACATTGATAATGAAGAGACACAAAGTTGGCATAGCTCTTCTGCAATTGGACAACAGCTGCAACATTAATTTACTTTTAAGTATTTAAATTTTTTTTCACAACCGTAAGGGCTAAATTAATGTTTTTAAATGAATGGTTTGAATTCTGCGAGCATTACTGGCATTCTTTCTTTTCTGGATCTGTTCCAACTTGCTGCGTATAAGTGGAAATTTGAAAGGAATCAGCAGGAACTTTTGTCACTAAAATCACATAATGGTTTCCATTCTAACCTTGTTTTCACTTGCTGATAACTTGCTGAAATTTTCAGTGCTATCAACTCTCTACACTAAGGTGATTTTTTTTTTAAGTTTGAGCAAAAACTGTTCTGTTCTTGAGTACAAGGAGAGTGGGAAAAATGTGTTTTTCCCATGATTAAAAAAGGTATTGTGACTTAATTGCTGTGTGCAACCTTAATTTTTTGAGCACTTTATTAGGCAGCCATAATGTTCTGTTAATAACCGAAGAGACACAAACAAAAAAACCAAGAAAATCTTTTAAGAGAAGTTGAGGGTCTGCTGAACTACCAGTGAGTAAGGGGAGCAATTAAGGAAAATAAAGACTTTTCAGAGAAGCAAAACTATTCCTTTGCATCGATCTTCACCACGGGCGATGTTGGGGAGATGTACTTTTTTCAGGTATTCAAGATGAGGCAAAGTGACAGAATAAGTTGTCAAAAGAGGTGGTGCTGGACCAAGACCAGTCAGTAAACAACCAAGAGTTCTGAAGGAAGAATGAAGTGACTGAGTTATTAATGAAAATATACAGTCTTAGAACACTACTATTCCAAAGGACTGGATGGTCGCAATTGATTTTTTATTTTTTTTAAAGAGCTGTAGAGGTGAAGTTGAGAATCAAAAACAAGTAAACTTTGTTTTGAAATAAGTGAAGATAGTTACAAAACGCGTTTTGGAACATGACATGATAGGGAAAAGAAGCACAGCTCTTGTAAACTAAAATTGTGCTTCTTTATTCTACTAGAACTGAAACTTGTCTGCAAAATAGTGGCTAAAGGAGTACTGGTTGACATATATTGGACTTGAGTAGCCTCTCTTGAAACAAAAGCTTTCTGAAAGAACTAAACAATCAAATAAACTGGCCAAGAGACAGAAGATAAAAAGAAAGAAATGGTCAGTTTTCCACAATGGGATGCTACAAGGAGATTCTGGAGAAAGGGTTGAACAGTAAGAAGATACTTTGCATAAGATAAAAAAAAATTGTTAGCAAAACTAGGAACAATTATGAGGAATTTCACTGGGACCTAAAAAGGAATCCGTTTTGGGTCAGTACAATGGCAGATGTAATTCAGTGTTAACAAATGCAAGGTAATGCACACTAAAGGGAGTAACTTGAAGCACTCATTCACATTACTGGGTTTTAAAGTAATTTGCAACCACTCAGGGAAATGACCTGGGATTATTGTGGATAGCTCAATGAAAACATAGGTTCAATGTGCAGTAGCAGTCAAAACAGCAAACAAATATTAAGGTGTATAAGGAATGGAATAGAAAATATGCCATAATGTAAATTAATAGTACGCCCTCATCTGAAACAGTTTGTTTCTGGTCAACCCATCTGAACGAAGCTGATGATGTCTGGAAGGTGAACAAAGAGGTGAGAATGCCACTGTTCGGAGAGGAGCCAAATAAATGGGAACGTAATAGAGGTATATGATAATGAACGGTAAATAGAACGTAAATTAGGCATTCTTGTTTACACTTTCTCATAATAGAAGAACATGGAGCATTCCAATTAAACTACAAGACAACAAATGTAAATAAGGAAATTTCTTGCAGTACATGTAACTAACCTGAGGAACTCATTGCCGTAAGGCACAGTCCAAGAGTTTAGTATATTTCATAAAACAACTGGACAGTTGCATTAGATAGGAAAAAAGCTTTTTTTAGAAGGGCTATAAATCCTCATGCTTCAGCTAACCAGTAACTGCCTGAAATTGGGAAGAAACTTACCATATGGACTGGATATTCCATAGTCCATTTTGGGGATTCTTGCATCTTCCTTGGACATACCTAGTTTTTGGCCACTTTCAGAGAGAGTATACTGGACTATGTGGACAACTGCTCTTATCTAGTATGGCTATTCTTATGTTCCTAGATATTTATATGGAATTATTTTGTATGCAAGTCGTAAGTAAGTGTATGCAAAATGTTATACAAATAATGGGACAGGATCACTGTGCTTACAATCTAATTTAGACAGGTATAATACTTAGAGCAGCTCAAATGTGAGTATGAACAGATGAATTCCAATTGGAGGCTTGATACTGGGAAATTTCACAAAATAAGTTATGAAGAGTGTGGATGGCTTGATGAACTTAGTGGAAGGCAATTCCAAAAGTTGAGGCAGCATGAAGCTGAGAGGGAGAGAAGGGGTTAAAGCATGCAGTAGGGCAAGATTATTGGGAGAAATGTAAGGTGTCTGTATGTCTAATCCAGGGGTCAGCAACCTTTCAGAAGTGGTGTGCCTAGTCTTCATTTATTCATTCATTCTAATTTAAGGTTTCGCTTGCCAGTAAAACATTTTAATGTTTTTAGAAGGTCTCTTTCTATAAGTCTGTAATATATACCTAAACTATTGCTGTATGTAAAGTAAATGAACTTTTTAAAACGTATAAGAATCTTAATTTAAAACTAAATTAAAATGCAGAGCCCCCCAGACCGGTGGCCAGGACTCAGGCAGTGTGAGTGCCACTGAAAATCAGCTTGCGTGCCACCATTGGCACCGGTGCCATAGGTTGCCTGCCCCTGGTCTAATCCATGTGCTTATACTCTCACTGTGGTATCTGAATGTCTGAGGTGAGAGCAGATACCATCATACAGTAACACATTTGTGATGAATGGAATTACTGACCATGTGAATGAGAGACACCATTGGAGTCTAATAATGCAGCAAACGGGCCTAAGAACAAAGACATCTGAGTTCTAATCCCAGTTTTACCACTGGTTTGCTGATGTAGGGAAACTCATTAATTCTGTCTTCCATTATCTTCTCTAAAGTGGAGGCAGTGCCTTCCTACCTCATTCGAGAGCTTTGGAGGTTAATCAGTATTTGTTCAGTGCTTTGAAGTGTAACATATATTATGAAAACTAAATAGTATTGTTCTTGCCCAAAAGATTCTAGCTACAGTCAGTAGAAGCTTAATTGTACTAAATGCCAAACTTTCTGTGGTTTAGAATCTTTGTACATGTTGCAGTTTATATGACTATTGATAACACATGAACTGATAAGTTACTACTACACCAGGTAAGAGTAAGATGTTTTGTATAAAAGAATTGCAGGATAAAGGAGAACCATGAACCTTCTCTCAATTAACCTTAGTAAGGTAATGAAACTTAAGGCTTGATGTCCTTACCCAGGCAAACTTCATTGACTTTAATAGGAAATTGCCCTAGATATGGATCAGTCCAATTTTGAGGTGCTGCACACCTTTTTTGAGGGGCAAAACTCCTACAACTCATCTTTAACTAGGAGCTAAGTATACCCTGCACTTCACAGAATTGGTTCCTTAAGATCTGATATTATTCTAAGTATCTAAGTACTTCAGCATCAGGCCCTTCATTTGTAAACATACCTCTGGGGAACAGATTTTTTTTTCCAATAGCTAAATTTTATGAATGATCCCATTGTGTCTTTGAAGCCAAATAGAGAGGGGCTGCTAAATTATTGTCTATGCTTACACCATGGTTCCATTGATAAAGTTGTTATAGAAGATAAAAAATTTAAAGTACTGTGAAAGGCTCTTTTTTTCTCAGTTTTCTGAGCAATCTCTTCCTTTTTCACAGTCTGCAGAAAGGCTTGATTGTTTTACAGTGCACCCAAAAGTGTATTCAATCCTTCCACATACAGATAAGGCATAATCTTTGCCCAGAGGTGTTTACCAAATAATGAGGAGTGTACCATCCCTGTAGCGAAGGTTGAAGAAAGGAGGACTAGGACAACATTAGTAAGGTTACGGGGTTTCTTCGCAAGTCTAGTGCATTCTTTGATGGAACAAAAACAATGTGTTTTGAGTGAAATAAAAAAAAACTAAAATGAGTAAGTAAAAGACTTGTCCCTGAATTTGTTCTAAGTCTCATGGAAGTAGTAGGTATCCAGGACCTATTAGAGAAATTACTTAGATTTTTTTAATTCTATCCTCTAGAAAAATACATATATTCAGCAATGGGAATGTATAAATTGCCTGGGTTTTCTTAAATTCTCTGCTTACTAAGCTCTGATCTCTTTTGACAACTGAAAGGATAAAGTTGTTTAGTATAAATACAGGTGTACTGCATGTTTCTTAAACTAGAATAATCATCATAAGTTAGCTTACTCACGTAACTGATTGTCTAGCTTTTTCCACTGTATTTATCAGTAATTAAAGGATGAACTTCTTTCACAAACATGCCTGTTCCCCATTGTATTATAGAAGGCAGACTGTCCCATCACAACCACTATTCTGCATTTTGTTGTTTAGAGAAAAGAATATTAGCAAGATGTTTTTGAGGCTTAGACTTGGTTGTAAATTTGCAATAATAGTAACACTGCAGTTTGGGCTCCAGTAGTACATGAATTAGAAATTTAGGCAAGGTATATTGCATGCAGTTTTTAATTTTTGGAGGATAAAACATTATCGTATTAACAAGTTGTGTTGGTTTTCTGGCCTTCTAGCTCGTATAAGTGTACCTGCTATGTTGACAAGTTTTTTTGTACATAGGCTTTGAGAACATAGGGGTGTACTGAAGTCAATGTGAGGAGGATCTGCCAGTATATGTGCAAACTTCAAATTGCGAGTTGCATCCACTGTCAGATTTTTACTGAAGTGTCGATGTCACATTCCATTAATGTTGTTGCTTAATTAAATAACAAGTAATCAGTGGTGAATGTAAGCTGCCAACATTGTAAAAGATTGTGTTTGCAGACTAGATGGAAAAGAACCTAGGAAAATGAAGACTCTCTAAAGAAAAAAGGCTGCAGATGATGATCATTCATAGAATTGCATAGCTAAAAGATTTCTATAATAGGGTTCTCTGTCTTTTTCAGAAATGTGTATTTTGGCTGAAATGTTCCATATTTCACCTTAGACCAGGTGCAATTTTCCTTTGAAAGCTTGATAAGTTTTTGTCAGGTGCTCAGTTGGCGTGAACGTGGTATAGCACCACTTATGTCAATGAAAGTAATATGATTTGCACGAGCCAAGGATGTGGATCAGCATTTTTGAGAGATCAACCATAAATAAGGAAAAAATAAAACCAAACCCTTCATATAACACATGCTGCTTTTAATTAAATTTGACCAGAGTTCTTAAATGATGATTGCCTTTGACATGTTTGCAACAGTTTGACTGAGAAATAATGTGTAAGCATTAAGAAAGCACTTCATTTAACTTTTGATCAGTGCATCCAAGAGAGAAACTTAGATAGCTGTGCACTGAAATAAACATATTTTCATATTTATTTCAGAAATCGCAAAGTCAAATAAATTCACAGCATTTTCACATGGTAGTGGGTTTATAAAAGAAAAGACATTTTTCTTGAAGATATAATCTAGGAATTATTTTGGGAAAGTTCTATGGCCTGTCACACTAGATGATCATAATGGTCCCTTCTAGCCTTGAAAGCTGTGAAAATCTTAACTGAGATTACATTTAAAACTATTAATGCGAAAACCAGGAAATAGAATTTTGTGCAGTTGGACTTGTGATCTTGTTTCCTTACTGTAATTCTAAGATGATGATTGAGGTCTGAAATAAAACCCAGTTCAAGCTGCTAATCGAGAGAAATTAAGTGCCCTAGTTGGTTTCTGGGTAAATTTTCTTGTGACTGTACAAGAGCTCTGTAAGTCTTAACGAAGGCCCATAAAGAGGCAGAATAGGCACCATATTTGCAGGAGGTGGGGACAAAGGGAAAGTGGTGCATCTGCAATATTTCCACTTCCCCCCACCCCCCAAAAAAAAGTTCTCTGGGGAAAGATTTATAGAGAAAGTGCCACTCAGGAGCAGCTGTCATTGGCTATTGGGATTGGCATAAGGACAGCATAAGGCCAGCTGTCTTTTTGGTGACCTTATTTTCTGTAAGATTGATCTGTTTTCCTTGTGGATCCACAGGCTTCTGTGCCCTTACGGTAGACAGAAAGACTTTAATTTGTTTAGGCCAGTAAAAGACGTAATTCAGATATAAAGCTGTCAGGAAAACTTTAGCCTATTATATGTTTTTAATTCCCCACCCCACTTCCGCACAGGACCTTTTGGTACTGTCCACAGGTTTTAGCCTCCAAAGGAATAGGCAGTTAGTTATCCATTGTAAGTTGGAGCTGAATTGTAAATTGTACGTACAATTTTAAATGAGCGTGGTTATTATTACTCTTTCTCTAGCTGTTCTAAAAATACTTTTTAACATTCACTAAATTTCTCATATAAAAAATTCTGGTCTTTAAAAACTGATCTGCTCTTCTTTCAGTCTCCATTGTAAATATCACTTTCTTGGCCTACCTTTAGTCTTTGACTTCACCTGTATGAATGTTTTTCCTTATGACCCAGTGATTGTATGAAATTATATTAGAATATTTTCCCAGTGTAATTTGCTTCTTAGCTGAGAAGATATTTAGTCTAATCAGACTAAAGAAAACAATTAGTTTAATTCTTTTTTTAAAGCACACAATGCTGTGAAAATTAATCTACTTCTGCAGGCTTCTGTTTTGAAAAATTGTTACTCTAATTCAAATTTTTTTCCCTGTAGAAAGAGTCTTCAAGAGGAAGACATAGAGAGAAGGAAGACATCAAAATTACAAAGGAGAGGACTCCAGAAAGTGAAGAGGAAAATGGAGACTGGGAAACAAATAGAGAAGGTAAACTGAATTCAAGTAAGACTCTTCATTTAATATATTACAATATTCCAAATACTACAAATTATCAGTTTGTAGAAAGTTTTGTCCATATCAGTGGACTGATATGTTGACTATTCATGAATTATTGATGAATAAGGATTGTTTCAATTTAATCTGTGGACAACCAAATTTAGTGGTTGTTTTTGGATCAAGTAATATAAATAGGCTTGGCAGAATTTGATTTTTTTTCCTATACTTTCAATAGATATTGGTTTATATTTAAGCATTTTTTCTTATTTGTATCTATCTAAATTTTCACAGTTGTGGGAAATTGAGAGAGTCAGACAACTGTTTAATGGCAGTAGACATTAATATTAAAAATATTTAAAGCTTTCTAACAATTAAGGTCACAAATTACTTTGTATATCTTGACGTGTGATCATGATAAATATCCTTAAATCAAATTCTAATAAGTTCTCAAGCAGCATTTTTCTTATATTGCCTATCTATACATTTTGATTATCAATCGAAATATATTTGTTGGTTTGTGAAAACAACATTTACTCATATCTACCATTAAAAATTTAATCCTTTGAAGTTAAATGTAATGCAAAACAAGAGGTTGTTACTCTGACCTCTCTGTGTGTTTTGAAGCTTGATGAACAAGACATCTGATCAAACAATTCTATGAGTGGACATAAGCAAAAAGAAATTGGCCCTCAGCCACTGATTGGCTGGCAGGGCCTTTCACATGTAGGTCACTTGTTCAAATCCAGCCTACATCAGTTGTGGCTGATGAATAGCTGATCAGAGAAATTAAGTGTGTTTAGCTCATTTAAAATGAAGGACTCTGTTTTGCAACAATTTTAATTTGCCTGTCTCATTGAGCACAAAGACTAAATTATCTTTGCACATAGGTCATTGTTGAAGCCATTGCCAGGGTGCAAAATAAAGTTTGCTACTTGCTACTGCTCAGTGTTTTGTGGTCAAAAAGAGGATTTTGGTCTGCTGGACATCAATCAAAACCACTCATTTTTTAGCTTTTATTTGACTAAAAAACTGCCACCTGTTTTTTGGATTGAGACAAAAGTGGCGATCTTCCCCCAGAATTGTTCCATTTCCCTTTATTGGGGGAGATAGTTGACTTGTTCTGACTTATTCTGAAGTTATCCTGGTTTCCAGTGAAGCTAAGTGATATCTACATAACTATGAAATACTTCGTGATTTTGAGTAGTTGACTATTATGATGTATTTGCCTAGAAGCCCTAGTTATAGCCCAGGACCTTGTTTTGCTAGGTTCTGTACAAACATAGGACAAAGAGATGCTGCCTGTCCCAAAGTGCTTATACTTTGAGTATAAGGCCTGGTCTATGTTATACAATTAGGTCTGCATAAATAAGTTACTCAGGAATGTGATTTTTTTTTTGATAAGTATGATTGTTTAAGACCACTTATTTCATATATTGTGTCTCATCTTTTTTTAAAATAAAGATTCTGATAATGGAGAAGTTAATTATGATTATGACCATGAGCTGTCTTTGGAAATGAAACGTCAAAAGATTCAGAGAGAACTCATGAAGCTGGAACAGGAAAACATGGAGAAGCGAGAGGAAATAGTCATTAAAAAGGAGGTTTGTGTCTTGAAAATAGACACATGTTCTTACAACTAATCAACAGCCATTTTATGTCCTTAGAGTCCTAATTGTTTTCTGCATGACTGGAGCCTCTGTGTGCTACCATGGGGCAAATGATAAATGTCTGTTGGGCATAACTTTACAAACATAAGGCTGTCTTTCTGTGTAGACAGGGAAGGAGGCAGATAGGAGAGGAACTTTGGGGCACAAATTGTTATACACTCAAACTGGTTGTCCCAAAACCTGTGAAATACATGAGAGAGAGGTCTTCTCCATGTCTGAGTACATTGGGGTTTAGGAGCTATGAAATTATTTCATATGCTTCAGTCTGGGCCATTTTATCTACGCCAGTCCCCCACCATTTGTATTACACTGGCTTTTCTTAGGCATAATCATAAAATATCAGGGTTGGAAAGGACCTCAGGACATCATTTGGTTCAACCCCTTGCTCAAAGCAGGACCAATCCCTGATTAAATCATCCAACAGATTTTTGTCTCAGATCTCTAAATGGCCCCCCTCAAGGATAGAACTCAGAACCCTGGGTTTAGCAGGCTAATGATCAAACCACTGAGCTATCGCTCTTCCTTGTGGATGGTTCATAATGTGGAAAGCATATGCCTATTTGGGGTGGGGGACTTTAAGAGCTAGAATTTTGGGGCTGTAGGTAAATCTTACTGGAGTGCAATTTTTCAGGCTAACTTTAGAGTGTTAATTAGAACCATTTTACGGATATGAAATGTAATGATCTGTTAGGTGTCATTTAAGTATGTCATAGGTCATTTTTGCAATGTTTTCTTTAAGATCAGCTTTATTTTAAGATATTTTAATACTAATGTAATTAACTACTGCTGCAAAAATATGATTAGTGTGTTTGAGGCCGAAGGTGTGTCAGTGATTATTACTATCTAAAGTTTGCATGATATTAGGATCCTTATTCAGGATACACATACAGCACATGAGTATTTGGTTGTAATTTACTTTTTTTTTATCCAAGATTTCTCCAGAGGTGGTTAGATCTAAATTATCACCATCTCCTTCACCAAGAAAGTCTAAATCTCCCAAACGAAGGTCAAGTCCCAAATCCTCATCTTCAGTTAGTAAGAAAGAGAAAAAGACTTCTACAGTGTCTTCACCACTTTTGGACCAGCAGAGGTCAGTAGGTAGATGTACATTATGGGTGAGGAACAGGGTGGTATGTTGATACATTATGAAATGTTTCGTGCTAATCAGTGGATATAGATACTCATTTTCATTGCCCCTTAAGGTGTGGATTCAGTGTACTGGTCTTGAAACTGGGTCTTGAAACTAGATTTTTGCAGAGTTCACACAAGTCCTTGGGACAAGGCAGTGTATATGTGTCTCCATTGATTAATAACTTGTAGATTTTTTGCATTGAACATTGTTCCTTTAAATGATGTGAACTGTCTAGAGCCTGTGAGATTCACTGGAGAAATCTAAATAGAAATAAAATTATATTTGTGCAATGGTGTGGGGTGTTGGTGGTGATTAAATGCAAGTTAATCTAAACTAGAATTGAAATTTTCCAGTTTGGGAATCAGGTGTTTTATTGGCGTGACATATTGATATACAAGAGATACTACTTGGCCTTCTAGGTTAAGGGGTGACCTGAAGAATTATAGCACTGGGAAAGGGAGACAAGAAGGGATGAAGTAGGCAAAATCACAGGCTGTTACAACTGGGCTACTTGCCACAAAAAAAAATCAGTCAAGTAAAAAAGACCTTGCTGACTAGAACCTGGGAATCAATGTTTAACTCCATTAGCTGTGAGGAAAATTACAATGCTAATACAAGAACAGACACCTATATTTGCCAAGCAAATTGCCTTTGAAGCAAGTTATGCTTAAATAGTGGCACAATACTCATAAATGTTGGTTTTGCTGTAAAAGACTAGTATAAAGATAAGGGATGTCTTGCTACAGTGCTTTAAGATGCAGTGACATCTAGGTACTAATATGTTTGTGACTGACTTACGAAAAATACATACAGGTATAAAGAAATATCTTTACATTTCCTTATAATTCATGGTGGAAACAAAATGTTCCATGTTTATTCATAAAACTCCCCAAAATATGGTAGGATGCTTTACATACAAGGAATGAGTGATCCCTACCCCAAACAGCTTAAGATTTGAGGCCCTGACCCTGCAATGTATTGTGCATAGATGTGTTGTATTCAGTTGCAAAATTCAGTGTTAAGTGGACAAGATACAAAGGATTTTGGTATTTTGACGCATGCAGTTTTACAAGGGCATTGTAACTGTAGTTACACATTTGGGAGCAGTTCCAAATTTTGCAAGCCTGTTTCAGAAATAAGGATTATAAATTCAGATGGCCATGGGAGACTTCAAAGGAGAGCTTGACATTAATTTTCCTTCACCATTCAGTCAAGTACAGCTGCAAATGCCACTATTCTCTATTCCATTAGCAGAGTCTGCCCCAAAACCTGCAAAGCTCTTGGCTCTATAAGTTGGTGCTGCTAGTATCTGAGAGATTACCAAATATTTTACTTAGTCATTTAAATAGTTTTTTCTGGTATTTTGATACATTTAGGAGTTCCAAAAGCACACAGAGTAAAAAGAAGGGTCCTCGTACGCCTAGTCCACCTCCTCCAGTGCAAGAGGAGACTTCCCTGGGGAAAAAACATAAAGAAAAACATAAAGCAAAAGAGCGTTTAGAAGAAAAAACAAGAGAGGGGAAAGAGAGAGGACGTGACTTTGAAAGACATAAGGAGAAAAAAGAGAAACAGAGGTGAGTTCTGTTGCATTATTAGGTTTTTAGCATTAATGTAACTTTGCTTAGGTTGTCTGCATTTCTGTTAAAACTGTAGTTCATATTGCACGAAATAGAGAGGGTTTTACATTTGACTTGCCAACTTTCTCTGAATTTATTAAATATAATAAATGCATTGTATAGTGCACTAATAAACTACAACTAATAGAGTTGTCACTTAAATAAAAATAACTTGTTTGGATGTCCTTCTGAAATAATTGTCATGTTCTCCATCAGTGAGTCAGACCTTGACTGGTGGTCCAGTCCAGGGTCCTTACATCTTCAGTCTAAAGTCATAATTTTTCCATTTATACCTTGAAATTCTCCTTGTAGAGATACACTACTTCACTTCTTCAGAATATCACTCTTATTCTTCAAATTGGCCATTAGAAGGCATTCGCCTCTCCCTAAAGCCTCATTTAGTAAATCTAGTATTTTACTAATGCTGTTTCTTCAAAAATTGCCTCTTAAAAGTCCCTACCTTTTGGGATGTTTACATCCAAACGTGGCTCTATGTGTTCACCATCATACCTGCCTATCTTATCCATCTCCAAACCTATGTATCCATCTGGGGAAGTTAGGTCATGTTCATTCTCTCTCTCTCACTCACTCACACACATAATATGTAGTGGGCAGTTTGCTGTTACTTTGTGAAGACTACAGAGTTTAGGAAAACCTTTGTATTCAGTCATGAGCTGATAAAGTAAAAAAGACTCGGAAAGGTGGTTAGATCTGAGGCAGTGTTGTGCCCCTTTCCATAATTAGTGGCAGAAGGTCACAAGCAGTAGGGGGGTGCACTCAGTGCAGCTGTGATAGAAGTAGGAGTGTATTAGTCAGCCTGTGTCTGTGTGGTACCATGATAGTAGCAGGTAGATGGCAATTGGCTGTAGCCTGTTATAAAAGTGTCAGTGACCTTTGTGTGTGAATTTTTAAGTTACTTAATATTGAAAACAAATAGTCGACATCCTCCTGATCCTTCAGTAAGCCAAATGGCAGTTCAAGATACCAGCAGTCCTTTTCTTCATTCAGAAGCCATCATTAAGGTCTGAAAACTTGTCTGAACATTTTTGTAGTAAAGTTCTGATTTTACAGAATTCATTAAATTAAAGCAACAAAAACAACAAATTCCTTATTTGTATTCAGCAATATTTGCAAGTGGCCCTCAATCACAGTGCAGATATGACTTAGAGAGTTTAAAGGGGCTTTTTCCCAACCTCACTGTGATTCGAGGAACGCATTTCTTCAACTATGCGCTGGTCATTTTTGAGATGGTTCACTTGAAAGAGATTGGCCTTTATAACCTGATGAACGTTACTCAAGGTGCAGTGCGGATTGAGAAGAACAATGAACTGTTACTTGTCCACAATCGACTGGTCTAGGATTTTAGACTCTGTGGAAGACAATTACATCGTTGCCAACAAGGATGACACAGAAGAGTGTGGAGATGTGTGTCCAGGCACTGTGAAAGGAAAAAGCAACTGCCCACCTACTGTAATAAATGGCATTTTCATTGAATGCTGGTGGACCCATGATCGCTGTCAAAGAGTTTGCGGGAGCATGGACATTCGGAATAACCTCACCCGGCTGAATATCCTATTTGTATTGACATCTACCTCTTTAAAAAAGTACAGATAATCTGAAGGGTTTAGGCTTAATCCTTTTTGTATTAGATTGAAAAATATATTAAATGGGATCTTCGGGAAATAAACAACTTTGTAGATTGTGTAAGTGTTAGATTCTTGAGCACTAGATGATGAAGATAATTTCATATATGATGAACAAATTATTCTGCCAGTAGTAATTCTTGATTATGTACACGGGAGTTGTCTTGGAGTTGACTTTGATTGGCAATGTACTGATCCCATATTGTGCATGCTGAACAAGCTGCTACTTGTATGTTTCTTAGAGATCCTTCAGAAGGCTCCCATAGACAGAAGCGTTCTCCTAGTCCTGCTGACCATTCTGGCAGTAATTCCTCTCCTTCCAGAGAATATTCACCTCCTGCTTCAAGGAGAAGACAGTCCTCCCGAGCTCCAGCCAAGTCAACTACACACAAGCATGCTTTCTCACCCTCTCGCAGGTGGGAAGTTAATACACAGTTCTTATTTTCCTAAACAAGTAAAACTTTCCTGCCACCTTATCAAGTCACTTTCTTTCATGAGATCACATGATATCATTGTTCTTTCCAAACATGTGAGCCTTTTGATACAGAATTATTTACCCTAGTAGCAGTATTAAAAGAATAATCTACTTTACTGTTAACATGAGTAGCTGTGAATCCCTGGTCCTGCAAACTCTTTCTCATCTGCATAACTTTAAGCAGATATGTAGTCCTATTGACTTCAGCGTGGCTATGCAGGTGAATAAAGTTATGTACATGCATAAGAGTTTGCAGGATTGGGCCCTAAATTGTCTTAGACAAAGAGAGATCCCAATAAGAGTAGACAGCTCACAGAAAATTACAAAACCAAAAATTAAGAAGCCAGAGTTACTTGCCACAGGGGTGCTGTATATAGCTATACTTAGAGTGTGCACCCAAAAAAGAAAATGTATAATTTGTCTGCTGCATGTTACCAGGGTTTCTTGAAAGCACCTATTTAGTAAAATAGTTATGTTGCTGGGGAAAACTGCGTGTTTCAAAGCAACAAAGTTCTTGTCATTATCTAATCAAAGGTGCTTTTTTCCCTGAAATATATAGGTTTTTTTCTGGAATACTTGCTTTTGACTATCTAAAGATCAAACTAGGAAAATAGAGTGGTTATAACAAACTCTTAAAGTATCTTTGTTTTTGAGATAACAGTATATATGCATGGGAGAGAGGAGCGCTGTTTATATATTTTAGAAATGAGGATTTTATTTTCAGGTTGATGGCTAGAGGGTGGATAATATAGAAATTTAATTTTTTTCAATAGATTTATTTTATTGATGGTTAATTATTTATTTTATAGTACTGTATCATAAAAAATTGCATTTGGTGACTACTGTAACGATGTGTCTTGCAGGTCTGCTTCCCCACCAGGGCATCATCACTCTCCCATATCATCAAGACATCACTCCTCTTCATCACAATCAGGCTCCTCTGTTCAAAGACATTCCCCTTCCCCCCGCCGCAAAAGAACTCCTTCTCCAGCCTATCAAAGGACAGTGTCCCCACCTGTGAGGCGTTCCTCCTCTCCCTATCCCCCGCGCTCTTCATCCTCTCCTCAGAGGAAGCGAAGTCCTTCAAGACATCAGTCCCCAGGGAGAGAGAAGGGGAGGCATGATCGTGACCGGACTTCACAGTCGCATGATAGACGCCAGGAAAGGAGGGATGGTACGAACAAGAATACACTTTTCAGAAACATTTTACATTCCCCCAAATTGTAGTTAGCTGACAACTTAAAAACCTGATTATTTTAATTGTCATCTAATGTGCTCCAAGCAGTTAGATAACACATTGGGTAAAATGCCAGCAGACATCTATGCCAGCATTCCTGTTCCCACTATATCAGGAATAGTGGAAAGGGGAGAGACTTTAACAAGAATGATAGTGTAGGCAAGATCTCCTTTGTTGTATTAGGTCTCACCTTTCCTGCATATTGTAGTGGTTGCACCAATAGCAGTAGGATAGTGGTCTTCTCTCAAGATGCCAAATATTGGCTAGTGGACCAGCTGAGAGAAAACTCTAGAGTTGTAAATTACTATCTTCCCTTTCCCCAGGAAGAGCCCAAGTGTATCACCCAGTCCTCTCTGATGACTCCCTCCATGGTTTTTAGTTAACAAAGGAAAATTAGAGCACTCGCTCTGCCACATAGCCTGTCAAGTCTGTTGGGCAATTTTGATGAACAAAAATGCCATGACCTCCAAACCTATGAAGAGAACATTTGTCAAGATTTATAGACCAACTATAAGACAGTACAGTAGAACCCCATTTATCTGACCCTCTGTTGTCTGTCTGTCCATATTAACCCAACAACCGTGCACAGGTCCAGAAGTGGGTGGATCTCTCTGTTGGCCGCTAGGTGGTGCTGCAGTCTCACATGTTTCCATTCTCTGGATTATCTAAATTTTTGATTATCCAATCGGGAACTCCAATTAGAGTGGATAAATAGGGTTCTTCTGTATGTATAATAGGAACATATTATGAATATATAAATGTTTTAAAAATCAGGTTTCAGTATGAGAGATCTTAACAAAGATGATAGCATAGATACACTCCAAGCACATTGTCAGGTGCATAGGGAATTGAAAAGGGAAATTAACACAAAAAAACCCACTTGAACTTAATACTCTATAAATGCTCATGGTCCTAAAATTATTGTAGCAAATCATCGTCCTAACACATTTTGAAGTTACTGACTATATTTCATCTCTAAACAATGAAATGTGATACTTGCTAGGTCACAGATTCAAATCCATGGGGAGATTTTTCTAAAGCAACAAGGATAGTTAGAGACCCAACTCCAATTTGTGCCTTTGCAAATCTCTCCCCATAGACATTTGTGTAAGAAATCTAATTTGGTTTTATCATTTTATAGCTTTTCTACTTTGGATTGTTAGAATCTAATATTGGAGACTTTAGTTAAGCTGAATATTACATTTAAATTGTTTTGTTTTCCAGAAACTAGAGGAAAAAGGGAAAAAGAGAGGGAAACCAGAGAGGAAAGAGATTATGACCAAGAACAGAGTACCTCCAGGGATCATAGAGATGACCGAGAATCTCGGGATGGAAGGGATCGGAGGGAGACCAGGGATAACCGAGACCGCAGGGAGCCAAGGGAATCCAGGGACACTCGAGACTCCAGAGATACAAGGGATTACAGCAGAGATAATAAAGATAGCCGTGATCAGAGAGACTCACGTTCTGTACGAGATACCCATGACTACAGAGACAGAGAGAATCGAGATACCCATAAAAAGGAAGACCAGTATCAGGAGGAACCACGCAGTTATGGAAGAACCCATGGCAGAGAAGAGAATTCCCGTGCTGACACACGGAATGAATCCAGAAATGAATCGAGAAATGAAAGTAGAAGTGACCGGACTGGCAGAAGTCGAGGCAGAGGTCCAGAATTATCTGACAAAGGTACATATGATTTATTTTTTCAATCTCTGTACTACATTATTTCATAATGAATTACTAATAAAGATTTTGCTGTTAAAGCTATCTTAAATGGTATTTTCATTAAAATAGAACTGTTGTTGCTTAAATACATAGCACTCGTCTGTTTTCTATTCATTAAAACAGTGTGGAATTGGCATCCTGCCATAGTACTTAAAAATCCTGCACCACTCTGTTTAATGTATCTGTGACCTTAGCTGCTCCCAAGGGCCATGAAATACAAATCGGAGCCTGAAGTGTAATGAAGGACTAGCAGAGGCAGAACCTCTAACCATATGCATTAATGACCCTTTTTCCTTCTTCTCAAATACGCATGTATACCCAGGTTCAACTTCTCCCATTTTTCTCATATACAAAATATGTAACATTTTGTATGACTTCCCAAAACCTGTTCCACTGTAATTTGTATTTGAAGAGCTGTTAATAATTTTATATTATCACCATTTGGTCATCTGTATTCATTGTGTTTTTTGCTTTGGTTTCTTGGTTTTAATGTAACAGTATTCTTTTTTTTCTTTTTTTCTTTTTCTTTTTTTAAAAAAGCCTTCCAATAATTTTGAAACAACCTCCATCATATCTTGACTTCCCATTTCCTTCTGTACAATGTCTACAGGCTTATACTCTTCTAAGGAGAAATTTCTGCCATCTCCTTGCTCCCTTATTACCAGTCAGAAAACCCCCATATTGTAACTAGAGGAAGTTGATTTCTCCTAAAAATAGAGCACAGTATTTGGCCATGGTATATATAATTTGCAGCTGCCTAGAACACAAGTGCAGCATCTTAATTCTGGTTTTGGTAGGTTGTTGTCTCATTATACCAAATATGTGTATCAGATTTGTTAACTATAAACTTTTAAATCATCAGGATGGGAGCTGAGCATTGAAACAGTTTTCTGTGTCAGATAGAGTTTAGAATTTAACTTCTGTTTCAATGGTATTAAACAAACTTATCTATTTTATATATTATAAAATTATATCTTATAAATAAATATCTTTTAATTAATTATAGATAATTATATCTTATAAATAAATATCTTATAAATAAATATCTTATAAATAAATATCTTATAAATAAATATCTT
>ML677348.1:21482626-21605251 GCA_007922305.1 Dermatemys mawii
TTATAAATAAATATCTTATAAATAAATATCTTATAAATAAATATCTTTTATATCTTATAATTTATATCTTATAAAATTGTTATAAAATGTCAATGGATTTTCTTACATGTGAACTCTTATGGTGCGTGGAAATGTTTTCAATAGGAAATCGGGCAACCAGAGGGTCTCAAGTTGACAGTCATAGCAGTAGCGGCAACTACCATGACAGCTGGGAATCACGGAGTAGCTATGCTGACCGAGACCGCTATGACAATCGAGAGCAAGCAAGGGATTCATCCTTTGAAAGAAGGCACGGAGAAAGAGACAGACGTGACAACAGAGAGAGAGGTATGCAAACATGCATGCACTAATTCAGAAACATACAGCTGATCCAATATTGGAGTTTGGCATCAGTCTTGTGCTGAGGCTAATGAAAATTGACATATCTAGTACAAATGCTCATTAACACAGCTATATAATATCTGCTCTTCCCCCGCAACCCCCGGACTGGATTATGGCATTTCTCCACTGCTGTTTTTATTCATTAAGTTGTTTAAGCAAACAGCTTGGGGTGACTTCAATGTAAAATGAATAAGTTGAAAAGAACTGCACATTTTTCTGTTTTATTTTCTGGAGGATGCTACCTATTTATATACATGAGCATGTGGCTGCTGTCACATTTCAGTTCAGTGTTCCTTGTTGATATAGACCAGGGGTGGGCAAACTTTTTGGCCTGAGGTCCACATCGGGTTTGTGAAATTATGTCAAGGGCCAGGTAGAGAAGGCCCCGCCCCCAATCCAGCCCCCTCCCACTTCCTCCCCGACTGCCGCCTGAGAATTCCTGACCCATCCATCAGCCTCCGCCCCACACCTTGTCACCTGACTCTCCCTTCCAGAGACCCCTAACCACCCCCCAGGGCCCCACCCCCTACCCAGTTCCCCTGCTCCCTGTCCCCTGACTGTCCCACCCCCTAACCACCACCCCAGAACCCCACCCCCATCCAATCCACCCTGCTCCCTGACTGCTCCCTCTAACCTCCCCCCAACCATCACCGTGGACCCCCCCGCATCCCTCCCTCTTACCATAGCTGCTCGGGGGAGGGGGGAGCATGCAGCCGCAGCCCCCAGAGCTCTGCCCCCCCAGGGTGGCTCTGGGGGAGGGGTGGAGTGCACAGCCCCATCCTCCAGAGCTCTGCCTACACAGCGTGGCTCCGGGGGAGGGGCCAGCGCCCAGCCTCAGCCCCCAGAGCGCTCCCCGCGTGGCTCTGGGGGTGGGGAGAAGCATGCAGCCCCAACCTCCAGAGCGTGGCCCGCATGGCTCCGGGGGGGCGCAGCCCTGGCCCTGCAGTGGTGCCTGTGCTGCGCGGCTCCGGGGGAGGGGCCAGGGGCAGCCTCCACGAGCTGGATGGGATGGTCTTGCGGGCTGGATGTGGCCTGCAGGCCGTAGTTTGCCCATCCCTGGTATAGACTCATACAGAATATTTTTTGTCTTAATATTTAAATATGCTGTTGTGAAGGTTTAGCTAACCTTGACTGGCTGCTAAAGTAAGGCACAGTATAATACTGTGATTAATACAGTATGAAATTTTATTGACTTGGGAATTTAATATTGATTGATGTTTTGCTGTGGTCAGTGTAAAATGGCTAATAAATCTTGATGCTGGTAAGGATGGGGAGAGTCCAATTTTTTATAACAGTCTGCCATTTTGAGCTTAGCGTGAGATGCTTCATTTTCATACCAGAAAGAGTGCTGAAGTTGTCCCTAGGGAGTTTTGTTCTAACATCCAGTCTGAAGAGTCATCTTAGAGTTGGCTTCTGAAAAAGTTGGCTTGCTGACTTATTTAGTTAGCAGAACAAGAGAGCTTAATTAAAGCAAAATTAGGGTTTAGGGACAGTGAGGAGAATAAATGTAAACTTGCAATGAATTTTTGGTCTTCAGGGAGGTTTTAATTGTGTTGGATATGGCCATTGAATCCCAAATGCTGCCTGTACTCATTCCTTTAAAAAGGCATGTTAGGCACTACTTTGCCAAGTTTTCTTCTCTCCACAGAACAACATACGTCATGTCTTCTGTTCCTTTGAAAAGCTCTGGAGGTTTAACTGCTGCTCTGCTTTAGTTTTTCTTCTACCTTCAAGGAAGGATTTTGTTGAACCTAATCTGCAGCTTCCTTCTTGTCATTAGCCTAAAGACTGCAGTGTGAATGTGTCCAGAACATTGACAGCTTCTAATTACTCTTTATCTCTACCTGCTTTGCAGAAACCAGCTGATTAAATTATAGTGCAGACTGAACTTTCATGTCTTATTGAGTTCTAAGTAAAAATCTTAAAAGTAGAAGTAAATATAAAGATGCCAGTACAACAAAGGAAATTTATGGGAGGCAAGCCATTTGTTTTAGAGTGAAATGCATTTGATTAGCACAATAAATGTTTATAAGGAGCTCTAATAGAATTGAGTATCAGGTTTAAGTATCTTTCCTTAGCTCCTATGGTTTTACTCTGCTCTGTTTCTAAATAAATAAATAAATAAACTGGAGGTTTTCTAACATTAAAACCTTCTCAAAGAGTTAAGATTAAGTACAGATTTACATGATGTTTGAGAAATACTAAGACAGTGCTTTCAAAAGGGAACAAGTAAGAGAAAATTTTACTTCACAAATACGCTAGGAGTCATTTTTAATATGGTTTAAAATACAAATTCTCAGGGCTAGGTATCGTATATTCAGCTAAAACAAATACTTTAAAGTTAAATATGATGTTTCCAAACACACGTATAGTGTTTCAAAGGAGAAAGATGTGAACATATAGTGCAGTAATTTTTAATCCATCCTACATGTATTTAGCAAATATATATTTCCGGATGTCTGTCGTGTTTCTCATTTAAGCATTGTTTGCAGATACTTAATGCCATTCCTCGTGGCGATATAATGTGGAAAAATAATAATTTAAAAATGAAGAACTTGAATTCCAGTGTAGTACTATTGCAATAAGTGGTATTGAAATGATGGCATACTAGCATATGTAAATCCTGTGTCTGGTCCCGAGTTGCCTGAACTAACGATTCATATCCAAAAAATGATAGTTTCGGCCACAGCAGAAATGTCATTCCTATTTACTTTTAATTTTACCTAGAAGCAAGGGAGCATTAAGTCATTATTAATTCACTCGCAGGTGAAAATTGATTAAACTGACGGGAACGTATGTTTTATTGACTCAGTTCTGTTCAAACTGAACATGCATGCCCCTGAAGGATATTATCTCAATAATGTATGGAGATGTGCATTATGTCAGCTTTGCAATAATGGACAAAACAAATCTGCATTTTCCTTTATTCCTACAAGTGTTTTCTCCACCCTTTTATATAATGTCTTTAGCATACACCACGGATGATTTTTCCGTCATTCTTTACTAAAATAGAATTAAGATAACAGTATAGTTATTGATGCAAATTAGTCGCAGTTTATATCCACTCTTCTGAGATTGAGATGTCTGCAACTATGTGTACTTTTTGTTGCTAAGGAAAGGTGACCTAGACATCAAAGTTTGTCTTCCTTTCTAGTCTTTCCCCCTCCCCTGCTGCTGCTAATATAGTGTTAAATAGGGATTTCCCTATGATTCTAGACTAGTTGTTTCCTATTTACACGTCTTCTTCCCCCATCTCTCACCACCAGTTCTTGTGTGCTATGCCTATAACAGCTTTGCTTGTGACACCGTAAGGAATGTTAGAAAGATTTCAGTTCTGATTTTTCCAATATTTTCTGTTTTGCCTCCTTCTCTTGGTTTGAGTCACCTGAATGAGAAGAGGACGAGCCACTGGGCCAGTCTGTTTCATATTTTTCTAAGTATTGAAAGTGCTGGCTAGAGGGACCGTGGAACTGAGAATGGATTGAAGAATAGTAAAATTCTGCATTCTTTAATAGAATGATAAACTTCATTCTAAAAGGAGTTTCTGTTTTAAGTATCTGTTTAATTGAAATCATATAGAAACTATCTGATCGTGCTCTTGGGCAATAGTAGTAGTCAGTTGGCAAGCAGATAAAATTTTGAAATTGCTGGGAATAGACTTATACAAAATAAAGCCTTTGTCACCATGGTTTGTAGTGATCTTAAGCTTAAGTAGAAAAGACTTACATTTCTTCATTTTAAAAATATTTCAGGATGGTGCCCTTCCCCTCATATCATTCAGAGCCTTTTCCAGTGTTCTGCAAGAAGCTTCTGGTTTATGTTTAATGCAGATATCTAGATTGTTTAATAAGAAAACAGAAGCTTCTATTCTAATTTTAAATGATTAGTGTACTGTGAAAAACGTAACTATCTAATTAGTCACTGGCAATGAAACTTGACTTTCTTTACAGATCAAAGACCAAGCTCACCAGTACGGCACCAAGGAAGGAGCGATGACCTTGAGCGTGATGAGAGGAGAGAAGAACGAAGGGTAGACCGGGTTGATGATAGGAGAGATGAAAGGGCCAGGGAGAGGGAACGAGAGAGGGAGAGGGAACGAGAGAGGGAAAGAGAGAGAGACCGGGAGAGGGAGAGAGAAAAAGAGAGAGAAAAGGAAAGAGAACTAGAACGAGATCGTGCTCGAGAACGAGAGAGAGAGAGAGAGCGGGACAAAGACAGAGAACGCGAACGGGATAGAGACCGAGACCATGACAGAGAAAGGGAGAGAGAGAGAGAGAGGGAGAGAGAGAAGGAAAGAGAGCGAGAGAGGGAGGAACGGGAAAGGGAGCGAGAGAGAGAGCGAGAGAGAGAACGAGAGAGAGAACGGGGTCGCGACAGGGATAAGGAACGAGAACGTCCAAGGGACTGGGAGGACAAAGAAAAAGGAAGGGATGACCGCAGAGATAAGAGAGAGGATGTCCGAGAAGAAAGGAATACAAGAGATGTCCATGAGGAGAGGAAATCTAAGTAAGTGATTCTGCATGTGACTTCTTTTCTCACCAAAAGTGTAAAATACCATGTAATCCTTTAATGTTTTATGGTGTAACTGTCTCTGTTTTCATTGTTTTATTCAAAGCCCCTTTAATTTCTCATATATTGTTGGTTAGCTAGTTTGTAAAGGAAATAGCTTGCATTGTTTCACTTTTAGGACCAGATCCTCAGCTGTCCCAGCAATAATTGAATCTCATTCTCTAGATCAAGCTGTAAGTCATCTGCATTCCAATAGCACAATTAAATAGTTTAATGAAAGTTTATTTGCAGGAGACAGTGCTTTCTTAGGCTATGTCTGTACTAGAAAGGTAAGTTGACCAATGTTAGGTTGACTTAGAGCCACCGCATTAATTACTGTGGTGGCTGATGTCCACACTACCCTCTTTCTGTCAGTGATGTACATCTTCACCAGGAGCGCTTCCACTGACCGCAGGGGGACAGTGTGGGTGACTGAAAGCCAGGTCTCTCAGCTCTATGCAGCTCCCCGCTGCCACCTCAGGCTTCTCACCTCAGCACTCCCAGCCAGGAGCAGGGGGTAGCTGCCGAGGGCTTCTCACTTCTAGCAAGGAGATCCACACCTGGAATCTGGTCAGCTGCCTTGACTCTGAATTACCAGTGATTCTAGCACTCCAGTAGAATCCTGAGCTGCCTGGTCTTTGCTGCCTGAACACCACTTGCATCACACTAAGTAGTGGGAACAGGAGCCAGAGTCTGGCTCCTTGTTTTTATTTTGGGCCTTAGTCAGATGTATCTCCAAGGACTTGGACAGGAATGGAAGATTGAAGTTGTATTCATCATGCTGCTCCTTCCTCCTGGAAGTAGATATACATATCTGTATGTATGTACTTCCTGGGAAAAGCTTTTTTCCCTGGATCATTCTTAGTGTAGAGGGCCTTCACACTTGGAACCCAGACCAGTAGGCAGTAGGGGTTCTATGCCTTTCTTACCCAGTTGGTCTTATAAATATAGTCCAGGTCCCATGCAAGAACCTGTTGGTGTATTGGTGCTGAAGACATCTTTGGCACTGAATAAGTTTGTTCTTGTGGAACAGGGGGCGGGCAAACTATGGCCTGTTTGCCAGATCCGTCCCCTCGGGACTTTGGATCCAGCCTGCGGGATTGCCATCCCCATGATACCGCAAGCCCCGTGCCGCTCTGGAAAGCGGCTGGCACCATGTCCCTGCAGCCCCTGGTGGGAGTCGGGAGGGGGGCAGAGAGCTCTGTGCACTGCACTTGTCTGTGGGTACCTCCCCCGAAGTTCCCATTGTCTGGGAACGGGAAACCACGCCCAATGGGAGCTTCGGGAGCGGTACCCACAGGCAAGTGCAGCGCACTGAGCCCTCTGCTTCTCCCCCCTCAGGAGCCACAGTGACATGGTGCTGGCCGCTTCCTGGAGTAACACAGGGCCGGGGCAGGCAAGGAGTGCGGTGTGTAGGGAGCCTGCCCTGGCCCCGCTTCATGCCACTGCCATCCCAGAGCCACTCAAGGTAAGCAGTGCCAGGACAGAGCCATCACCCCTCACCTCAGCTCCCTCCCCTGAGCCCCCTGCAGCATCCCAACCCCCTGTCCTGAGCCCCCTGCCACACCCCACACTGCTCCTGCACCCCAACCCCCTGCCCTGAGCCCCCTCTTGCACTCCACACCCCTCTGCACTACTGCCCTGAGTCCCCTCCTGCACTCCAACCCCCTGCCACACCACACATTGCTCCTGTACCCCACCCCCCTTCCCTGAGCCCCCTGCTATGTCACACCCCTCCTGAGCCCCTTCCTGCACACCGCACCTCCTCCCACACACTGAACTCGCTCCTGCATCCCAAACCCCTGCCCTAGCCCTACATACATGGCCCTGCATGCAATTTCCCCACCCAGATGTGGCCCTTGAGTCAAAAGGTTTGTCCGCCCCTCCTGTGGAACAAGGTGTGAGTACTCCCACAGTGCCAGGATTTTCCTCAGTTCTAAGAAGTTGCTATTAGGTGTGGGCTCCTTCTTGGCACCATCTCTTCTTCAGTCTCGAGCAGGAATTCCTTTAAAGGTCACTTATGTCATTTTGGTTTTCTTACCAAGGACAAGAAAAAGTCCAAAATGGTTTTTGGTACTGGAATTCTGAGCATCATCCTAGAAGAAAGAGGATGTATCGTCATCAAGGCTATGTCTATAGTGCGCGCTTTACAGCCGCACTGCCTGTGCTACCACAGCTGTGCAATTGTAAGGTACGCACTGTAGCCGCTCTTTGTCAACAGGAAAGAGCTCTTCCTGTAACAAAATAGAAGCACTCCCAATGAGGTGCAGTAGCTTTGTCAGCAGGCAAGTGTCTCCTGCTGACCTGTAGCTGTCTATACCGACGCTTTTAGTTGGTAAAACTTGTCAGTTAGGGTGTGGTTTTTTCACACCTCTGATCAACAAAAAGTTTTACCAACAAAAGTGCATTAGACATAGCCTAAGGGCATGGTTACACTTACAGGTTTATAGCAGTATTGGTTATAGCTGTCCTCATATACAGTTTGTAAATTCCCTTTGTCTCAAAGACAGTCGATCATCTTAAATAATACTTTGTCTTGTTTAAAAGTTGGGAAGTCTCATCAAGGAAAATATTTTAAGTATTTGGAGTGCAAATGAAAACTGATCTTACTGGAAATTTTGTTGCTAATGAATTTAGAAAATTGTGGGACATCTTCTGGTATCTTGTATTTTCAGAAAGGTGCATAGAGTACAGGTGTTATGCTACTGATATTTACAGATAAAGAAATACAGCTGTTTTTTAAAAGGAATCTGCATGAAATTTGTTTTTATTTGTTCAATATAGGAAGCGTCACAGAAATGAAAGTAGCCCTAGTCCTCGTCCATCACCCAAGCGCCGTCGTGAGCATTCTCCTGATAGCGATGCCTACAACAGTGGAGATGATAAAAGTAAGTAGAAGAGGGTTGTGTCTGCCATAGTTTACGGGCTAACCTGTAACTATGAAGAAGTTCCTTGCAATCTTAAATAAAAAGTGAGGGATTAAGCTTTTTGAAGTGTCATCTCCCTGTTTGTTCATTGTAAGACTGTTTTTTCTTGTAGGTTGATAGGGCTACATATTAGACATATTATTTTTTCTGTATGCTAGTTTTGTTATAATGTATTGGTATTGTCCTATGGCAGTAGCCACAGCGTTTGTCTTTAAGATGCATATCTATTAAAAGTGGAAAAAAATCCATCGATACTCCAGATGTTTAAAAGCTTGAAGAATATAGCTGGAAACTGTGGATTGTTTTGATTAACACTTCCGTTGGTATGTACAGGATGCACAAAATGTGTATTTTCCCCTTCCAGAACAATAAAAAAATGTATCTTTTCCACTTGTAGATGAGAAGCACAGGCTGCTAAGTCAGGTTGTGCGACCACAAGAATCCCGATCTCTCAGCCCCACGCACCTTACAGAAGACAGGCAGAGTCGAAAGCCAGAGAGAAAGGAAAGTTCAAGACGTTATGAAGAACCAGAGTTCAAAGAGAGGGTGTCTTCAGGAGATAAACAGAGAGAGCAGAGAGAACAAATAGACGTCACTGAAAGCTCACGGACCAGGGTTCAAGAGAGTGTAGGACATCACCCTTCTGAAGAACGAGATGCATCTGATCGAATACATGAGGAGAATAAGAAGAAATCAAAAGTGCAGAAAAAGACCACAAAGAAGAAGAAAGATGATGACATCGGAGTGGAACGGTACACTGAGGCAACTGTAGAGGAGGGCCAGGTCTTTTCACCCAAGAAAGTTCCGAAAAAGAAGAATGTTGAGAAGAAGCGTAAGAGGTCAAAGGGTGATTCTGAGGTTTCTGATGAAGAAATTGTCCCACACCATAAAAAGAAAAAAGGCCCAAGAACTCCCCCTGTAACAACAAAAGAGGAGTTGGTTGAAGCAATGCCTGAAAAAGCTGTGGCAGTAGAAGCTGCTCCAAAAAGAGAAGACACAACATTTAGTGACTGGTCAGATGAAGATGTTCCAGAACGTGGTGAAATCATTGTTCCGGAAAGAAGCACTGAAGAATCCCACAGAAAAAGCCACAGACTGAGGGGAGAAAAAGTAGAAACCCCGCATGTTACTATAGAAGATGCACCTCATCGCAAACCTATGGATCAGAAGCGCAGCAGCAGTCTTGGTAGCAATCAAAGTCATACTTCAAGCAGACTTCGATCACCCTCCAATGAGTCTGCTCATCGCAGTGGAGATGACCAGACAGGTCGGAAAAGGGTCCTGCACAGCAGCTCTAGGGACAGAGAGAAAAAAAGTTTAGAAATCACTGGGGAGCGGAAGTCCAGAATTGATCAGTTGAAACGAGGGGAACCCAGCCGCAGCACGTCGTCAGGTAATAAGATACTGTCCTAACGAGACTGATTTATATCCTGCTGTGTGAAAGTGAATAGACTCCACTTCCAAATCCTTCTAGCATGGCCTTAAGCTCTTGATTCGCTGGATATGAAAGAAAAAGCCGCCTCTGCCTCCATAACAAAGTCAGAAGGAATTTAATATTCCTTCAGATTATGATTTTAAAACTCTTGGCATCAATGGGGATGGATCATCCTTTTGCTGAGCCTGGAGTCTTTGACAAGAAATAGCAATTTATGCTGTCAGGGTTAAATCATATCTGTGGAACTACTTAAACTTTTAAATTAGAATAGCTCTTATGCTAACACAGAGCACAGTAGTAATTTTATTATATAAAATGTACTTCAAAATTATAAACAAATGGAAATTACATTTAATATTGAAATTATGAAATGATGTGCATGAAGTTAAATTTTACATGTTTCAGGGAGCTATGTTCAACATGGTTCCCTAGAGAAATTCGCGGGGAAGTCATTAGGTTGCGGTCGTTAATAGTATGTTTAATACAAATAAATATTACCTTTGTCCTTAACCAAAATAATCAGTTGGAACTGAATTGCTTTAGGTTTATACTTTTGGAGAGTGAGGAAAATAGGCAAGAAATTAGTTAAGATGTTAAGCCCCTTTATTGGAGAGTTGCTGTTCTCATGAAACAAACCAGCTGTTAGAGAGCTCCAGCTTTCTTCTTGCTTCCTATACCACATCATACATAACTTAGCAGTACTGAAAATGCTTTTCACCCACTTGGCAGATGGGGAACAATAAGATGTTTGCCTGATGGAGGCATCAGTGGACGTTCCTCCATGGGGAAAGAGAGCAAGGAGGAAGCAAGAGCAGCCTGGACAAAATTGGCATAGGAGACATACATCTGTGTTCCATACTTTAATTTATTTTTTAACCCTTTCAGATGGCAGATAATTTTTATGTTGAGACATAGTCAGCAATCTGAGATTGCTGCTGTGGGCTTGAAAGACTTGACCTGACCCCTGACCAGATAGCATTGTTTTTCAAGTCTTTTTTTTTTTTTGTTTTTGCGTTTTTCTTGTTTCAGGTAGGTTGTTATACTGAAAAAGTATGATCTTGCTCCAGAAGGATGGTCTTTTAGTTAACCTCAAACTTAATTGCTAAACCATGAACAGATGATGCAACCCTCTAGGACTTTAAGATATGGGAGGCATATTATGTATCTTTATTTTATTTATAGATTTACATTTTAAGGTGAAATCTCCATCACCACCTTTTGTGGTGATGTTTCTCTTGTCCAAATTATTCCCTACAGTCTTCTGATGGAAAAAATGTGGCTGTGACTTCTAGTTGTCTCCTCAGGTGTCTGGATGAGTCTCCGGAGTCTTCTCCTGTTCTTTCTTGTCCAGTTAGTTTAAATTAGGATATAATCATACCAAACTTCTCCTAAAGCTTGATTTAACATCAAGAAAATACATGGATTTTGTGCCACACTTAATAAAACTGATGTGTTCAAATATGTAAAGGTTTGCCATAAACAAAAGGAAGTATTTTTTTTCACACAACGCAGTCAACCGGTGAAACTCCTTGCCCAGAGGATGTTGTGAAGGCCAGGACTATAACAGGTTCAAAAAAGAACTATATAAATTCATGGAGGATAGCGCCATCAATGGCTATTTGCCAGGATGGGCAGGGATGGTGTCCCTAGCCTCTTGTTTGCCAGAAGCTGGGAATGGGCGACAGGGGATGGACCACTTCACGATGACCTGGTCTGTTCATTCCCTCTGAGGCACCTGGCATTGGCCACTGTCAGAAGACAGGATACTGGACTATATGGACCTTTGGTCTGACCCAGTACGCCCATCTGAAAACCTCTAAAAATAAACAGCATTTACACATGCTATTTAAAGTTATGAATCTTTAAATACAATAGCAAGCTTTATATAGGTGATGGTTTCCTTTAAGTGATACTAGACACAAAGGAGTATTTGTTTTAAACTTTCAAGAAGCCATTAAATAGTTTTGCAGACAATTGGGCAGCGATTAATTGGTCTCTGTCTCTGTCCTGTACTCTTGTTGCTTGGCAGTGGTTATCTGAATGACCTGACACTACTGTCTGCCTTTTTAGTGGGTCTTTAACTTCAGTGGGGGAAGAAAGCTATACTGGTACCTCCTTAGTTAATAGACATGTCAATCTTCGTAATTTGCACATGCGTAGGACCTTTCATTTAAAGATTGTTGAGGGCAGTTAAGGAATGTATAGAAAATATTTTCACCTGCTGTGGAAATATGGTCATGTCTGTTTGAGGAAAGCTGTTTTAACATTTCATACAGTGCTAGAAAGTACTTGTAAGTGAAGAATACAGTATCTGAATGGAATTGCAAGGGGAAATTAGGCAGAAACCATTGCTTGATTTGAAGTGGTTGATGATTACAAGTGGTCAGGTCATTGGTTTTCCTCTTTTATAAGTTAGAATGTACCCTCCACCAACACACTATTTCCTAAAACCATGCTGGAGAATTGGTTCAGTACTGACTCGGGGGATAATGCCAAACTTCTTGCCACAGTTGGGTATATCCTGGAGGGTCCCAGTCAAATGTCAATCCATATCTTGCTTAAATTTACATATGATGGGATTACAGAACAAGTTTATTTGCCAACTACGGCTTTACTGGATTTCAGAATGCAATATTTTGAAAATTTGCCACTTGTTTTCCCTCCTTTTGTTTTACATACAAAATGCAGAAATGCCTACAGTTTGATTTTAAAGAAGCAGTTTTTAGCCAATGAAAAATGTTTCCAGGGCCGGGGGGAGGGATTTGAGAAGATGGAGGAAGAGGATAATTAAGAGAGAAGTCTTGTCCTTGAATAAGGGCGCATACAGAGAGATGATTTTTATGAAGAAATCTTCATTCTGTGGTGGTGTTGCCTTCAGAGGTCTTGTTTTGACATTAGTCTGTAAAAATGTTTATCATATTTTTGTCTGTTTTGATACAGATAAACATGTACAGCATTCACTTGCTACAATCATGTCTCTTTAATATTTTATTCAGATCGTCAAGATTCAAGAAGCCACAGTTCCAGAAGAAGTTCTCCTGAATCAGATCGTCAGGTCCACTCCAGATCCGGGTCCTTTGATAGCAGGGAGAGGCTTCAAGAACGAGATAGACATGATCACGATCGTGAACGAGACAGAGAAAGGAGGGATGGAAGGCAGAGAGAATGGGACCGGGATGTAGATAAAGACTGGCCACGGAATCGTGACAGAATCAGAGACCGAGACCGAGAGAGGGAAAAAAGAAGAGACTTGGACAGGGAAAGAGAGAGACAACTTCCTGATACTACTGAAAGAGACAGAGACAGGGACAGAACTCTTGACATTTCTTCTCAAACAGAGACAACAAAGCGCAATGAAACAAAACTGGACAGGGATCATGAAAAGGAATCTGATGGGGTTTGCTGGGATACTACAGCTTTGGAGAAGGAAAGGACAGAAAAGGACTTGGGAACTTCACAAGGATTTGAAGATGGAAATGAAGCTGAGAAAGTGGAGAGCTTAGAAGGTGAGATGTTCTGGAACAGAAACTAGTGTGTCAATTATTTTACTCCTCCTCCTTTTAGCATAACATGGAACTGCAGTATATCAGAATAATTTTCTACTGAAAGGTCACTCTCCGATATTCAGATTGGCTCCAGCTTTTCCACTGTGGAAGCAGGTACTCTGAGATGCAGTCCCTATGAGTAGCTTGTTTAGTGTGTACTTCATAAATTGTGTACTTCCAAAGCAGTCTTGAGACAAGGTATAAGTTGCTTAGGCACCAAATTTCTGAATAGTCAGATGATGATTTAAAGAACAAAAATTTCCTTCTCTTCATCACCCCCTTTACCCTTAGCCTTTTTCTCAATGTGGGAGTAACAGCTAAGGAGGATATTGGTAAGAAGAATTAAAATGGAAAATTGTAGAAAAATATAAAGCATTTTAGGAGAAGAAAAATTGATCATGGTCTTATATTTTCCTACATTTTAAAAAATGTTGCATCATTAAAAGGTAGTACTTGTGATGTCTCAATCATATTATTTTTTTCCACAGAGCCAGTTGCCAGAGAACTGATGATGGTATAATTTTAAGAAGTGTATAGTTCTTAGAATATAGATAGATAGGTCTTGTCCAGGAATAACTTCAGAAAAGTAATTTTATTCAACACAAATAAAATTTGCTAGTTTTCCTGGCTCTGAAAAAATATGTGCTTGGTTTAAGAAACAAAGGTAACATAGATATGGGCAAACACTTCAATTGAAAACTACATTTAAAACCCACTGAAGAAGAGCTGAACTAACTAGTTTGAGTCTTGCGCTTATCTAAGAGATTGAAATGTCTGGTCCATTCTGAAGCAGGGAAAAATTCCATAACCTATTTGGCAAATCTAAAAGAGCAAGCACAAATTTGTGACTGAATAAGAAACTATATTCTCAACTGTGTCTCACTGATATTCAATAAATTCTTCCTGCTATGTTTATATTGTCCATACCTTCTCCCAAAGGATCACATATTTTCCTTCCCTAATTATTTTTTTGTCACTGTTTTTTCTGGTTGTATTGTCTTCTTTTTAACAGTCTGAAATCTGTTTATATTTACCTTTTTAATTACAGCATAGTTTTGTCTTAGTTTATATCTTTGTCTTGACTCACAAAATAAAAAGTAATTCCTTCCCGTGATTCAAAGCAAAATATTTCTTAAAATGGGAACTAAAACAAAGGGTGGTGCACATTCTTTCTCTTATTCTTTCTTCTGATTACTACCTAAGAACTTTGGTTGTTAAGTTTGAATAATGGCTCATGCACGTTTTGTGTGCCGCATATGTTGTTTCATAAGGAGGTCATTCAACTTCTGAAATTCAGAAAATATCTGCTTTACTCAAGCATGCAGCTGAGAAAAAATGTGAACTGCTGTGTTCAGTAGTACAGTATTTATAGGGTGTACTAGAAAATAGAGGATGTATCATGAAAATCTGGAGTTTGTTACGTAAGTGACACTGAGAATTATGATGAGATCCAGAGTGAAATTTACTGTAGATTCTAAAAATTTCCCTTTAGAGAGAAAAGAGAGCGTGTCTTAATACAACTTTCAACTCTGATGTTGGTGCAGCATCAGCTGTCTTGTTCTGTTTAGGCTACAGTCGTGTATAGGCCTCACATAAAATGTGTAAGGATTTAATTACTTAATTATGATTTTGTGTTGAATGTTTAATGTGTTTGCTTCAAGTGGAGACTTTAATGATGCCAGAGATGCTGTACTCCCTGCAAAGCAGTGACAGGTGTTCTGAGTAGTTAATTTACACTCTATCATCTTTCCCTTAGTTTTCTGCATTGATTTCTAATTTTTTTTAATGCATCAAGAGCAAGCAAACTATTCCCTTGGATGTAGCTTCCACACAAGGAGAGTTTCACTTCTGGGTGAGGACAGGTGGCAGTACTTCTGCTATACCCTGCAAGGAGAGGATATATGTACATTACATCTGATCTTTCTTGATCAGAGTCCTGATGGCAGAGGCCGCTCACTCAATGGATTGAATCAGTACATCTCGTGGGTGCCCAGATCCAGAAAGTGTACTCCTGCTTGTAGGTGCTGTCTTTGGGGTGACTTGTGGAGTAGATGGCCACCAGTTGGCTGTATACATCCTTCTCTAGATTGTGGGTACCCATCTGAAGTGTGGGTTGCATGTGGGCTGTGCTGGTGCATCACTGTTCTTGGGTGGGCTTTCAATCCCAGAGGAGGGGCACAGTCCCAGCCATTTCTCCATGGGACTGTGCCCCGGGATTGAAAGATGTTGTTGTAATTATGACATCAGTGTGATGTTTCTAATTCAAAGGATCAAATTTAGGGGTGATGTGTAAGGTAGTATAGGTTGCAAATTATCAAACAAGTGAAACAGAGACTAAGGGAGCCTGGTGTAAACTTCTTCAAGCTCCTTGTTATAACTTCCCAGAAAGGGGCTTGAAAGTGTAAGATACACATACCTACCTTCATGTAACTTACACCACTTTCTATATTCCTTTTAAATTTGACCCTGAGTATGCAGGCTTCTTAACATTGCACAAGTAGAAATTGACTTGAGCCGAGTTAAATTCGAGGGTTTATTGTCTGTGAGGTGGGAAAAATTATTTGACTACCCACAGAACTGAATAGCTATCAGTGTTGAATGTGCTTCTACAAGAAAGCTATCTGCTTTATTTGCTCAAGCCTATACATGCTGTAGCTTAGTTTTTTAAGCTTACAGTGCTTGTCTGTTTCTATAGGAGGAGAAGATGAAGCCAAGATAGATGATGTGCAATCACTGGGGTCTGCTGCTGGAGAATATGAGCCAATCAGTGATGATGAACTAGATGAAATTCTGGCAGATGATGCTGAAAAGAGGGAGGATCAACAGGACGATGAGAAGATGCCAGGTAAAGCATATAGTAAATTCCTTTTTACTAGCAGTTGAATGTAAAATTTGGACCACCTGATGTAATAAGTATCTTCGTATTCCATTCATTATTATAACTAGGAAACTGGTGTGTTTGAAAGGGACAGGAAATTTTAGAGATACTGTAATGGTTCCAAGATTCATATTTTTCAATATATCTTAATGAACTGAAAGCCTATCAACTTACTCAAAGTAGGAAAGGCATTTTATGCTAAGTCCTGTGGGATATGTTCATGCCGGCTACAACTTACCTGCTATGTTATACAAAAACACAGCTCCAGTTCTGTCCAGTAAATCATGTCTCCTTAAAGAGCAGATGTATTTTATTGTCTGCACCAATGCTGCAATAGAGGATAGCAGCCAAAGGTCTCATCCGTACACCAATCAAATAAATATTTTAAATCAGGTCCATTGCAGTGTGGTGTTAGTATTACTATGATTTCTGTGCCTACTGAAGTGACTATTTCCAGACCCCGCAGATTCAGCAGAGCCCAATGAACCCCTCTTCATCAGGAAGTTTTAAGAATATTAAAAACAGAAATTGGGTTTCCTTTGAAATACAAGCAGATTTTAGAGGAATCCCTTTATCCAATTTACCACCATCATCATGAGTTTCACACCACAATCTAAATTCTGAAATATGAAAGAATTGATGTTTTGAGATGGTGTCGGAATAATATTCAGCTGATTTACTGAATCTTCGAGACACCAGATGAAGCTAGCCATCCATAATAAGGGATGATGATGTGATAGCTCGTTCTTCATTGTATCTTTTGCAGATCCTGTTGATGTCATAGATGTGGATTGGTCCAGTCTTATGCCAAAGCAGCCAAAAGAGCCGCGGGAGCCTGGGGCAGCACTCTTAAAATTCACACCATGTGCTGTTATGTTGAGAGTTGGCATTTCCAAACGACTGGCAGGCCCTGAACTCTTCACCAAAATTAAAGAAACCTGCCAGAGAGTTTTAGAAAAACCTAAAGGTAATTGTTTCCCTCATGGATAAAATGCCATCTCAGGATTAGTAAAGTGACAAACCTTTGGCTGGGATGATTTAATTAGGGTTTGTCCTGCTTTGAGCAGGGGTTGGACTAGATGACCTCCTGAGATCTCTTCCAACCCTAATCTTCAATGACTTTATAGAGGGTCTTCGAAAAGAATGAACTAGTAAGCATTTTAGTTTCAGGATGCACATTTCAAGATTTTATGTTGATACTTGCCGGTATAGGTCTATATTTGTATTATTGTAGTGACTCCATTGATTTAGGTTGATTTGTGTTTACTTATTCACCCATTCATATATGTGGATCTCTTGCTTCTGTTAGTGAATTGAAGTACAAAAAAAAGAGAGAGTCCCAATTTTGGGATTCTCATTTGTTTATCCATTTTCTAGCAAGTAATGGAATTTAAATCTCTAGTCTTTATTTAGTTGTTTCCTCCCCATCTACTATTGACAACTGTTTCCTCTTAGGACCCAGGTGCTTAGCTGTGAAACAGGCTCTTTGAGCAACAGCATCTGGTACCTTGGCAGATTCCACAGGCTGGTTACAGGCAGGCTTTGAAGTTGCCTGTTGGTCTGTCATTTACTTGAGTTCCTGATTAGCCATCTGGATTGTCTTGGCAACTTCATTGTTATTTTCTTTGACCCATTCTTGATTCTGAGTACTTTTTTACTTTTACCTTGTCTGAACAATGTCCTGCTCAGCTTGGTCAACAGATCACTCTGTAAGTGGATTAAAAGATGTGTCCCCATGCCCCTGTATGCATTCTGCCTAGATCTCTGCATTAGCCTTTGAACCATTATCAGTTAGACTTGTCCCAGGTCTCTTGCTTTTTACAGTGCCATATGTGAGACTTCATGTAAAATGCTCATGCTCTGTGCCAAGCACCAAATAAAACAGTGTTTGATATCTAGATGTCATTGAATTGTACTTAAGGCCATGCTTTTTTTCTGTAGTGTATCACATTACTCTTTGTAACTTAAGGTTTTCAATCACACTGTTATGTTTTAATATATTACCCTTTTGTTTTTACATCAATCAGAGGTGAGTCTGAATATTTACTCTCCTTTTCATTCTTGGATTGATGGCAGTGTTGTTTGGGTGACAGGTTGTGACCTGGAAAAGAGTAGAAGGAAGCTCAGGTCTAAATCCACACTTCTCTGTGATTTCCCCAACAAAAAGCAGTGGCAGTGGGGCTGGCCTCCTGTGCTACAGCTGCCCACTGACACTTCTGGCAGAGAGATTATACAGATCATAGAGGAAGTATTAATACTTTCATTCCAAATAGCATTAACAGGATAGCTTTTTTGGGGAGGGAGAGACTCCTAGGAAGAATGTGCTGGTTAGAATATCTATTTCCTGACTTGTTCTCCATGGCTCCTGGGCATCCGGACTGGGTTACCTAGGGAGGTGGTGGAATCTCCTTCCGTAGCGGTTTTTAAGGGCAGGCTTGACAAAGCCCTGGCTGGGATGATTTAGTTGAGGATTGGTCCTGCTTTGAGTAGGGGGTTGGGCTAGATGACCTCCTGAGGTCCCTTCCAACCCTGATATTCTATGATCCTTTTGCCATCCTTTTTGCATCACTCTTTTGCAGAGGGAGAAGTGGCAACTGCACTAAGGAAAGAGGAAATATTCTACATCTCACATCTGTTTAGCTACATCTGGCCCATTTTGATGGTAGGGTACCCATTGGTCATACACAAAAGGGAAACATAGGACTTTGATTAATGCCAACTTTGAACCCCCTTGCCTTCACAATGTTTACTGAACAAAATCATTGAGGAAGCCCATTCTTTCGTTCTAGAGCTGTGCCCAAGTTTTTAACCCTCAGTTATGACTGCCATCATAATCCTTTCCCTCCAATGCTAAAGGTGAAAAGCTCACTCATTCTCAGCTCTTTTATGTAATGCTTCTCCACCAATCAGTGGAAAGGGTGAAGTGTGGAACTGTTGTTTGTATTCTTCTCAGAGGCCGTTTCCTATTTCCTCTAACACTGTGTTCAACTTTGGGCAAGAATTTTAGAAGTACATGACAAGGGAGTCTGTAAATCATACGTGAGAATTTTTAACTTCAATAAATTCACTCTGTGGGACAAAAATATTCACAGTTGGCAAAGTTATTCTTATCTGTGCTGATCATCTCTTTGTAGATGCAGAAAATCTGTTTGAACATGAACTTGGGGCCCTGAACATGGCTGCATTACTGCGGAAAGAAGAGAGAGCAGGTCTTCTTAGTAACCTTGGTCCTTGCTGTAAAGCCTTGTGTTTTAGAAGGGATTCTGCAATTCGTAAGCAGCTAGTGAAAAATGAAAAGGCAAGTGCATGGATTACATAATGAATTCAAACTATAAGAACATAAATTGTCTTTACCTTCAAAATATTTCTACAATGATATAACCTTTTCTTTGGATATAGTTTACGTGTCCTTGCTGGTCTATTTTTCTGTTCTTATCCCCCTCCATGCGCAAATAATTACTCTTGGCAGAATTTGATTTTTTTTATATAATTTCAGTGGATAATATCAGTGTTTATATTTAAGTGTTTTTTCAGTTTGTACTGATTTAAATTTTCACAGTTGTGCAAAATTAAGGGAGTAGTCAAGTCAGATTGTATTTGGCAGCAGATGTTGACATGTACGAACTGTTAAAACAGGCTGTCAACATCACATGTCAAAACATACAAAATGAATATTCTTAAATCAAAGTGAGTTCTCAAGCAGATTTTTTTCTTACTTTTCCTATCTGTACATTTTAATTATTGATGGAAATATTTTTTGTCTATATGTGTGCGGTGAAATCAATGTTTACTGAACAAAATCTAATGGACTTCCATTGGTATTAAGTGGTCATAGGATTTTTATTTTAATTTAGCCAAAGAGATTAATTTGAGATGTGTGACTAGGGGTGAATACTCCCTCATATGCTAGTTTTGAATTAAAGTCCGGGAACACTCTTTTATAAGAGTAAAATATATAAAATAAAATAATTTAAAGATGTGGTTTCAGGGATGATTTTTGAATAATCCCTTGATGTCTTTGGATTCTATGGGCTTTTGTACAAATAATGGTTTTAAAGTATAGCTTTCTAGTTTAGGAATATTACTAAATATTCCTGTAAAATGTTTTCTCTAAGGATTTGTCAGTTGTCACATGCTGCATATAATGTGCATATAATGTGCATATATAATGTATATATAATGTGCATATAATATGCACATAATATATATATAATGTATATATAATGTGCATATAATATGCACTTTGCATATTAATAGAGAAGGCAAGATTACTGTTAGAATTTATGCTAAGAGGAACCATTTCCAAGGACATACGGTTATTATTTAATTATTGAGGATATTTCAGTCTAACATCTCAGCCCACTTGTCAAAAAGCAACTAATTTTTCTTTCTTCGATCCAAACAGGGCACAACAAAACAAACTTACACGAATTCCCCAGTAGTAGACAGTGACTTGTTGAGGTTGAGTCTACGGTTATTTAAACGCAAGACTGCATGCCAAGGTCCTGGACAGGAAAAGGCAGAAGATAGTAAACTTCCACAACCAAATATCCAGCAGGAAGTATGTGCGTCTTAAGCTCATGTCCACTTTGGAACTCCTAGTTTATTTCCCATCAGTAATGTTGATATTTATACCTTTTGAACTTTTTGATTTGGTTGGAAAACAACTGTAAGACATGGAAGAAAAGACTGTTTTTACAGGTAATTCTATTATGTGTTTGGAGGGAATAATTAATAGTAAAAATACAAAGATCTTTGTTTTCAGTTCATTTCAACTTTTATAACATTGACTCTTACACTGTAACATATACCTGTTTTATGCATCAAGTGTAATAATTTCAAGATGTCCATTTTTAAAAGTCTATTACATCACCTGATATTAAAGGAGGAAGAAAACTTTGTGTGTATTTTTTTTCTCCATTCTGAAATAATTTTTCGTAGGACCAGTAATGTATATATTACAGATACTTGAAAACAATGTGACCATCAACATGAAATCAAATTCAGCTTTTTTTAGGTAGCTCTGCATAAAGGCAACCCATTTTTACCATAATGCTTTCCTAGTATGCAGGCATCCAGCTCTGTTATGCACAGCAAAATGCTAATAGTGTAGCTGTTAGAGAATCATGTTATTTTTTTAAAGAAAATATGCAACTTTGTTGAGTGCACACATGTTTATACCTGTATAGGGTATGCCTTTGTGTATGTTTTACCATTTTGGTTTAATGCATATTTAAACTAAAACATGGCCTGTACAAAAATTATGTTCTTTCTATCTCTTTCACATTAACACAGGGATCGGCAACCCTGGTGCATGGCACCGCAGGGTAAGCACCCTTAACGGGCCCCGCCGGTTTGTTCACTTGCTGGTTCACAGATCACGGCTCTCACTGGCAGCAGTTCATCGTCCCAGTCCAATGGAGACTGCAGGAAGCAGCACGGTGCTGGCCGCCGCTTCCCACAGCCCCCCACCATAGAACCGGGATGACGAACCACGGCCAGTGGGAGCCGCGATCAGCAAACCAGCAAGTAAACAAACCGACGGGGCTCGCTAAGGGCGCTTACCTTGCGGTGCCGCGTGCTAAGGTTGCCAATCCCTGCATTAACGTTTTTGGAATGGCTTGTATTACTTTAATTCTGCTGGGGTCTTCCCCACATGCTTTATAAGCAGTTAATCTCTTTTTGTGATTTAATGTGTATTTTAAACACACACCAGTAGTTTAAACTAAGGTAAAGTTAACCTACCTGTTCTGTCTAGGCTTTAAAAGTGCTGTAGCTTATTTTATAGCTACAAGGCAGCCTTTGAGATGAATGTATTAAATCATAGCTTCCAACTGTGTTAAAGCCTATTCTAATCTCCTTTTCCAAAACACACGCGTTTCACTGCTAATAAGTCTTGAGGAAGACTGCAGTACACAAAGTAGATTCACTGTTTGGTATTTAATTACAGTGAACTTTCTTTATTCACCTTCCTGTAAAACAGTCAGAGTCTGTATACACATTGAATGAGTAGAAGAATATTTTTCACTTTGCCCTATAAAGAATGCAAAATAGAGTAGGTTTGATGGGCTAGTGCTGGAGTGTTTCACTCGGTAGTTGCATTAAGCACCAAATGCAGCACTGATATATACCCTGATCTAATGATATTGCATGAAATCAGCACTGAATTCAACCCTAATCAAGTATGCTCTTTTGCTTCTAGTATGACAAGAAATGTGAGTGCTGTGGAGAGGCTTTGCTCTGCCCGGGAAGGTAAAGATGCATACAGTGCTCTGCAGGAAACCTGGATGCTTTGGGAGTAGCAGTGAGGGACTCTGAAAAGAGTTCTATGCAACTCACCTCCACTGATAGCACAGTCATTGCAACAACAGGCCCCAAAATGTGATATGGATGTATTTATAGGTGGGAAAGTCTTCTGGCTTTGGAGAACATAAGAGTTGCCAGGAATCCTATTTAAGAGAGTCAATATAAGTTATAAAACCCTCATAATGCATTTAGCTAATTTTACAATAGTTTAGGGAAGGGAGAAAGACTTCTGTCCACTGGCTGTAAAACTTTTAGTCTAACCCTACTTCCTGAACCATTCCTAAATGTTGTCAGGGATTACATCAAGAATAGCCTCTCATCTTTTATGAGACTAGCTGTTCCAAGAAACAATTTTTTTTATGGCATTACAAAGTGTTTTTGCTAATTCGTGTCCTGAAGTGACATTTCTGTAGCTGAAGTGGCTCATTGTTATGATTCTAGCAGTGTCCACAAGTTCTTTCAGTGATGACTCATTATCATCACTTTCAGTGTGGTGTGATCAGTCATATGCGCACACTGTACAGTATTTGTATTCTAATCTGGAATGTCTATTAATATGCAGTCCACCCTATTGATGATAGGACCAATGGGTGCTAGGTGTTTTTCAGGCATCTTTTATTTAAAAAAAGCTAAAACAGTCCTGGCTGTGAAAAGGCTATAGTGTAGTACAGGGGTTGGCAACCTTTCAGAACCAGTGTGCCAAGTCTTCATTTATTCACTCTAATTTAAAGTTTTGCGTGCCAGTAATACATTTTAATGTTTTTAGAAGGTCTCTTTCTACAAGTCTTTAATATATAACTAAACTATTGTTGTATGTAAAGTAAATAAGGTTTTTAAAATGTTTAAGAAACTTCATTTAAAATTAAATTAAAAAGCAGAGCCCCCTGGACCAGTGGCCAGGACCCGGGCAGTGTGAGTGCCACTGAAAATCGGCTCACATGCCGCCTTCGGCATGCGTGCCATAGGTTGCCTACCACTGGTGTAGTAGTTCTCAACCTGCCACCTGTGGGCCACTTGCGGCCCAATCAGCTCACAGCTGTGACCAATGTGACAGTCTCAATACCATACAGAGAGTATATATATTGTGTGTATGGGCCCACATTATACATAGAGGGCTGCATATGGAGCGCACAATGGTAAATAGGTTGAAAACCACTGCTATAATGTATACCAGATGTAGAGAGTGAGAGCAACAGCCAATGAGATAGGCATGTGACAAATTAGTTCTTTGAGTGATTGCCCATGTGCATTCCACAATAGGTGTGTATGCTCACCATGTGCACTGGTGCCAGAAGTTTTTACCCTATTAGTACCCATAGGGAAGCGCCCCTATTGACCGCTGGAGTGGTGCCGCCATGGCACATTATAAGGGGGGCTGCACGCTCCCCGCACCCTCAGTTCCTTCTTGCCGCCAGTGAAGGTGTCGGAACTGCTCTGCTCCAGCTTTGCTGCAGATTCCCTCTTGGACTCTGTTAGTTCATAGTTAGTAGTACCTGTAGACAGAAGTAGTTTAGTTCATAGTTAGTAGTGCCTGTAGTTAGAAGTAGTTTAGTTTAGTGCTCCGGCATGCCCCGAGATTTAAGTTGTGCAACACTTGCAAGCAGCTGAAGCCTATAAGTGATCCACACGCGGACTGTTCACAGCGTCTGGGAGAAACCCATCTTAGCAATAGCTGCAAGATTTGCAGATCCTTCAAGCCTCGAACCAAAAAGGAGCAGATATTTGGCTCAGAGCAATTTGGATGGAGTCGTCCTTGACCCCAACGCTGTTGCGTCGCTTCGAGTCAGCACCGAGCACTGCGGCATCAGTGCGCAGCAACCCTTCAGTGCCTTCCACCAGCTGGCACCACTCCTCATCCACGGGACACTCCAAAAAGGCTAAGAAGAGGTCTTCTCCACCGAGACACCAGTGCAAGACCAGGGGAGAGACTAGACCCATGTTGGGCAGTTCTTGGTTTCCGTCGGCCTCTGACTCAAGTTGAGTGGAGTAGCCCGGCCTACTTTGAGCCGATGTCCCCAGACTTCCAGGTGCCCTCCATGCTGGAGGCTCTGCAGGTGACTCGAGGCATTATGTCTACAGGTACTGGTAACACCGCCATCGTCAGCTCTCTGGTCCAGAGGCAAGCCACTGCTCAGACCCCCGCAATCGCTGCTAGATGGTACCACTCATGGTTGAAAGAAGGTTCCCGACGTCGTTGCCTGCTCAGTGATCGCCCTGTGTGCAGTCCACGCCAGTCCCCGTGAACCCCCACCAGGTTCTCTGGGTGGGTACCGACTGGCAGGGGTTCCAGATACCACTTTACCTCAAGGGACCGTAGACCTCGCGATGAGAGCATTTTCCTGTTGAGGGTGGGACAGACGGCGCCGGAAGTCCTTGTCTCCAAGAGGCTACTGTAGCCCTTCATGGTACAGGCATTTACGCCGTTCCTGTTCGTCTCACTTACTGTCCCCACCGTAGCCCCGTTCCCGCAGCCCCAGGCATCAGTTGCCAGCACCTCGCCATTGCGGATCCAGCGGTACTCCCACTCCATGCTGGGATCGCAGTCTCCTGGTTGGCTCCGTTCCCAATGCCACTGCTTGTCCCAGTCCCGGAATAGCGGCAGATCGTATGCCAGCCTGGTCTCCCTTTGCAGTCGTCAGACAATGGGCCAGGCTACTCAAGCTGAACAACCTGCTCCACCAGTGTAACAGCAGATGCAATGGCACTGAGCTCCTTGGCTGGCATCATGGTACCAATGGGCCCCGTGGCTCCCTGTGACAGGCTGGAGCACAGAAACCCCCTTTGGGACTGCCACCTGATGTGCCAAGACTGTTTCCGAGACCGTTTTCCCTGGCAGCTTGGGATTTCAGTACCTTGCCTGGTTTGAGCCAGACACGTTAGCCTGCTACAAACACAGACCCAGGTCTGAATTGTGTCCCCCAAAAGCTGCAGGCTTAACTGAAGACAGCTTAAGAAGTGCTCCTATCTCCAGCACTCAGGCCGGGTCTACACTGGGAAGCAGGGGGGTCAACCTAAGATACACAACTTCAGCTACGCAAATAGTGTGGCTGAGGTCAATGTATCTTAGGTCGACTTACCTCAGCGTCCTCGCAGCAGTGAGTCGACCGTTGCTGCTCCCGCATCAACTCTGCCTCTTCCTCTTGCAGTGGTGGAGTTCCGGAGTCAATGGGGAGAGCGCTCAGGGGTTGATTTATCACGTTTACACTAGATGCAATAAATCGATCCCTGCTAGATCTATCGCTACCCGCCAGTCCAGCGGGTAGTGTAGACGTGGCCTCAGATACCCAACTCCCAATGAGTCCAAACCCCAAATAAATCCGTTCTGCTCTATATAAAACTTATATAGGGTAAACTCATAAATTGTTCACCCTCTATAACAGAGAGAGAGAGAGAGATACAGACAGCCGTTTGCCCCCTAGGTGTTAATACATACTCTGAGTTAATAAGTAAAAAGTGATTGTATTAAATACCAAAAGCAGGTTTGAAGTGTTTCCAAGTAATAACAGGCAGAACAAAGTGAATTACCAAGCAAAATAAAATAAAACACACAAGTCTAAGCCTAATTCAGTAAGAAAATGATTACAGATGAAATCTCACCCTCAGAGACGTTCCAATACATTTCTTTTACAGACTAGTTTCCTTCTAGTCTGAGTCCAGCGACCACTCATACTCCTGCGGTTACTGTCTTTTTGTTCCAGTTTCTTTCAGGTAGCTTCTCCACCCCCAAAGGATCTCTATTGAGTCAGCTGAAGACACAATGGAGGGGTCTTCTAGGACTTTATATAGTTCCTCTCTTGTGGGTGGACACCTGTCCCTCCCCCTGTATAGAATCCCAGCTACAAGATGGAATTTTGGAGTCACATGAGCAAATCACATGTCCATGCATGACTCAGAATTTTACAGGTAGCAACCATTCCTCACCTGCTACCTTGAACACCCCCAGGTAGACTTCTTAAGTGGATTGGAGTCTTCCAAGGTCCATTGTCCATTAAGTATTTCTTGACTGGGCACTTAACTTGCAAATTCCTTTCTTAAGAAGCTGACCAAATCTCTTACTAAGGCTACTTAAAATGAAACAAGTATACAGCCAATATTCATAATTTCAAATACAAAAATGGTATATGCATACAAATAGGATGAAGAACATAACCTTTGCAAAGATATGTTACATGGCATATCTAGCATACAACATATTCCAGTTACATCATATTTACACTCATAAGCATATTTCCATAAAGCATTATGGGGTGCAATATCACATCCCCGACTCAGCCCCCGTGCTTGCTTGCTTGGTGGCTGGAGCCTCGTAGAGATCATAGGTCTCCCTTTCTCAGCCTTCTAGGAAGGAGTCGGTGGAGGGTTCATCCCCAGTTCCACGCCCAGAAGGGGACCTACAGCACCAGTGGGTATACAGAGTGCCACTCCCATCATCCTCCCCAGATGAGGCGATCACAGCCCCTCCTCCATCTGTCCCACAGGAGGACTCTAACGCCCAGCAGGAACCCTTGAAAAGGGTGGCACTGAGCCTCAACCTTCAAGAGGAGGAGATGGAGGAACCCTCAGACTCCCTCTTCAACGTCCTCTTGGCTTTGGCGCTGGCCAGAGTGGCTCTCCCACTCCATGAAGGGGTGACAAAGATCTTGAACACCTGGTGGCAAATCCCATTTTCCTTGTGGGCAGAATGGAAGTACTTCGTGCCTGCCAAGAGGCATGAATACCTTTACAGCCACCCTGCCCCCAACTCCCTAGTGGCTGAGTTGGCCAACCAGCTCCTATTTTTAAGAATAAGGACTTGAGGAGACTGAATCTATTCAGTAGAAAGGTTTATTAGTCTGAGTTTCCAACTGAGTGGCGAATCACCAAGCCCTCCTGGGGAGATACGAGTTCAATTTGTGGGGCTCTCTGCCCAAATTCAAGGACTCCTTCCAAGACCATGACAAGAGTTCGAGGCTCTGGTGGAGGAGGGTACGACTCCTGCCGGAGTGGCCCTTCAGGCAGCCTCAGACGCTGCTGATATGGCTGCAAGGTCCGTGGCCTCCATGGTGTCTATGAGGAGGGCATCATGGCTCCTGCTGTCTGGATTGTCCCGCGAGGTGCAGAACTCCTTACAGGACCTTCCATTTGATGGTAAGGCCCTGTTTGTGGAACAGATGGACGTGAAATTGCACATCTTGAAGGATTCCCCCACAATGCTAAAGATCCTGGGCCTCTATGTCGCAGCCCAGACCAAGTTTAAACTCCAGGAGGCTTCCACCCAGGCCACCCATTCTTACTATGAGCCCCCTTATACAAAGTCAAGGGACTATAAGAAACGCCCACAGAGGCAGCCCCAGTCTGTGCCCCAACCTGGACCCTGCAAAGGTAAACAGGCGAGAAAGCGTCAGTTTTGATGGGACGCCTGGGGGCAACTTACCAGTTCATACCAGGGATCCACCTGCAATAAAGCTTCCTTTCCCCAGCCAGTTGTGTGCTTTTCTCGCAGAGTGGTTACGGCTGACCTTGGATGATGGGTCCGCCACACCATCTCCTGGGGCTACACCCTCCAGTTTACCTCTACCCCCCACCCTCCCTCCATCCCCGTCCTTCCTCGGACCCCTCTCACGAGACCCTGCTCAAGAAGGAGGTGAGACAGCTCCTTGGCCTTGGAGTTGGAGAGCCATGGCATACCTCCTGGTACGCCCTGTGGTTAGCACATTCACCTGGAATGTGAAAGAGCTGCGTTCAAGTCCCCACGCTGTCTGGGTCAGAGCAGGGGTAAGCCTCCCACATTGCAAGTGAGTGCCCTAACCACTAGGATTATTTTGGGGATCCAGCTCTCTTCCCCCCTTTGGAGCTGTTCTTCTTTGAGTGCTTGTTCATGCCCATTCCAGTCAGGTGTGTGCGCCCCACGTGCACACCAGCCAGAAAATTTTTCCCTTAGCAGCGTCTGTAGGATCAACCTGGGCACCCCCTGGAGTCACGCCTTCATGGTGCGCAGTATAGCTCTCTGCTGACGACTCCACCCCCTCAGCTCCTTCTTATCTCCGGTGATGGCTTGCTGGAACATCGTTCACTCTTGAGGTTGCGAAGACTAGGACTATAACAGGATTTAAAAGAGAACTGGATAAATTCATGGAGGTTAAGTCCATTACTGGCTATTAGCCAGGATGGGTAAGGAATGGTGTCCCTAGCCTCTGTTTGTCAGAGGGAGGTGATGGATGGCAGGAGAGAGATCAATTGATGATTATCTGTTAGGTTCACTCACTCCGGCATTGGCTGCTGTTGGTGGACAGGATACAGGGCTGGATGGACCTTTAGTCTGACCCAGTATGGCTGTTCTTATGACTGCTGACCAACAAGGGAGCCAGAGAGGCAAGAAGTAAACTGATCTGTCTAAAGGGAAATGTTCAAGAGGTGGTTCAAACCAAACAGAAATCCTTCAAAATTTGGAAATTTGACAGTAGGACAACATGTTATAGTGGGCAAGATGTTAGAAGGGTTAAAATGAAAATCGGAGAACAAATAGCTAAAGGTATAAAAACAAAGATCAGGAACAGGCAGCTCATTCCTCCCTACTCCCATAAAGTTGGTCTGTTGGTTTCTGAGAGGATAAAAAGAGCAATTAAGATTGAGACACTTAAATAATTTTTTGCATCAGTCTTCACCACAGAGGCTGTTTATGGGGATACCGACTCCTGTCCTGCTCAGTCTTCACTACTGAGTTATACTGGCGCAGCTGTGCCACTGTAGCACATCTGGTGAAAATGCGCTGTGTTGACTGGAGCGTGCTCTCCTGTTGACATAAGTACCCCACCTCAATGAAAGGCAGAAGCTACGTAGGCGGGAGAGAATCTCCCATCAACATAGCATAGTAGAGAGACTGCTTTAAGTCACTGTAACTTACATTGCTTAGGGATGTTTTTTTTCACACCCCTGAGTGATGTAAGTTACATAGACTTTAGTGGTGGTGTAGACAAACCCAAAGATGAGGCAATATCAATGACTGAAGTGTCAGAAGATGGGCTAAAATAAATTGGTAATGTAAAAAGCAAGGCATCACTGGACCTAGCTGGTATACATACAAGAATTCTGAAGGAGTTCCACTGTAGGGGCTGAGTTGCTGGCAAACACTATCAATCTCTCATCAGAAACAGCTAGTGCACGAGAGAAGTGTTGAGTAGCAAATGATGTACCTGTATTGAAAAAGGCTCTGGCATTATCTGAATAATTAGACTAGTAAGCCTTATATGTGTACTGGGCAAATTTGTTGAAATGATCATTAAAAATAGAGTAAAACACTTGAAAGTCCAATATGATAGGGTCTAACCATGGTTTCTGCAAAAGAAAATATATCCCTGTTGTATTAGAATGCTTTGAACATGTCAAGTAACAGGTCCTGGAAAACCAGTTGACTTAGTTTCTTTAGGCTTTCAACAGGCCTGTGATGTGGTCCCTCATGAGGCTATTAAAGAAACTAAACAGGCAAGAGGCAAAGTATTGGCTAGAACACAGGAAACAGAGGATAAATCATCAGTTTTCTTCATGGCAAAAGGTTAACAGTGGGAGTGCTTCAAGATACCGTTCTAGGTCCCTTGTTTAATATAATAATGACATGGAAGGGTGATGGTGAGAGAGGGACAAGTAGTGAGGTAGCAAAAGTTGCAAATTATACATTTGTTTAGATTAGTTAAAACTAGAGAGAACTGAGGAATTTCAGAGACCATACTAAAGTGAATGGATAACATGATGGCAAATGAAGTTCAATGTTGACAAATGCAAATTAATGCACACTGAACTATTTGCACATCTTTCAGGGTTCTAAATTAACTGTATCAGTCCAAGAAAGGGAGCTGAGGATAACTGCAGATAGTTCAATGAACACCTGTGATCAATGTACAGCTACAGTCAAAAAAGCAAATGAGAGAATGCATAGGAAATGGGATGGAGAAGAATTTGGAAAAATGTCATTATATATAATCAATAGTGCAGCCTCATCAAGAATACTCTGTTAGTATTCATTCCATCTAAAAAAAAAATATTGCATAATTAGAAAAGGTTCAGAGAAGGGGACAAAAATTATTAGGGACATGGAAAAACTCGTAACACTAGATTAAAATGATTGGGTTTGTTTATCTGGGCAAGGAGATGAATGAGAGTATATGATACGATATATGAAATAATGGTGTGGAGAAAGTGGACAGGGAGTTTTTGTTCTTCCTGTCTCATAACATAAGGAGACATGCTATGAATTGGAGAAATGGCAAATTCAAATAAAAGGAAATATTTTTCCAGGAAATGTTGCATATTATTGTGTCCATACTGAGCAGCATGTGCTCTGTTCCCTGCTCCTAGGCAATGGTACCTTTCCTTACAAGTTTTGTCACTTACTATCAGAATCTGAACTCAAAAGTAAACTTGAAATTATAAAATAATTAATTTTAGAACTAGTCATCCCTTTCATTTTTAATTGCCGCACTCTAACCCATTCCCCCTTTTTTGGCACACAAATTTAAGTTTATACAGTACATCCTAGAATGAGTGAGTCCTTAGCAGAATGATTCATAAACATATTTTATTGATTTAGTTCACTCTGCATACTTCTAGTTAACACTGCATTAATAACTTAACATGCTAAACATTGGAAAGCTATCTGAGGACATCTTAACATAAATTAGTGTCTCCTGTGATCCAGGTGAAAGTGTGAGATCATGTTAGATCTCCTGAAGACTGAAATATACTGATACTAGCACTGGTCTTAGTTATCTCAAACAAGTGAAAGGCAAAACTGTTACATTCCTTATGCATTTTTATGTGGATACATGTGTGTTTCAGTGGGAACACGGGAGAAATGGCCTCTCAGTGTATATGCAAGTAGCAAAGGAAATACTGCATTGCTGCTGTTCATAAGGAAACACTCAAGTTAGAGTGACACTTGGGTACCTTTTTAGGAAAAGCAAAAAAGCAATTTCGCATTGTTCATATACCATGGTAGCGTAAAATGCTACACATTAAATTGCTGAAGACTGTAATAAAATGTACTGGTTAGTTAATAGATTAGGCAGCTGGACAAGGAATTTCAGTCTGATATTTTTTTTTTTTCCATTTGGCAAGGGGTCTACATCAGTCCTAGCCTTATATCAGTCACACACTTCTGGATGAAGAGGAATAATCATGTTTATATATGAGTGATTCAACTCTCATTTTCACTTGTAGAAAAAGTGTGAACTGTGAAGAGAAAGACATGACTAAATTGACATACTCCCAAAGTAGATAAATCTAATACATGGAAAGATGTTTTCCTTCTGTGCTTGCTTTTAAATGGCAGAAATTGGTTTTCAGCACTTTAGCCTTTAAGAACAACGAAGACAATTATCTTTTGCTTTGTTTGTCTTTACAGCAACACAAATATATCTGACAATGTTCAGAGCAACTAGTCAGTGGCATATTGATTAGTGTGTCAAGAGGAGCAAGTGTAACAGGTTAACAGCACAAGCATCATCTTTTGACTGTTGTTATTGGGCCCTGATTACCCCTGAAATGTGTTTTTCTTTGATAGGAGGTACGGTTTTCTGAAGGGGATGTGTGTGTCTCGTGTGACCAGCAATTTAAAAGGAGAGCAGCAAATGGATTGTGGAGCATTCCCAAGCATAACACGCTGTACTTGATGTGATTTGAGATGTTTTGTAATTGTGCATTTAAATAATAAAAATAAAATAGCAGGTTTTGGAAAAAATTAGAGTCCTGCTATTTAACCCCTCTGCAGAAACACATTCTGGAAGGTGGTCCAAAGTATTCCTCATGGCAGACCGTGGTTTATCTCATCTTTAATCTGAGGAGCAGTACATCAACAGATAATGATCTATCTTGGTCTGAGCTGCTTCCCGCAGCACTGAGAGAGCACCGTGCAGTTTGCACATGATGGTTGGGCTGAGAAGCTGTAAAATTGCTATGAAAATATTTGGGCTCGGGCTGTAGTCTGAGCTCTGGGATCATGCGAGGTCAGAGGGCCCCAGAGCTCAAGCTCCAGCCCAAGCCCAAACATCTACATAGCAATTTTCAGCCCCACTCCTGAGCCCTGTTGGCCTGAAACAGCTGACCTGGGCCAGCCACAGCCCATGCCATGGATCTTTTATTCCAGTGTAGAGGTACCCTATGAGAGCAGTACCTACGGTCTCCTTAAGTACAGTCTGTATCCATGTTGGTCATTAGATGGTTTCAGTACCGGGAAGATACCACACTTCTCAAATGGTCTTGGCACCTCCCAAGACATCCTCATTGGTTCTTTCGACACCAGTAAGTGCCTGAACTCCTGCAGTATCATGTGGGGTTTGAGGAATGGGGCTCCATTCCCCTGTCAGTGGTATGGGCAGATAGAATCCCTGCAAGCCTTTTCTGGCAGAAGTAGCCAGGACCAGAGTCCCCTTGTTAATGGGTATCGAATGCTTCTCAGTACCAAGACAAGCTTGATCACTGAGGTGAGACCTTTTCCCAGTAATGCTCAACTCTCTAACACCTTCAGAATGGAGGGGCTCCCCCTTTTGAATTTTTTTCTGATTCACATATTTCAGTCCAAGAGTCCCCTATTCATCAGCTAAAGGAATTCCTTCTTGACACTTCTGAGAAGGGGGAATTACATCAAAGATAAACCCGTACCTACCCAACCTGGTTTGAGCACCAGTGGATGCCACCTCCCCAGTGTTCATACTAGGATCCTTAGGCTGCATATCAGCAACAATTTTCCCATACCTCTAGTCTCTTTCACTTGGACTACAGAGGGAGAACTCATCCTCCTCCATCCACATCCCTCCTCAGGTACAAGAGTCTTTTGAGGAGTAGGAAGCCAGGACAGATAAAGAGGTTACTCTGCAAGTGAATATTTCTTCATCTTCACCAGATGAGATGGTTATACCTCCCCCAGTTGATGACTTTAAACACTTGCAGGAGCTAATAAAATGCATTACAGATTCCTTACAAATCCCATTGGAATCAATCAAAAAGCTGCAATATAAGCTCCTGGATATGCTCCTGCAGTGGAGGGATAGCTCAGTGGTTTGAGCATTGGCCTCCTAAATCCAAGCTTGTGAGCTCAATCCTTGATGGGGCCATTTAGAGGTATGGGGTAAAAGTAGGGATTGGTCCTGTTTTGAGCAGTAGGTTGGACTAGATGACCTCCTGAGGTCCCTTCCAGCTCTGTGATTCTCTATCCTTCAATTGACTCACTTCACCAGGGTTGCCCTCCCTTTCAATGAGACTCTTGAATCCTAGCAGATCCCTGTGTTGGTACCACCAATGCATAAAAAGGCCAAAAGAAAATCTGTCCCAGTTAAGGATTCTGAATTTTTGTTTACCTATCCAGTACCAAACTCCCTGATTGTGGAGGCAATGAATGGTCATGGATGACAATACTAGGGAAAAAAAAACATATGAGAGGGAACAAAAACATCTAGATCTATTTCTGCAGAAAGACCTACTCTTTCCTCGCTCTTCAATTCAGAATTGTGAACTATCAAGTTTTCATGGCAAAGTACAACCACTCAAATTATGCCAAGTTTACCACCTTTATTGAGCAGCTGCCAGCTGAACAGTGTGAACAGTTTTAGGCTTTTAAAAATGAGGGCAAACTGTTATCCAGCAAGGCCTGTATTGATGTTCTAGCTGTGACCAACACTGCTGCTCGATCCATATCTACGACAGTAGGCATGCGGAAGGTGTCCCGGCTCCAGCTGTCCAGATTCCCAAAGGAGGTCCAGAACACAGTTGAGGACTTCCCTCCTATGGTCTCATACTGTTCACTCAATGCACTGAATCCTTGCGTATCCTTAAGGATTTCAGAGCCATCTTGAGATCCCTTAGGATGTGCACACCTACAGGCAAATTAAACTTTAGCAGATCCCAAACAACAGAGAGATCCCACCACACTCAAAGTTTCAGAGGCCTTATGAGCCACCCTGGAAGAAATCAAGGTTCCAGAGCAGGAGACCATCTACTTCTTCTGTGTCCACTGTTGAGCATCTATTATCATCTAAATGACAGTTTTGACAGGCTGGTTGAGGACCCGGAATAACTCCATGAAACTGAGCTGCAACTCTCTTCCTTTGGAGACAGTCTCTTCCACTTTCAATCCTGATGGGAGCAAATGTTGTCAGCCAAATAGGTGCTGGAGGTTATAAGACTGGGGTACTTCATCCATTTTATCTTCTTCTCCTCTATATACACCTCTGTTCTTCGTATCGCTTCAGGAATACCTCTCACAAGCACCTTTTAAAGCAGGAAGTAGACTCCATTCTGCACATAGGAGTTGTAGAACAACTTGCAGTTCAGCAATGGGGAGGGCCTTTTCCTCCAACTATTTTTGGGTCATGAAGAGGAATGGGGGATGGAGACTGATCTTGGCTGTAAAACTCCTAAACAACTTTGTGAAATCAGAAAAATTCAGGATGGTGACTCTCACAGATATAATTTCATCATTACACCTGCAGGACTGGTTTTCAGCCCTCCATTCTTCATGATGTCTATTTTCATATTGCAATTTATCCATCTTACAAATAATTCCTGAAGTTTTTGCTGGGTCAGGGTCACTTCCAGTATCATGTAATTCCTTTTGGCCTTTCTTTTGCCCCAAGAGTATCCTTGAACATATTGGCAGTGGTTGCAGATTACCTTCCACACGTCGGGATGAACTGGCTACTCAAGGGCCAATCTTATAAGGTTTTTTGCTGCCATAAAGATAAGATTACTGTTCTGTGAGCTAGGTTTGCAGCTCAATATCGAGAAATCCACTTTGAGGCTGGTACAAAGACTAGAGTTCATAGAAGCATCCGTAGATGCAATATCAGCCCAGACTTATCTTCCCTCTGACAGATTCTTGATGTTAACAAATCTCATCTCAAAGATTCAAATCAGCCCACAGACATCAATAAGAATTTGTCTTTAACTATTCACACATATGGCAGCTTGCACCTTTGCGACAAACATGCCAGGCTCTGCTTTTGATGTTTTGGGCTGGCTCAGGACTGTATATATACTCCAAACAAACATAGCCTGAACAAGCTGGTGTTGGTCCCTTCCCAGGCATGAAAGTCTCTCGGTGGAAAGATCCAGATAATGTTTGCATGGGATTTCATTTTTCAACTTTCTCCATCACCATAACAACAGATGCAATCCTGGGGAGCTGGGGTGGAGAGGCGCATTTAGGGACCTCCACTACTCTGAGCAAATGGTGTGCCTAAGAGGCATGGCTACCTATCGGCCTGCTCAAGCTGAGGGCAGACAGGAATGCTTGTATCCATTTCCCGCTTTTAATCAGAGACAGGTTCATAAAGATCTGGACAAACAACATAGCCTTGCATGTTTTATATCAATTGACAAGAAGGGATCAGATCTCCTTCCCTTTGCGCTGAAGTGATAAAGCTCTGGAACTGGTGAACAGTCAATTGCATTCTAATCTCAGCAGTTTATCTCCCAGGGAATAAAACAGGATAGTGAATGACCTCAGATGACACTTCTCCCACACCTATGCTGGGAGTTAGTTTCCTGGATTTTCAATCAAATCTTTCTGGGTTGGAGATTTCCAGAAATAGATCTCTTTTCCATGGTTAAAAACAGGAAATGTAAAGACACTTTTGCTTGGGAAAGGAGGGGAGTGGTAGGCCCTTTCTCATTGGGAAATGCCTTCCTTCTTCAGTGGGCAAGAGGCCTTCTATATGCATTTCCACCAGCATCCTGGATTCTGAAAGTGATAAACAAAATCAAGCAAGATCATATTAATAGTTCCAACGTGGCCCAGACAGATATGTCAGGTAATCAGCCTTCCACCCAGGCCTCATTTTCTTTCTCAGGATGCTAGTAGGATTCTTCACCCCAGTCTGAAGATTCTTCGTCTCAAAGTTTGGCTCCTCAAAGGTTTGTGGAAATGGAATCTACTTGTTCTGAGAAGGTATGATAGGTGTTATTGAACAGTAGGAAAGATTCCACAAGCTATATTTACCATCACAGGTGGAAAAGATTCCGCCTTCCGTGTGTCCAGAGACATTTTCCATCTGCTCACTCTTCCCTTTCCATACTTCTAGATTACCTCCTGGAGACCCAAAAGTCAGAACTATCTATGAGTTCTATCAGGGACCACTTGGTGGTTGTAATTGCCTTTCATTCGCTGTTTGAGAGATTCTCCATTTTCGCTCATCCCACAACTGTAAGGTCGGAGACCTTTCCCCTCCAGTTAAGGAACCCACACTGATTTAGGATTTGAATTCAGGATTAATGGATCCTCCTTTTGAGCCAATGGCAGCAACATCCCTCATTAATTGATCTCTGAAAATGGCCTTGTTGGTGCCTGTTACCGCTACCCAAAGGTTTAGAGGAAGAGTCTCTAATGGTGGTGTGCCCTCCATTTACAGTTTTTTCAAGGACAAAGTTTTGTTATATCCAACCCCAAATTTTTATCCAAGGTGTCATCCAGGTTTCACATCAACCAAGTATTTTTCCCCCAAGGCTGCATAAGTCCAGAGAGGAGGCTGTTTTGCACACTTTGGGTGTTAGAAGGGCATTAGCCTTTCATTTGGACAGAACTAAGTCATTTAGAAAATCACCAGAATATTTGTGTCCCTTGCTGATAGGTCTAAAGATTTGGCAGTTTCCACCTAGGGATGCTCCAGGGGGATTTCTGATTATACTATGTAACTGCAGACATAGAGCTGCCTCCTAGGGTATTGGCCCATTCCACAAGATCTCTCTATATATATCTATGGCATTATTCGAGAGGATTCCTGTTCTGGACATTTCTAAGGCTGCCACTTGGACCTCCATATATACCTTTTCCAAGCATTCTGCAGTGGTCCAGTCTTCTAGATTGGAAATGTTATCTTGTCTCAAGTCTTGAACTTAGTTCCAAAGGCTCCCCTCCTCCACTGGGGGTATTGTTCAGTAGTCACCTGAAGTGGCGCACCCATAAGGACACTACTTTAAAAAGAAGGAGAGGTTACTCACCTTGTGCAGTAACTGGAGTTCTTCAAGATATATGTCCATATGGGTGCTTCACCACCTGCACTCCTTTCTTTCTGCTTTGGAGTTGCCTCTGGAGGCATTGGAATGGAGAGTGGTTTGCCCAAGTAGCCTAGAATTCCTGCTTATCTGTAAGGAGTTAAGAAGCTAAAAGAAACCTGGTTGGCACCTGACCAAAAGAACCAATGGGGACCGAAGATGCTTTCAATCCTGGGAGGAGGGAAAGTGCTTTTGTCTGTGTCTCTCCTTTGCTTTGGGATTTCAAAGGAGCCAGACCCATTTCTTCTCTCCATCTATCTATAACCTTTCTAAACAGCAATTAGTAAGTAATTTAGCCAGGCAAGGCTGTAGCTTATATTTGTTTTTTCACTTGTGAATTTCTCAGGTTTTTTGGGAGATATCCTGTGTTTTCTCTGTACTTTGAGCTCAGCAGAGGGGGGAGGAATTCCTCTGTGGTATGGGTTTTCCTTTAATTCTTTTTATGATTGCAAAGTGTTTTTCCACTGATTCCTATAGAGATTTTGTTTCTTCTTTTTCCTTTAATTAAAATTCTTCTTTTAGGAATCTGACTGCTTTGTTTTCCATTGTGTAAGATCCAGGCTTTTGGATCAGGCTCACCTAGCAGAATCGGTGAGGGATTTTTCTCAAGCCTTTCCCAGGGATGAAGGTATAGGCTTGGGGGGATTTTTTGGAAAGAGAGGGGGCTCCAAGTGGCCCTGCCTCTGGTTCTTGGGGTGTGTTTGGTGGTGGCACCATACTGTTCCAGACACAGGAAAAACTTGTGTCTTGGGAAAGCTTTAACCTAAGATGGTAAAATAAGTTTAGGGGTTCTTTTCATGCGGGTCCCCACATCTTAACTCTAGAGTTCAGAGTGGGGAGAGAATCGCTGAGAAGCTCTATATAGCCTCTGAGTGGGATACAGGGATACAGAAGGTGCATGCACTGGTCAAACAGTTGCTGCACAAGGTGAGTGTAACCTCTTCTTTCCAGTGTTCTTACTCACTATCACTAGAATCTCTATTCTTTGATAATAAACCTATTCTTGCTTTCACTATAAATATTTTTAATACTGTGGTGTTAAGAAAGTGCTGATCCGGAGTTGAATCTTACAAGCTGGTGTGTAGTGTTCCTTTGAGAGCAGCAGACCTTGTAATGCTGTTGAATGCTCATTGGAAAGGGGAAATACTTAGTAAATAAAGTTACTGTGTGTCTATCACTACCCACACAGTATTGTATAGGTAGTGATAGGCACACACAGACCTATCAACTGGTGTTGCTTGTGCTGCTAAAGCCTCATAGTTTCAGGAGGCTGATGCAGAGAAGCTGAAAATGAAAACTAGGCCTAAACCTGCCCCTGCCAACTGTCACTTGCTCTATATAGCCTCTACATCACTAGCATCACTACCCTCTGCTTAGCAAGTGAGGTTCAGTGTAAGGTGACTCCCTCAATTAGGGCATATTAAGTACAGTTCTGCTGTCTGTTATGCTAACAATAAGGATAAGGAGGTTAAGTCCATTAATGGCTATTAGCCAGGCTGGGTAAGGAATGGTGTCTCTAGCCTCTGTTTGTCAGAGCGGGGTGATGGATGGCAGGAGAGAGATGACTTGATCTTTACCTGTTAGGTTCACTCTCCGGGGCACCTGGCATTGGCCACTGTTGGTAGACAGGGTACTGGGCTCGATGGATCTTTGGTCTGACCCAGTGCGGCCTTTCTTATGTTCTTATGATAATTACATTTCACTGCTCCTGCATCTAAGGCTAAAGTCGATTTTAACCCAAAACACCAAAATCAATCTCTTTGGCAAGGCAGATCTGTTTGCTGATCACTGATGCAAAGTTGGTGTGTCTATGCAAACAGTCTGTTTCCAAGGTCTTTTCCCCCCAGTTCATCAACAGATGGAAGAAGAGAGCTCATTCAGACCCTGGCTTACACTAGATAGATATATTTGTATGATTTAAGCAGATTACAACGATGCAAACTCTGCAGGTGCAAGAGAAGTCCTTTAGCTACAGTCTTCACTGTGTGGTTGAAATGGTCTGCTTCTGGCAGTATCTTGTGAAAGATCCTCTGAGAAGTCAGCATAACTCTTAATAGGGAGTTGTATTTTACTTTTTTCAATGCAGAGCTTTCCAAGGTACAGGTAGTTGTTGAAATCAGTTGCATGCTAGTCATCAGTATCTAGCAAGGGCCCTACTAGACTTTACAATAGTAAGTTTTAGTGTAGCTTTGAGTCTTTATATTTGACAGCCAGGCCTATTTATAGGTCTTAGATGTTTCTCACCTGCCCCAGCCTTGACTTCTGTTGTGGTTGTGGTTTTTGTTTGCTTGGTAGTGAAGACATTTATGTTTTCTGGAGAGTAGGTTAAAAGGAAATGATGAAATGTTATTAGATAGCAATAATAAAAAGATTTAAATCAAAATGTTAAGTCAAGAATCTTAGATACATTTGAAAATGCATTATAAAGAACTACTTGCTGTAAATTGTGTCCTTCATTCTAAATGAATTCCAGAACCCCTCTAGTTAAATGACTGACTTTTTCCATCTGTGCTGCCATAACAGCATCTTGTGGATAATTATTTATGAACATTACTCCTGTTATAAATTGTGAAGTACAATTTAAATCGGCAATAAAAGCTGCAAAAATCATTAGAACAATTAACCAGCTTGCTAGAACATTCACCGCTGTGGATCTTGCTTTGGGAAGTTAACTAATAAACCTGTTATTAACCACTGATGAGGAGCCGTTTTGAAGAGATTATTGCTTAATTAATCTTTGTATAGAGCTAATAAGAATGTTAAATGGGTGCCTTGTTGGATTGGATTGTTAGTATAGAATGCATGTACCCTTAGGCAAAATCTTAATCAATATGATATTAAAGTTAGCCATCCAACTAAGAGGCTATTTTAGTCATTTAGAATGAAAAAGACTAATAATTTCATTAATAACTTGATAAGATTCAGTGGCTCCCTGTATGTGAATTATTATGGTCTTCCTGAAGGTCTTCTGCCATCTCCTTTAGAAAGAAAGCTATATTAAAATCCTTATTTAGATTTAATATTTTTTCATCTATCCCTTCTGTTGCAGCATAAATTTAACTTGTCACACTTATCTGTAGCAAGCAGGCTACAAAGGGGAGGAAAGTAGCAACTGAAGCCAATGCTAATGTCATTCATTCATTTAGCCCCCCGCCCCCAAACACACACCCCAAAAAAATCAGAAATCTGTTCATATTAGTAAATGAGATGAACATCATAGCTGATACAGTTTGATGCTTGGAGTGACCAGGCTGTTCTGGTTTTCCTTACTGTTTTTAATGGCAAGGGCTCGGGACGTAGCAGTGTGTCGGTATTTACATTATTAACCCCTATGTTCAAAGGCTTAAGATTCAGTGTGTGGGGAAAGTTATTTAATGTCTTTGTCTTTAACTCCTATTTACATATGTTTTACGTCTTGGGAGAGAGGAGGAGCAGAATCCATAAAATGAAAGACTGAAAGGAAATAGTTTGTTGTTCTTGAATAGCTTGTGTCAGTAATTGAAAGCTGGCATGATTTAGTACTACTTTAAACTATTAGTCCACAATATTGAGTTAGGTCCTTACAAATCTCTACTTTATTTTAGAAATGTTTAAAGTATTTAATCAGCATATGAATGGTTTTCATTATCTTTAGTATATATGTTTCTCACATATTTAAATAATTTATATAGTGTAAAATCAACTCAGTTATGGATTTACAAAATACAACTAAAGCTGTAACAGCTATTTCAGTTAAAAATACAGATGAACACATGGATCTGCAAATTTGTATTCTCTGAGGTAAGTTTCTACATTCTCTAAAGTGTTGCAGGTCTGAGGTGTAAAGTAAACCTACAAAGGCCTGGATTATTTACAGATAAAGGCTGAAAACTTATTGTTTAGTTGACTCCATTGTAACTAGACTTTGCAGCTCAAACTGCTTTATATTCTTTCCTTGATGCACACATAACTCTGAACAGCATCAATAGGATTGATGTACTCAGCAAAACAGAACACCATCCTAGAAAGGACCACCCACTCTTTAGTGGCTTTCTGTCCATATGGAAAAATTAAAAAAATATTCTAGCCTTAACTTCTTTCTTTGCATTGGTTGGAGGTGGCTCCTTCACCTAGTCTTTATCCATTAAACAGAAGTCTAATAGTTGCTAATGCATCACATTGTAGTAGCATGATAATACCTTCTCAATTAGCGTATTCCTTGGAGACCTCTAAATAGTGCCTCGATTCATTACCAGCATCAAATGATCAATATGCCTAACCAAAGTTAGCTGTACGTTGGATATCTCCCTTGAATTATTAAGGTGCTTTGTTAGCTCTAAGGGAGTACTGCATATTTCTGAATAGGTTCTTGTCCACCCTGAATTTATCATGTAGTAATATCAGCTGTGATTGCAGAGTTCCATAACACTTATTGTTCTTTTAAGGAGCAGTTCTTAGATGACGATCAGAAATAATATTTCGGTGAGTAAAGGATTTGTTCTCTGTGGGCAGGAGAACTGGAATTAATTGGAAAGTCATTGGCTAGCATAACGTATTTCTGTGCCTTTATCCTGACAGCATCATGATTAATAGTAACCGTATGGAAGGAAAGTGCAGCTAATTTAGGGAAAGGGACTGGAATTCTCTGGAGACAATCTCTCACGGGTACCCACAGCATATCCCCCTACATCAGAGATGTTATTTTTCACATCTCTCATTTTCTCTCTTCTTCCTGGTGACCTTTTAATGTACTAACTGAAGCTAATCTTATGCATACAAGCAGCATATTGACTTGACATGTTGGTTACAGATAATTAATACTGCACCAGTTGGACATATTCTCAATTATGATTTCTTCTGGCCATGTAGATATCAAACTGACAAGCTTCCACCACAGACAAGAGTCTAAGAAGATGTATATAGGGATGCTAAATAGAAAAACCTTATATCAATAATATTACCAACCCCCCACCAGAAGCAACTGGGATCATGCTGTCTTCAAATACATATTTGACCTATATAATATATGCACAGTTAAAGGTTTAGGTAAATAGACATATCGTCTTTGTTAATTAAGTGAAGCTCTTGACATTAACAGAACATGGGAGGCGAGTCCACTTATCTGTCAACTAACAGAGAGAGTTGTTTACAGCAGAAGCACTTGCCCTACCGGATTTTCATTTCTACTAGTCGGTACCACTTACTGACCACATCTAAATGGACATCCATTTGCTTAGAAATATCATTTGCAAGTTAAATCTTTGCATGGTAAATCCAGCTATAATGTCATTCTCTGCAGAGCTGCCAGTGGTATGCATAGCACAGTGGACCACTTCTTATGACTTCCTCTGTGCCATAGAGTTGGGGAATCATTGCGTTTATTGGGGCTTATAGGCTCTTTATTGCAGTTGCTTCTGCTGATGATTCTGGCTTCCTGAAATAGCCCTTGCCCAGCTGAACTGGTGAAATTGAGAGCAGCCTGGTGCTATGTGTGTGTGTGTGTATCTCCAAGATCCACCATCCACTAGGCTGATCATATGTTTCTGTCTTCAGTGAGAACTCCTAGTGAATCTTCCAGGGGCAGCCTTCCTGTACATTTAGAGTTAAATCCATAAGGAACTGGAGACTATGCAATGGTTAAAGCTGCAAGGCTACAAGTAACTCAGCCAGCTTTTGCTTACCTTCTCTGTAGGAGAGGGGAGTGCTGAATGGAGGTAGATAGAGGAGACAGGAAACAGGACAGAGGGAATGTGACAGAATGAATGTGGCCAGGAAAGAGAGTGAGGTGAGAGAAAAGGGTGGTTAGGCAGGGAAGTGGATGGGGTAAGTAGGATGATGCAGGAGGGAGAGAGGCAGAATAAGAAAAAGACAAAACATGGCAGAATGGATACCCTTTAATCTCTTCCCCAGGTGCCAAAACATTCCCATCTGCATCTCTTTGAAACTAGATGTCTACCAGTTTCCAGTGGTTATTTGGCTTGGAGTTGGGTAACTTCCAGATTAAATCCCTTTGTGTTTATTGCCTTCTTCCCCCGATTCTTTTTTTTCAGGTTATGTGCAAAGTCATTGCTGCCAACTCCCCACATCTAACTGTTTCTAGTTTCAGCGACTGTTCGATATAACATGATGGTTCCCAACTGAAACTTGCTTCTTGAAATACCGCCCTCCTTCACCCCTGTTGTTTTGCAAGTTTCACATTTTTAAGTGACCTTCAGATCTGATCAATTAAGTGTCCCTGCTGGATAGTTCTCTCTGACATTGAACATGCTGCAGTGTGGCACTGTGCAATAAAAAGAGGAATTAACGGGCATTTAAATTCTGAAATTAATGGAGAGAGGTCTGAGTCGTCTGAACATCTGTTTCCAATGTTTTCAAGGGGGCCTTCAATTTTCTCTTGGTTTATAACCATGTAGTCATTATTCTTACTTGTGAGCTAGCAACGTCCTGTGTCTTGGAGCAGACACTGGGTGATGACAAAGCAGCCTAAATCATCTCATGGTATGTTTGTTTGTTTGGGGGCAATAGCAGGAGCAGCAGCATTTGGCAAATAATTTAACCACTTTGAACCTAGGAGTCTGCGTTACCTGAGCAGACTATCAGTCCATTGGGCGCAAAGTGTCAGCAGAGGATAATGCTTTTCCACAATGGATAGGGCAGGTTGGGCCAAGCTCAGGTCTGCGGCTCTCAGAGCAAATTCGGAGGAGTGTCAGAGAAAAATGTTCTTTACAAAAAATCATGTCTTCTCTTTCTTTTTAAACCCTGCCTGTGAATTTAATGCTCATGAAAGAGGTCAGTCCACCTGAAGTGGGGTTGGTGTTGCAAAAACTGCTTATTTCCTTTGGAGTTCAGTCCAATATACCTCAAAGGACAGGCATAACTCAGTAGACTTCTGGAAAAACAAGATTTATTGCAAGCAATAACGAGTCAGAAGGGGTTATCACCCAAACAACTGGCTCACCTCAATACATGTGTGAGGATATTTTATACCCCAGTGTTGATAAGGGAGGGGGACTTTCAATCCACTTACACAGGTGGGAACACTTAATGGCTATTACATCCATTGTTGGTATTAATCTATTTCATTTACCTGTCTGGTAAACAGGAGGTTCAAAACACTTAAGGGTACTCAGACACTATGATGCCTGTACAGCTGTGACAGGGTGAATGCAAGTTTAAAATGCATGTTAAACTAGGGGTCAATAGTATATATACAGGGAGTGAGATTATAAGTCTAAGGTCATTTTAAAATCATACTACAACATTTTAAGTTACATTTTCCTAACAATCATTGTCTTAACATTGGTGGGCAGTGAAAGGAGGGAGAGCAACTGTCCTGAAGACTGAAGTCCTCAATCCACAGGACAGAGAGAGCAAGGACAGAGACAATGCAGATTGTACAAACTGTCCTCCTGACACACCTTAACCCTGTGGTGATGGAACAACATCTAGTGGTGAGAGGCTAGTCCAGTTCCTTTGTGTTTCTGCCCAGACTGCCACCGGGTGCTAAACTGTGATTGATTCCCTGTCTGCGTGAAGTGAACTGGTGTGTTTTCTAGTAACCAAGCTACATTTACAAACTCAACCTTTCTCTCCAATGTAATAGTCCCTGAGTAAATAACCCTCTCATTGAGAGTTTGCTGCTCTGGCCCTCTATGTCCTTGTACTGTTATCCCTGAGTTTTTCTCTATTAGCCTCCCATGCAACCCAGCTTGTAGAAAAATGTATTCAATGAGTACATCACACCCACCCCTCTAGGCACTCACATGGAAATAGCCCAGAAATGTATCATGGGATGTTTTTAAACAACAAATCATATAATCCATGATAGCAGAGACTACAGTCCAGCCTGAGAGGGAGTTTGTGAAGGGACGGTGGGGGAGGAAATGGGCTTGTCCCCTTGCTATTGTTCTGTTACAGCTTATCAAGAAAGGCTGATTTAAATTAGGAATGCGAGTCCTTTCTAGGTGTGAAGACTAGTGAAATGGTGACATCACAAGACTCAAGAGAGTGAAAGTTGAGCAGCTTGGGAGGGATGGGATTTCTTCTTAGACTACCTAAAATGTTTGTAATTTTAGTTTTATTTTAAAACTGTTTTTACTAACACTTGACTTCAGTGATTGACCAACACTTTGAATAAAGGGAACTTTTGTTAAGGCTTTGACACCCTCCTGTCTTTCATTAGGATGCTATCCCTGAAACCTCCCAAACATCCTCCACCAAAACCAGAGTAGACTTAATGTTCCTGGTATTCCTAAAGAAAAAAACCAGCAGGAATTTTTTTAGAATAAATTAAACAAAATCAGGTTTAATTTTGTTAATCTCTTTCTACACTCTAAAGGAGTGAAAAAAGGATATAAACCAGTTTCTTAAGAGCCCTTTGTAGGTCTCCTTTAGAAAGTGACCATATTTCCCTATACTGAATATGGGACACCTGGTAAAATTACTCGTATTCAAGTGAGTTCAACGGCAATCAATTGTACAAACGTTCAAATTAACATCAAGTTGATGGAGCCCCTGTTAAAAAGAAATACTGCGTAGCTGGATTCTTTTTATTTACCTTCTTATCTTGAAGGCTTTAGGGTTCACATAGGGAGAGGTGACACACACCCCTACCCCCTGCACACACACACGGGGAGAAGTGACCCCCACACACACAGGGAGGGTGACCGATCAATCCAACCCTCCCTGTCCGGCTCTCTCCGCCCTCCGTGGTTGGCTGAGCCCCCGAGACAGACCCACCTCTCCTAGTATATGGCACTGTGGCAACACGGGGGTGGGCCGTGTAGGATCACATACCCCGCTCCCCAGATTTCTGCCAGGGGTTATACCAGAATGTGGCCAGCAACAGCCTTCTGGTTTTGGGGGCGGGGGAGAAAGGGATGGGAGCTGCTTCCAGCTGCAAGGAAGGAGACAGGGGAAGGGATGACCTGGCCGGTGTCTTTGCAGAGCTCATCTCTTCCCCTCCCTTCCCATGTGGCCAAAAGGGCTTGTCCTTTTCTGTCCGCAGTGTAGAAAGGTAGCTAACACCTCCAGGCTGTTGCTGGCCCCCACCCACCAGCCACCGCCTGTCCCGCAGCTACAGCACGGGCAAGCAGGGGTTAAGCCCTAAGGATGCATTGTGCACCAGGGCCCAGGGAACCTGACTACAGAGGCTTCAGCGAACCTGACCAGAGGGGTGGCTCAGCAGAGGAGGGTGCCCTGGAGACAGAGCAGCCCCATGCTGCAGGGCAGGGCAGGACAGAAGGTGGAGGTGCGGGGAGGCACAGGTGAAGAGTGTGCCAAGCCCCTGCCCTGGGGGCTGCCGTGGAGCCTGCAGGTTCAGGGTGTGAACAGGCTGGAAATCGCTTATTTCCCCCCCCACACACACACACACCCTCCCACCACTCCAGAGCTTAGCTGATGGGCGGAGAGGCTTCCCTGTGCCGGTGCTCTGATGGGTTTGGGGCTGGAGGATCTTCTGCATTCCCAGGGCACCAGCCCAGCCAGAGGCAGTGGGGGAAGGACGGAGCCTGCTGGCCTGGATGCTGGTGAGTGAATGCTCTGACCATGGGCTGGTTCTCTGCACAGCACTGGGAGCTGGCCCCACACACTGCATCTTTGCCCCACCCCCAGCTGTAGGCGGGTGGGTGACAAGCAGGGATCCAGCAGGAGCAGGACGCGCCAGTACTTATGTGGGGGAGACAGAAAATATGAGACAATTTGTCCGTTTTTAATGAAACGTCAGGACACCTGCAGAAGGGCTTAAATACAGAACTGTCCCTTTAAAAACAGGATGTCTGGTCACCCTACCTTTACAGCTATAAGGACTACTGTGAAAATGTGATGACTGTTAAGTCGCTGTTTAAAAAAAAGGCTATATGAAGGGAGCAGTTTAATTCCACACGCATAAAGCTAAACCTGAAATATTCTTCATCTTTCCTTATTTTGAACAATTTTGTATACAAGCATCAAAACACAAGGCAACCCTAAATACTATTGTTCCTCAACTGCAGCATGCAAAACTCCTTTGTTTTAATAATAATTACAGACTCCAACAAGGAGAGAGTGTATGAGCTGGAAAACCTCATTAGAATGGAATGGACAAAGGACGACGTTTGAAATCTGTGCATTTCCAGGGTCCTTGCTGTGCCTCCTATAAAAGTTAATTGTCCATAATGACTCCTCTGATTTTAACTCTCATGCAGGGAAGGTTTTGAAGAGTCTAGTCAAGAACAGTGCACCAAGTGGCTGCTGTAGGATTCTATTATAGCAGCCAGACAGCAGAATCTGGCCTTTTGGAAGTAACATGTCCAGGGAAACAGATGGACGTACAGCGATGTGGATTATTTAAACCAGCATAAGAACAGAGCTTCCTGTGCGTCTCTTTGGGACTTTAAAAGCCTGCTAAGAGAGTAGTTTATTCAGATTCAACACCCATTGCTGATTTAGTGCTTCTTGCAGTAGCTTCTATCTCTGAAAATCCATTAGTTCACTGGCTTTAATAATCTCATGAAAGGTAATGAAGCATTTTAGGCTTTCTGTCAAGCTGGGTCACATAGCATGGGTAGGGTGGTCATGGTGCAAGGGTTTAAGAAAATCTCACTCAACTTTTCCAAGATTAAACTACTGTTGCAGCAAATCAGTGCAGACATTTAGAAGCAGCTGTGGTTCAAACGATTTACTCAGCTGAAAACACTCTTTTCCTTCTAGGGCCCTGACTCCCTGTGTTCAGTTTGACTGCATTCTTACTAATCATCAGGGTGATGTAATTTAAATCAAAGCGATTTAAATCTCCAATTTTAATTATGATTTAAATCAGCAAGCAGGAAACCCTGATTTACATAATTGATTTAAATCGTGTTTTGTATATATATTTATAATAATTGTCCTAAAGAATTTGCAGTGGTTGGCAACCATTAAAACATGTTGATTTGAAACTAAATACACCAAATTTTGGGCTTCTTTTTTGCTAAGTAGGAGGATACATTAAAGTTATACACATTTATTTAAGCAATTATAGAGCTTAGCTTTTTACTAATGTATTCAATTTTTTACTTGTGATTTATATGGTTTTTAAAATCTGTTTTTTTAAAACATCAATTTGCGTCCACCCTACTAATGAGCATGGAGTAGGAAGTAACACTCCTTGAAGATATTAAGAGGCCAATTTTTCAAGATGAGGTCAAAATGTGTGTTGCCACCAGCAGACCGTTCAATGCAAAGGTGTCTCTGCTTCCAGCCTTTCTCGTTTTCAGCCCTTGGGCATGAGAATGAAGAGCTGACCACATTTTCAATCCCAGGTCCAACTCCTTTTCAAAACATTTAGTCCCTGAATGACTTTCCTGGGGAGTTAGTAAAATCAAACCCTGGCCTTTCTAAAATCTTGAACTGAGGTAGCACAGGAATGCTCAGTGTAAATGAAAGGGGGCTTCTGAACGTATCAGTCTCCTCCCCGTTCAGCTGGGCAGTTCTGGATGCAGGTTTTATCTTCTCCCCAGTCAGAATCAAAACATAACAACAGCTTCAGAGGCTTTAAAATGCCTGAGGCCAAAAGGCTGTCATTAGACATCCCTCTGCTCCCAATCATCAAACACTGATTCCTGTGTATACGCTAAATTACAGTTCGGTGACAGCTAGATTCACCATAAAAATGTTGGAAACCTTATGCAGTTTAGCAAATAACAGGCAGAGACTAAGAAATCAACATGTCACACAAATGTCTTCTTGTCGTGTCGCTGCTTTAACAGGCTCTGTTGTGTTTAGTTGCTGGGTTAGTGTCACCCTTAAAAATGGCTTGTCCCTCAGGCTGCTGCCACTTCTAAATTAATAACAACAAACAAACTACTTCTGTCCCCAACTCTTCTCAAATCATTCACTGCCGTGGCTTGTTTAACATGGCCACAGCTGTATCTGAAGAGTCCAGGCTTGTGATAAGGATCAGTTTTGAGCTTTTTCCCTTTTAAACAAGCTACCCAAGAAAATGTAATTTACACACAGCAAACTTTGATTGCACTAAGTATTTAAGTCCATCAAGTTCCCAGTGACACTTCCTGTCTGCAAGTTTCAGATAAAGACAGGGAGCTAAAATAGCTTAATGGATTAAAGCAATTGCCTTTGCCATCTAGACACCTAGGTTAGAATCGGATTTCGGATCACTAGTGAATTTGTTAATTTTCTTTGCGAGGGAAGGGGAGGTAAAATGAGTTGTGTGGATTACCCCTGCTGCCTTAGCAGCCTGGACTTCAGCCTTTCTGGCTGAAGGATGAGGTGCCGTGTCATCTGTGTCTCTGGGTGAGGGTGTAGGTAATGAATATGACCTTATTGAATCACAGCTTCTCACACACTAGGCATGTGGGCTGCTGATGAAAGGGGTCACCATCCTTCACATTTCTAGCCATAAATCTTTCACCTGTCAGGAGCTAAATTCAATCCTTCCCTTTAACAGGATTAAGAAAGTTACAGGGGAAGAAAGCCAGGTTTTTTATATATAATATGAGCTTCATATCGAGGGGACTATATTCTGACCTGCTTTACACTATGTACAGTCCCATTGATGTCTATACTGTAGAGCACACATTATATGCTTATTAACTCATCTATATAGCTGGGAGCAAAATACCTGTCCAGCAATGATTTGTAGGTTTAGTGATGAGGAACAAAAACCAGGGGAACTTCCCTCCCTCCATTCACATCTCAGTGATGAGCAATGCTCCTCTCACAGCCGCATTCTGGGAGTAGCAGTAGTATTTGTCATGCTGCCTGGAGTGCTTCAAGACTGTGAGTGCCAACTCCTAGACGGACTGTCAAAAAGCAGGGCAGACGCCCCAAACGGGTGGCATGTTCTATGATTAGATTTCACCGACCCAGTAACAAGTGTGAACTCCTGCAGTACTATAACAGTCTTACCATGGCAACACAAGCAGTCCCCTTGGGCTCTCCCCGGCAAGCTGGACATTGTGATCAAGGGTCACTTACACCAAAAAAATAATAATCACAAAATATTCAGATTGTTCCCAGTCCCAAAAGACCAGTCATTTACCCCAGATCAGTTAGTACCTAGATCTCACACCAACGATAACGCTGGTGGCCAATCCTATAGTAACCTAACAAAAAGGAAATGAGAGTGTTCTCTACAGGTTAAACACAAATGAGTTACAGTCTGTGGTTACAGAAGATGACAGAAATGTAGTAATCTGTCTAGTGAATGTCTAACTCAGGTTGACCCTGTGGATCTCTGCTTATGTTTCTTATTTCCAGCCCTTATGAGAGTCCAAACAGCAAAGAGATAACTATTTTGTCTTGTGAGCATATTTATATAACCTTCCCTCGTAAGTCAAACCAATGGGATGCGCACACCTGCACGTAACTTCTTCATGGGTGGATGGGGCAATCAGCAAAGTTTTTGTCCTACAATGGTTCATTTAGTTGTCATAGTCCTTCTTGATGGGAGAGGGAACCACTCTTCCTGCCTAGAGCCACAAAATCAGAGCAGGCCTTTTTCACAATTATAAAGCAAAACTTTCTAGTGCAGGATACAGACATTATAAGTAAGATTAATGCAGGCAGCAATTTACAAGCACTTTATAGAATCTAACCACTAACCACATCCTTACACATCTTACACCTATCTCAAGCAATACTAATATATAAGTGAGGTGGTCTGGTTTCCAGCTATGAGTTTGTTAGTGCTCAGCTGATACCTGCAGACTGGGCAAGAGATGGCATCTGGTCTAACAACGTCACAATATTATTTATTATTTGTGTTCTGGTTGCATTTAGGATCCAGGTCATGCAGGGCACCCTGTTGTGTTAGGTGCTGTACAGACACATGACCAAGACACTCCCTTCCTTAGAAAGAGCTTACAGTCTACTGTCAGTCAGGACGCGACAGGCAGCCAAACCATAGAGATTGGAGATAATTTTCTCCTCTGTTTACTGGCTTCCTAGCCAGAGCCTCTCTGGGTCTCTCCTCCTCTACTCACCTTTGCTGAGAAGCTATTGAATGTTTCAAGCCTGGATATGATTTTTGTTTTCTGGTGTGGGTAGTTTGGCTTCTGCATTGCGCTCTTCAACAAGGTAGAAAGATCTTTTAAGAATTATGTGTGATAGTGTCTGTGTATGCGCACATGTGAAATTATTGATATGAACCTATCTGTACCCTGACATGCACTTTGTGGAGCCCTGGGTTAATAAATGAGATTCTACAGGGTGTAAAGGCAGCCAATGTTTGATCCACAAAGATTCCCAAAGTACTTTACAAACTCTCCACACCCACACACCCACCCGCCCACCCGCACACCATGCACTTCATCATCAGCTAAAAGGTCCTTCCAGGCTGAAACACAGCACCTCTTTAGCAGTAACTACACTTCCCAACAGTGGAGACAGAGTGACAAACACAGAATCCTGTTGAAACTGCCACTGGATTGCAAGTGTGAGTGAATCAGGGTAATGGCAATGGGATGTGTAGCCTCTAAGAAATCAGGCTGAATGCAGCTCAACCAATAGTTGTCACCATCTGACTGCAGTTTTGTAGCCTCTGTGAAATGAAAGAGTTGAAGTCAGTCCAAGTCCCGCAGGACAGGTGTTCACTAGGTATCCTCCTTTTGCAGTCAAAAGGGGTAGTGCATTGATGGGCAGGCCAGCCGAAATATCCTCTCTCCCTAGAAGAAAGCCCATCTGGCTCAGGATTGAAACACCTTGGTGGGGAAGTTTGCACTGCTAGTGCACATGCTGTAACTGTTCTGCAAAATTTTTAATCATGAGCAGACAAATAAAAAAAAAAGACATTAAACGGGCAAGATTCCCATCAGGATACAAAACGTCTTTGATGGTGAAAGCACCAGTAATGTACTTTCCATTAAGATGCTGAAGCTTTTCAGCTGTTTGAAGGCTGACAGTAACTGTTTTCCAAGCAATGAGCCCTATGTGTGTAAAAATATTGTAGGTAATGGAAAGGTTAGAAAGAAAAAGTCCAGCCATCATCAATCTATATAGACAATCGATGCCACAGTCACTGCATCTGGATACATGTTACCAGGAACATTCCATAAAGCTGAGGAGAACTTTGAGGAATTGCTGCTGTTGTTTTTACAGTTTTTATCTGCCAGCTTTAACAATGAGTGGGAGAGAGAAATAATTAAAGAGGAAGATGAGGGCAAATGAGACAATGACTGTGTTCTAGAAAGCCTGGGATAGCAAAGATGAAATCTTAGAGGGAACTCCCAGCTTTCCACTTTCAGGCTTAGAACTTCCAACTCTGTCACCTGCTTTCTTTTGTCCATCCTGGAGCTGTATTATAATTTTAAAAATGACCTTATTACATGCATCTGAGGAATGGTCTTGCATGTGTTTGAGAATCAACCTTTCACTAGCTTGGCCCTCACCCCTGCAGGGGTCTGAAGTGCTGGGTAGAATGTATCTACAGGGGCCATTGACCAACTCCTGAAATGCAGCCACTCCCAGGGTGGAGCGCTACAATCTTTCTGTGACAGCGACAGTATGCAGGAGTTTTCTTGAGGGGATATGACAAATAACTTCTCTGTCTAGGCGGCAAAATTATCCCTCCTGGGATTTGGCCAAGATGGCTCCATTAAGACTCAGCTTTTGCAAATGGATTATTTTTAATGCGAGAGTCAAAAGTGCAGGATTGAAGATAGTAGTAAGGACGTATCCATCCTTTTTTAACCTCTGTAGACAGAGGCTGATCCCATATTCCCAGCTGGAAGTTATCCATTCAGGGCCAATGCTTCAAACTAATGATGCATTCAGTATATCTGCATTACAGTGGAAACCCTACAGAAATACTTGTCACAATCACAGTTAATCCCATATTAGTTAAATATGATTTAATAATGAATTGCAATGGTACATAGCCAGGATCATCCCAGGGCTTTAAAATGCTGGCTGCTAAAATATTCAGTCCATCATCATAAGCAAGATGACCATTACACTCTTTTCACATGTTCTTCCTATTGCCATTTCCTGCAGTTCCCTGATTTGTCCTCCTTTTCACCCAGGTCTTTCCTGCACAAAAGCTGCTTAAAGTGTGATTGTAGTCAAAAAATGATAATAAAACTGCCGTTGCAGGGGTTCCATCTTTATTCTCTTGCAGTGATTTCCATAGTAAATCTAGCCAAAGCTACAAACTGCCCCGACATCTAAAAATCAAGCTGCTGTTCTTTCTGCCTCATACTCAGTAGAATAAAGATTCTTCAATTAGAAGCTTAATCCTTCTTCTGATGATGCAATGAGGCTAGGGCTGCCAACCCTCCAAGGCTGGCCTGGAGTCTCCCAGAATCGGCATCGATCTCCCAGTGACTATTGAAAGTAATCCGGGAGATTTTAGTAAAATTCCATTATGTTATGTTAGGGGTGTGAAGGGGTGCACTCACCCTGCATTGGACGGGGAGGGGTTAATGCCACACTGTGCGCTGAGGAGGCCATGACTCCACCTTCCTATTGGGCATGCTCCAGCTGTACCAGTCTGGAGGAGATGCCAGCAATGAAGGACGTGTGCCAGGACTCCTGCTGAGGATGGCCTCCAGCCTGCACCAATGGGGAGTGGAGACTTAGGCCAAGTCTACATTACCTGTCGGATCAGGTAGTGTAGACTTATCGTGTCTAGTGTAGATGCGATAAATCTATCCCCGAGTGCTCTCCCTGTTGACTCCGGAACTCCACCGCTGCAAGAGGCAGAAGAGGAGTCAACGGGGGAGCAGCAGCGGTTCACTAGCCACTGTGAGGACGCCGAGGTAAGTTGACCTATAATACATCAACTTAAGCTATGCTATTCGAGCAGCCGAAGTTGCGTATCTTAGGTCGACTCCCTTAAAGTGTAGACCTGGCCTTAGACCACAACCATAGACCCCAGCAACCCACAGAGCCCCAGAGAGTAGCCAGCACTAGGAGATCCCAATCCCTCCTGGACTAGAACACCCAAGATTATGGTAGGAAGTGACCCAGGGCGGTGTTGGAGAGATATTTCCCACCGAGGTAAGCTTGGCATATTTTGGTGGGTCTCCCTGCTGAGTTGGTAGCTGGTTGTACCACCACTACTAGGGCCATGGGTTGGGAACCAGTGGAATAGGGTGGGTCTGAACCCTCCTACCAGAAATAGTCAGCACTCCCACACCCTGACAAGGTGTCACATGAGGATTTTGTCCTTAATTCCTTCTTCCTCCTCATAACTGCTCTCTAAGTGTGTGTAAAGTTCTTTGAGATCCTAGGGCAAAAAGCTGCTATGTAAATATCCCATTAGTATTATTAGATTGCAAATAAATGTCTCTTACCCCAGTTTCATTAGTTAGGATGTCACTTTTCAGGTGGAAACAGACTAGAGCCATGAATCATCTCATTATTTAGCTAACAAAATGGAAAATACTGGCAATTAATGGGTTAAGAGAGTAAGGGTGACAATTTATAAGTATTTATAAATTGATGTGGTACCCTGAGGGCAACACTATTTGTAATAAAGTGTGTCTCATAAACAGATCTGGCTCTGTGCTACAGTCCTGCGAAGCAAAGTGGAGCTGATCTCTCCCAAATTAACTGTAGATGAGACTGACACCCTCTAACACAAATAGAGAGACCCTCAGGGCTGCACTTACATTAATGATAGCGCACTGGGAAATGATGTGGAAATGCAGGAATAAAGGATGCTTTCTCATCCATGGTGCAAATTTAAAGAGGGACCTGAAGACTGAGGGAAACTTTCATGTAAAGGAGATGAGAACAATAAAACTCTCATTTACTAATTAGTAAACAATTGGTGTGGAAAGGTTTGCACCTTCCTAGCTCTCCTCCTTTCCTGCTGCAAATTCAAAATCCTGATTTTTCCGGAGACGCACAGCTTCCAGAGGGTGCCATCTTGAAGCACAGTATTACAATGTCATGGCAGGACCCAGAAAAAAATGAAACTGGGCTGGAAGCGGAAAAACGGTTTTTATCAAAACACATAAAGCCTGTGTCGGATCTAGTGTCTTCCACAGGAGAGCAGGTGCTCGGATCCTCATGAGGTGACTGCATGTTGGTGTTCTGGGGATAGTGGGAAGCCACCAAAGGAAGGAAGAAGATGGTGGAGAGGCAGCAGGAGAAGGAAGCTCAAGAGAGCTTTGGAAGCATACAGTCACATGATGGAAACGGTGACAGAGACACCAGCAGCAGCAGCTCCCAGGCCACAGATGGGAATACTATTGCACTCCAGCCTCACAAGTCCAACAACACTTCAACCTTCCAAACCTGATGCCTCCTCCCCATCCTGGAATCTCAGAACTTCTTCCCACCAGTACGGCCTGGAAAGAGACAAGATCTGTCCCCTGATTTGACCCATCAGCTGCAAGCAAGCAGCAGAGCTGACATTTAAATGCCACTTTTGTTCCAGCTTGCACAGCCCCAGAAGTGTTTTGCATGGTTGTTTTCCTAATGGTGCCTGCATAAAAAGCCCGGGAACAGAGTTCAATACATGCTTCATTTTATTACATACAGCCATGAATGCCAGACATTGAATGCCGGGGCTCACAGTGAGTTGAGGAAAATGCCCAGCCTCAGCATCCCATGTGTTCTCCCAGCTTTCCCAAACCACAGGGAGCACAAGGCAAGCAGCCATGACTAGGGATGTACTCCAAGTCCATGCCATTTCGCTTCAGGAGGAATTGCCATGTCCCCTTCAGTCTCCCAGACACGCACTGTCCGTATCACATCACCAAGGTGATATTAAAATTGCCCTTTGTTGACATCTTCCTGATATGGCTATGGCTGCATTAGCCAGAGTAGGCTGGGTTGCCAAGAATCACAGCTGGTGCAGAAACACCACATATTTTCTCTGATGTGTTGGGGGAACAGAATCCCCGGTTGTCTCTCCCTTCACAGGATGGAATCCTTTAATGTCCTGGCATTATGAATCTCACCAGGTCAGCCAACGGTTGCATCCATAACGCACCATCTGCGATCCACCAGAGCAGAGTAAGAATTTTGGTTGTAGAGCTCCACGGCCGGAGTGTGAGGGCAAAGAACTGGGAAGGACGTTTGTCAATTGACCCTGCACAATTTGGAGAATTCTGGCATTGTTCAGAACCCCCCATTATTTCAGGAACATGGCTCACAAAGGTCAGCAGCACTTGCTTCATGCTTTGCCCACACCCAGTACATCTCTGGATGCTGCTACAATCTCCGCTCTGTTCTTAGGCATCACCATCAAGAAAATGGAAGATGCAGCTACCTGAAGGGCTAGTAAAGTCTCAGTGATGCAAAATGGCCACTATGGCCCTTGAGCATTATTATTATTTATTTGACATTCATATTGTGGTAACACCTAGAGACCTCACCGTGGGGGTGAAGAGGAAGGGTTGGGAGGGGTTGTACAACTACCCAGTAAATGGCAGATTTTGGAGGCAAAAGATTATAAATTTTGCCAAAGAAATCCCACTTGAGGAGGGAGCTGCAAACATTCCCATTGGCCTTGTGTAACACCCACAGACCCCTCTCCTTAGTGGCTGAGATTGAACCTGGGACCTCTGGAACTAAATACATAAGCTGCTACTGCATGAGCTAAGAGCTGTTTTGCCCTTAGCTATACCTATAGCAGACTCATTAATATCTCTCTCTGAGTGGTCTAGGACCTAGGTGACACTAGAGAGCAGAGAAGACCCCAAATCGGAGGAGTGTGGTTTACACTTGCTGCTGGGTCACAATGGGATATCTGCCCAGAATGTATTCTTAAAGATGTGATTAGCCAAAGATCCAGGCGTGGATGTGAAAACACATTTATGATGGCATAGAAGGTGGTGTGTCAACACAAATGGAACTTTGTAACTTGTAATGTAACTGGTCACATCCCTAACTGGTTAGAAAAACTTGTCTCTCACTGTTGGATGACTTGGGATTTATGCCCATATTATAATCATACAAAATCAAAAGGCCTGGCTATGTTTAAAAACCCTGACAGCATTACCCCAAATTGGCCCAGCATTACCCCAAATTGGCCCATTGCACCCTTAGGGGTACGTCTAGAGACTATTTTCATTTAATTTTGCTTTTATTCCATGCAATGGTGTGTCTCTTTAAGGCTGGCTCTTAAACTGCAAACCCAAGCACTGCTGGAAGGATCAATCAGTAGAGCTTTTTCAGAATCTGAAGCAGGCTGCTGGAGCTCTGCTAATAAAACATTCTTGCACTTGTGCCTTTGTGTAGGTGTTTGTATGTGGATTTACTTCCCACAAGATTATATATTATGTAACTAATCAGCAAAGAAACACCAGCTGGATGTTTGAATTTACACACAGTACTGTGTTGCCAAATAATATCACCATGTGACCATGACTTTAATAATACTGAGTGCTTTACTCATTCACGCCCTGTACCAATATTAACTAATCTTCATCTCACCTCTGCTGGGTACTAAATCATTACTATCCTTGTTTTACATTTGGCTAAACTAAAGCACAGAGAGGTGCTGCATAACAAGGCAGTGGTAAAACTAGGATTAGCACTGAAAACTCCTAACTGCAGGCCCTGGGCTTGTTCCTCTAAAGCAGCGGTGTCCAATAGAAATTCAATGCTAGCCACACTTGTGGTTTTGGATTTTTCTTGTTTGCCATGTTATAAAAAAGGATTAAAAACATACTAAAAACATACTACATACTACTACCATAACCCTGAAATCTAGTATATAATCATACTGTCAGCACATCTTAACTCAGCCTCCAGATTTCACTTGGATTTTATAAAATTTACTGCAGAAAACATGGATTCACATTGCTCATGCATTAGCCACAATTCAATAGCCTATTCGCCACATGTGCTTAGTGGCAAATGTATTGGACACCGCTGCTCTAGAGCCCGTTGCCTTATATTTCAGACATGCACATGTTGTTTAAATTTGTTCCTCTCTTTAAATCAAAGAGGGCCTTTATGTTCATGCTTCACTAACTAGCCCATTATGTTTTTTATTGTTCCTATAATCTACTTTGTATTTTTTCGTTATCAACGGTAATGCAATGAATACATCAAATGAAAAAAACGGAGTCTAGTTATTGATTTGTTTTTAGCTAAAATCGAATGTGCCACATATATTCTAGGCGTACAGCGTGAAGTTTGTATACTACAGTTATAAAAGCAATGAAAGGAATAATTAAAGTAAATACATCATAGCCACCTTTTCAAACCACTTGAACTGGGATGTTATACACATAAAATGCTGATAGTCCTTCTGGCAAACTTTTAATACAGTCATTTGGTTTGCACTTTAAATGCCTGCCATCTTTCAACCCCAGAGGTAAATTAATCTCAGTGGGATTGCTGAGTAATTAAGAAAAAGTGTCTCTAATGGCCTTGCTTCATGGAGGGGGTGAAATAACACCAGGTTATTCAGCTGATGATCCAACATCCTTGCATTTAAAAAAAAAATTGCAAACCCCCCCGGGCCCCGCCCCAAGGCATGTCATTGTTATGCTACATGGCATATACTGGATTTCAAATAACTCAGTATTACCTGTATCATGATTTTATAAATTTCCGTTCAAAATGTAAAATAGTATAAATTCTCAGATTGACTTTTGTGCTATCCACAGAGCACAAGTGTGATGGCCTACAGAATGCAGGTCAAACCTCATCTGGTTTTTGTGAATTGAGGTCAATAGCCGGATGGGGATATCTCAATGGCAGTGGGTAACAGTGATGAGCTGTTTGTTCTGTTGCCAATGGATACTGATGGGTTTAAATTTTAAGATGGGCCCAGATCATGAAGGGCTTGATATAAATTATTAAAACTGTCTATAAATTATAGTTTACTAGATACAGGGTGCTCAAATACTCTGGCGATAAGCATGGTATAAAAACCTAGACAGATAACCAGGAACAAACAAACAGTCCCATATGAATTACTGAATGACTATGTGATATGGTAATGTTAGTATCTATGCAGTGTTACACCTAGTGCTATCTCTTACCAAGTACATTGTAGACTGTGGCTAAGGGCATATCTACACTGTAATTATAGAGTGTGACATCAGTTCAAGATGACATACTCAAGCTAGCTTTAATCTAGCTAACTCATATCCCAGAACAGTGCAGCCATGGCAGCGTGAGCTTCCCTGCAGGTCCACCTGGGTAACTACTTCCAGGACAGGTCTGTACTGAAGCATGCTCTGCCGTGGTTTCACTGAGCCAGGACTCAAACTAGCGACATTAAAGATAGTTTGGGTTTGTCATCTGAAGATGCAGTCACACCCTGTGAGTGCAGTAGAGACATAGCAGTGAAGATCGGGGTATTTGTACACCAAGATAGCCATCTCAAGTGAACTATCTTGATTTAAAATCCTAGTGAAGACAAGGTAGTTTGTACCTCATTGTAGCATAGTAGAGATAAACCCCACATGGGGGGCATAAACCCCTCATAGGGGGCATTGACCTTGACTAGCAACATGGAGGCAAAAACTGTGGTACCTTGTCTCCATTAGGATTTCATTTCAAGATAGCTATCTCGATGCAAAAATACACCTCTTTGAGCCATGAAGACATTGCCTGTAGCAATTGCCAGAGCACTGAATAAAGACATTGCCAGAGCACTGAATAAAGGTCTGAATATTACAGGACCAACACGATCATATCACAGAGACAAAACTAGTCACCCTTTCAAGAGTAGTCAGCCAGTTTCTGGGACACAGACATTTGATTAGGAGATTCACAGCAAATTAGAACTATCTTCCCTTTGAATGACTCTTTTAAACTATTCCCACTATTGTTGGGTAAGGGATGATTGCAGGAGTGGTTCATTTTTGTATTTAAAAAACTGTCGAGAGCTGGAGACAGAAGCTCCTTCTTACTGGTGGTGTATCTCAAAATAAACGAGTTGTATTTCAAAAGAGAGAAAGAAAAGCAATAGGATCTTTCCAATAGCCCTGCTCCAAATAAAGTCTGTAACATGTCATACCCATTAAACTGACCTCCTCACTGAAATCCAGGTCATACTATGGCCTTTAGTGATTATTCTTGTGGTATCACCTGGAACACACTATATTTTTAATGTATTAGGGCTAACCTGAGCAAACCTTATGTTGGTGAGCAGATACTTGCATGAATAGTTCCACTGAGATTTGTGCTCAACAAGGTGAGTAAAGATTGTACAATCTAGCCCTTAGGAAGTAATGCTTGAGTGAAAATGTAAACTCAGGTTTGTAATACAGCCTTGCAATGTCAAATTACTCTTTGCTACCAACCAAAGAACTGACAGTGTTTGCAGATAGGGCAAGATGGGATCTGCTGTATTACTGCAGATGGAATAAATAGGTCGAAGGTGCTAACATAATCCGGTCTCTGTCCAACATTAAACAGTAAAACAAGATCTGGGGTTGGTATACAGAGACCATAGCATGTTTACCGCTGCAAACACACTGTTAAAAATCCATTTAGCCTTTTATTAAAGAGTCAGAGAAGAAAGAAACAAAACTGGCTAACGTGTTTGAAATGTGAAGTATTAAGTATGGCTTTTGCTTTAAAAGTATCTCTTGTTCCCTTTCCCTGTAGAAGGAAAAACCCTCTTGTTTGACAGTCTCTTAGATGGTATCAAAGATGGCACTGACCGTCCTTTTGGGGAAAGGTGGATCTGTTGTTGGTGCTGCTGTTAAAGATCTAATCACATTTCATCTCAGGTAGTATTTGGGATTCAGATGGAGCTGGTAGGGGTGGAGTGATCACCTGGGACCCTCTTTTGTCCCTGGGTCAGGACATCTGCCAGTATTAGGACAAAGACCTATTGTCCCAGGAGATGGGGGGGATGGCAGCCATGACCGTGAAGCTCGTTCCAGTATCCTCCCTTTGCTCTTCTGTATTTTCTTCCCAAAGTCTCTTTCTCTAAGGACCCACAAAGGGAATGGTGGGTGATATAGCCCATCCCCTCATTATTTTGTGCACCAATTAGGCCAAACAGCCAACTCATCAATTTTGGTTCATTAATTTCCAGTTCCACTGCTTCTGTTTTTATCAACCGTTATTTTATAACATCATCCTTGAGTTACATCAGGAGGCTTCTTTGTTTAGATAATTCAATTTTTCTGTTTCTCTTTCCTACCATTTCCCATCAATATTTGTTGTTATAGGCTACTGTGACGTTTTATGAACTTTTATATGCATTTTAAAATTGAGCTCACAGTAAGGGTAAATTTGTAGGCCTAGTTATTACAACAGATCTTGCGGATGCTGCAGAGAGCTGATGAGATGACTTTTGAGGAAATCTTTGATTTCTCTCTCTCCCTTACCTCATATATCCAGATCATAGCCTCACACCTTCTCCTCTACAGCATATCTGAAAGCCACACAGTCTTTTTCTTCTGTCCACACAGCTAACACTCTCAGTCACACCCTCCTCATCTCCTGTGTTGATTACTACATCCTCCCGCTCCTCTCTGACATCCTGCATCATTCCCACCGTTCAAGTCCATACAACACTCAGCTGCTAAGATCAGCTGCCGCTCTGATCATATCTGAAGCATTATCTTTCCACTTAAAATGCAAAGACACCATAAACAGATTGGAACAGTGATACTACTAAGATAACCTTCTGTAGATTGTCTGACCTTGGCACTCGTGCAGTAAGCCAGTTGTGGCAAAATATCTTAAAGTGCATCCTAGACATTGTGAGCTATTTGTGGGACATGAGGAACCTGCTGTCGAGAGACTAGTTTTCACATGTAGTTAAGAAAGCAGGGTAGCTGCAGGGCATAACCCTGTGTAAGCTATATGTCCTTCACTAAAATTGGCTGGCCTATGAGTGCAGTATCAATCAGTTTCCTCCACTAACATCAACATAACTGAAAAGGTACATTAGACTAAAGCGTAGCCCATGAATTTTCACACTGCACTTTCACATCTCTCTTCTCCTCTCATGACCCTGAACAGGTGAAATAAGTGCATTGGTGTCAAACTCTGACATCAGAAACTTGCATTCAAATCCTACTGACTTAAAGGGATGCTGCACACATGTGTTTGAGAGCACAATGTGGCTCTTAAACTAGCAATGGGGCTCTATTCCATTTTCTGTATGGAAAAAGGGGCCATGCCACATGGGTAAGGCAGAAATGCAGCTAACATCATTACAAATGAGAAGAGATGAGGAACGAATAATTGAGAAATTTGGGATAGTAATAATGCCACCTCACGCTTATTTAGCCCCAGTCTGGTTTACTCTACACCATGTTTGTGCCAGTGTAACTCCATTGACTTCAGTGGATTTAGTCCTGATTCTCATTGTGTAACTGAGATCAGAATGAGGCTCTGTGTGTTCAAAGTGCCGTGGGAACATTAGCTGAGTCAAAGGAGTGTGGATTCTTGGAGGAGGAAGGGGATTAGATAATAAAGTGTGTTTTGATTACAAGTGATCTTTCCTTCCAGACAAGAACCACTTTTGTATTGTCTCTGGCATAGCTGGGTTTAACTTGAACTTGCTAGAGGATTTATTATCTGAAAAATACCATTGGGAGCCAAGCTGCTTTGGTGCATGTGGATGGGAAGGAGCACAATGGTAGCAAGCAGTCACATAGTAATTATGATAACAACATGTGGCACATCAATAATACCTCCCATCCAAGAGTCTGAGAGCTTAGCGGACACTTTAATTAAGATTCAGCAACATCCCCATGAAGTAGGTATTATTATGTCCATTTTGCCAATGGGTAAACTGAGACACAGCGAGGTTAAATGACTTAGTCAAGGTCAGTGGCAGAGATTACAACCTAGGATTCTGATTGTAACATAACCTGAGATGCTCTCTCACCATCTCCTCGTAAGTCATGTGCCCCAGCCCCCAATCATTTTTGTTGCCTTCCACTGGACTCTTTCCAATTTTTCCGTATCCTTCTTGTAGTGTGGGACCCAAAACTGAACACAGTACTCAAAATGATTTGGAGGAAGGGGTAAACAGTGAGGTGGCTAAGTTTGCAGATGATACTAAACTACTCAAGATAGCTAAGACCAAAGCAGACTGTGAAGAACTTAAAAAAGATCTCACAAAACTAAGTGATTGGGCAACAAAATGGCAAATGAAATTTAATGTGGTGTGATAGACCCAGGCCAGCTGGATACAGCAGAGTAGCAGAAGGCAGATATTCCGGACACTGGATCAACAGTTTTCTGTTCCCTGACTGAGCAGAGCAGGGACTGCTTTAGGCTAATGAGAATTAGCCAATTAACTGGCTCCAATTAACCTGCAAAGAGTCAGGTGAGGCCATGGAGCTAATTGACCACCTGACTCTAATTAAGGCCTCTCTGATACTATAAAAAGGGCTCACTTCAGTGAAGCAGAGGAGAGCCAGAGCCAGAGGAGAGGACATGCCACTGAAGGGCTGGATACAGAAGACACACTCAAGTTATTGGTAAGGGAGAAGCAGGAGAGCTGTGGGGAAGTGACCCAGGGAAAAATAGCAACTCTGCCAGTGAAAGGATGGCTGACAACAGCTGCTATCATTAGGGTCTCTGGGCCGGAACCCGGAGTAGAGGGCGAGCCAATCTGCCACTACTGAAACACCTCCTGGAAGGGGAAGGCAGGCCCCTAGCAGGCCAGGAGGCTATACTGTCTTGACATAAACCCAGAGAGATGACAGAGACTGTGGGAGTTCTCTCACCAACCGCTTTGCTGGCTTCTGATGAAAAGGGCTCAGTAGACTGTAACCCTGGCCTAGAGATAGAAGGGCTACGTGGAGGGTTGCAGTGAGCCTCTGAGGCTAGCATAAACCACCTGGAAGCACAGGACCCACAGGGACAAGGACAGAGCTTTGCCACAGTGGATAAATGTAAAGTAATGCACGTGGAAAAAATAATACCAACTATACATCCAATATGATAGGAGCTAATTTAGCTACAACTAATCAGGAAAAAAATCGTGGGTAGTTCTCTGAAGATGTTCATGCAGTGTGCACCGGCAGTCAAAAAATCATTTAAAAATCATTCATTAGGAATCATTTTAAAAGGGATAGAGAATAAGATGGAGACAATCTTATTGTCCTTATATAAATCCATGGTGCGCCCAAATCTGGAATACTGCATACAGATGTGGTGTTCTCATCTCAAAAAAAGATATACTGGCATTAGATAAAGTTCAGAGAAGGGCAACTAAAATGATTAGGGGTTTGGAACAGGTCCCATATGAGGAGAGATTAAAGAGGCTAGGACTTTTCAGTTTGGAAAAGAGGAGACTAAGGGGGATATGATAGAGGTATATAAAATTCTGAGTGGTGTGGAAAAAGTGAATAAGGAAAAGTTATTTACTTGTTCCCATAATATAAGAACTAGGGGGCACCAAATAAAATTAATGGGCAGCAGGTATAAAACAAATAAAAGGAAGTTCTTCACTCAGTGCACAGTCAACCTGTGGAACTCCTTGCCTGAGGAGGTTGTGAAGGCTAGGAATATAACAGGTTTTAAAAGAGAACTGGATAAATTCATGGAGGTTAAGTCCATTAATGGCTATTAGCCAGGCTGGGTAAGGAATGGTGTCCCTAGCCTCTGTTTGTCAGAGAGGGGTGAAGGATGGCAGGAGAGAAATCACTTGATCCTCACTTGTTAGGTTCACTCACTCCAAGACACCTGGCATTGGCCACTGCCAGTAGACAGGATACTGGGCTGGATGGACTTTTGGTCTGATGCAGTACAGCCATTCTTATGTTCTTATGTACCCCAGATGAGGCCTCACCAATGCTGAACAGAGGGGAATGATCATGTCCCTCGATCTGCTGGCAATGCTCCTACTTATACAGCCCAAAATGCTGTTAGCCTTCTTGGCAACAAGGGCATGCTCTTGACTCATATCCAGCTTCTCATCCACTGTAACCCCTAGGTCCTTTTCTGAACAACTGCTGCCTAGCCATTCGGTCCCTAGTCTGTAGCAGTGCATGGGATTCTTCCGTCCTAAATGCAGGACTCTGCACTTGTCCTTGCTGAATCTCATCAGATTTCTTTTGGCCCAATCCTCTAATTTGTCTAAGTCCCTCTGTATCCTCCAGCGTATCTGCCACTCTTCCCAATTTCGTATCATCTGCAAACTTGCTGAGGGTGCAGTCCATGCTATCCTCCAGATCACTAAGGAAGATATTGAAGAAAATCGCCCCCACGACCAACCCTTGAGGTGCTCATTGCTTTATTTATAGTCAGTGCTTTATTTGTTAAGAAAGAGGTGGTGGGGTTCAAGCAATTTTTTTACATTCACAACTGATGCAGCAAGCCCAAAGATGCCAGAGCTATGAACTGCCAAGCCCAGAGGTGTCATGGCTATGAACTGCCAAGCCTAGACGGGCTGAAGCTCAGCTCTGGCACACATTAAGCACAGAGAATAGTGCTGATTGTGTGTGCTTTCGGAAGCTGCTTATGCTTTGCTCTCATAGCAGGAGATTTTCCCTTTCTAGGACTCTCTTGCTTCTTAACGTCATGCACTGACCCTTAACGGGTTATTGTTCCCCAGCCCCCTGCATAAACTTGGTGACAAAAGACCTACAGTCAGTTTGGGATGGTCTTAATGATTGCTCAGTGAGAGAACCAAAATTCTGACTACAAGTCAGTTGTGGGGATAAGAGCACAGTAAGAAAATTATATGGTGACACCAGTGCTGTCTCCAGTCTGCAATGCTTGCTGCTGTTTACTCAGGTTAAGTATAGCATTCCGTACCAAATGCCAGGGCATGAACAAAAGGAGAGGTGGCCTTTCAAAATGAGGCACGCTGTCAACTGAAATAACTCAGCCTTTAAAACCCGTCAAAAATTAGAGGGACGCCTCATTGCACGAGCTGCAAATCATGCAGAAACAACCTGTTCCTGGGCACTTTCTGTTCCTCGGACACAAGGTGATATGTGCTATTAGGTTGCATTAGCTTTCTGAGCTGATGTAGCCCAATGCAGCATGACTCGCATGTGGGCACTATATTACACTGACAATTTAACCAGGCAGTTACCACAAAGAAGAAATCATGGCAGTTACATTACCTAATAACCGCGTGAAAGTGTGATGTGTCTTTATCAAGCTGTCGTGTTGCTCCTGTGCATTAAAGGAGACTGGCTCTCTCTGGTTTAACATTCACAGATAGAAGTGGCGTGAGATATTGCCATAAACTGTGCTGTTAACAAACTAGCAGAGGGTCAGGAAAAATGTAGCAGTTTGATGGGAACAAATTAAGAAGACGGAGGCAACCTCTTTCCCTGGGCAGCAGACATCCCTCAAGGAGAAATGCAGAATTCCCCTCCTGACCCAGTGGCTAGAATACTTCTTACTAATAATAACCACATTGGAGAAGTGTCTTAAAATCCCTTATAGCATGAATGTCCTTCTGTGCCAGAGGGAGATGTAAGTTTCTGCAGAATGAAGGTTAACAAGAAAAGTCCAGCTCAGCAGGTCTGTTCCAAGTAAGTTGTGCAGGCCGTCCCTCTGATTTTCACCATGTGGCTGAGGAGAGAGCCGTGGGCCAAGTTAATAAATGGTACATAAGGAGGGGTTAGTTACATGTTGATAAGAGGATGGTATTGAAAGCCTGCACAGGTACAAACTGCCTACAATGAAGGTGACAAAGCAGCCTTACACAGCAAATAAGGGGAGGAGGAATTCTTTATTATGTGTATGATCATTGTACCTAGGGACCCAGGCTTGCACCAGAACCCCATTGTGCTAAGTGCTGTTCAAATACAGACCAAAACCATCACCGGCACCCCAAAGAACTCACAGTCTCAGTAAGAGACAAGACACAATGGACGCAGATAGACCGATTGAGGAGTACAAGGAAATAACTGTACAATATGGCCAGCATGGTAGGCTGTGGTCTTACACACTGTCATCCTGGCCGCTGTCAATGTTTGTGTAGGTGTCACAGCAAAGGAAAGTTCTAAAGAGGGTTTTGAAGGAGAAGGTGACAGGGGGGTGATTGGTAGGGGAGCATTGCCTAGTGGTCAGGGGATTTGGCCCCATGAATGGCAGACAGATTGTTGGTAGGGAAACCTGGGCTCTCCCACTCTACTGGGCTGCAACCCTGTTGAGGACTCTCAGTGAGCTGACAACCAGGGGCGTTTAAGGCTGTCTTCCTGGGCCACTTCCTGCCACCTCGCAGCAATTGCACCAAAGTTACCACCTGGGTTAACGCAGCATGAAGGATGCCCACTCATCATGAGGCACCTCCTGGTGGTGGCGTGTAGTGTGGTAGCTCCCTTTCTCTTGGGGCAGCAAATGCCCCCTTCCATGGCATGGCCCTGTCCCCGTACCAGATCAGTGTTAAGCACAGGTGCCAACTTTCTCCTTTCCAAGTGGGTATTCCACCCCCACTCTGCCCCAAGGCTATCCCCTCACTCCACCCCTTTCTCCAAGGCCCCACCCTTGCTCCACCTCTTCCCATCCCTGCTACACCCCATTCCCCAGCACCTCCTGCAGGCTGCTAAAAAGCTGATTGGTGCAGCCCACCGAGCTGATTGATGGCTGGGTAGTGGGTGCTGAGCACCCACTGTTCTCTCCATGGGTGCTTCAGGACTGGCGTACCCATGGAGTCAGCACCTATGGTGCTAAGATTTTTCCCTGCTAGGGTAGTTGAAACAAAACAAAGAGGATTAACAAAGCCCAAAGTTCATAGGAGAGAGGGAGAGGAATGCTTCCCTCTCAGGCTATCTCTGTGGCAGGTCCTCCCTTCCCCCAGGTAGGGACCTTTAGGCAACTGTTTTAGGTTCAGATTCTGCCTTTCCTTCAGCTTTTCTTGGCTAGAGCTGCAGGATGCAGGTCCACTCTCTTCCCTGGTCTGCCAGCAAGTGAGCTGTTCCCCTGCCTTTTAATGCCTCCTCCAGTTGGTGCATTTCCTACATGTGGTGGCGAGGCAGGGCTAGCTGAGCCCAGAGCTGTTCCTTAACCCCTGGTTGCTCAGTGTGGAGTTTGTACACCCCACCACAGAGGAGAACGAGCTGGTTTTGCAGATGTTTACAGGGAGCTTTCTACAGACACGAGAGGCAGCGTGGGAGAAAGCATGAAGGTGCTGGTTTGAAAATTTAATAAGTGGGTGATGGAGGCTGGCATGATGGGTTAACTGGAGGTGGGAGTCATGTATGGTGATGATATGCTGCAAAGGACCTTGAAAATGAAGACAAGTAGCTTATATTTGATATGATAAAGAAGAGAGACCCAGTGGAGAGATTTGAAGAGAGGAGTGGCATGGTTAAATTCACAGCCTAAGAGAAAGATCTTTGCAGGGGCATTCTGAATGGATGTGTGTGGGACAAGACTGCATTTGTCAAGGCCAGAGAAAAGGATGATACAATAACTGAGATGCAAGATGAAAACCTGGAGGAGAGTTTTAGCTGTGCGGAGGGATAGGAAGGGTTGTATCTTAGAGATGTTATGCAGAAAGAATTAGAAAGATGTGACATTGCCCGGATGTGAGAAGAGACGACTCAATCGAATATGACATCTAGTGGCAGGTAGACTGGTCCAGACCTGTGTAGGTGCTGTTACATGAATTGGCCACTAGACTGCTCTAGGTTGCAGCCAGAAGCCTCATCAAGACAAGAGTAAGCAGAGCACAGTTGGCAAAGACAAAGGTAGATCCAAGAAGAGAATGGAATGTTTCATTACAATGACCTAGCTATGGTAAGTTAATGCATGTTTGTGGGGTGGGGCGGGGCTCAGGTATGGTCCTCTATAAATGTCCATTGGATTACACAATCCCTGAGAAAGAGGAGTCAGGGACCAGGAAAATATTTCCTGAGTCTGGTATGGCCATAGGCGTATGCTTTCACATAGACCTCCAGGAAGGAGATGTCCAGAGGTGGGGATCTGAGCAGAGGAGGCCCAGCTAAGCTGTTCACCCGCAAGATGAATGAAAAGAAGACAGGCGCACAGAGAAGCACAAAGAATGTGGAATATTACACAGCCACAGCAGCTTTGAATTCCCATCGATGCAAGCACAGCTAATTCCAAAACTGTCAGTCAGCAACATTGAAATCTCCCATTGGCAGCCCACAACTCCAGTTCTCTACCCTGGTCTACACTGGGGAACAATGGGGGGATCGATCTAAGTTACGCAACTTGAGCTTTGTGAATAACATAGCTGAAGTCAACGTACTTAGATCTACTCACCATGGTGTCTTCACTGCAGTGAGTCAACTGCTGCAGCTGCCCCATTGACTCCTCTTGTGCATCTTGTGGCAGTGAAGTACAGGAGTCGACAGGAGAGCGCTCAGGGGTCAATTTATTGTGTCTAGACTAGATGCAATAAATTGACCCCCGTTGGATCGACCGCTGCCCGCTGATCCAGCAGGTAGTGTAGACATATCCTAATAAGAACCCACTTCATGTATTAGGAACAGGGACATCAGCGGAATTACTCTGACATAAAACTGGAGTAAGAGAGTGGGGAACCAGGACTCATGTTTTCAGAGATTGACAGTGAAAAGTGATTTTAACAGCAGATCATCAGAATGCACTGATACAATATTGTTCCTTCCAAAGCGCTCTTCAAACTCTTCAGTGCAGCATCACTGACATGCGGCCACCTCGAAAATAAAGACTGGCACTTGGGCAGACCCCAGGGGTTTACTTCTGCTTCATTCTTCTCTCCCTTTCACAGGTACATGCTTAAACTCTCAGGTGTTTGGCATAGCAACTGCACAACATTCTAATTGCAACATTAGCAGGATAGAAATTTAAAAGGGCACACACTGAATGGATGTGCGCTGGCTACCTGATAGCTCTCAAAATGTAATTATTAATGGGGAATAATCAAGTGGAGATGGTTCTCAGCAACTGGCTCTCAGCACAACGCATTTCAATGTCATCGTCAATGAGTCGAAAGAAAATATAAAACCATTGCTGGTCAAGTTTGAAGAGAGAAATATTGGAATGGTAAATAACAGTGGGAACTGGTCACTGCTACAGAACGATTTGAATTACTTGGTAAATTGGGTGCAATCAAACAACACATATTTAAATACAATCAAAGATAAGCGCACACATCTGGGAACAAAGCATTCAGATCATATTTAAAGGCTGGGGGGCTCTGTCGTGGAAAGCAGTGACTCTGAAAAGATAAACAACTGCATGGGAAATTTCAGAATTTTTCCCCATTTCAGAGTTAACATTTTCACCATATTTGTAACATTTTCCATGATATTTTCACTTGACATTTTTTACTGACATTTTAGCTAAATCATTTTCCAAACTGTTATTGACTTTTTTTATTTGCTGAAAACTGGGGTTTTTGGAAATAAAAAATCCTGAGTTATTTAAAAGAAATTGGATAAACATTTCAGTAAAATCGCAATAATATAGGGTTAAAATGTGGAGAAAGAATTACTGAAATAATGAAACATTTTGACAACATTAATTTTTCACAAGTAGATTTTTTTAAAAAAAGTCAGTTTTTTGAGAAAAATAGGCTCTGTGTGGAAAAATGGTGACCAGCTCTTGTCATGATAGACAGTCAAATGAACATGATCTCCAAGTGTGATGGACCAAAACAGGTATCATGCTATGCGTACATACACAATCAGGGAAATATCAGCTAATAGGCAGATGATATGATCTCTGCAGCCAGCACTGGTGAGACCACTACTGCATCTTGTATCCAGTTCTGGTGTCCACATTTTAACAAAGAGGTTGGAGAATTGAAGAGGATGCACAGAAGAGCTACTAGTCTATTTTCAAGGTCTGAAAATATGCTTCACAATGAGTTTCTAAAGGAAATCAGTGTATTTAGTTCATTGAAGAGAATGTTAGGATATGACTCAAACATGGTCTATAACTACCTACATGGGGAGAAAATATCGGTTACGACAGGGTTTTTTTAATCTAGCTGACAAAGGCATAATGAGAGCTACTGCCTGGAAACTGAAGCTAGGCAAGTAGCTGGAAACTAGAAATAAGGTGCACATTTTTAACAGTAAGAGTAAATAACTATTGGGACAATTTAGCAAAAGATGTGGTAGATGGTCTATCATTTAAAGTCTTTTAAGCCAAGATTTTCTAAAAATATATGCTCTAATTCAGTGGTTCTCAACCAGAGATATGTGTACCCCCTAGAGGTATACAGAGGTCTTTTGGGGGGGGGTACATCAACTTACCTAGGTATTTGCCAAGTTTTACAATAGGCTACATAAAGAGCACTAGCGAAGTCAGTATAAACTAAATTTCATAAGACAATGACTTGTTTATACTACTCCATATACTAGACACTGAAATGTACGTACAATATTCATATTCCAGTTGATGTATTTTATAATTATGTGGTAAAAATGAGAAAGTCAACAATTTTTTCAGTAATAGTGAGCTGTGACACTTTTGTATTTTTATATCTCATTTTATAAGCAAGCAGTTTTTAAGTGAAGCGAAACTTGGGAGTACACAAGAAAAATCAGACTCCTGCAAAGGGTACAGTGTTCTGGAAAGGTTGAGAGCCGCTGCTCTAATTCGGCCATAAATTACTGGGATTGATGCAGTAATTACCGAGTGCTAATAAAGTACTATGATATGCAGGAGATCAGAATATATGGCCATAATAGTCCATCTGGATTTTATATTGATGGGCCTGATTCTCCTCTCCCTTACGTTACTTTTACACTTCATTTACTTCAGTGGCATTACTTCTGATTTACTGCTGAGAGTGAGCAGAAAGATCAGGCTTTGTGGATGCTTTGCCCCGACATCAATGAGAACACAAACAGGTTCTGGTCCACCATAAATGGGGAGAGTGATATTTTTGACTAAGGACATAGGTACAAGCCCACCTACTCATAAAAACTGCCAGGAAATCTTTACACCCCAATACAGCAGGCAGGACTACAGTTTTTAAGGTTGCATTACAAAGACACAGGAATGAAATCCATCCTTGGAAAGAGCTAGGGCTAAGTAAAATCTGCCAGGTCGAGGCATTTGAAACCTGCCATCTCCTCCCTTTCTAGTTTAGTGCTACTTTTTGCAGGCTGTACTGCTTGAAAAGTGACCATTCCTGGAGCAGGTATCTTCCAAATGCCCTGGTGAACGGACACATGGCATCTCTTGCCACGTAGAAAATGGATGTGCAGCCTGGCTCAGGTAGTGATGTTGCAATGCATTAGAACTAGTGTCAGGTTAGAGAAGGGTAGCTAAGGGTAGAGAAGTAGCTATAAAGGTCAGTACAGAATATGTATAAGGGGTCATTCCCCAAAGCAGAAAGCAGTATACCCTAATCCAGGCTCAACCTGCAAAAGGGAAGCAGCATAGGTGCTTGACCTGTGTGTTCCAAGGTACTATAAATCTATATGTATATGGGGATCTCATATGTCAAGCAGCCTTGCCTGAAGACTTACAGGAAGTCAGTAATAGGGTCATGCAAACAGGCTAATAATCTGCCTGAGTAGATTCTCATAACACACAGCATCCTGCAGGCAGTTCCTCAGGATCCAGGCTCTCACAAATGCTGTCTGAAAAACATTTAATTTCCTTCCACCAGAGCATAATGGGCCAGATTCCAATGTCAGTTATACAGGAGTAAATCTAGAATAGTTGATTTGATTTCAGATTTACACAGGTGTAAGTGAGAACAGATTTTGGACCAATCTACTGACAGCCTGTCACTTGTTCCAAGTGACCCAGAGAGAGTCAGGATGCAGAAAGGCGGAAGAGAAGGCGGAATTTTCAAAGGTCACCCCAAGAGGTGTCTAGTAAAAAAAATCAAACCGAAACCTTTCAATTTAGCATTTTGCAATGTTTTTTCCTCATGCCTGGACACCTGCAGTTCCTAACTAGAGTCTCAATTTCACCTCAGTGTATCCAGCTAAAAACAAAGCAGGCAAAATGGGTATCTAGCCTCGGGAGCTCGGCCACCATAGTGATGCCCGTGTTGGTGGTAACTAGATAGCTCCAGGGTGCAGCCTCATCTCCTGGCTGGCAAAACCTCTGACTTTTCACCCACTTTGTTCTTTGCCTTGTTTATGCACAATTTATATGGACACTTTGCCTCTGCAAAAACGTGGTATCTGCGGGAGAGTTTAAAAATAGTCTCTCTAGGAACTTAGGTCTCATGCTGGTACAAGCAAGTCTAGGAAGTCCTATGTCTGTGGCTCCTGGCTGGAAGGTCCAACATTCCTCACAAATATCCTGAGACTTCTAGGCCATACAAATTGGGGATGGTGTGGAAGTCCCTGGGGAAACAAGTCTTGGGCTTGACTCTCTCCTGCCTTGCACCTTGCACAATTAAATGTGCACAGTGATAGCATTTGACATCACCTGCAGTCACTGTGCACAGGGGTAAGTGACTACATAGTGGACTACAGCAGTGGAGAAACAGGTCTCCTAACTCCCCAGGAGGCTCAGTCTCTCCACAAAGCTCTCGGTCAGCATGTACCCTTCACTGCTTAACACTGGAACATGAGCAGCAAAACCTCCCAGTAACTTTTCCATCTGTCTCTGATGGCATCAGCCTTCGAGACTTGGGGGACCCCTGCCGCTGCAGCATCTGAACCATCCCCGATTCACTTGTTTTCTTCTTCAGACAATGGGCAGGGAATGTTTACAAATTAACAAGTGTTTTCAGCTTGCATGTGAATTTTAGAAGGAGCAAATCATGGGGGGAGGGGAAAAGAAATGAACACACCAGAAACATTTTGACCCTTACATTACAGATCCGCTGTGTTCTTTTTGTACACTTGACCCTATAATCACATTAGGACCATGCAGTAACAGCATCATGTGGAGTATTATGCCATTGCAAACACACGCTCACTGCACTGATGTCACTGGAGCTCGGCTCATTTATCAGATCTAGATTCTACTGAGGATCTAGCCCATGGTCAGATTATGTGGAATTAAATTATTTTTGGATTTAATAGTAGTGAGCTATAGAAACGAGGGATTCATAATTCAACTATATTGACCAAGTAAATCCAGTGTCTGGGCTGGATTCTTCTCTCACTCACACCAGTGTGAATTGAATGCACTGGAGTCACACCAGTGTAAAACTCATGTCAGTGAGAGGAGAATTAGGCCCGATATACTTAAAATAGAAATAAAGAGTATGGAAATTATAAAGTACTTTGCTTTATAATTTATAGCTAGCTCCAATTCTGCAAAAGACTATTGATGAACACGAATACAAATAATGACCACAAGATACATTCAGTTGTATTCACACTCTTGCAAGTAATTTTCTGCAAACATATCTTAGCAGTGAATAGTTATTTGTAAGATTACTTGTGGAATGTGAAAGACTCAAGAAAATGTCAATATATTGCCTCCTTGAAATACAGTATCTTTGACAGTCCATTTACAGACAAAGTTAGTCACCAAGGCACTTTTGAAAAATCCCACTGTGCACCTATCTGCAACTTTAGGCATCTAAATGCATTAGGGTGACCAGATATCCTGATTTTTATAGGGGCAGTCCCGATTTTTGGGTCTTTTTCTTATATAGGCTCCTATTATCCCCCTTCCCCCACCTCCTGTCCCAGTTTTTCACATTTGCTGTCTGGTTACCCTAAAATACATTTCAAAATCTGGTCCTTCCTGTTAATAAACATTTCAGTCATCCAATCATGGAAACAGAAATAATTCCATGTGATTTAAGTGATAAATCACACATCATAAGTAATAAACAACATTCATTAGCAGAAGACATTATTTGCAAAATATGTGCTTCGACACCTCCTAGGCTGAAATATGTTCACATAAAGTGTGTGAACAATTTCAAATAACAAATAAATTAAAAATACTGATAGTCTGTAGATAATTCATGAAGAGAAAAGGGCTCAACTTAATCAAATAAATTCAGTCTAATGTTTCTTCAGTTCTTTTTCAAGCTTACTTGAAAAATATTCTCAATGCATATTCCCAGAACTACAAGGAATATCTTTTGTTCTAATTTTGAAGCAAACTTTTTGTTCCTCATTTTTTCTCTTTGCATCACCTATTGTACCAGAATTTCACAATATCCCACACATTTATCTATTCAAGGTTTTTGCAAAGATCCTCTGCAGTCTGGCAGCGACAGTATTGATTTAGGAACTAGCAGTTGTGACAATTCAGTCACAGATTGGAGCTGGCTCGGTATGTGGGCTTGTCTGTCATGAGCAGAATTCTGATCCAAGCTGGTCTCATGTTTAAAAAAACAACAACAAAGAGCTACTTTTATCTGTTATGCTCTGAAGGGAAAAGGATTACAAAGGCTAAATAAGCCATCTGAGTACTTAGCAGGCAATCCTAAACAGCACCCTGATAGGAAGTACAGGCAGAGAGCTAATTAAATTAGCCCTCTTTGATTTATTAACAAGCAGAGCAACAGATCACACAGAATTGTCCCACAAAATGAATGAGCATTTTGAGCCACACGTTTGCTATAGAACTTCCACCCTGTAAAGCCTGTCATGGGATTCAAGTTTAACCAGTCTTGATGGTTTTAGGGCAATGTTCCTTACCCACCAAAGCAAAAATATATTGGTAGTAATATAGCAAAGCATATTATTTTGCATGCATGATCTTAATCCCAGTTTTAATGTCTAGAACAATCTAGTGGTTAATTAGCAATTTGCTGCCCACCACTATGCAAATGAATGACAAGTAAAAGCCTTCTGCATCTGTAATTCTTCCATTGATTTACAAGCCACTGTTCCTTCAGTGTTAGTTTCTCTGTGTGGGTGCATTCATGCATCATGTATTTCATTATTTTTAGAAGCATGCTCTGTGCCTTTTTGTGCTCTCCTAGTTCCAGCATACAATAATTATTACTTTTTGGATATCATGGACCTGATCCTCAGCTAGTGTAAATCAGAATAGCTCCACTGACTTTAATGGAGTTATGCCAATTTACGCCAGCTGAAGAGCTGGTCTTACATTGTTCAGAAAGATGTATTAGGGCACTTTGAATTTCTTTGCTGAAAAGTAGCTGAGAATAAGGTTCAGAAAATGTCAGAGTGTCATAAATCCTAACTTCATCTTGCACTTACACAGACACACACACACACAGATTTATTTATACATACAGATCTGCTTCTGCTTAATCCCTAGAAGAAATTGTAATACTCTCTTAATATTTGATTTTTCTCCTGTGCTGCTTTTGTAAGTAAAACACAGAATATACTTAATCCATTTGGCTACTTTCTCACAGTTTTAGTGGTAGGTTTTTTAATGTTTTACATTTAGCCTTGGTACCACACAGCTCTTGTGTTAAATTAAGTCAATTAATAAATAGAGACATTAAACAATCAATTTTGTCTGCATATCTCCACAGCATTATGTATGACTGGCTGTAATCACAAGATAAATGCAATGTGCTGATGTATGGTAATGTTCAATAATGCATTCTTCACCAGGCTCAATTCATCAGGGAGTTTTTGTAAAGGGGGGGGGGGCATTTGTTATTGGCTGTCTCTGGACCTCAAGGATAACATTCTGGTCCTTTTGATTGGCTGACCCACTGCTGCAAGATTCTAATCGTCTTATTTTGATGATGAATATGAAGGCATGCTAAGCTGTGTTCTCACAGGCTGCACTCTTTCCCCAGTCTCAAGGACTGACAGTCTCCTTCGTTGCTTTCCTCACCAAACAACAACAACAAAAGTTGTGATGCTTTTCTTCACCCAGTGCTTTGGGGCTGTATTAGATCTTATTCACCTTAGGTTTCAACATTACAAGGCTAAGAGGGTTTTTTCAGCTGCTGGGCAACTTGTCTGTGTTGTAAATCCAACACACAGCCTAAAGGTGAGTTAAAAATATGTTTTTATTCTAGTGTTTTATGCTACTCATTTGTTTCTCCATAGGGAGTGAAGTGATGTTCTTGCACAATAGGACAGATTGTTGTTAACACATTACTAGCAAAGAGACTGTTTCATATGATCTCTCTGTTTGGTTTACGTTAGAGCTGAAGGCAAGCAATCAGTGGCTACAAGGGAATACTGTGAAGTTGTTGCTTCTCCTTCTAGTAGCTCCCCCGCCCCCCAGTCTGTGTATCAAATATTCAAGAGGCAAATGTTTGGAAAACATTATTGGAAAAGTTAGTTTAATGAAAATCTGTTTCCTTTTGTGAAACATTGCAAACACAGATCCTGGAAATCCTTCCGAACTGTCTGATACCAAAGAGTAACATGCTGCTGACTAGCAAGCTGAAGAGAGAGTGAGCGAGGTTTTCTTTGAGTGTTTGTCTGTTTCTTCTAAAAGGAATTTGAACAATTTCATCTGTCATATAAAGCGACCCTAGTCATTTGCAAGGTGAACATATTTTACTCATAAGCTTAAATTAGCCTTAATAAAGCAAAACCATTTATAGTCACCGTAGAAATAACCCTCTTGCTATATTCTCTTAGTAAGTTTCTAGATTTCCATTGACAGCGTGGCATAGGGTAACCAGATGTCCCAATTTTATAGAGACAGTCCTGATTTTTTAGTCTTTTTCTTACATAGGAACCCATTACTCTTCCCCCACCCTCACCTCCTGTCTCGATTTTTGACACTTGCTATCTGGTCAGCCTAATGTGGCAGTAGCTGAGACTATGCCCAAACCTAATGGTTGTGATCTCATCTAGAGAGGAACCAAGCAACTAGTGAGGCAAATAGACTATTGTGAATCTTTAATTGTTTTATTGTGGTAACAAATTAGCAGTTTTATCACCGACCTCTCGAACTGAATGTCCTGTCCTGCCGTGCACTAGCCTCATCTAAAATCACAGATGGATTTTTTAGGCAGACTCGTCTTTGGCTGGTTCTGAAGTCCTTGTCAGGAACTCAAAGGGCATCTCTTCCCAGCATAAAGCATTAGGGGATCCTTTGAGAGAATGGGTCTTGCCTCAGAACTTGGGGCCAATGGGAAGTAGGCACCTAACTGCTTTTAAAATATCATTGGCTATTGTTACCACAATCTTGATTTTCATTATTCTGGAAAGTAGCACTCACAAAATTCAGGCTGCTAGGAATGCTATTTACAGTGTCAGACAACACTAGCCTGGGGAGTCACACTGATGAGAAGAGGTCATGTCTAGAAGTACAGCCACTCCTGGAGGGTATGTTTCTAAGCATGCTGAGAGCACATTGGGAGCCCCAGCAGTGTGGAGGAGGTAGGATGGGTATTTCAGGGCTGCAAAGGGAAGGTTTAGAGCAGTGGTTCTCAACTCGTTTCAGTCCATGGACCACCAGGCCAATCAACAACCTTTCATGGACCGCCTCCTTTTTTAAATTTATTTTTAAAAAGTCACCATGGACCGCCAGTTGAGAACCACTGGTTTAGAGACTAGCTCGCTTCTCATCCCATCTCTTGCAAAGTGATTCTCCCCCTCTCTCCCCGCCAATACAGCCTATTTAAAAAACTTATTATCTTAAGGTATGATGTGACTGTTCAGAATAGGTAGAAACTATGTAGAAAGAACTGTTCAGACTCTGTAAGTGGATGGAGGACATCTGATCAAAATGGAGAATTCTCTCTTAACCCCTTTTGATGTATCACAGTAGCAGGAGATCATCAAATTGTTCTGCTTAAAACAAGAAGAAGAAGAAGCAGGAAATGAGAGTCCAAGGTTATTGCCAGTTGAGATCCAGTGGAGCCTAGACAGGTGCCAATCCAGCAGGATGTAGAGCACCCATGGAAGGCAGTGGAAGTTTAGGGTACTCAGCACCTTGGCAGATTGGGCTTGCAGTTAATTAGAGCAATTCACCTCAGGTTGGAGCTGCAGTCTGTACATTCCAATGCTTGGAAACAATTTACTGTTTCTCTTCTTTATCCCCAGAAATAAATAGCATCTCACTATCCGAGTTCCTAATGGCTGAGCCCTTCAGGGGCCTGATCCAGAGCCCACTGCCGTCAGAGCTCTTCCCATTGACGTCATTGGGCTTTGCATCAGGCATTACATGCAGAAGTCCCATGGAAGCAAATGGGAGTTTCAGATGTGGTGGGATGGCAGGACTGAACCCATAACAGAAACTCCTCTTTCCTTCAATGGGAGTGGCTCCTGTGGCGGGTTTGTAGGCTCAGGCCCGGTGAGCATGGTGCACTGCATACATTATAACATGAGGGAGATATGAATGTGGTCAAGAAACCATTTTAATATGGGAAAAAACCAATGACTTGTGAAGTGTGCTGCAAAGTTATTAATGTATAAATGACTATTACTTGACATGTGACACAGGACACTATAATGGTGAAATATTTTCACAGATTCCATATTTAATAATAAGAAAAAGGATAACTATTATTTATCTGTCATAGGGATAGCAGCTAAAGCCTATAAGCCGACTGGGCCTCATAGTGTTAGGCACTGTACAAATATATAATAAATTACATAAATTATGAATTTTAGAAATAAAATACAAGTGATGTGTTACTTTAAAATAAAAAGGCAAATATACTCCTTAGGTGACTTATAGTATTATGACAAACTTTGGTGTCCCATATTTTACTATCCATTATTTGGTCATCTTAACTATAATTATTTTTTTTTGGACAACCCTAAAATATAAAACAAGTAAAAAATAGTGATTAACTCTGCAAGATGTAACAATAAGAATACAAAACTGACTGAGAACAAGGGTCGTGAGCACAGGCACTTTCCTCACCCAAAATCATGAACATTTGTGTTCACACTAAAATTGTCATCTCTTTGGGCAGTGATTGCTCTTGCAGTAGCAACCAGATCTGTGCAGCACCTAGCACAGTCGAGCACTGATATGATTGCTACTGTAATATGAATAATAAATGAAAGGCTTATCGCATTTCTGTATACTATCAATTATCTTGACACATCCCATATGCGGATCCTCAATTGATGGACACTGGCATAGCTCTACTGAAGTCAGTTTGCACCAGGCCCTCATCCCGCACCATTAAAGTCAATGGGGGCTTTTAAAGCATGGAGGATCAAGCCCCATCTGAGGCTCTGCGGTTACATATCATGTACATTTGACATGAGTCAGTGATCCTGTATCTACCAAGATGTTTACTGACCAATGCAATGCAGAGAAATGCTAATATTCTGCAAAGAGCGATTGTGCGAAGGTCCAGTCTTCCTAACCCTGTGGTAAATCGAGAGGAATTCCAGTGAGGTCAATGGAATTGCTCCAAATTAATTTCAGTGTACTGTAACTGAGATCAGAATTCAGCCCTATGACCGTAAAGTGAGTGCTACTTTACCAGTTCCTTTAGTGCTGATATCTATGTTTGCAGTAAAATACACATTTACAAACACATTCTTCCTCAGGCAGAAAAGACTGACTGGGGAGGCTTATGCTCTATTTAGTGTATTTTTAAAAAAATGTTAAAATACCAATGCAGATAGCTGTATTGATCCGCTGTTATTTTCTCTTCATATGACAGACTAACACAGGCAGCTGTAAACAAGGACAGACCAGAGTACAACCATTGCCCTCAATTTTCTTTATTTGATGTGGGTATAAATAGGTTTTTTGAAGCCTATTTCTCTTTCTTGCAGCTTTTTGTACTTTCAGGAGCTTTCTCAAGAATGCCACAAGCATCTTAAAACCAGAGGCATGTGCCGAGCTGTAATCAAAATTCACTTGCTGAGCAGAGAAAATCATGTATTTACCATGCTTCTATAGGTCACCTTCATTCTCAATCATATTATATCCATTACTTAGCAACCTGGGATTCCTTCAAGCATACAGACAATGCGATGCCGCCCCTTTGAAATAAAGGCAAAAGCATTATTATGTAGCTAGACACTAGCTAAATGATTACTCTCTTTAAGACCACAATAATTAAAGGGGGTTGCTTAAAGAAGCAGTGTGCCTGGATAAAGGCCATTTAGCTTACAGTGAAAGTTTTAAGTACTTTCTCTACGTGGAAAGAATAGGGATGTTTGCTGGTTTATGTGTAAAGAAGGGTCAGTGTGTTTCTTTTTCTTTTTTCCATTAATGATAACTCTACTGTACAGGTTCCTCTTCCTTCCAAATCCTGCTAATCAGCCCACAAGAGAGGTGGTGAAGCTCTCAGCTCTTTAACATCTTATATTTCAGTTCCCAAACAGAACACAGGAAGGCAGGAAATTAGAGGGATGGCAGAAGACCAGTGAACTCAAAAGTCTCTGCTTCTTTCCTTTTTCTGCACAGTTCAGTCTTACAATGGAGTATTTCCTCCTTAATTATCATTATTTATTATTAATAATGATGATAACAACAACAATAACAGTTACAATAATATAATATTTTATGAGGATTGTGCCTACAGGCCCTAATCAAGATTGAGGCTGTTTTGCGCTAGACAATGTACACACACATAATAAAAAGATAACCTCCAGAAATTTACAATTTATGCCCTAGTGACTTTATGTAACTCTGTCTTGTTGTGGTTAATGCCATCTTCCATTGTTTTTTTCATATGTTCATTCTTTTCTCAGTGTAAAGAAATTTGTATTTATAAGACCATCTTTCCTCCTTTTCTACAGGACCTTTAGGCTTTCATGACATTATCATAAGGGACCATATTTAAAGAGATACCTAAGCACAGTTTAATCTTGTAGCCACTCAGAGTATTGCATGGCTCACAGGGCCAAACTGTTATAACCAGATCTTAAAAAAACCCAAACAAATCTGCTTTAACTGAAGGAGAGAAGGGGTTTTAATCCTGTTATAATACTTTGTCTCCATGCACACTGGTCAGCCAGAGTGCGTTGTAATCCACTTTATCCCCAACAAACTTTGAACCAAGTGCTGTGGTGTATTGTGCACACATGGGATTTAACTATTTATTTGGGGTAAGTAAAGAGAGAAACATCTTGGAATGTGCTGCTAACAAGCTACTCTGCTATACTTTTCCGCTTTCCCCATCCAGAAGTCTTCTTTTCTGGTTCAGGATTCTGATTAGTTTAGTTCATCAGGCAATTTCCCATATTAAGTAGTATTATAGTAACAATAACCACTAGAGGGCATTCAGAATACAATGCGTACACACATACTACATTATAAACATGGTCAGTCTGATAGTGCAAATGAGTCCCTTATTAGCTTTAGGTTATTCCTCAATTAGTATTTGACACAGTGTAATTTGAAGAAGAGGTAAAAGCTTTAGCTAAAGCCCTTAATGTGAGCATAGTGTCCCTAGAGAAGGCGCCAACCATAGCTGACTTGCTGCATCCCTTAACCACTGCCTCAGCTGAACAGGCTTCAAAATGTAAACCTGGAAATCAGCTTAACAACTAATAGTCAAGAAACCTCTGCTGTTTGCTACATCTCTGAGCAAACGCAACCATCGTGATTCATGCACAACCCTTTTCTTGCATCAAAGGCATGTGGGAGCATGCTTCACTGACTCTCCCTTGGGGGAGACCATCTATTAATGCCTCTATTTATCTAATCCCAGGAGTTCTTCTGTTGTAATCCATTAACCCTGAGTTTATAGACACACACACAAACACAAACCCCACAGAGGCTTAGCACAGGGCAACAAGTGCTTCATTTTACATGTCTAACACAGACATTACCGTTTAAAATTAGAACAGCTCAGAGTTTAAATGTAATCACACAGAACAACAATTGTGATCTCTCCTAAGAGAAAATTAAAGCAAAAGAAATGGAGGGAAAAATAGTTTCTGATTTAATTGTCTTAAACTGCTCCCCACCCCTTCTTGTGGGAGATTAACTATTGCTATTGTCTGTCATGATACAGCACTGGGGACAAGACAGTAAATTTTATGTTTGGTATTGAGAGGAATGTGATTTTTAAAAAGTTTTTATTAAAGAGAAAAAGTTCCTCACAAGAAGCTTCAAGTCAGACATTTTCCACAGAAGACAGTGCAGTTATTATAAAACAGGTATTAGAGAAATACCAGTCTTTTCAGCAGGGGATTTGACAGCAGGTGTTTGTAACTAGCTATCTAATAGCGTCCCACATGCTGATCCATCGACCCCACCCACAACACACTATGCCCATCATCTTTCGATGTGGTCCTTAAATTCTGTTGCACATAATAGGCTAATATGCCTCAGGAGGAGTGTAGCCGCATAGGGTGACTATTGTAGCACAGGTGCAAGCAAAAGAGATGTGTGAATGAAAGGCCTGACAATGTGAAATGGGTTGATAGGTCTCGATCCAGTTCCCAGTGGACATGTGTCACACAGGAAATAATCACAACTGGCACTAATTGGCGCGCTTTGTAGGTTACTCAGCAGAGAAGCCACAGATTATATGCAGTATTGCCCACCCCATGCGTTCAAAAATCATGGATTTAGGCACCCCCAAATCATGAGTTTGGCTCAAAAATCATGGGATTTAAATAAGAATAAATGCTGGGTCTTTTGGTGTTGGAGACTTTAAGGTCTCTGTTTTCAAACTTTTCTTGGCACCCAAAAGGGCTAAAAACTTACTTTTTCTTCCTTAAATGAAAGCTGAGATGTTCGGGTCCCAGCATGTGGAGTGAGGGCTCATAGCACACCTTCAAAATTACTAGACTCACAATAAAATTGTCCAAGTTGGCAACACCATAATGTTCACGGAGACTGAATTACCTTCTCACCCTCCTTACAAGTCAGGGTTAAGACAAGTTCCCAGTACAGGGTGGGGAAACTTTACACTGACGCTGCCTATTCTGGGAATAAATGGAAGCTGTAATAAATGTAGGACACACAGGCATACTGATAAGAGACTGGACTTTATTTCCTGGTTCTACTCATCTGACCGGGGTCAGGGTGACAGAGGTTAATACTCCTGCCATATGAGAGGGATCAATAACCCAGGGCGTCAGTTTACACAGAGGATTCCAGAGCTGTCAATCTGGCACCTCTCATGTGCACAACATTTACACACACAAAGGAAAATAAAAGACCCCTTCATTTGCCTTGAGAGATGTTGCCCCCCAGGCCTATGCCTGAGAGGTGGGAAGGAATGGAACGCAGTTTTAGTTTGATAGGCTGAAGCTTTCTTTAGAAAATCCAAAGGGATCTAGGAAATATTTTGCTCCCATTATGCTCAGTTTTTGTAATAGATGCTGTAAAGCGAATAGAGATGAGCTGCCAAATTCAATTGATCAGGATCCAGATCCAAACTTTGTCAGTTTGAGTGTGTTCAGAGCTGAGGTTTTTGTCTGGACTCAGCTGTGAATGTGAGTAATTTCCTAGAATGCTTTTTTGCCCGGAGAGGTGTTTTATTTGGAAACTGAAAGCCTGACTGTCAAGGCATTAAACACCTTATCAGATTGCATCATTTTTATTTCTTTTCATAGCCTGTCTCTTTCTGTTAAGTACCTTCCTCTCCTTTCTGTTGTTCCTCACACTGCCACTTGCCTGCTGTTAGAAAACCTGAAGCAAAAGATTTTCCTGCCTACTTTTTAATAACCTGATTTTGGCCTGCTCCTGTCCCCAGTGAAGTAAAATTCCATGGACTTCAGTGCAGCATGGGGTTCCTTATTTGCAGTTTAAGTAATTGAAAGAAAAATACAATAATTCAATCAACTAATTGTTCCATGCAATCAATTCAGCTAGCGATAGACTACACCAGCAAAACAATCACCAGGCAGAGGATATTCAGGAACTGTAAAAGCAGAGAGATTTAGCCCTTTTCCCCTCACTGATATGAATGGAAACATGTGGCTAAATCTGAATACATAATGTACCTTTCTAAGGTGATCAGATGTCCCGATTTTATAGGGACAGTCCCGATTTTTGGGTCTTTTTCTTATATAGGCTCCTATTACCCCCCACCTCCACCCCGATTTTTCATACTTGCTGTCTGGTCACCCTACTCAGACGTTTGTCAATACCTCTGTTTATTGGAATTAGTTTCTAGAGCTATATGGGCTCAGTGGCAGGAATGAATATAGCAGCACCAAGGGTAACATTTCAGTGGTTCATGGAGATTTTCTAGTAACCTCAGTGTGAGCGTCATCTTCTTCTTCAGTGCTTAGCCAGACAGTTGGCCGTAGCAATCATTCGCCATTTGGTCTGTTCCTGTGCAACCGCAAAAGCTTGATGGCTTGAGAATTCAGCACCACGTACAAGATTTCTGCTTGATGCATGAAACATGTTCTACCCAAGTGTTCTATTTTAAGAGGAGGAGAGGGGGAATATCCTGGTATTTCAGATGAGCTGACTTACATACCACCTTAATCAAGAAGCAGCTAACTTATTTAGAGGCATTTCTGAGTGTCTGGCAAACATTAATGGATTTATCACACATCCTATGAAGAAGGAATGTGGTGTTATTCTTATTTTACTGATGGTGAGTCTGAGCTCCAGAGAAGTTAGGTGACTTGCCAAAATCCTGCAAGATATCTGTGGCACAGATTGGAATTGAATCCAAATCCCTTGACTCCCAAGTCTGGTGCTTACCAAGATTGTCCTTTCTCTGGCACCATCTGTCCATTGAAATGAAAAGCAAAGCACAGAAAAATGGAGCACAAACGAGATAGAAAAAAATCTGATCAAATCAGTAACCTCTTATTGTGTAGAAAACAAATAAAGGCTACTGATAAATGATGATGAGACGGGCTTCAACAGAGCAGAGAAGAGAAATGAAAACTTGCTTACAATATTAGAGACTGCCATGTGGAAAACAAGCAAAGTGATAAGTGTGAAAACCTAGGAAATAAACACAAAGGGGGTTCTGTGTCCTGGCTGGGGTAGGCAGAAGGTTACAGTTACCTTCAGGTTTTGCTGAAATGAGAGTTTGAGATGGTAACTGCAGGATGATGTTATTGACAGTGTCAGAATATTTAGCGTTGCAGACCCACATCCTGCAAGCATATTTGTACTGGACTTTAAGCACAGGAGTAGTGCCATGACCTTAAAGGGATTATTCACATGCTTAGAATTTAGAACATGTATAGATTTATTTTTTTGGTAGGGTTGGGGCCTTAGTCATCTGTCTTCATGTTAGAGGTATCCACATTTTATTCAGCTGGAGACTATAGCAAGAACTTGCCAAGAGCCTGAGAGCCACACTTAATTTGTATAAAACAGCGCAGAATTCAGTCTTCCTCTCCTTTCACTAGGGAGATGCAGGCTAGAAAAGGTACAGGTACTGGTCCCAGTGCTGCAATGCATCAGCCACTCCAATCAAGATGCAGGGTTGCATATTGGGACCTGTAGTCTCTACTAGCTTCATTCCTCTGATAATAAGGACAATTGTACTCTACATTTTAGAGCCACGTGAGCCAGGTTTGGCTTGTGGGCTGCCTGTCAAGTTTCTTCTTCAGAGAGGTACTAAGAGTTCAAGAGAAGATGTCTTTGATTATAGCTAGGTATCATCTAACAAGTAGTAAATCCGGCCAGGCCATTGCATCACTAAGATTGTGTGGATACTTAGCGAAGACGTGGAAGATACTTAACAATGTGAAACAGACATTTAATAAAAAAATGGATCGCTACAAAAATAAATACATGTCCTTGACTCCTTTCTCGTAGGAGTCATGGAAGACGGAGTTTTCAGGAGAAGTGGAAAATGGCTTTTAAGACTAGCTCAGGAAATATGTAGGGAGGGGAGCTGAAGCAGATAAACATGGCATTGAAGTTGATTAGGAGATGGACACAATGGGTGGCTAAGACAGATAAGCTGGCAGGGGCAGAGCTATGCACTACGTTCAGTCCAAATACAGGAAGTTTAAATGTACAGTGGAGAAGGGGAGCCAGTGGAGTAATTTGAAGACAGTAGGGGTGATGTGGGCAGATCAACAGGCCAGGAATATCATTTTAGCAACTATGATTAATATGTATTGTAAAGTGGGGCATTGTGGGTATAGGGGAGATGAGAAATGAGAAGAATTACTCCAAAATATGCTTAGGGGTATGTCAGTCACTCATTGATAGGTATAGGCAATGTGAAATACATTACTAAATGGAGAAGACGGAGTACTCTACATCCAGCTGCCTCCAGCAAGCCATGTTTTAACTAGAGATGAGTGAATAATTTGCTCAGTGAATTTAGCCTCTTTCTCCTTGTGGAATGTCTGCAGGTGGATCAAGGTTTCCTTGCTTTTATTAAATTAATGTTATAATTTTTTTTAACTCTATGGCTTGCTCACAAGCAGTTCTCTAGCAATCACATTAAGAGCCACACAGACTTGTCTGAGGTGTCATTCCTAAAAATAATCACGCTGTTTATAATACTTATTGGCTGGAATGCAGAGTTTAAATTTAATTTTCTGTCCTCTCATTCCCACAAAATAATTGTGTATAATTGGTGGGTCACAGACCTACTTGCAAATGGGATGGTCAGATCCATGTTTGACTTCTATTTCCTCTGGGCCAGGACTCTCGTGAGGGGTTTGAGGAATTGGTGTCAGGGTCCCATCCCCTCTAAAATACACCACTTGTGCATGAATACTTGACAGTGAACTCTTCACAGTGAACTCTCCACGCACACTTTTCAATGTTTGTAGACTGTGAACACAAATAAGGCAGCCAGGTGGCTGAATCAAATTCATTCTAAAGTGGAATGACTACTTGCAGGTAGTTTTTTTTATGGTCTTCACCCAGCTCAAGATTTAAGGTATGTTGTGAAAACAGATATACGCGTTTGTGGTAGTTCTAAATCATTTCACCCAATTCCCCCTTGCAGCCTTACTGAAATCTTCCTTCCAATTGTAACTTTTGCCTGGAATCTCAGAAGAGTGTAAATCAGCCAGGAAATAATATAGCTTTAAAATAAATGAAACTTTTACTGGATTTCTTAGTGTAACAGAAAATATTTCAGAAGGAGACTCAAAGCTAAGGTTATGTGAGGTTGTATAAACACAGCCACAGGCTTGTAAATAATGGAAAGTCCTGATTACCAAGCCTGAATTTTTCTTTCAGGCTGTTGGTACAAGATGAAGACACTATCAGAAAACAGATCTGAGACTAGCTGAATCTCTCCAGCGGCCTGGCAGGGCAATTGTGGATAATTTAAAATTTCAGTTAAACTGGAAACGTTAGCTTAATTTGCAAGGTATCTCTCAATAATTTTTACATCCTTTAATGTATTTTTAATAGTGAGCCAATGATTAGAAAGAATCTTCCTTGATTCACAGATAAATCCAGCAGCAATAGTATGTTACCAATGGCAGTGTCAAGGCACTATGCCTGATTATTGCTTAAGCTGAAGTCACTTTGATTTGCCAGAAGCCAACTGACCTCCTTTAGCAAGAGAACTCTGACTAAAGAAGCAGATAGTAGTAGGGAAAGAGAGACCTTTTCTTGATTCACTGGCCGGGAAAAATAATTGATGCTGAAACCTGCCTCTCAGCTCTTTATAAAAACAACCCTTTTTGTTCTTGACTTTAACAGCTTACATGAAAATTGCAGATGAAATAATATAATGCATGTGGTTCTTTTCCTTCAGAAAGATACCAATGCACTTCATATACTGTGGGCCGAATTCTGCTCTCAGCTGCAGCTCACTTAAAGCCTAACTGATTCACTTATTTATAATTTATAAATTACTATATAATTTCTGAGCACTGCAGTGATTGCATATAACTGAGAGCAGAAAATAGAAGAAGCCACATGATATAGTGGATTGAGATAGGCTGACCAGACAGCAAATGTGAAAAATCAGGACAGAGAGTGGGGGTAATAGGAGCCTATATAAGAAAAAGACCCAAAAATTGGGATTGTCCCTATAAAATCGGTACATCTGGTCACCCTAATTGAGTATGATGCTGGGAGCCAGGAGATCTTAATGCTAATCCCAGTTTTGGTAGTACTTCCCTGCCTGGTCTTGGTGAACTCCCTTAACCTTGCTGTGTGTTGACTGCTCTCTGTAAAATGGGGTTAATAATATTTTGTGATCTCACATGGGTATTTTGAAACTTGAGCCAAAATTTTCAGATGTGGGTGCCTAAAGTTAAGCTCCTAGATCTTTATGAAGGACCTGTGGATAAGGTCTACCTGATTTTTTTTTCAGGAGAGCTGAGAAACCTGCTGATCCCATTGGCTTCAGTGAGGTTTGTGCTTGCTCTGCTCAGTTCACAATCTGACTACATGTACTAAAGAGCTGGAATATGGAATTTGGAAGTTAATTACAGGTACCCACATTTCATATTTGTGGCCCTAATTATTTTGTGATGATTAACTTGTACTTTGAAAATATAAACCATTTAAAAAATGTTAAACAATGTGTGTAGGGATCATTCCTCCACTGTTAATGTGCAGCCACCAATGGAAAAGAATGAAGCAATCATTCTGCACCAGCATCACACGACACAGTTTACCTGTTTGTTTTAAGGAAGAAAAGTGAAGAAAGTTTTCTCCACCTGAAACTATATGGTGTTGGGAGGTTGTTTAAGTAACAGAAAGTTATGATTTGAGGTAGAATAACTTAGTTGGGATATCATGGCTGGCCAGGATAAGGGTACTAGCAATTTTCCTCTTGTAAAAAGTGCCCTTGTCTCTTTGGGAGCGTTCACATTCAGTATAGCTCACCTTGAATTACACCTTTACTTTTTCACTAGTGAATACACAATTTAACACCTTCTACCTCAATGTAGACTTCCACCTGGGGCAGACTACCACATGCTACATTGAGGTAGAAGGTGCTAACTTGGGTCTTCACTAGAAAAAAAGGTTGAGGGGTCGTGAAAGTTACAGACTCAATGTGTTTTCCAAGTGAAGACAAACCCTTTAATGATTAGTCATGTCTCATCTATAAGAAAGACCCAACACAGCAAAGCATGCTGGAGCATTTGTCAGCAGTGTACTAACTTAATTGGGCAGTGTGGAGTCTACTGAATCAAAACTCTGCTGTACGAACCTTAATTTTCCTTGGCAGTGTCTCTTCTACATACTGACCAGACCTTGCTGAGTTAGAGACATGACAAGCTCACAGCCTGAGGTGATCTAACTGCAGGCAGAACTCAAAATAAAGTGAGTTATTCTCAACACAAGCAATTAAGCTTCTGACCTTCAAGGCAGAGACACATAAATCTCACTTACACCCACCCAGTATCCTAATGTTACACAGTAAACTCAAAACCTACCAATTCAATGCCCTTAAGGGGGTCTTGACTGGCAGATAACATGAGAGGATTACCCAAAACCCTTGTGAGTTGTGGGAGAACAGAAAAGAAGTACAAGTCAAAAGAACCAGGCGTCACCCGATGAAATGAATAGGCAGGAGGTTTGAAACACAACCTTCATACAGTCAGCCTGGGGAACTCATTATCAGGGATTGGTGTGACGGACAAAACTATGATGGGGTTCAAATGAGAATTAGAGAAATTCATGGAGGAGGATAGGTCCATCAATGGCTATTAGCCAAGATGGTTAGGGATGCAATTCCATGCTGTGGGTATCCCAGACTGCCAGAAGTGTGGAGGGGACAACAGAGGATGGATCACTTGACAATTGCCTGTTATGATCATTCCTGCTGAAGCACCTGGCACTGACCGCTGTCAGAAGACAGGATACTGGGCTAGATGGACCATTGGTCTGCTCCAGTGTGGCCGTTCTTAGTGCTTATGTCAGGGAAAGGTCTCTATACAGGTGCAACGTGGTTCAGGAAGAGCTCTTATTTTGTCCTGTCAATGTGTCTTGTTTTTCAGTTTTGTCTGCAAATATCTTAGCTGGTGTTTGAAATTGTGTATGAAATTTGTATTCATGTTACGTCACTACAGTCAACTGTTTTCCCACTGTGGCTTTTAAAAAAAATTAAAATAAAAAGGGGAAGAGTTTGAAAAAAGATATAGGTCTCACTTACCCAAAGAGACATACATTTCCATTAGTGAGAGAGGTACAGATCGTACAGCAAATTCCAGCCAAGCCACTGCCTGGCTTTGCTGTAAAACAAAAACATTACTGGGAGTAGAAATTCAAGTGGAAATTGAGCCTTTCCAGTGTCTTGTGAGAATCCTAGAATGGTAGGGCTGGAAGGGACCTCTGGAGATAATCTAGTCCTTCCCTCCACCCCGAGGCAGGATTAAGTAAACACAGGTCATCCCTGACAGATGTTTGTTCAGTCTATTTTTCAAACCTCCATTGGCGGAGATTCCACAACCTTCCTAGGTAACCTATTCCAGTATTTAACTATCCTTGTCTTTAGGAAGTTTTCCCTAATATCTTTCTAACCTAAAGCTGCCTTGCTACAGATTAGGCCAGTTACCTCCTGTTATACTGTGACACTATGCTGGGGTGGCCAGAACTGTAAGTCACCTTGTTACCCCTCGGCCACAGTGAAAGTGAGGTTTGCTGTTGCTAAACTGTATGTCAGCTCCCTGATGCTCCAGCTTATTTGCTAGCTCAGAAAACTCCTCAGGACTCTACCAGTCCTTTCCTTTCCTGGCAGGGAGTTCCCACATAGCTCCACAGCAATCAGGGGTGTGCACCCCTTGCATAGGGTCATCAAAGGCTGCCCAGCACATTGGAACTACTTCACTGCATCTAGAGGCCTCAGCATTGCTAGGTCCATCTTTCCTCCAAACACCAAGAAAAAAGTCAGATATTATGGGTCTAATCCTATGGAAGTATGTTTTGCATTGTATAACACAAGTGAGCACTGTGAACCCTGTGAGGGATGCGCCAACTCTTTATCCCAGTATTTAGTAATTACTCTGAGATGCAAAGGGTCCTTTTTCATTATATATGGATGGCATGAGTCTAAAGAGTTTGTGGAGAATCTTTACTACACCCTGTTTTGGCACTGGCCAAAGCCCCAGGCCTTCCTGAATGCCAACTAAAGCATAGCTGGAAACCCGTCTGGTTCACCTGTGCGTTAGAATGGGTATTAGAGGTATATGAATGTGTTTACTCTTTATGAAATGCTTGTAGGATGCTGCATGTATCAATCTTACTTGTAACATCTGTATCCCGTGTTATAAAGTAATAGTTAAGTGTTTGCTCTGTAACTATAAAAGTGTTTGCTTTGAAACTGTAAACTCCCACAGCCAGGAGAGAAGCATTATCACCTGTGAAACACCAGTTCACCACAAGAGGTGCTATCTTCTCTCCAACAAAAGAGAGGCTATAGATGCCAGACAAGCCATTGTGGAACATCAGAAGATATAAGACTTCGTTCATTGCTTCCCCCCCGGCCCATGAAGAGGGAACATGCACAAAAGCTCCTCCCATCAGCTTGGGCTCTGGGAGAAGGGAATATGTAATTGCTGGCACATGCTGGCATATATCTCATTGTGAGACAATCCTCACTTACAGACAGCCCCCCAACCTGAAGCAAATACTCACCGGCAACCACACACCAACAACAAAAACACTAACCCAGGAAACTACCCTTGCACCAAAGCCCCGTGCCAACTCTGTCCACATATCTATTCAAGTGATACCATTATAGGACCTAATCACATCAGCCACTCCATCAGGGGCTCGTTCACCTGCACATCTACCAATGTGATATCATGTGCCAGCAATGCCCCTCTGCCAAGTACATTGGCCAAACTGGACAGTCTCTATGCAAAAGAATAAATGGACACAAATCTGACATCAGGAATCATAACATTCAAAAACCAGTAGGAGAACTTTTGTATGTTTCCATTCCTGATATCCAATTTGTGTCCATTTATTCTTTTACGTAGAGGCAACATAATAGTTCTGAAGATCTGAGAGCCTGAAACCACTCTTATCAATGTGGATTTGAAAATTTCACTAAAATAGCCATAGGTATTGTGCTGGGCTCCATATATAAGGTCTTAATAATCTTCTAAAATCAGATGGGGAGATGATGGCAGGTAGCCTACCCAAAATGTACAAAAATGTAGGTAAAATATACGTCTTAACTGCATTAATTTCCCCGCAGAGTCTCAGAGAGACCATGCCTCCCACCAACTGGTGTTCTCCACTAGCTGTAGAAGGGTAGTTTCTAAATTTACGTTTACAAGATTTTCTAGATCCCTTGGTATTTTTATCCCCCAGTATTTAAGTATCTCTGATTGCCTACTAAATGGCCACTGGGAGAAAACTCTCCTACAAGGCAGCTGAGCAATTTCTGACTTTTCCCAATTAATTCTATAGCCCTGAAAATTAGCTAAAATCCTGGATTAATGCTAGAAGGGCGGGGATTGTGGTTTCAGGATTAGTTATAAATAAAAAGCTATTGTTGAAATATAGCATCAATATATACTCCCATGAGCCAGTCTTGGACCCTGAATGTTTGGGTGAAAGTGTAGGATGATTGCCATGGTCTCTACGGCCAGATCAAACAAGGGGCATGACAAAGAACTCTATCTGGTGCCTCCGAAATTATCGCATTAGTTAATACATAGCATGCGGGGCCATTAATGTAGAGGTTTAACCCATGTGGCAAGAACAAGTCCAAATCCAAATCTCTGGAGGGCATGTAGCTTTTATTCTCAGTACACTTGATCAAAGACTTTTTTGCATCCAAGGTCCGAAGTGCTTGAGCATCAGAGTCATCATGCCACACCGTTATTACGTCTGCTAACTGTCTGAAATGATCTAAGCCATGCCGACCTTTAATAAATCCCACCTAGTTTCAATATATGATGCTGGGCACAACTCCCTCCAGAGGGCCTGCCATAATTTTGGCCAATATATTCACATCACCGTTAATGAAAGAAATTGGTCTGTAGTCTGAGCATAGCATGAGCTCTCACCCTACCTTGGGTGTAACTGAAATCAAGGCCTGTGGTCAGGTTGTGGGGTGGGAGTGGGTGTGGGTGCGGGGGAGAGGAGGTGCGCGGAACTGCCTTCTTACAGACGTGCGTTGAACAAGGTAGTCAGTTTACCTGCAAAGGATCTGGAAAAATGTTTCTAATAAACAGACAAGCTGTCTGGGCCGGGAGCCTTACCCAATTTCATGGATTTCAGGGCCTTGATAAGCATTCATGTTGGTAGTAGTTCTGCTGCTGGCCCACAGTGAGTTGGAGTATTTGTACTTTAGCAAGGAAAATTTCCAGGATCTCGTGCGAAGGGGCAGAAGTTTTGTCTTCACAGCAAATGTACAAACTCAGCTTAAACTATTGAGTTTGTACCTGGTTTTGGCAGAGTGCATAGGTGTCCCGGAAAAGGATTTATAGTGTATTCTTGCTCCAGCTCTGACTTTCCTTTCAAGGAGCACTAGGCTTTTCTTTTTCTCTCCCCCCACTTTTCTTTTAGCTACAGCAGAGCTAATAATTTTGCCTCTAAGACAGGCTTTTAAAGTTTCTCAAAGAAGCTTGCCAGAGGGAGTTGATGGCTCACAGGTACCCAGGAAGAAGTCAATTTCTTTCTTTATAAGCATTTCAAATAAAAGCAGTGAGGTATTAAACCTCTGTCTATTTTTGTTTCTTGCCAACTGTGTCATGAGTAAATTGTAGGATGATGGTGCACAGTCAGAAATCACCATTGTCCCAGCGGAGGAATTGGATATGGCTTGGGCTAGGTGCCTTGAAATTAAGAAAAAAATCATCCATGAATATAATGGACAGGGGAGAAAAAATGTGTAGTCTTTTTCTGTTGGGTACATGGTCCTCCAAATAATCCTATATCTTTAATCATGGATTTCAGTGCTTATCTGGACCAGGTTGGCTTACAGTTAGTAGAGGAGAATCTATTTATTATCATTTATGGTGGGGATGTGTGTATCTTTGTGCAGCTCAGCCGAGACTGTTTTAAAGGTCTCAGGCTCATCCATATTGGATCCATAGATGATGAAAGACCTGGGCTCCACTTTTAGAAACATTCAACTAGGAAATGCCCAAGGGCCCATTGACTGGTCCATAAACTCCTTCCCCTCTCCACTCCTTCTTTCTCCCTGTCGTCATTCTTTCCCTCCCTACCTTGCCAGCATTGTCGCCCTATTGGTTGTAAAGTACTGATTGAGTTGATCATGTAGCATGACCAGATAGAAAGTGTGAAAAATTGGGACAGGGTTGGGGGGGGTAATAGGTGCCTATATAAGAAAAAGCCCCAAATATCAGGACTGTCCCTATAAAATCAGGACATCTGGTCACCCTAAGTTGATTTTAGAGTTTAATTAAATGGTTTTTGCGTATGAATCATAGCAGTTTGCGGTATACTACGGATAAATAAAAAATACTATAAACTTACAATTATCTTTTTGTATTGTGATGTTTGCACTGAAAAGCAAAAAATAGTAAAAATGCTTTAATTAAAAAAAAAACATTATCTGCCTGATCCTGTTCTTAATAGCATGGTGCATTTGCTGTCTGCCAGTGAAAAGTGAAATGTGCCATTTTATTTTTGCATTTGCAAAACACAGACTATGATTCAAAACAACTTTTTATTAAACATGGAGTTTGTGGTGTAATTAGTCTTTGCCTTTCAAGATGACCAGCAAGAATAGAAATTTGAAGAGGCACCTCTCTCCAGTGAAAAGAAAACCCTACAAGACAGTAGTAGAGACCTTGCTTCCACCTTTCCCTTGCCTGCTATTTCTCAATACTGTCAGCCCTGAGAAGTCCTAATAACTGTATGAGCTTGAGTCAGCCCAGAAGCAAGGTCTGTAGAGCCAAAATAATTCCATCCTGAGAAGTGAGGCTGCTGATCCTCCAAGGGTTGAGTCTAAATATAATCAATTGACGTTATTTAATTACCTTAAAACAACTGTCCCCTTTTATCTAGAAATAGATCTATTTGCCATTATTTTACAGTGTGGTAATTAAATACCAGTTGCTTATTTAAAATATTTACAGAGGAAAAGTTACAGAGATGGATCTCTTCTTTGTGCTCAGTAAACATGCCTAGAAAAACCAATTGGCATTTAGTCAGCTTGCTTATGGGTTTGCTACTGAAAAAAGCTGTTTAGAAGAACCAATTAAAGTACAATACTGAAGTAGATCCTCAAATAAAGACAAATCAGCTGCAGATCAGCAACAATCTCTTGCTTTATTACTGTCTGTTTTTACAGTTCGTACAAGCTATTGCCTTCACATAAGAATATATAATAGAACACGATGCACAAAATGAACCATAAATCAATCTTCAGATACACTACATATCCAAAGACTTCTAGAATGTTACTAGCTGATAACAGTCACGAAAAAACAGTCAAGGGATGAGGAAACACACTTGTTTTCCATTAACTTGGTCCAGTCAATTCATCATGTACTTTACTGAAAATATACATCTCAAAGAATGAACAAAACAGCTGGTGGTGGTGCAGGGGTGAGTAGCGGGTCCAGCGTCCTTGCGCAGGCTAGAAGCTTTGAGGAGGTAGCAGCAGTGTGGAGCTTGGGCAGGAGTGTGGGATGATTTACTTTCTTTCCTGAGTATGGTTAAACCATCCCAGCCATGAATGCAAAAATGGCTACATGGATTTTAAGGCCAGAAGGGAACTTTCTGATCATCTGGTCTGACCTCCTGCATCTCACAGGTCACAGACTCTCACTTAGTAACTCCTGCACCAAGCCCATAACTTCTGCTTCAGCTCTAGCATCTCTTTTAAAATGACAGCTGACCTCCATTTAAAGACTTCAAGTGACAGCAAATCCACCACAGCCTTTGATATTTTGTCAATAATTTACTATCCTCACTGTTAAAACGGGAAATAAAGGCACAAATTTAATATCTAGTTTCATTGTCCAATGATTGGCTCTGTTATGCTTTATTCTGCTAGATTGTAGTGTCTTGTTGATCAGTTTAGGTATTTTAGGCCCAGATCCTAGAGGTATTTAGATACCTAATATCCTTTAGGGAAATTAGGTAGTTAAAAGCATAAATACCTCTGAGGATCTGGGCTTAAAAGACTGTGGTCAAGTAATCTCTGACCTTTCTTCTCTGATGATCTTACCCTTCCCTTTGATATTGTATCCATGACTCAGAAGAATTGCTCTGAAGAACTTAAATTTTCACCTTTACCTTGACCAAATAGCCAGGTTTCCACTGAAGTGAATGAGCTTATACCAGGGATGAATTTGGTCCCTCTGGCCCTTCCCTGCATGGCAGGATACATCCTCAGAAAAGTATATTTGATTCCAATGTTATGGCCACAGGTCCAAAGATCATTAGTGTCCCTCAGTTACTTTTGTAAACTGTTCATTCTAAAAAAGTATGCGATAACTCTGTCAAAACAAGGGGAGAAATCTGCATTTCTTGGGCAGCCTAAACCTACTGTGAAGTCAAGACAGCCCAGGGTGTGCACTTCTCTTGCATCCATTTTCTGTAATCTTCCATTTTGTTCTCATGCTATGGCAAAATGTTTATGTTCTGGTTGCTAATGAACATACCACAAGCTGCCTGGCATAGCTGGTTTAGTAACAAAATCAGGAAAGGATTGTTTCCGGGCCTCTGCTAAGAAAACCTGTTGTACTATTCTCAGGCAAAGTGCGAAATTGGCACTTCAGTTGGCTTTTCGTGTGTGAGCATGTGTATGTGTGTAAGGAGTGGAGGTTACTTCTTTTTTCTCTTCAGGAAATCAGTCATTGTGCAAGAAAGAGATGTTTGTTTAACTGTGAGACAGCTTAAACCAGACAGGGACAAAAAGGGAAACTTCAGACTCAAACATTCCTGAATGATGGAAAACATCTACATCTGGATCTAAACTTTGCATTTTGGGACCACCTCTACTTAAAACCCAAGGTGGGCAAATTAGTTTGGAAAAATAGAAATCTTCCTGCCCAATCCCACTTTCCCATATGTCCTCCAGACCTATTGCCCATTATACTGTAGCTGACCAAACCTTTGTGAAGATTCTGAAACATTCAGTTCAACTCCTCCCCCTCCAAGCTCCAAAATTTTTTCACCTCTGCCTGCCACAGCACTTGTGAAATCCAGTCAGAAGCAAAAGTGCCAAAAGCCATGAGAGAGACCATTCTTGTGGCATTTTCTGCATTGAACGAATGAAGAAGAGCTTGTGATGAAGCCACTGCAAAGGGATTCTGGAGATATGTGATCAGTTCCTGGCTTGGCCACAGAATTTGTGTGAGATCTGGTGCCAGGGGATAAGATTTCCTTTTCTCACATAGGTGCTGTGAGGACACATCCATCAGTACTGGTGAGGTGCTCAGACACTGTGCTGTTGGGGGCCATATTAGATTCATTGTATGTCTGAAAGCAACTAATGCAGGAAATTTCTTGAAAGTGCCTGTTGGAAATGCAACATTTCTAGCTAGATTTTACAGACTCAGGTGGTTTTAATGTCTTCACAATAGCCACCAAATGTTTGGGTCATTATCTGGAAAGGGCTATGCAAATGGCAAATTATGATTAATACTCAGTGTGCTAAGACATGTTTGTTTTGCTCCTACCTAATTCTCCTCTTCTCTCCCCCGCACCTTGTTTCATCCTTCTTCATTTTTTATTTGGTCTCAATTGTGACAAGAAGGAAAGTAAAAATACTTTTTCAATCCAAACCTAAACAAAGCATTTGGAACACAGAGCGAAAATAGGTTGTTGAAAATCCTGATTTGATATGGGCAGATTTCAGGAGGTTTCATATGAGGAAAACTATCATTGTCATACACCTTGCTATTGTTACTCCTTTTGTCCCAAATGACTAGCGAATATTTGCGGTCTAGCCAGGTTCTTTCCATTAGGAGGAGAAATTAATTATATGAGTCTGGTATTTCTTTGATTCAATCCTGTTTATTTACAAAGAATGTACACAAAGTCCTGTTTCACTGAACATAGTATGAATCGAACAGCAGGAGACAGTTTCTTTGATCTCAGTTCTAAGCCTCTTTTCAGCCAATGCTCTGCCCCAAAGCACTCTCATTTTTTTTCTCAGGAACATGCTACAAGTGCTTTTCTGGCTATCTCTGGTACTTCCCTGCTGCTTTCTCTATCTGCAGACTCACTCACTCTCTCATATACACACACACACACACTCTTCCCTCAACCAATATCCCCCCATCATGTATTTGCATTCCACCTCCAGTCAAACCCCACCACCTACATAACATCTCTGACCAGCCTTATATGTGACCTGTGTCTTGGGTGGTGGCTTCTATTGATTCAGCTATCTATTCCATATTTGACTTGTTTTTCAGATTCCTCCTGAATGAAGGGTGGCTGTTACACCCACCAGCTTCAGTGAAGTTTCGCCCAATTCCCAGAATAATGCTATGTATAAGCCTGTTTTGCAGTAGCCGGAATATACTCCTGTATTCTGCTGGATTCATTCCAGCTTTTATAGTGTTCACACTTCTGTTTGAGTACAATCGCCATATCAGTTCAGTTATTGCCTGGCATAGGAAGGGGATCAGACACGCTCCCTGGCTTCTGTATACAATTTATCAGTTGTAGTGATGTAAAATATTAGAATAAACTCTTGCAACAAATAAAATGCCAATATCTGAATTTAAAAACACTGCCGTTACACACACACAATGTGAAATTACATACATGTCCACCTGACTAACTATATGTACATGTGACAAACAGTCCTGTGGCCCCTTACAGACTAACGGACATATTGGAGCATAAGCTTTTGTGGCATGCATCTGACGAAGTGTGTATTCACCCACGAAAGCTTATGCTCCAATATGTCCAATAGTACATTAGGTGCCACAGGACTTAGTCTGGATCTGCAGAAGTGACAAACACGGCTCCTCCTCTAATATATGTACATGTGTTAACCTGGTTTATGGAGTCCAGGAAAAGATACGAGGGATTCAAAATAATTTCATGGGGAAAAAATGAATCACAAGATAATCATCTGGGAGTAATTCTTTGCCTCTGTGTAACCCCTGATGGCTTTCCCTCAGCCACAGGTCAGCTTTCCTTTATTTATTTTGTTACTTAAAGCTGTAATGAGATCAGGAGAAACCCTTCTCTCTCCTTTGCAGTCTAGCTTCCCTTGTATCATGTAGATGTTTGTGGAGAAGGGATAATGATTTAAAAGCTCTAATTTTGTTATGGCCTGAAGCCTCTCTGTGATCTAAGCTGATTGTAATGTGATTTGGGAAAGACTTTCTTACTTAGACAGGATCAATTTATCTTGGGGAGAGGGAGTGGAAGGAAGCATTGGCCTTGATGTTTAGCACTTAGAGTAGAGACCTGTTAATGCAATGCTCCTCACTATGTCATAAATCTGTTGTACAACTACCTATCTTATTTATTCCTTCTTTATATTTATCATGAGTGGGACTGCTAAGATCCTTTGCAATGTGCCTTATCTAAGAGAACACTCCCATGGCTGGTGGTTGAAACTGAGATTGCCTGAGACTGGACAGTGTTATGGGGAAGATAGGGCCTTGGTTATCAAGCACCCTAATGTTGGTGCTGTAGGGAGCAGCACTACACCAAAAGCATTAGGCAGTTACATAGTAACATAGCACACTTCTCTGTGAGGGGATAGCAGAACCCCATAACACTGTGTCATACAACTAAGGCCACATCTACACTACCCACTGGTAGCGATCGATCTATTGGGGATCGATTTATCACATCTAGTATAGAATCAGAGAGGTAGCCGTGTTAGTCTGGAATTGCAGAAGTGACAAAGAGTCCTGTGGCACCTTAAAGACTAACTATAGTACTGAAGCATAAGCTTTCGTGAGCTAATACCACTTCATCGGATGCATGCAGTGGAAGTGGATACACATCTGACGAAGTGGGCATTAGCCCACGAAAGTTTATGCTTCAATTCTTTAGTTAGTCTTTAAGGTGCCACAGGACTCTTTGTCATTTCCACATCTAGTATAGATGCAATAAGTCGATCCCCGAGCTCTCTCTCCATCGACTCCAGAACTCCACCACTGCAAAAGGTGGAAGTGGAGTCAATGGTGGAATGGCAGTGGTCAACTTGCTGCCATGAGGATGCCCAGGTAAGTTGACCTAAGATGCACGTAGCTGAAGTTGCGTATTTTAGGTTGACACCCCCCACACACAGTGTAGACCTGGCCTAAGTGACGAGATGCCAACATTGTTTATTTCATAGATTCCAAGGCCAGAAAGGACCATTGTGATCTATTCGGACATCCTGTGCAACACAGGCCATAGCACTTCTACTCCTGGGGGAATGTGACATTAAAAATCCCATGCACAATATTTTCAACCTCTGCATATTTTATTTGATTGGTATTACTTATTAGCCTCCCGTAATTCTCTCTCAAGTCCCGTATCAGCCATTCTATTATCTTACCGGCCTATAACTACCTGGATCATCTGTTTGCTCTTTTTAAAATACTGGTACAAAATTAGCTTTCTTCCAGTCTTCTGGAGCTGCCCTAGTGTTTCAAGACAAATGGGGGGGGAGGAATCAATATTAATGGTCCAGCAAGCTCCTCAGCCAGCTCTCAAAACTGTTGGAGTAAAGTTATCTGGACCTACTGATTTAGAAAATGTCTATCTTTAGTTGCTGCTCTTTAACATCCTCCTGAGATACTAATGGAAAGAGTGTTGCCATCATCATGTGAAAGGATCACATCATTTTTCCTAAAATCAGAACAGACATATTACTGATAATTCTAATATTTCAATCTAGTAATACACCAATAGCATTACTGGGATTTTTTTAATTCTTTATATACTTGAACTCCTTATTGTTCTTCATTCTGATGGCCATAGATTTACATTTGTGTCCCTTTGATTCTTATTAATTTTCTATACTTTCTAGCTTTGATTAATATTCATTGCTAGCAACTTCCTTTCTTACTTTTTTTTACAGCTGCTTACACTTCCCCTTATAACAGGTCAGTTTAACTAGTACAAGCCTCTCGAGCATGGTTTTTTGGGCAACTAGTTCACGTTTCTCTTTCCAGACGATTTGGCTTGTAATTGTTTACAGGTTTGTGAATTTTGGTCCTTTCAAGGTACTGTGTATGTATATATTAAAACATTAGTAATTTGGACTTAATTCTGGTTATACAGGTGTGACATTACCCAAGGAACAGTCTGGACTGTTGACCAGCTCTGTCCCCTCAGTTCTCTAACCTGAGGTGTCTTTTACACTGCTTGGCTGTTAGAGCTGCCGCTCCTGGCTTGCTCACACACAGCCTCTAGCATATAAATTGCTCTAATATATAATTCAGCTAAGAGTAACACCAACAAATTCTGCAACCTGACCTATAGATTATGAATAAGAATTCCCATTTATCTATTTTACTGAGTTAGTTTGTGACTGTGCTAAATGTATTAATACATTATTTGTAAATATAAGAGTTCCTTTTGTGAGTTTTCACCTGTGTACATTGGGGTTCCCACCTATGCAATGTTAATAATACTGAGCCTGATCTTGGGATAAGAACCTGTCTACCCTTAAAGTGATAAATGGGAATTCTTATTCATAATCTATAGGTCAGGTTGCAGAATTTGTTGGTGTTACTCTTAGCTGAATTATATATTAGAGCAATTTATATGCTAGAGGCTGTGTGTGAGCAAGCCAGGAGCATCTCGTGTAGCAAGCCAGCCAGCAAGCAAGCATCTCATGTAGCAAGCAAGCCAGGAGCATCTCATGTAGCAAGCAAGCATCTCGTGTCGACGTGATAAATCAATCCCTGAGCACTCTTCCCGTTGACTCTGGAACTCCTCCGCCACAAGAGGTGGAAGCAGAGTTGACGGGGGAGCGGCAGCAGTTGACTCACTGCCATGAGGACGCCCAGATAAGTCGACCTAAGATACATCGACGTCAGCTATGCTATTCGCGTAGCTGAAGTTGCGTATCTGAGGTCGACCTCTCCTCCCTCCCAGTGTAGACTTGGCCTCAGTGAACTCAAAACAAAAGGATCTCTCACCTCATGTTCTAGCCACGATCCCTCCCCAGTCCAATGATGCTTTCTTTTCTTTCAAGTGTTGTTGATGCCATGAATAGAGATGAAGAGAGAGATAATCTGGGCAGTTTGCTCAGTTTCTTATAGCAATTCTCTTTGAGAATCATCTCCAGCTGGGGTTCAGGCTGGAAAGTCTATGGGATGGGAACTTCCAGCTGTTTTTGCCAATGTGTACATCTTTCATACACTTTTTCCTGCCAAAGAATGGCAGCTTAACCAGATGCTAGTCCAGCTGATTTTTGTTGACACTTGGCTGAGGCATCAGTTTGCTCTTTGTCTGAGGAGCTGGTTTGTGCCTGCTTTTTAAAATTTGGAATATGTCTCAGCAATGTAAAAGTCCTCTCTATGACAACTTTACACACAATTTACCAGGACAATAATGATCAGCACATTATGAGGTTTCAAATGATTCCTCACAAGGCATGGATTTTGTACAAAATCAGTTGTAGTTTTGTAACAAGGGTGAACATAGAGATACAGACTCTCACAGTAGGATAGCCCATCCCTCCTCATTTTGTTCACCAACTTGGTCTGGTTTCCAACACACCAATTTTGGTTCACTGATTTCTGGTTCCATGCTTACCAAGAATGATTTTAGCAGTCCTGGAGTTATATCAGGAAACCTTTTTGTTTGGACTAACTCAGTCTGTCTTCCTTGTTTACCTTTTACCATCAATGTTTGTGGTTTTAGGTTATTGTGATACCCTAATTGTAAATTCATAAGCTAGATTTGTAGGCACAGTTTTGACAATAGCGATCAATTCCTCTTTACCTGTCAAGAGGAGATCTAATATAGAATTCCCCCATGTTGGAAGCAACACTTTGAGTTAGGAAATTGTCATCTATAATAGGAAATTCTGATGTTTTAGTACTGGCCGCATGAGATCTCCAGCATGCCACTTAAATTGAAGTACCCCATGATCACAGCTCTTCCCCCACACACACTATAGCTAAGTACTTACGGTGATTAATAAAGAGCCTGACACTTCAGCTTCACAGTCTTAAAACTAACAAGCTCTAAGACTTTTCAGAGTTCCAGGGAGCTGCTGTAACATAATAATTTAGACAAAAAAGAATCTCCAGAGAAGTTTTAGCAAAAGGGCTGTGATTTAATTAATGGCACCACCAACAGGGAACTGCAACTGTGGTGAGTGGCAGATTGAACCGATCACAGTATGCCATGTATGGAAAGAGTGTTCTTCTAAGTCATCTCTTACTGAAGAAGGAGGAAAAATCAGGATGGAGAAACATGAAGCTGACTTGTGTTCTGGAGCCAGAGGAGAGCTGACATTGGCAGAATGCTTGTGTAATTTAACATGCATTTGATGTGGTCACAAGGTGGATTCAGGGTGGCTGGAACCCACATTAGATAGGGGCATGGTGAGACAAATGTAAAAAGTGAGTGGTAGGAGAGAAAAGGGATAATGCTTAAGGGCTAGATTCTGGCACCTTACACTGAGTATTTGTTGATTTCTAGGCACTACTTGCATGGGAAGGGTACTACTCAGCATGAAAAAGCTGAGCCCACCTAGTGGTTGTAAAGAGCTTTGAGATCCTTAGCTAGACGGTGTTTTCTAAGTGTAAAGAATAAAATTCAGCTCACCTGAATCTGAACTCACAACAAGCTTTCTCTGGTGGAGACTGTTGTGGGCATTTGCACTTACGAAAAATGGGTATAAAACACAGCTGTTTTGGTCTGGCAGCTTTACACCTGCTATGCAGCCACTTACCCCTATGCAAAATGGATGCAAAATCTGATGAATTGGAGCCCATTGACTAATGCGCTCTCTGTATTTTTGCACCAGCGTGACAGAGCGAGACTCTGGGCTAAGGTACTTGGAGTTTGGTAGAGTACACGATAGAGGAATTTCCCTCTCAACACTTAATTGGGTTATTAACTTTGTTTCCCAGCCAGAACAGCAGGAACACTACAGAAAATTCCAAGGATCACTTAGAGTTGTACTTCAAACATACGTTTTAGAGGTGAGATATTGCAGCAATATTTGAGTAACAACCTAACAGTGGGCCAGATTCTGCCACTCACATGGAGTAGCACCTGTCTTAGTGAATAATCCCAATGCGCTCAGTTGATTTCAGAGGGGCTATCATGGAGTAAGGTGCTGTACACCCTGAGTAAGGAAAGCAGAAACTAGCTCTGTATTAGTAGGATGAAGTGTGTGTACCAGTTCAGTCCAGTGTTTCCAAAGCCAGGGTTGTTGTACTTTTTATTTTGTGGCAAATGCTCTGTGGCCCCCGCATGACCAAAACACAGTGGACGTGTCTCATCTTCACTGCCTGGGATAGGGACAGGCAATGGAGAACTAGAACAAGGGGATTGCACACTTGTGGGCTACGCTGGCCTTCCACAATGCAGGGAGCAGGGGGAGTGGGCCTAAAAGACAGGAGAAGATAGCGGCCATGTCTAGTTCTCCATTCCGACACCACGGATGAGCTGTAAGAGCAGCCATAGGCTGGCTGCACACCAATGACAACTGGCTGGGGATTCCATCCCACCTTTTGAATCAATGTTTCTAGTCTCTTTACTTAACCTGTGCCTGATTTCCCATTTGTCCCTCTGTGAGTTAATCATTTCACACTTCAGTTCAGTGTCCGGGGACAATCCCCATTCTATGATTTAGGAAGGGAGAGGATTGTTCTGAGTGGTCTCAGACTTCATAGGAGACAGAGAGCTGCATCCCATAATGTGACAGATGGTGGTGTGCTCAGTTTATGGGGTGATTGCGTGAACTCCTTTACATTTCTAGGGATCTGACCTAGTGGGAAGTGAGGGACAGATTTGTAAAGGTATATGGGCACCTGCAGATGCTGATAGGCACCTAAGTGGGATTTTAAAAAGTGCCTGGGTACCTAGCTTCCATTGATTTCAATGTGAATCAGGCACTTACATGCCTAAGTGGGATTATCAAAAGCGCCTGTCTGAATCTTCAGCTGCCTGAGGTCCTTTTAAAATGTGGTCAGAGTGTCTACCAAATCCACATTTTCCATTTGCCTTAGTGTGGAAGAGTACATCCAAAATCAGATACTTCAGAAATGAAGCTTTTGTTATTACTCCAAAGTCAATACATCCCTTAAAACAGGGGTGGGCAAAGTTTTTTGCCTGAGGGCCACATCGGAGTTCTGAACCTGTATGGAGGGCTGGGTAGGGAAGGCTGTGCCTCCCACGCAGCCTGGTCCCCACCCCTATTTGCTTCCTCCCACTTCCCACCCCCTGACTGCCCCCCTCAAAACTCCCTACCCATCCAATCACCTCTGCTCCCTGTCCCCTGACTGCCCTGATCCCTATCCACACCCCACCTCCTGACAGGCCCCCCGGGACTCCCACTCCTATACACCTCCCCCATTCCCCATCCTCTGACTTCCCCCAACCCCAGAACCTCTGCCCCATCTCTGCTGAAAACTCAGCTCTTCAATATAGTTATAGTGAAAACAAACAAAAAAATTTAACAAAGAACAGATTCAAATGACAGTGAATAACAATATTGGAAGTAAGTGGTTATTGATATAGCCCACAACAGGATTTTTAGAGTTGAAGCTAAAATAACACAGACTTTTGTTAGAGACTTTGTATGTCCATATCAGACCAGAGGATTCCTGTAACCCTTATGAACCCTTTATGCCCAGTGCCAGTTGGTATCAAGCGATTGCTGAGTTAGTGTCTTTGTGGCATCAGCTGATATAAAGCAGTGGCTCTCAACCTTTCCAGACTACTGTGCCCCTTTTAGGAGTCTAATTTGTCCTGCCTACCCTCCAGTTTCACCTCACTTGAGAAGTACTTGCTTACAATTCAGACAAAAAAGTACAGTACACTGTTACTGACAAATTGCTTACCTTTCATTCTTACCAAATAATTATAAAATAAATCAACTGGAATAGAAATATTGTACTTACATTTCAGTGAACAGACTATAGAGCAGTAGAAACAAGTTGTATGAAATTTTAGTTTGTATTCATTTTGCTAGTGTTTTTTATATAGCCTGCTGTAAGAGTAGGTAAATATTTACAGGAGTTGATGTACCTCCTGGAGGACTTCTGCATACCCCCAGGGGTCCACAGACCCCTAACTGACATCCACTGACGTAAAAGACACCACCGCAGGCCTTTTGGAGAAGACAAGAAACCTCAGATTTATGAGCTGAACTCAGCTAGTTCCAATAACTTGTGATTTGAGCTGGACTAATTCAGTGACCCCCCCTCCCTCCCCGCAAAGGTTAATGGGAAACAGAAGTGGGAAACCAGCCTATAGGAAAGGGTGGGAGGACTAACACCCCATTTCTTGCTGGATGTAGAAATACTATTCTTGAGATATGTGGAAATACAGGGAAATAGACAGATGTAGGGGACATTCACCCCTCACATGGAGGTGAACAAAGGACTCAGAGTGCAGAACTTCACAGCATGAGTCTGTGGCCCACCCAGTGACATTTAATCTGAGCCATGTTTAATGATTTTTCTATTGTTTTCCCTAATAAGTTTGCTTTTATTAAAGTGCCCCAAATTTGGAATGATTATCTGTTGTGTTTGTGGCTTTTCACTCTCAGACACCATATAAGAGGCTGGGAGGTAAAATCATAAACACCCTGTGTGATGGGGTGCTCTGTTCACCACAGGTATAGCACCTCCTCCTGGTCATTCTGAGGGAACAGCTCACCAGGTCAACACCCCTTCATACGATAGCACACAGTCTCTCCATCTCTCTCAGGGGGCTCTGCAGCACCTCTCCGGCACCACAAGCTTCTGCTGCCACCACTTCCTTGTGACTCGGACCTCCAGCCAGGCCATGACACATGTTTTCCCCTTCTAGCGTAATCAAGATTTCCTTCAGCAGTCCTAGGTAGTCTTCCTCCTCACTGCCTTCCAGTGCCACTCCATCAGTGGCTGCAAGGGAACCTAGGACCATCCTCTACTCCAGGTTCTGGTCAGGGGCCCTCAAACCAGCAGTCTCTGTTCCCTTCTAGACTTTACTACTTTTCCCTGAGCCCTGTCCTACCTTCCTGGCTTCCCTCACCTCTGAGTTTGCCAGTCAAAACACACCACCCTTCTCCCATGGAATGACTACAGACTTTCCCTAGATCCCCTTTCTGTTGCCAATTTCCTGCCTTTATAGTCCCTGCCCAGCTCCTTCTGCTGCAGCTGGGCTTCCTCATTCAATTAGGGGATTACGCAGCCACCTGGTTCCTCTCAGCTGTTGGGTTAATTAGCCTAACACACCATTGCAAAAGTGAGGTGCAAAAGGGACTTCTCCTTAAGAAATGCTGTCACAGTGCTGATTGTGGTCAGGCTGAGACTTTTGAAGGTGGTAGGATTCAGTTGCAATCATATGAAACAAAAAGGTTTCAGGCTAGATCCTGTAAACAGGTTGTATTCACTTCAGTGGAGTTATGCTGACTTTCATCAGCTGAGACACTGGCTCTGCATTTGTTCATCGTTCATATTGCAGTCCAGTTTCAAATTATCTGCTATGTCTATAATTGGATTTCTTATATATATATATTTTTTACAATGACCTGGGCACAAAGGGAATATACAGCTCCAGCAAGGAATTGTGGTTCTCGCTTTTAGCTTCAGATCTTTTCAATGGAACCAGGTTTGGTATGGTTTGGTTTGGTTTGGTTTTTTGTATAAGAAATTGGAGATAAGACTCTAGTAAAATATTATGTCACATAAGCCCGGCTGAGTGTATTTACTTCTGCTGAATCTGAACCTTCACGTATCTGTATTTGTGCTGTTCACATTTGGACGTATAACTAGAAGCCGCATTTACTGGAGATACCCCTGCTCAATAGTGCCACTTGGTATCAAGGGACAAATGACATAAACGAAAAGTAATTCAGTCCAACACCAGATTAATTCCCTGTAACTAAAACTGATTGTTCACATAAATCTCACCCTGCTTTTAAGCTAGGACATAACCTCAACACAATTGATATTTCATGCTTGAAGTAAAGGCAAAGAAATCAATTTGGCACATATAAGGACACTCTAGGTTTTTCACAATGAAATTTTTTTGGTTTAGTAAATGAGCTTTTTTTAAAAAAAAAAAAAATCTTGACCTGGCCAATCATATCTCTCTCTTTTTTTTTTTTTTTTTAAGTTTTGGTGCCCGTAGCTGTAATGTACCAGGAATTCTCTCTTGCAGCTAGGTGCCAGGCTAGGTCGAGTTCCATTGCTTTATCTCCCCAAACGCAGGAAATTGCATCACTATTTCCAAGTATGCAGGGGTTGGACTCCCCCCAGTTTCTGTGTGATGTTGGTGCAGATTCTTCTTGCCAATTTCAAATGGAGGCATGTACAGAAAGGGGCTTGAGAGCAACAGAAAAGTGCCCATATATGGGTGCCAACATCACATAGTTTTGTGAGGTGGGTTGTGAGCCTGCTTTTGGACATGAACTCCTTTCAGTTCCATCCCTCTTATGGCCCTCTCGGCCCTCAGACAACATGGGGATGAAAGCAATATAAAACAGTATATAGATAATTATCATTCTCTTTTCGTTGCTGTGGTGCGTGACCACAAGAATGATCACCACTCACGATCAAGACTTGTGACTGGTGAGCTCCTCCACTCCTGTTTTGATCTTTAATCACTGTCCACAGTGGTGGGCTCTTAAGGCTGGAGTTGAGGCACCTAGGTTGGGAGGGGAAGCTTACTCTGCCACTGGATCTCAACTAGAAGTACATCAGCATAAAACTATGTAATGTAGAGCAGCACTCAGCCCTGGTTTGGATTTCAGTCTCTAGAGCTCTCACAAATACTACAATTACTAAAAGTTCCGAACGATCTCTGAGAGAGAGGGAGAGGTTCGTGTTGAGATTTGAAATGTGGTTGTACTGCAGGTTTTGTATCTACTTAACATACTTTATGAGACACATTGACTCTTCTTTCTACAATTTATGTGCATGGTATTTCTAATAGGAGAGACTCACATTGATTTCAAGGGTGCTTTGCACAGTATTATAACTGTTCCATTGATAGTGAAGTCAAATCCCCAATGGCCTTTGACGTCAACAGAAGGGCTACAATACAATTTGTGAACTGAAATGGTTCCAGAAAAGCTGCCAACACAATGCGCAGTCAACAGAAGAAAGGGGTTTTTTTAAATAAAGAAGACACATATAATAATATGTCTGAGCATAACCCCCCAGAAGAAAAGGCTTTCATAAGTAAGACTTATTATTTTCCCTCATGCATTAACTTAATGTTTAAGAAGAGTGACAGAATGGCAGCCCTAGAGTCTGAAGGAATTTATTTACCCACTGAACATATACGATATGGACAGCCAAAGTCAAGCTACACTACTTCACCCATGTGTCTCAGTCCTGACTGGGATGGAACCACACAAAGCATGAGAAGGTAGAGTAGTCCATGCAGACTTGGTCCTCTCAAGATTATCAGCAAGAGTGTGAATTGGGATGGTTGTTTTTGTCATGTTAAGTCCCATGCACTGACAATGGATGTGGGACTACCAGATTCATGACACATAGGCCAGTCACATGGGAACAACCTGTGGCCACTACTGGCCCAGGGTGGATTTGCACTGGTAACCTAGAGGTGAAAGGCTGCATGTCTGCTGTTACCAACCCCTGATACCTCCAGGTCCCCCAAGCAAGTTTTATTTGTAATTCACTGCAGGGCGTCTCAGTACCCTAACGTGTAATATGTAACAACCAGCTGTTGTTGAGAGACCACTACATTCATTTCAGAAGCATGAGAATGACAGAATGATTTACGAAGGAAGTTGCTATGCCTTCAGCTTTAGCGCTAGATCATTTAAGTTGCCCTGAATGTTGTTGTACCATAATATTCTGATGTACAGCCCCATATCTTTGCATCCAGGGCTGGTGCAACCACTAAGCGAACTAGGCAGCCGCCTAGGGTGCCAAGTGGTTGAGGGTGCCAAAAAGCGTGCTTAGGGGAGGCAGTGGAGTGGACGTGAGCTGGGGCAGGGAGCATGGAGAGGGCCGCCCGCAGCAAGTAATGGGGGGTGGGGCGCACAGGGGAACCGCTCCCCGCCCCAGCTCACTTGTGCTCCGCCTTCTCCCCTGAGCTTGCCCCTCCTCCCCGCTCTGCTTCTCCTCCCCTCCCAGGCTTGCTGGGCCAAACAGCTGATTGGTGCCGCAAGTCTGGGAGGCCGGAGAAGTAGAGCGCGGCGTCATGCTCAGGGGAGGAGGCAGAGCAGAGGTGAGCTGGGAAGGGAGCTGCCCCTGGGGCGGACGTGGGAGCAGGGAGCTGCCGCCTGCAGGGCTCCCCGAGCAGGGGGAAAGTCGGGGAGCTGCTGCCCGCAGGGTTCCCTGGGCAGGGGGTAGGGGCGCAAGGTGGAAGTTTCACCTAGGGCGCGAAATATCCTTGCACCAGCCCTGGGTGCATCCCATATTCCTGTAATTAATCTCATCTGTCTAATGCCAACAAGCATGATCTCAAGCAGAAAGGTCTCTGTAAGTCAAAACATGTGTAGCAAATAATGCTACTTTGGGAGATATTGGTGTGTACTGATACTTTTTCATGTCCTAATATTAGCAGGAGGTTTTGGTCCTTGTATTCGTCCTACCCAATACTCCATCTTATATATACTGTAAAATTGTTTCTTGAAGGTCCTGTCATGCCTTCTGGGCTTTGATTTCTCAGCCTGAAGCATTCACTCACCCCTAGTCTTCAGCCAATGCCATTTCAGTATCCACGAATGGGAGGATTCTAAAATACTGGATTTTCCCCCACTCCTTTATTGGCCTTTATATTTTATCATCCTAGTTACATTATATTTATTAATTATTATGATTATAATGATGATGATTATTTTGCCTGGCACCCAGCTATCACAGTAATGGGTGTTTATATTAGAGATAGAAACATATTTCTCCTGCTTGGTGTTTGCATTGCACCCCTGTGAGCACAGAAGAAAGCTATACATGGAGAAAGATGCAGTGTGATATGACCTGTACCTTCAAAATGCAGAGACCCCAAATTTCACTGATGTCTGTTACTCCTGACTTGCCCCAGTGTGACTGAGGTTGTTAGCACAGCCGTAAGTATTTAACATAACACCAGAGTTCCACTGCAAGCTTTTACTTTGAATTATTCCTGGCCACTTTAAATCATGACTGATTCAGCTCCTGCAAGTCTTTTCTGCTGCTGAAGGATGTTGTTATGATAAATAGCCCTGGAGTGAAAGGAAGGGGGAGAAGTGGGCCTGGTTTTTCCAATCACTTAATGTATTCTCAGCATCAATGCCCATGTAATATCTGTTCCTGATCAATACAAGTAGGGAATTGGATACAATCAGAGAATTGGAGTAAGATCAAAGGCTGCAGCATGGCTCCCCTTTGCAGGCCTCCATGTAACTAGGAACCTGAAACAAATGACAAGTAGGCTCACAAAAGATGCAAAATGGAAATACAAGTCTTTTGTGGCCTGCATGTCCAGCATTGCAAAGCTGCTTTCACAGCCTTGGGTCAGGAGAGGTCAAATCCCATAAAAGAAACAAAGAGAGGAAACCTTTAAAGAACTGAAAGACAGCCTGTGTGATGAAGGGATAAACTGGGGAATGCGGGGGAGGGGAGAGATGTCATCTCCACAACTGCATTAACAACAACAGCTACAAAAGCACCAGGACCTGACTGTGCCCTTCCCTTCCCTTTGGGTAGTCATTACATCCATGCAAAAGAGGTGCAGAGCAGGTGTAAAACTCTCCTGGGCCAGATTCTAAACTGGAGTAAATCAGTGTTGATGGAGATACACCAATTTACACTGGCTAAGGATCTGGCCCTACCATTCTGATTTGGTACCATTTTATACCCATGTTGCACTCCTTTTGCATAGATGTAAATGACCACGTGAGGGGTAGGGAAGACGTAGGTCCCTGTGTTCATACATACCTCTTGGCCTGAAGGCTCTAAAGCCAAAGCAGATTGCATACTAGTGCCTACTACATAGCTAGCCTTGTATGGATGTAAATTCCCACCTTGCATAAACCTACTTGGGCAGAGGCCGTCATGCTGGTCTTTGGACTTCTCTGAGCACTCAGGACAGGTAATGCTGCTAGTAGCGGAGCACATTGCAGAAGAGACAAAGCCATGGCTCTGCCATCCTTCCACGCCATGAGGGTTGTGGAACGGGATACAATACAGCTCCAAGAAGACAGCGTAGAAGCCACTGAGTGTAGCCAGGGCATTCTGCCCACATATGTGCTGCACAGGCAGGCCGGCTGAATGTCTCCAGGACCTGCTGGTGGTGCAGTGGGCTTCTGGACCCCTCCCTATCACTTGAAAGAAAGTAACTTTCAGCAGTCAATTCTGTCTTAAACTATAAGGGCCAGATTCTGTCACCCTTATGTGTGTGTTGTATCTTAGTTTGTGAGTGGTCCCAGAGCTGCTGGCAGAGTAAGGTACTAGTCAATCCAAGTAAAGGGCAGCAGAATCTAGCCCTTAGTGATTTGTGGTCCATGGGTGGATTAGCCATGGAGTGCTTCAATCATTTTAAAGTTGTAAGAAATGTTTCTTTTTCAGCACCGAGGATGCATTTTAAAGTGCAATTTTGTCGCTTGGCAGCAAAGACCTGGTTTGCAATCAGACTTAGGCAATGAGCGCAGGAGTCCAACTAGACTGCTGTTGTTGGAAATGAATTGGCCTATCAGTTTAACTTCTTTTGATTCAAAAACACCTGAGTGTGCAATTTAGCTGTGTGCGGTGATGTAGGTGAAGGGTGAAGCAAAAGACAAGAGCACTTATCTGTATATATGAAGACTAATTTTAGTACTGAAATGCCTCACTGCTGTATTGTACTTCCAGGTAGTAATGCAAGGACACCAGAGTGAGAAGTATGTCCTGCCAGGTTCATGTGACTAAAGCCTAAGGTCCAAAGTCTTGTTCTTAGTTCGTTTTCCTGTGTGTTGTGCTAGAATAAGTCTCTCATAAAGACGATGTTCTCTCATTATCAATTCAAGTCTTGTGACAGCCGTGCTAGGGCCCTTAATTTCTTGTGTTAAACCAACAAATGAGATGACCCAAGTGTAATCTCTAATAGGTATCATGGGTCAGTAATCATTCATTTGGTCTACTGCTTTTTATATGAAGGACTGAGATGAGAATTTGTCCTGATAATGGCAAGAGCGGCAAATTAGTTTTCTTCCACAATTAAATCTGGAGGTCTGACAATTGGTATGACCGGCCCAATGCCTCTGCTGGTCACACAGTGTGTTACCCCTGTGCCAGATCTCGGAATTTTGTGCCATACACAAATTGGCAATAGCTGCCCTTTCCAACCCATAGACTCACAGTTATTAAGGGCTAGATTCTGCTTCTTATAGTTATACGGAGTTGTGCCTTACTCTGCAAGCAGCTCTACTATATTTAGTGGGACTATTCAAGGAGTAAGGTACTACTCAGTCTAGGCTGGGGTATCAAAACTATTCCTGTCATGTACCCTTGTCATTTGGCACATTTGCTGACAAAGTGGCTTGGGTTTCCCCCAGTTTTGGCTTGAGGCAACTTGGCTGGGTAGTGTGGATAAAATAAACATCATGGCTTCTGTGCTGTACTTCTGCGGACAGAGCTCCTCAGTCCCCAGAGCTGTCAATCTGGAACCTTCCATAACTGTATTGCGTAATGTAAAAAAAAATTAAAATAAAACCTCTTAAACCTTCCCTCTATTAATAGACATAATTTGCTTGGTGTAGGTGGAAAATTGTCTTCTCTGACTAAATTCAGCCTCCTTTTCTCCCCTCTACTTGCGCTTCTCTGCCTGAGAACAAGCTGACTTCTGGAAGACAAATACACAGAATTCAAGGGGGAGGTGGGAAGAGGAGCAGATTTAATATTTTGAATCTAACTAAAATATCTGTGGCTTAATTCACTTCTGTTACCATGGAAATTCCCCCTTCCCCACTACAAAGGATTTCCTATTGGCACAGCAACATAATTTACATGGAGTGAGTGAAATTTCCATGGACTCTTGTTTTTGGTTTCAAGAACCTAAAGATATTTATAGGGAGGAGTGTTTTTTTCTCTTAAAACCCTGAATACTTAAACTCAAGTCACACTTTCAGAAGCCAGCAAAGTAATGATAAATTATAGTCAATCTTGTACTATAGAGACTGACTATGGTCAATCTTGTACTATAGAGACTCAAAACTAATCCCTCGCTAAAAAATGTAAATATCACATAAAGAAAAAAAAACACCCAAACAGCTGAATAGGAGGCACTTTCATTATTATTTGTGCTTCTACAGCCTTCAAGTGAGCATGAGGCCATATAGTGTGAGGTGTTGTACATACACATAGCTAGGGATGGTCTGTCCCCTGAAAAACATCTAAATAGATAACCTAGAACAGGGGTCGGCAACCTTTCAGAAGTGGTGTGCCGAGTCTTCATTTATTCACTCAAATGTAAGGTTTCGTGTGCCAGTAGTATATTTTAATGTTTTAGAAGGTCTCTTTCTATAAGTCTATAACATATAATTAAACTATTGTTATATGTAAAGTAAATAAGGTTTTAAAAATGTTGAAGAAGCTTCATTTATAATTAAATTACAATGCAGAGCCCCTTCCTCCCTCCCTCCCCCGACCAGGACCCAGGCAGTGTGAGTGCCACTGAAAATCAGCTTGCATGCCACCTTCGGCACCTGTGCCATAGATTGCCTACCCCTGACTAGACAAAGGGCGAGGAGAAGAAATATTATCCTGCAATTTACAGATGGGGAATTGAGAAAGACTAACTCACACAAGGTCTGCGGCAAATCTAGGAATTGACTTCAGTAATCCTGAGTCCCAGATGATGGTTTTAACCATAAGACCAGCCTCTCTTTCACAATTGTTGTTTATTTTTATAGTGCTCAAAATCATGTTCACATACTAGAAACTTAGGCCCAGACCCTGAATTGGAGTTGGGTGCCTAAATACCTTCGAGAGTCTGGGGCTTAGGGCCTGTCCCAGTTCCCTTGGTCGTCACGGAAGGTTTTCTACTGTCATCAGTGGGATTTTGATCAGGCTGTAATAGAACAAACAGAAAAATGTATCCCCCTTACATTTTACACTTCAAGCATGATGTGCGGGCAGCAAAGAAGGAGGGTATTAGGTCAAGCAAAGAAAGGTTTCCGGCAATAAGATCTCTCACACACTTATTCAGTTTAGGTATATGTACATCTTGATAACTCAATTAAGATTTTTTTTAAAGATAATTATGTTTGATTGACTTCTTATGGACATCCTGAAAAAGGTGAGTCTTATCATGGGATATGGATGAAGACACCAGAATTGGGAGGTTCTTGCCATGTATAAGAGGTTGGACAGGGGAAAAAAATGAGCTGCCTGTTAGACTAGTGGACAAACAGGAAATTCAGGCTGGTGTCATTGGTGGAGTACAGCCGGTTCAGCAAGTAGATATGTAAGATTATGTACAATTATTTAGGACCCTGAAGGTTTTTCCTCTGTTCTCTTTCCGATGATCTTTAACACTGTGGTTTCTACCCAAGTGGGACAGCTGGACCAGATTAGCAGACTAGTTCCTCAGCTTTGCCAACTGGTTGTGCACACTCTAACCTATGTTTCTCCAAACCATGGGCCAGATTCACAGCTGTGCTAGAGCTTTGCTTGCTTCAGTTGAGAAGATAGTGAGCAGAGATGGTTTTAAGCCACTCTTCACTCTCAAATCCCCAAGCTACAGCTCCTGGCATATACGGAGCAACCTCAAAGCTGGTTACACTGCCCAGGGATCACCAGAGAACAGTATGCTCCAACTAGGGGACACTGACAGCTAGCCAAGTTCCCTTCACCATGGGTGACTAGGTAGGGAGCTAATGGAACCAACTCTGCTCCCTCTTGATGGAGGCATCCCCAGCTGCCCCATTAGGATAGATTTCTGCCGTCTTTGCACTGGTGCAACAGGACAAAGGGGCTGGAGCAGAGACCAAGTTTTGGCTTGATGACTTCAAATTGTGACTGGAGATGGACTTGAACCCTATTTTCAAAAAACAAACAAACACACACACACTGTCCTCCCTGAATGTTGGAGAAGTGCAGATTTCAATATGGAGTTCACAGGTCAGGCCTGTCGTTATGATGGCCTGAAATAATACTAACCCAACGCTTCTCCCCCAAAGACTCAGAAAGTTTGGGCCCAGGTGTGGATCTGAACACAATGTCTTCGACGGATTAGGAGTGAAATCCCAGTTCAGATGTGCACTTCATGGCGTAGGCCGAGCTCACGCTCATGACTGCAGGACACTTGCAAAACTGGATTTTGGAGCAGCCCATGCTGTGCTGTGGCACATTCAAATCCAGCATGTTTCTAGGGGGACCTAGGACACCAGTTCAAGAAGCCTGATACTCAATAAATTTGCGGGATAGCTCAGGGGTTTGAGCCTTGGCCTGCTAAACACACAGTTGTTGGTTCAATCCTTGAGGGGGCCATTTGGGGCAAAAAATCTGTTAGGGGACAGTACTTGGTCCTGCTAGTGTGGGTGGAGGGCTAGACTCAGTAACCTTTCCAGGTCCTTCCACTTCTATGAGATGGGCAATCTCCATATACCTTATTTATTTTATAAAATCTCTACAAAAGATGGGGTTTAGAAACCCCTGGTTCTTTTCTCCTAGTAAAAACGAATGTTTTATGTCACAGCCCTGCACTTTCAGGACATGTTATCGAAAGAGTTTTATGTCTGATTTAAATTGCCTTATTGGGAAAGCTGGAAGTTGTCTGACTTGAGGAAAGATTTCTCTTGCCTCTGAGTGGATTTGGTCTAATTAGCTCAGCTGACACCCATAAATCTGCTCTCCTCTCAGACATGCTGTTACTGTAGTAACTTGTAAATGAATATTAGATGATGAGTTATTACAGCCAGTCTGAACTGGTAAGTTTAAAAGCACAGCAGGAAACCAGTTCCTCCTTTTCTTCTCCTTTCCATATTAATGCTTTTCCTGTGTGACTGTAAAGCCACCAGGTCAGATCCAGGGCCCCTCGAACCCTTCATGTCCCTTCCAAACTGAGCATATGCAGCCCAGAACTCCTTTATCTCTTTGCTTTCAATGAAAGCCCTAACAGCTTAGCACTTTGTAACAAGGTTTGTATGAAATACAGACCGAATAAAGGGTGAAACAAATTGTCTGCTACATCCTAATTTTTGTACTGGCGTTCTTTGCAGTGCAGCCCAGGTCAGAGGCAGCATGTGGCTGCACCACCAAGAAGCAGAGCAGGGGCCATATTGTGGCTGAGGAGTTAGCGGCTGCTGGTTAAGGGCACCCACAGATTATTTCCCTTCTGGAGCAAGAAGGGAAATCAGAGCAGAAATTGTGACTCTAAGGATACGGCTACACTACCCGCCGGATCGGCAGGTAGCCCTCGATATACTGGGGATTGATTTATCGCATCTCATCTAGACCCAATAAATCGATCCCCTAATTGATTCTTGTACTCCACCTTGGCAAGACGAGTTAGCGGAGTCAGCTGAGGAGCGACTGTGGTTGACTTGCCGCCGTGGGGATGGCTAGGTAAGTCACTAAGATACTGCAACTTCAGCTACACTATTCACGTAGCTGAAGTTGCATATCTTAAGTGTCCCCACCACCAATCTCCCATGTAGTGTAGCGCAGCCTTGAGTCACAATTCTTTCCTTGCACTGCTGCTGGGACAGGCTAGCTATACATCACCCCTTCCCTGGGACAAGACATAAAATCTCAGTCGAATCCAAAGGGAAGAGGATAAATAAAGGATAGCTTAATGCATAAATAGCAGCATGACAGCATAAAATAACCTATACTAAAGGTTATATTCACTCCACTCTCCTATGCCCAATCCATCGTCAGTATGAAAACGTGCATAAAATACTTCCGATTTGTGCAGGATGTTGACTGCAGATTGCACTAACCATTTCAGGTAAACCATTGTCCAACTGTTCCTAGGCTGATGTCAGCCAGGCTGCCTTGGCACTCCATGGACCATTTCTCCTTCGCTTTCATGCATGTTATGCAGTCAGTGATGTCTGTTGCCTTCACTATCTATTGCAAGCTCTTGAAAGCACATTCCATCACCATCCTGCACCTACTGAGTGCATAGCTGAACCTGCATCTCTCCGTGTTTGTGCAGTCAGTTATAAAAAGGTGTCACTGGCCGGGGGAAAGGAAAGTCTGCAGAGTCCCCCAGAATTACAGTGGGGATGGAAACAACATCAGCTTCGAGCCCAGAAGGGAACGAAGGGGAACCCTCTGAAGCTCCACTCCCTCACTTTGGGTCTGTGGGGGAGAGAGGGTGAAGAGTCCCAGAAGCTGCAGAGGTGGGGCTGGAAGAGGTGATGTGAGGGCAGAATGGATGGAGAGCTGGGGGACAAGACTGATTTAAGTCTTGGGGAGCAGAATTAATGCTGTGAAGGGGATGGGCAGATGTGGGGGTGAGAACACCAGCAGTGGAGGGCCAAAAAAGGTCACCGGAATACATTTGGGAACATTGGCAACACACTGTCACACACACACACACTGGGGATGGGCAAGGGAGAATTCAAAAAATCAAAAGACTTTTGAGATGCTTGTTCATCCAGTTTGATCTGCAACCCTTCCCTATGGGTATTTTTCCATTGCTTGGGATGCCAGCTTTGGATAGTTTCTACAACTGTGACATAAATGTAATTCCAAGCCTCTCCACTTTCAGATCCTTGAATTCTTCACTCCAGTCAATTTCCCTAACTAATTCCCCAGCCTCCCTTTAAAAAATTAAGTTTGCCCTTCTGAAATCAAGGATCCTAATTGCAAACCTATTTTTATTTATCCTTCCATTTAGTTTAAACTAAATTAACTTGTGATCACTCAAATGAAGGTTGTCCTCTACACCCAGGTCTTGTATGAGGTCCTCACTACTTACCAATATTAATCTAAAATGCCATCACCTCTACTTGGTGAAAAAAAACTGTCAGCGATGACTATGAAGACTATTTGGGCTGTACCATTATTAGTAGCATTTGTCCTCTAATTTATATATGGGAATTTATTTCATTACAAATATTAATTAAAAGGATTCTATTCACATCCAAACTGGATCTTGGGGGTCTGTAGCAGACCTTAAGCACTATACCAGTGGAGCCTCTGTTACCATTCTTCCCCAAAGTGAAACAGACCCAAAACAGATTCTGGTTTATCTGTTCCATCTCTTTTCATTTCTTTACAGCCTAGGCATTAATATACAATGCTACTCCACCACCTTTAGTTTATTTGTCTTTCCTGCCCAGCACATACTCTTCAATTCCAGCCATGACTACTATTCCACCATGCTTCTATTATCTCTATAATATCTGGTTTCATTTCCAGGATCAGTAGTTCTAGTTCCTCCATTTTGTTACATGGGCTCCTTGCACTGGTGTACAGACATGTTAGTTGTTTCCACTTGGCCTCTAGGGACAGTCATTTTGTGCCAGTATCATCTCGCTGACTGTTACTGTTATAGTCTTGGCACCATCTTTCCTTTGGTTGCCTGTTCTCCTACCCTATGTTGTTTCCATCTCCATTGCTGTATCCTCTTTCACTGCATTTTCCTCCGGCTCAATATTGGAAACAGGCGTGGAGATTACATGAGCATCTCCTAACAGAAGGGCCGGCGTAAGATTTCTTGCCACCCTAGGAGGTGGCAGCATTTTGGGGGCAGCTTGCAGGGCTCCCGTCCGCTCCGGCAGAATTTTGGTGGCTGCTCACACGGTCCCTGTCCGCTTTGGTGGCATTTCAGCAGACACAGCCGGAAGCGCACAGCGGCCATGAGAGCTGCCACAAAAATGCACAAAAAGGGCTAAAACACCGCCCTCAAAAACACAGTGCGGCCTTAGGCAACCTCGAGGCCCTGCCTAACAGTCTTCCTCCTAATTCCTAGTTTAAAGCTCTTTTAATCAGTTGTGCCAACTTATATCCCAGAAATCTCTTGCCTCCCCTCTCAGATGGAGTGCATCTCATGAGAACAGTCCTTTGGCATTCATGGGAAACATCCCAAAGTCCTACTTATAGCACCATTGCCTGAGTCCTCCGTTGATCATCATTTTTATATATATGTATATAAAAACCACCTTCATAATTTTTTGGAGTTGGCAGTGCTGCAACCCTACATACATGTCCATGAACCTTCCACAGTGATCCATGAAGGCATGCCTGATCACTGAACAGTACCCTTCTCTGTTAGTGTTGGCGCATGGGTTCCATCAGTGCCTCCTTCAGGTCAGGAACCTCAGCTATGTACATCCCTTTGATCTCTGACACTATGGCCACCTCGATCACATGCTCCCGCAAAACAAAATGTAAATTTTCCACAGTGGGTACTGGTTTGGCTACAGCCAAAAACTAGCACCCAGCAGATCTATTGCTATCTGGGGTAACTAGATTCTATAGGGGTGGTCCTCTCTCTTAATCTTCATTAGTTGTCTACATGAAGGGAAACTCCTCCTCATGGACTGACACTGGAGTGTCAGGGCTAGCTCACCACAGAGGCACAGAATAGTCTCTTTCCGTATCCTCATGTCACACAGTCACTGCAGCTCATCCCAGGTCTTAAGAAGGACTCAGTCACATGTGCCTGTGATTGTAATGCACACCCAAAAGCCACACTTTGCCCACTGAAGATCAACTGTCAGTACAGCACAGAACTGTCTTCTCAGACAGTGGTAGGTGCATGAATATTGCTCCATCATGAATCAGATGGGGACTGACAGAAAATTCTTCATCTGCATTCCCACTGCCTCTTCAGCTGCCTCACAAATGCTTTTCAAAAGCTTCAGGAGACATCTTTCTTGCTGAGGAAGGACAGAGCTGAACATTTACTCTGGCATCCATTTTGAGAAAAGGATGATGAAATGATAAAAGTCATCAGGAGACTTAGTGATTTTCCCTGAGGAACTATGATGGTTTAACCTCTTCCATCACAGCTCCCCATAGCTCCTAGAAGACATGCTGAAGTTTCCCAGAAACTCCCACTTCAGCAAAGTGGGCCAGGAACTGAGGGACAAATACTGGAAGGTAGTATGGTACAGTGCTAGCATGGACATACAGAAGAAAACTGCTGCCAACCTGCATCAAAAACTGCATGAGTAGTGTGGACACACAGCACTGTTAGGACATATCTCTGTGTGATCCTACTGGTTCGGTTACTAATGGTGCAAAACTCTAGCTTCGACAAGGCTTAAAACAGCAATTTCTCCCCGTATACAGTGTCGCCTCACTAAAAATGTTAGCACGTTCCAGCAGCAGAGTGTCACCATCTCATGCCTGATTATGTTGCAAACTGAGATGAGCAAAATGAGCTTGAAATTGTCCTCTCAGCACCATTTGATGATGGTTCAAATAACCCCTTCCACTACCAAATCCCTGACTAATATACAGTACTTAAGATAGTCTGCTGATGCATTCATAAATTAATAGGATTTCATGTCATTAAAATTTTAAATAAATCTCTAACATGGGTTCTGGTTTTGGATTTCTTAATTTCAGTTATGGAAATTTGCTTTTGACATCGTGGTTTCCCACTCCCTCCCCTTTTCTTTCATCCAACAGATTTATAAAATCTCATTAGCATACTAAAAAGAGCAGAAAAGAAATTAAATGAAGCCCAGAATTAAAAGGCTCACTAGCTTCTTCATGTTAACTTTAGAGCTTTACTTCCTATGTGGTAGGTGTAAATAACATGTGGGTGTGTAACAATGGGTGGCAAAGCTTTTTAGAGACAAATGGGAGCTAAGAATTAGAGAACCAGTGGAGATGGTTTCTATATAGCTGGGAAGATAGGGTGGGGCCCATATAAGCAGAGAAAAGGAGGATGTCAGGAAGAACATAGAATAAGTACCACATTTTACAGACTATGGTAGAAGATAATAGATTAGGTCCCTTTAAGGAATATTTATACAATTTTTTAAGAAAATCATAGTCTCTCTGTAGAAGAGGAGCTCTATCCCTTAAGCAGCCTACATCAGCTAAGGAAATAAGGGTTCATTTGGGGCCTTCCACACCACCCTTCTCCCCACTTCACCAGGGGCTTCTTGGGCACCAGGACTATTTCTTCTCTTAGGGTTGCCAACTTTCTGACTGCAGAAAGCCAAACATCCCTGCCCCACCTTCTGCCCCAGCCCTTTCTGGAGGCCTCACCCCCACCCACCCCTTCTCC
>ML677348.1:21605261-21728902 GCA_007922305.1 Dermatemys mawii
GGGCTGGGGCAGGGTGATAGTGTGTGGGAGGCATTATGGGATGTGGGCTGCGGGTGCAGGCTTTGGGATGGGCCAGAAATGATGAGTTCAGGGTATGGGGGGGCTCTGGGTTGCTGCAGGGGGTTGAGGTGTAGGAGGAGTTGAGGACTCTGGCTGGGGGTGTGGACTCAGGTGTGGTGGCTGGGGATGAGGGGTCTGGGGTACAGGGGGAGGCTCAGGGCTGGGGCCAGAGGTTGGGGTGCAGGAGAGGGCATGGAGTGTGAGCTCTGGGAGGGAGTATGGGTGTGAGAAAGGGGCTTGGGGCTGAGGGTTGGGGAGCAGGAGGGGATTTGGGGGTGCAGGCTCCAGGCAGCACTTACCTCAGGCGACTCGCGGAAGGGCCACACACTGAACAACAAGAAGAAAACAGAATTAAGTAAGAACCATCCAATCTGTGCACTGAGTGATGTGGGAGTCTCTGGAAAAAGGTGATCATGTAACTAAAGGCTGTTATCTCATATTGCATATGCACAGGGAGTTCAAATAAAGGTTGCATGGGGATACTCGGCTGAGGAACTCCTCCCCAAATCACAGTGTGGCTTCAGGCCATCCCAGGGAAAGCTGAAATGATCTTCATGGCATGACAGATTCAGGAGAAGTGTAGAGAGCAACACCAGGAACTGTTCATGGCATTCATTGATCTAACCAAGGCCCTTGACTCTCTCAATCGTGATGCGCTATGGAAAGTGCTGTGTAGGTTTGGCTGTCCACAGAAATTCATTTCCGTCATCAGACTACTCCATGATGGGATGACTTCCACCATTTTGTGCAACAGCTCAGAGACCGAACCATTCATCATTCGCACTGGTGTCAAGCAGGGCTGTGTCATTGCACCAACTCTCTCCATTTACCTTGTTGTGATCCTGATTCTCATCCGTGACTGACTTCCTGATGGAATCGGAATTGAGTATCGTATGGATAGTCAACTCCTCAGTCTCCGGCATCTCCAAAAAAAATCTAAGATCACGAGAACTGACATCACTGATCTTCAGTGTGCAGTGACTGAATCATTGTCACACATGCAGAGGCCGACCTGCAAAGTACCCTAAACCTTTTTGCAGATACCTATCGCGGCCCCGATCTCTCTCTCAACATCGTGAAAATCAAGGTACTCTACCAGCCCTCCCCTGCACAAACTATTCTTCATACTCCACAAATCACCATCAGTGGAGAACCCCTGCAAAATGTGGACCATTTTCCATACCTTGATAACCACCTCTCCTAACCAGCCAGCACTGACACAGAAATTGAAGACAGGATATGCTGTGCCAGCACATCCCTTGGAAAACTACTCAAATGAGTCTTCACTGATAGGGGTCTGTGATAAATATTTATTGAAGTTTAAGAACTGCTAGATATCTGTCATTTTTATATTGTAACTATTGAACCTCCAGTAAATATGGTCTGAATAATTAAATGGCATTTAATTAAACACTAAAAGTGACTTTTTAACTCCTTGACTGCTGCTGAATGTCCCAAGTTCCATATTTGATGCAGAATGCACAGTCTGAACTCTACTGGGATGTACCAAGAACAACCTGATGTTTCATTGATTTTAAATGGAACATCAATAGGATTCTGCAGCACAGCTAATAGAGTGGGGGACAAGCAGCAAATTGGTTACATTTAATCAATTCCTTATTTGAGATACTTCATTTAAAGTGTGGCTCTCAGATTATATGAATGAACATCAAAACTCCACGAGGGAGAAAATTCAGACATTATGGACTTTAGAACTAGAAATCATTCATAAACTGGGAAGAAATATATAAGTAACATGTAATTTGTGTCATAGATGAGATGTGCAGGAGCTGGGGAGGGCATGGGAGTCTAATTCAAAGAGAACTCTATCTGCCTGAGCTGACACACAGAAATATGGGAGTGAGCATCTACTAAGCCTGTTGTTATGCAGCACAAAAGTTCAAGCACCGAAGGAAACAAGTCATTTGTATCCATAAAAGGAACAGTGTCTGCTTCTCACCTGCACTATTTGTAAAATTCCAGCTTATCCAGGTGCACTGGGCTGTCACTCAACCTGAATATTCACAAAAAATCAGAAATGTAGGGCTGCAAGTGACTTTGAGAAGTCATCAAATCCAGTTTCCTGCATTGGGGTTGGAGCAAATAAACCTGTGTGTCCCTGACAGGTGTTTGTCTGACCTGTTCTAAAAAGCCTCTAGTGACAGGGGGATTCCAGAACCTTCCTTGGTAACCTACTCCAGTATCAAACTATCCTTGTAGTTAGACAGATTTTCCTAGTATCTAACCTAAACCTGCCTTTGCTGCAGATTAAAGCCTATTATTTCTTGTCCTACCATTAGTGACATGGAGAACAATTGATCACCATCCTCTTTATAACAACCCTGCACATATTTAAAGCATATAAGGTCCTCCCTCAGTCTTTTCTCAAAACTTAACATGCTCAGTTTTATTTTAACATTTTCTCATAGGTCAGGTTTTCTAAATTACTTGTTATTTTTGTTGCTGTCCTCTAGACATTCTCCAGTTTCTCCACATCTTTCTTAAAGTGCAGTGCCCCAAACTGGACACAATACTCCAATTGAGGCCTCACCAATGCTGAGGAGAGTGGGGCAATTACTAACACTCCTGTTTCTGTGCCCTAGATTGATATTAGCCTTTTTGGTAACCGCATCTCATTTTGGCTCATGTTCAGTTTGTGATCAGCTATGACTCCAGATCCTTTTCGGTGGTACTTCTGCCTGGCCAGTTATTTCCCATTTTGTATTTGTGTATTTGATTTTTCTTCCCTAAGTGTAGCATATTGCACTTGTCTTTACTGAATTTCATCTTGTTGGTTTCAGACCAATTCTCCAATTTGTCAAAGTCATTCTGAATTCTAGTCCTGACCTCCCCAGTGCTTGCAACCTCTCCCGGGTTGGTGTTGTTTGCATATTTTTTCCACTTCATTATATGAGTCATTAATGAAAATGCTGAATAATACCAGAGCTAGGAGAGACTCCTGTGGGACCCCACTAGATACATCCTCCCAGTTTGGCAGTGAACCATAATAACTACTCTTTGCATACAGTCTTTCAAACAGTTGAGCATCCACCTTACAGTAATTTCATCTAGATCACATTTCTCTAGTTTGTGTATGAAAATGTCATATGGGACTGTGTCAAAAGTGTTATTAAAAATTAAGAAAAATCACATCTACTGCCAAAATGGCAGTATAGAGAAAGTGCAGTCTTCTGGGAAGACCAGGGTGTTGGGACTCCTCGGTTTTATCTTCTGTTCTGCCACTGATTTGCTGAGTGACCGTGTGCAAAGACTCCCATTGACTTTTACTTTGGATCTGGCCTATGACCTATCTGACCAAAATAAGCAAGGATTTTGTGAGAATTAATTAATGTTTCTAAAGCACTCCATGATCACTGGATAAAACCCAGTTATACAAATATCCAGAGAGAGCTGACTATTAACAGCAGTTGCTCTTCTATCAGCAATCTTTATTGGCCAGGTACAAAGAGAATCATCCCTGCTCACTGAGCATGATGTTTTCATTTTCCTGTCAGCAAACAGAAACAAATAACCCTACAGTTCTCAGTCATTACTAAAGGAGAGTCCAAATTCTTCTCTCACATTCACTAGTGTAAATCTAAAATTTCAGATTATTTATATCCCAGTTGTGGTAACAGGCCCTCATGATGATTAAGGCCCCATTGTGCTAGGTGTTATATATGAGCATGTGGAGACACTCTCTGCTTCAAAGAATTTACAGTCTATAGTCCACACGGACAAATGGTGAAAAAAAGGAAAGTTTTTATCCCTGTTTTACTGCTGAAGAATGGAGTCATAGAAAGATTAAGTGATTTGTCCAGGTTCAAACAGAAAATGTGTGGAAGAGCCAGAAACTGAACTTGGATCTTCTTCATCCTAACAACAAGCCCAAACTTCCTGTCTTTTGTTTTGTAATTCAGCTGAGTTTGTCATGTATTTATAGATATGCCTTTTGGCAAATGGATCAGTTAGGCATTGCATGTGATTGTTTGTTTTTAAAGAGAACCACAGTCCAATAAGACAGACCTTCAAAAAAAACCATGACAGCAGGAAGCTGTTTGAGTGGGTCAAACATGGAAAAAAGTTCATAAGTATTCATTTGAACACTTGAATTAATTCACTATTGTTATATTTGTGCTTCTTTTTGTGTGTGTTTATGGGTGCAACTCATGTCTGTGCAAAGAGCCAGCAAAAGGCCTATATACCACTTAAATCTCAAGGGTTTTAGGAGAGACTCTAGCAAATGAGTTTTCTGGCAGGAATGTTCATTGAGACTATGGATTTTAAACAAATCTTGCAAAATATTTGCAGAAGTGCATTTTGAATTCATACATGTAAGTATCCATATCAGACACTCAATGCCAAGGTTTGTGGTTATCCAGTCGGCCAAATGAAGCATACCATGTGACCTTCATAAAATCAACCTATCTTGAAGTTCCAGTATTTCATGCTAATTTGACCTGAAACAAGAGACCAACCTGGCATTCTTCACTGAAATGATTCAACAAATCCTTTCCAATACTGAATACATCTGAGAAAGTCACAATTTGTTTGTAGAAAATTCACAAAGCTAGGAAGAGGTAAAGTTCAATGAACAAAATTATTCATTACAAATTATTTACCCAGCTCCTGAGCCATTAAAGAATGATTGTCATAGCATGATATTTGCAGAGACATGTCTTTTCTAGACTATGATTCAGATGGACGAGCTACCATCATACACCATGCTAGTGTAACTTATCAAATTATGAGAATACATTTTTAAATTCAATTATGCCCTCAATGGAAATGGTTTCTCTGACTCTGGTAATCTGTGGAGAGGAATTATACACAGTTAATAAAGCTTTACATTTCAAAACCTAATTTTGAATGTTATTCCAGAGGTTAATTTAAGATCCATCTTCCAAAAGGGAAGTTAAATAAAACTGATAGATGGTTGGAGTTTGTTGAGTGGCTGAGAGGTTTATCAGCATGTGAGTAAGAGTTCATTAGTTTTAATTAGTATAATCACTAATGTTGCATTAACAGTTTGCTGAGTGAAAATAATTGCTCACACCCATTGTATTAGATGGGAAGATTAGAATTCATTTTATGAAGCAGTTAGCATTTCAGCTATTTAAAAAAGGGCCTTTTATGATCAGCTGTCGCAGTAACCTCCTTCACCAAAAGATCGCTTAAATTAACTATAACTTTCATCCAATAGGAAGAAGGAAGAAATGCAGGATAAAGTGTGAACCTGACATCTCCGGCATTCCCTTTATGATAAGCAGGCTGCTAAAGGCAGATACCTTGATTAGTTTATAACGATCTACTTTATTTTCCAGGCAATGCTGGTTATTTATCAGTCTTTGGTTCAGTGTCTTGTTGGAAATTTTAACTTCTTGGATTCTAACACAACAAAATACATAAAAAAATAATGAAAAGAGAACGCAGCATAATAATTTGCAGTAATAATACTCCAAAGCAAGTAGTAAAGGGTTCAGTACATGTTTAAAGGATCCATTACTCTTTGCATCAAATATTGAAGAAAGTAGATGTACAGGGTCTCAATAAAAACTGCCTATTACATAGCGGCACATTTAACATTGCCCTCTGCCCACTGTAGCTTTAGAGCAGGTGTGGGCAAACTTTTTGGCCTGAGGGCCACATTGAGATTAAAAATTGTATGGAGGGCTGGGTAGGGTAAGGAAGCCTGGCCCTGCTCCCTATCCGACCCCCTCCCACTTCACCCCCCCCTCAGAACCCTCAACCCATCCAACTTCCCCTGCTCCTTGTCCTCTGACTGCCTCCTCCCGGACCCCCACTCTAACCACTCCTGTAGACCCCACCCCCTATCCAACCCCCTGCTCCCTGTCCCATGATCCTGCCCTCCCGAGACCCCCCTCACTCCTAACCACTCCCTAGGACTGCACCCCCCGTCTAAGCTCTCCTGCTCCTTGTCCCCTGACCACCCCCTTCTTGAGACCTCTCCACCCTAACTGCCCCCCAGAACCCTACCCCCTACCCAAGCCTCCCTTCTCCCTGTCCCCTGACTGCCCCACCCCCTGTCCACACCCCTGCCCCCTGACAGACCCTGGGAACTCCCTACCCTTTATCCAAGACCCCAGTCCAGCCCAGCCCCAACACCCTTACCATGCCACTCAGGCTCGCCGGAGCAAGACAGGCTACCCCACAGAATCTTGCAGCCCTGTCTGCTTATCACACTGCTCAGAGAGGCAGGAGCTCAAGCGCTGCCAGGCCAGAGCGATGGCAGTGTGGCACGCTGGGGCTGTGAGGGAGGAGGCACAGTAGGGGAGGGGCCAGATCAGCCTCCCCTGCCGGGACCTCAGGAAGGGCCCATGGGCTGTAGTTTGCCCACCTCTGCTTTAGAGGTTACATATCAAAATTGAACTGTCTGAAATGCCTGGACTCTACAATCATGCATTTTGAGTTAATATTGACCATTTACGTAGTGGGGATCAGCAATTTATATGAGTGGATACACCCCAGGATGTCTGGGGTAACATAGTCCAAGTGATGTGGAAATAATTTTTAAAGTAAGAATTTTGGAATGTTTACTCTCCCAGGTCAGTACTTGTAATGTTACCAAAGGGCACCTGCACCAAAACAGGGCAATCCCAAACTGGTAACAGATCTACCCACCATGTCACCAGAACAGATTTGGATCTGGTCAAGCCTGTGCAAAATGGAAGGAGGCTTCAGTCAGAATGTGGGACCGGATGGGATAGTTAGGCCTCAGCAATTTGACATTCACAAGCTAATGCCAAATGGCCTGATAAATTCCCAGTTCTGCTAGAGACATAATGAGGAGAGGGACGGGTGATAGATGTTCTGATACACACTGTTGTTTCCTACTTCAGGTGAAATGTGTTAAAATGAATAGCATTGCTGGACAAAGTGTCAAAACATTATAGCAACACATTCATTTCAGCACAGGGTTTGTTCTGCAGCAGCATCTCTCATTACTTTTGCTGGTGCATGAGCACCTCCTATGGTTGAAAATGGGAAAAGAGACTTGGGTTTCAAGTAGTACTCTGCCACTAGTGTCCAGCAAACTTTGAAGGGTTGACTATCCACTGCATTCTTCTTCCTGTGCCACTCACAAAATTCTGCACTGAAGAGGTGTTGGCGGGGCCCCTCAGAACAGTGGAGCTTGGAGTTAGCTCCCCATTGAGATGTGTGAGACAGTTCCCATCACTCAGAGCTATTGTTTCAGGATGCTGGCAAACTGAGGCAGAGGTCACTGCATCAGTTAAACTCAAAACCACAAATTGAGTGTTTCTTCACAGCCATGAGGATAGAAATTTGTATTTTTTGTAATTAAAGCTGAAATGTTGACGCAATCACAGGACTCCAAGAGCTGGTGTCTCTTGTGCCACTGCCTTAATCGGTCGTCTGTCCACCTTTTGATATAGATGGATAAAAAAGGAAGATTTAGACACAAAGTATTTTTATTCCATAAAGAAAAATACTCAGGCCATCATACACAATGAAAATTGATTTTGGTTCACAAATTATGTGTTATACAACATGCTATTTCAGATTTTTTAAAAAGTCCATGTTTGCCAGTGTCTCATTACAGGGTAATAAAGCTATAAATATTGCATTTCCCTGCTAGGAGCTCTAAAATGCCCTATGTTCTCCTTGTTTTTTTTTACAAAATACAGATTTGTTTCCCTTGAACTAATGCAATTGCTTTTTAAAACACATACATCACTTTCATTTAAGATGATTTATTGCAGTCCTGCTGGTTTATCTTTTCCCCTGCAGAACGAGACAGCTGCCGGCACCTTTTGCTGTCTGTACAAGTCCACATCTTGCTCACTGCGGGTCTGTCTGATCTCAAAGGTGCTGAGTTCCTTCAAATTCCATTGATGTCAATAGGATTTGCAGGTGCTCAGCACCTCTCAGGATCAGGCCCTGTAAGTATGTTCTCAGTCAGTGCCCGGAATGGTATCCCCAGCTTTTATCATGGGTTTTTTTCTCTTCTTCTTGCAGTATGTACCAAACAGGCATGCAGCTGGTCAGACCTCCACGGAGCAAGGCAGCCTTCATTCCCACCATCCCCTCGAGAAAGTGCACGACCCTCAACTGATTCCTTGCATGTGCCCTCTGTTTTCTTGTCAATGGGAAGGCCACGTAGAAGTGGTGATATCACATCTGAGACAGACACACCGGATCAACATCCTTCATGGGGCAGAGATTGTTTTCCTGGCCACAAACATGCACCTCCCTGCACCAACGGATTGGATAATAATGCATTCTTGCCTTGGCCACCATTTTTTGCTTGTGCTCAGGAAGCTGGAGAAATACGAAGGCCACCCCCAGTTCTTCGCCACCATGATGCTGATCGGCACCCCCACACAAGCCGATAACTTCACCTACAGGCTCGAGCTCAACAGGAATCAGAGGCGCCTGAAGTGGGAAGCCACCCCGAGATCAGTACTGGAGTGCGTTGACTCTGTCATATCAGATGGTGATTGCCTTGTCCTTAACACCTCACTGGCCCAGCTCTTCTCTGATAATGGAAGCCTGGCTATAGGAATTGCAATAACTGCGAGCAAAGTTCACGCTGCTGAAGCAGAAATGTGAAGAAGAAAACATTGGGCTTCAGCAGCTTGAGGAAGCCAGAACTCATGGACTTTTTGGGGGGTCTCAGGTCTTTTGTGGTCTTTCGTACTTGTCCACAGTGGGCATTATGTAAACAGCCAGTGATTAAGGCTTTGTGTAATGTATTCGCTGTTTTGTTAATACAATTTTATGACACATTTTAACAGTGATAATCAAGTTGTTGTCTCCATCAAAATAAGCCACTGAATCTCTTGAGCAGAGACTGCCAGCATGGAAAGAACCAGCAGGATGACTTGTAGAATCCTTGATTTAGATACACTAGACAAATACTTTTTCTTTAGTGTCTCCCTAATAACCAAGCTCTCTGTTCCTGGTAGTAAGGTGAAATATTTCCTGTGGGACGGAGGCTCCTGCTTGGCCCATTTGTGGGTGTCACTCATTAGCAATGTCATAGGAACTAGGTGACTGTAATTGGTTTGTCTAAAATGGAGCAACTTGCAGCTGTCCAAAGCTTTAAGGCACTATGCAAATAGATGGCAAACTCCAGCATGTGATACTCCATCAGACTTCAGCAGATGGTCTGTACAGAACATTGCATTATATGATCCACCACCTCTCAGACCCCTATCACTATTTCAAGGTAAGGGGGAATCAGAGACCCAATATCAAATGGTAGATCACATTTATCCCACAGTTCCTGTTTATTAACAACAATAACAGCCATTATCATTTAACACTGATAACGAAGGGGAGACTAAAACACACAAACAAGTTGGGCCACATTGCGATAGGCACTATACAAACATTTCATAAATGGCAGTCCTTTCCCCCAAAGCTTGCTCTAGCACATAACATCTACCTGGATTTGATGGCATGTGGGTGGCTGCAATGTAGATATACCCTAGAGGACATGCTTTGGGCTCTTCTTATACTATATAGAACAGGCACAGATTCATTCCTTGGGTTACTCTGCCCACTGAAGAAAAACCCACTACCTCTACAGAGTATTAACTCCTCACTGATCCAGGGCCTGGAAATCCTAACCCTTTAAATCAGATAACACCACCCTGCTGGCCGTCATATTGAACCATATTAAGTTATATTCTCACATCACTCTCGAGAGTGACTGGCTTGCTAGAGGAAAACCAATCTGTCTCTAAAATCAAGGTATCCATATCATTTTATGGATCATCCTATCATTAGGGCTTTCATCATGTAAGGGATTCAGGGATTTAGGGATTCATTTTATGGATCATCCTATCATTAGGGCTTTCATCATGTAACATTTATTTTCTCAAATATCCAACAGGCATTTTTCAGAAAAGAAATCTAAAGCCCGCAAAGGTTTCCAGGATAAGTGTTGCAGCTTGATTGTGCTGTTGTATTCCTGGCCCTCAGCCTCATGGCTTTCACTCATTAATACAGATTTTAAAGTGACAGCTGGGATATCTACCTGCAATATGAAACTTTTTCCCTCCAACTTTACATTCTCCCCACCCACTTTTTCTATACATCTCCCTGCTCAAAAGTGTTCACAGACACCAAGTGAGAGTAATGTCATGAAAAATTGTCGGTTTTTCATAAAAGCTGTTATTCTGTGATAGCTCTTGATTCTGACACATTTCTGGTACTGAATCAGCTCGAATTCCCTGGCTCTGAATATCCCCAAATTTAAGGCAAGTTCAGCTCCAGATGTGGAGTTGAACTTTGTGTCTGACCACTGTTTATGGAAGGATAAACTAAAGATGCATCTTCATTTGGAAAAAGGTGTGTTCTTAGCTTGAGTTCACTACGATTTTACCTCATGTTAGTTAAGACAAGGTAGTTTGTAATTTTCACATGTATTTTCACATGTATTTCACACATGTTAGCAGGTTGAGTGGGAGAACCTAATGTTTACATTGACCTACTAAGTCACATGAAAACTAGGTGAAAACTGCCTTGTCATCACTAGTTGTTTACTCATATTGGTTACCATGGTTCAGCAAACTCAGGTTAAGAACACACCTTGTTCCCTAGTAAAAACAATGCCAAAATCTCCAGGTCCAAGTGCTCTTCACCAATGGGGAAGTCTGGATCTGAACACTGTGGCTCAGGCCCCACTCTACTCATCAGTAAAAATCGACGGTGGAACCCTGCTTTTAATTTTTTCCTGATTCTGAGGTGAATGCCAGGAAGATAATACTGAGCTCCAGACATTCATTGACGCTTTACCTAGGATTTCATCCCAGCTGGTGGCACTGAAAATCAAAGACAAGTCAAGATTTACTCAGCAGGCTCGGGCCTGCCATTCATAAGTGGATAGAAATGAAGTAAGGCTTCTAAAAAGGAAGTGTCAGTCTCAATAATGAGATCACAATGCTATAGTGTAAGCTGTAGCGTAGTTCTCTGCTGTAAATGAATTCTAATCAAAATATGCTGGTTACTAATGCACTAAAATTAAAGGCATTTCCCAGCAGCTTATTTTTTCTCTGCACATTAAATATTGAGAACTGGAAACTGCTGCACATTTTCTTAAATAACAATAATTAGCACATTGTGGACCTAAAGTAGAGTCTCCAGCTCCTCAGGCAAATGTTCGTTTACTAAACTTTAAAAAAAATAAATTAAAAAATACAGCTCCACTGGCTTAAACCAGCTCAGGCCTTTGTATGCTAAGGTAAAAGCACAGGGACCTAATAATGAAATAGTTTTCTATCCTGGAGATGACAGAACGCAGGACACTAGAGGTATAGCTGCTCCCCAAATGAATCATGGTCAAGCTAAGAGGCTCCCTTCATGTGACTTCTTTTGGAGTATCCTGCTAAACAGAAAGTATTCTGCTGCCACTGCAGGGACAGCTCAGCAACCCCTCTAAGCATCCCAATGTAACACTCAAGCAAATGTTTTCAGATTTGTATAGAACCTCCTAACATAGGAGGCATTATCACTGATTCTTTGGTCAAAATGCATGACCAACTCTTTGCTGCCATAAAGTGAAGGTGACGTGGGCTATTTCAGTGGGAAAACAACGCTATAGAAATCAGAAAATGTTAGCAAATAGAATCCGTGAAATTTGGTGTCCATGCATCCTTGAAAGGGCCTTATTGTAGGTTTTTATACCTCTCCTGTCATGGCTGAAAGGCAACCAGGGCTTGGTTTCACAAATGAGAACCTGGATGTTTCACTTCTGGAACTAATATTATACTAGAACACTCAGTGCGTCTGGCATACATTCCATCCAAGGATTTCAAAGCCCTTTGGAAGCATTAGGGTGACCAGATAGCAAGAGTAAAAAAAATTGGGATGGGGGTGGAGGTAATAGGTATTTATAAGAAAAAGCCCCCAAAATCGGGACTGTCCGTATAAAATCAGGACATCTGGTCACTCTAGGAAGCACTGATGAATTAAGCCTTACATATCTCTGAGGCAGATAACTGTCCTTGTTTTAGTAATGAGGAAATAGTGGCTGAGCTAAGTCAGTGTTGTAAAATTCTATTTCCCCACATGCCTAGGGTGAGAATATTTTTTTAGACAAATGAGAAAAACAGCATTAGTTTTTTCCCTATTATCATCAGCCTTCATGGTGAAGCATACATGAGTAGATTTTGGGCCTAGGCTAGTAAAGTTTTGTGACACTTCTATAAGGCAGGGCCAAGTGAATTGCCCACAGTCAGATTAGAAAATTTGACTTCCTTTTCCTGCTCTAACCAACAGAATTCTACCTTAGGGTCTTCAGTAAGAGGACACTAGTCCTTTTAGCCCACCCCACCATCCAGAATTAAGCCCACACAATATATATATATATGACTCTTTATAAATCAATTAGGTCTCATCAGCCACTCATCTTGCTTTCAGAATAATAGGGAAGCCTGCTCTGGGTGGCAAGATGGAGGGTAGTTTTCTTCCTGTTGGAACATTACTTCATAACATTACTTTCCTTCCAATATAAACACACACGGAGCAATAAACAAACCAACAAAACCAGGAGAGAATATGAACTCTGGAATAAAATGTCTAATGATCTGCTTAAAAAAAAAGATAGATATCACTGCAGAGTGCCTCACTCGTCATCTCTGAGGAGTGAAGCCTGGAGGGCCAGTACTGCGGCACTGATTAGCTCTCTGTGCATATTATTCATGCTACAACATGCATACCATAAGAGCATTATCAGCATCTGACAGTACGTGTTAATGTGGGTTCTACTCCCAAAAGTGACTATGTCAAAATGACACCTCCTTACCCAAGAGATCTGCCGCCTGTGTGTATTCAGAGACAGCTGTTTACTTAAGACACAAACAGAAGTTCTCACTATCTTTTCATCCAGTGAGCAGTACATACAGTACTCACCACAACTAGGAGAAAGAGTCCTGGCTCTCATGTTCTGGCACATGCATCGTCAAAAGAAATGTTAGGGCAAAAGCCTGTTTTCAATTATCATTGAAGACAAAGAGGTATCACAGATGCAAGAAGGGCATCATTTGAAGACATTAGGGACGCACGCATATATCCAAGGGCATGATCTGGCCTTCAGAAAGAAACATTACATCACAATAACTGTTCTCTGAACATATTTGCCTCTGCAGAGCCACACAGCAGAAGCTGTGTGCTGTTGTATTATTTTTGACGTAATACATAGGCCCAAAGAGCCAAAGGCATTATTATTACCTTGTTACTGGCCAACATTAAAGTTATAAACAAGGTTTTGGATTTGGTGTACAGAGCCCTCAGACTGCTCAGTTCCCTTGCAAACTCACCATTTAAAAACAAAAAGATACAGAAGAGAAGGAAGAACAGTGAAAGCATTTGAAATGTAAAGTATTAAACAAGGCTTTTGTTTAAGCCTTATTCCCTTTAGCTGTAGGTTTTAGAAGGAAGCTTCTCCCCTCTCCCCCAGCCACTGGAAGTCTTGTAGATGTTATTAAAGATAGTAGTAACTGTCCTTTTAGGGAAAAGAGGAGAAGTTAGCTGAGATGGGCTAGAATTGTTGTTTTTTGCTGATGCTGTTAAAGTCCAGTACCATTTCCTTGTAGACAAAACACACATAAGAAGGGAGAGAAAAGAACAACAAAGAATGAAAATGCAGCTTCTGTCTCTGGTGTTGACTCTCCTTTACAACCTCATTGCTGGAGAAACACAGGCACGGCACACAGTCTTGTCAGCCACCCTGACACCTGGCAACTTGTACCAAAATCAGGCTGTTTAGGGCTTTGCTTTTAGATGCCTCTTTGGTTACTAGCTTACAGCAGGGCTGCAAAATATACATTCTTGGCCACCTAAGTAAGACTCTTATCAAACAGAAGGCCAAGGGAGAGCGAGAGAGGAAAGAGAAGCAATAAAGTGGGGAAGGAAAAGGACACATAAGGGACAGGGAGTGATGTCTCACTTCCCTGGTGGTATTCAGGATTTAGTTGGAGCCAGTGGAGGTGACGATGACAATGTCATCTGCATCTCTCTCTCAGACCTGATCTGGTCAGGATATCTCTCAGGATCAGGATGACGAGGCCCAATGGTATTATGGTAGATCCAGGAGACGGTAGGAGTGGAAGCCTTGATGGTAAAGCTCACGCCTTCCAGTTTACCCATCTTTCAGACAGTAGATGTTTCAGACCATCTTTAAATTATTATTATTTAACAACAGAAATATTGTTTTGTCACTTAGAAGTCAACCAGATTGGGGCCCCATTGTGCTGTGGTACAATTAGATAGTAAATGACAGATCTGACTTCCCAGACTGATCTTTCTGAGGATGAAAAAGGATGATGGGACTGGCTGTTCTGAAACAGAAAGAAGACTGTCCTTTCCTAAGGGAAGTCTGAGTCTGCCCCAGAGACCAAACTGTTCATCTGGCTGCCTATAACTCTTCTATGCCTCCATTAGTGTTTGAATGGACATGCTCAGTCTCCTTAATCTTTTTCACCTACAACCTTGTCCAGAAGACCAGAATTTCATAGCCAAAAGTACACGTAGCTGGTGACAGCTATAGCCAAGGAGTGAACAACCCGGTCCAGTATATCATAGGAAGCCCTTAAGAAGGATCTTGCTATGTCCTGCCTCAGGAACGCTGATCTCTTTTTTTTTCCTGACTTTTCGTTCCTAAGCCAAGAAGACTCCTCTGTCCATAAAGAACTATTGTGTCTCAGAACAACCTGTTAGTCTTCCATACTCGAAGTAAAAGTCATTGAGCAATATGTCTTCCTCCCAAATATGTCAAAGTTTTTTGAACGTATTTGGACCCTACATCCAAGCTCCACTCAGCACAGAGGCTATAGGGTGAATTAGAGCAGGCATACCTGCTCTAACTTTGGCAACCCTTACATGCTGTTCTCAACTTACTCCCTATGCATGCAGGATGGCTGGCACATGAGCAGTTTCTGCCAAATTTGCCCTCCACAGGGAGAATTCTTAGCTCCCTTTGCACAGGGGGAATTGTCAGCAGGCCACGTACAGCTGGAATTTGGCCCATGGGGCACAAAAGGGCTGGAGTGGATTTGTGAATCTGGTCCTTTTGTGGCAGAGGCAGATGAAAAATTCTTCCTTGAGCAAGACATTTAGCAGTTTCGTCATCATTCTCATATTGCCAATTCTTTTTCTTTTCAATGGGAACATTTAAATAGATGTGACGAACATTCTAACCCTCCAGAGCAGGTCTTCTCTAACGCATTCATAGTCCTGGGAACCATGTCTTAATAAAGAGAGTGTATCGGGCAGACTCATATCCTCTGTCAGTTGGATGCAGAGGAAGATGCATAACACACACTGACCATTTATGCATTGTTAACTGTCTTTAGCATAATAAGTGCAGACAGCTGATCTCAGTGCTCACTTTTGTATTGCATGTCATCTTCCCCTCCTTCTTGTTCTGTCTCTCTCAGATGGAGGTGAGAAGAGGTAGGTCTACACTGTAATTAGAAACCTCCTGCTGGCTCATGCCAGTGGACTTGGGCTGGTAGGGCTCGGGTTAAGGAACTGTTTAACTGCGTTATAGACATTCAAGCTTGGGCTACGGTCTATGTCTACACCACTATTGAACAGTCCCTAGCCCGAGCCCTGCAAACCCAAATCAGTGGGCTCTGGCCAGCCACAGATGTCTAATTGTGAAGGAGACATATTTGAGGGAGCCAGCACCATGTGACCACATCTGCAAGCATCACCAGTAAGCATCCCAGCCCACCATGAGTGATCTAGACTCCATAGACAACAGTTTGGGGACCTCTACTCTAGAGCTTACCTCAAAGGAGAAAGATCTGAAAAACCCAGAACCTCAGACTTAGGGGCCCTTGAACCTGAGCCTCAAACCCATATATCCATGATCCTTCCTTCCATGACCAATCAGATTACTTGTTTATCGACAAAGGGCTTGTCTTCACTGCCAAGTTAACTTGAGTTATAACTTTGGTGTTATTCCATTTTGAGTCCTGTTCACACATAAAAATCCTTAAATTGAGTGTGACGATGCTTTTAACTCAATTTGATTGGCCCATTAGGGAATACGAGCTACAGCCTGAGTTAGCACAACTCGTCAACTAACATGACCAGTCTGCAGTGTGGATGCAGACTAGTGTCACTTGTCAGCCAGTGGTTTCTCACCAGTCCCCCTGAGTGTCCAGAAGGGATAGACAAATTATCTCACTATTCACTGAGGAAGAATTCATTAAGAGGCTCAGCTTACTGCAGTGCAAAAAATCCTGGAATGTGCCTCCAAATGTCATAGTGCAACTCACAAGTGAAGCAGTGCCATTATGAACATAGCAGTCTGTGCCAATCTCGACTGAACTAGGCTAACTCGAAAGAAGTAACTTGAGCATATATAACTTGATGCAGTGAAGACATACTCATAGAAAAATTTAAGCACTAGTTCTAAGTAACTTGAATCCTGGATATATGCCAGGGGAATGCTCCATTTGCATCTTGGAGTCTCCAAAACCTCTCCTTTTTATTAATGGGTGTGAGTCTCAGATGCCTTTCTTTGGTCCTGGATATAAAAGCACAGCCATTAGATGAGTAAGTGCCCTTTAACCAAGCACTTTAAGCACTGGGGATGTTAGTCTGAAATGAACATTATAATGGGATAAGAGGAACCCCTATTAAACCTCTTACATTTATGCTCTCTCTCAACCATGTTACGGGCTTGATGCTGGAATGACTTGGTGATATTCTGTGGCCTATGTTATGCACAAAGTCAGATTAGATTAACATAGTGGTCTCTTCTGGCCTTGAAATCTATGAAACTAAGATTACTTAAACCCTGTTTTGTTCCCCATATCCTCCAAAATAAATAAAATAATAAACTCTAAAAACATAAATACTGTACACCTTAATAATGAAATTAAGGGCTACAGAACAAATTAAAAGGCAACATATTTTAGCAGAAAAAGCTATAAAACCAACTCACCTAACCTTAACTGATGCAGGGTGAGATTTGGCTGTGTGGCTACACAGGCTGGCAGAAAGAAAAGAAATGAAGATACTGAGATGCAAGAGGGTTTTTTTACACACTCATTTCCATAATTTGGTATCCCAAAGAGAAGCATGCACACGTACCATTATCTATTTACAACTTTCAATGTGTTCTGTGGTCACACAGCAGGACAATGGACTCCTATAGTGGAGATCAGGAGAAGCAAGGTCTTCAAGCAAATTCTTCATTACTGGTGATAATGCACAAGCAGGAACAAACACAGCCTGACTTTCAGCTCCCAGTTTGAGTTTGCGGGGCTGGCAGTTAGGCAAATCATCTTCTTACTACTCGTCAACTGAGCAAATTGATTAATGAAGAATGTCAATAAACATGGAACCCCATAGAGTCATTTTTACCGTGTCACATTTCACTTTAAATGATACAGCATGATAGTGTCTTCCGAGAGATTCACAGACTGAGCCAGCTCTGATATTTAATTGTTCTGAAGCAGGACTGCTTCCCAAAAAACATCTTGTAAGCTCCCATTTACATCACAGCTGGCCTGTAGATAACTACTCACATGCACAAACGTTTGTCCGAAATCCTCGCAGAAAAGACAGAATTCCTAGTGGTGAACGAAGCATGCGATCATTTCCATTGCCACTAACATGTCTATTACTTGTTGCCCTGCTGTGTGTTGATATAGTTAAGACTGTGTTATTAGTCCTTCATTGAGGCATAACTTTTATTTCTATTTTTATTGTGGCAGGTTGGGATCTGAATAGCATCCTGGTGCTTCAGCCGTTCTAACCTAAGCCAGAGCAGTTTTATTTTAAGTACCTTCTAATTATTAGGTCCCCAATCCAAGCTCAGAACAGGTTTCCATTTCTATATTATAGTTAGAGATGGATTAAGTCCATTGAAGAACCAGCACTAAATGTTCCCCATTCCCTCAACATCTGGCTCCTTCTTTAGCACCTCTCAGTGACCACATCCACTCCTTGACTCCTATGCCCACTCTCATTTCACCTGCATCCAATCCCTGGCCCACTCCTCAGCTGTCAAGCCCCACTTTGGATCTCATCCCTAAAATGCCAGAGCGCCGTAGTATGACCCCTTACCAGATGTCAACAATCTCCTCATTGTTTCATGAAAAGCCCCCAGCCCAAGTCTCTCCCAGTTGCCAACCCAAACTTTTCTAATTTCTCTATGAAAAGCACCTACTGGTCCTCCCTGACAAGCACTCCCAGCTCGCTTTCTTCTCCCTATGGCTAAAACCCACTTGATTCAATTGCTCTAAGAAATGGACAATGCAGTGGGGTGATCACTGCCTCGGCCCTGAAGGGGTTAAAAGCAACCCTGGAGAGGGTTGTGGCTGGGAAGGTTGACTGGGGAAGCAGCCACAGATGGGGACACACCCCAGTCAAGGCCACAGCTGGCCTTATAGAGGGCTGTCAGCCAGCAGCTAGGTGCAGTCTCTAGCTGTAGAGAGAGAGGGCCTAGATGCCTGAGAGCCAAGATACCTGAAGTAGAGCAGGGCTGGGGGAAGGCAAGAGTAGCTGGGGAGCTTCAGCCTGGCAACTCCCCAGGATGTGCCAGGCCTAAACAGATACTGGGGTTCTAAAGGTGCAGCCGGGGGTTAGGCAGAGGCAGCTGGTCCAAATCCCCCTTGCCAGTGATGAGTGATTTACAGACTGCAATCAGGCCCCAGTGAATGGGGGCAAGATTTTGACTGGCAGTAGCCACTGAGGCAAGGTGGGGAGAGAGTGTTGGGGGTTTCTCTGAGAGGAGAGACCCAGATCTGTGGGTTACTGCAGTGGGCAGAACCCAGAGTCAAAGGGGCACTTCCAGGGGGCAGCATCCTTAGATAAAGAGGCACCGGGGTCTAGGAGGGACACAGGGGCCAGCGGCAGGCAAGACAACAGCCTGCAGAGGGTGCTCCGAGCTTAAATGAGTTAATTCATGGCCAGCCAGCAGGAGGTGCCGCACTAGTGAGTCATTGCTTCGCTACAGACAGTTTGGTGTCCTCTCAGCTGTCAAAGGCCTTCCCATGTCTAGATGAGTGTGCAATGGGTCTCCAGTAATGAGGAAGCCTCAAAGGGCTTTTGTCTGCTTTGGGAAATGACATTAACATGACATTAAACACATGTTATCATCCACTGTAGACAAGGACTGATGAATTTAAAATCAGCTGGTCATGGTTAACCCTAAGCTCCACTTTAGAAACAGCCCTTGTCTATATTGAGTGCTAATATATATTTAACATAATCTCATTTCCCAGTGGGAACAGTAGTGCAGGGAATTTGAAAGCATGTGACAATCTGAAAATCTGCAAAGTTTCCATGAGGTATACTAGGACCTTTTCCTAATTCTTCAACGATAGAAAGAAAAGAGCATTAATAACAGTAACAAAGGATGATTGGGCCTGAATCTGCAAAGGGCATTGGTAGTACTGGATCAAAAGGGAATGGTTTTTAGAACAGGCAAAAAGGATTCTGCAATTTGCTTATGGTTCAGATAATAATTCAAATGTTTAGTTCAACCTCCAGATCTTTTGAAGTTTATCCATTGCTAATCATAATAAAGATATTTTCTCCACTCTACATCTTTTTTCCTTTCCAAGAATCATAAAATCATAGACGATTAGGGTTAGAAGAAATCTCAGGAGGTCATCTAGTCCAACTGCCTGCTCAAAGCTGGACCAACTCCAACTAAATCATCCAAGCCAGGGATTTGTCAAGCCTCCAAGGATGGAAATTCCACCACTTCCCTAGGTAACCCATTCCAGTGCTTCATCACCCTTCTAGTGAAATAGTTTTTCCTAATATCCAGCCTAGACCTCCCCACCTGCAACTTGAGACCAAGGCTTCTTGTCCTGTCATCTGCCACTACTGAGAACAGCCTAGCTCCATCCTCTTTGGAACCTACCTTCAGATAGCTGAAGGCTGATATCAAATCCCTCTCGCTCTTCTCTTCTGCAGACTAAATAAGCCCAGTTCCCTCAGCCTCTCCTGGTAAGTCATGTGACCCAGCCCCTAATCATTTTCGTTGCCCTCTGCTAGACTCTCTCCAATTTATCCATATCCTTTCTGTAGTTGGGGGCCCAAAACTGGACACAGTACTCCAGAGGAGGCCTCACCAATGCCAAATAGAGGTGAATGATCACGTCCCTTGATCTGCTAGCAATGCTCTTACTAATGCAGCCCAATATGTCATTAGAGTTCTTGGCAACAAGAGCACACTGTTGACTCATATCCAGCTTCTTGTCCACCGTCATCCCCAGGTCCTTTTCTGCAGAACTTCCGCTTAGCCAGTCAGTCCCCAGCCTGTAGCAGAGCTTGGGATTCTTCTGTCCTAAGAGCAGAATTCTGCACTTGTCTCTGTTGAACCTCATCAGATTTCTTTTGGCCCAATCCTCCAGTTTGTCTAGGTCACTCTGGAACCTGTCCCTACCCTCCAGCGTATCTACCTCTCTCCCTCAGCTTAATGTCATCCATAAATTTGCTGAGGGTGCAATCCATCCCATCATCCAGATCATTAATGAAGATGTTGAACAAAACTGGCCCTAGAATCGACCCCTAGGCACTTTGCTTGATACCAGCTGCCAGCTAGATATCGAGCTGTTGATCACTACACATTGAGCCCCATGATCTAGCTAGCTTTCTATCCACCTTGTAGTCCATTCATCCAATCCATCCTTTTTTAACTTGCTGGCAAGAATATTGTGGAAGACCGCATCAAAAGTTTTCCTAAGTCAAGGTATATCATGTCCACTGCTTTCCCGATATCCACAGAGCCAGTTATCTCATCTTAGAAGAAAATCAGGTTGGTCAGGTATGACTTGCCCATGGTAAATCCACGTTGACTGTTCCTGACCATCTTCCTCTCCTCAAAGTGCTTCAAAATGGATTCCTTGAGGACCTACTCTATGATTTTTCCGGGGACTCAGGTGAGGCTGACCGGTCTGTAGTTCTCCATATTATCCTTCTTCTCTTTTTTAAAGATGGGCATTATATTTGTCTTTTTCCAATCATCTAGGACCTTCCTCGATCACTATGAGTTTTCAAAGATAATGGTCAATGGCTCTGCAATCACATCAGCCAATTCCCTTGGCACCCTTGAATGCATTAGGTCTGGCATCATGGACTTGTGCATGTCCAGCTTTTCTAAATAGTCCTTAACCTGTTCTGTCATCACTTAGGGCTCCTCCCCTCCTCCATATACTGTTCTGCCCAGTGCAGCAGTCTGGGAGCTGACCTTGTCTGTGAAGACCGAGACAAAAAAAGCATTGAGTACTTCAGCTTTTTCCATATCAGCGGTCACTAGGTTGCCTCCCCTATTCAGTAAGGATCCCACACTTTCCCTGATATTCTTCCTGTTGCTAACATTCCTGTAGAAACCCCTCTTGTCACCCTTCATATCCCTCACTAGCTGCAACTCCAATTGTGCTATGGTCTTCCTGATTACATGCCTGCATGCTTGAGCAATATTTTTATACTTCTCCCTAGTCATCTGTCCAAGTTTCCACTTCTTGTAAGTTTCCTTCTTGTATTAACTCAGTCAAGATTTCTCTGTTAAGCCAAGTTGGTCGCCTGCCATATTTGCTATTCTTTCTGCACATTGGGATGGTTTGTTCCTGTGCCCTCAATAAGGCTTCCTTCAAATACAGCCAGCTCTCCTGGACTCCTCCTCATATTAGCTTCCCAGGGGATCCTGCCTATCAGTTCCCTAAGGGAGTCAAACTCTGCTTTTCTGAAGTCCAGGATCCATATTCTGCTGCTCTCCTTTCTTCCTTTTGTCAGGATCCTAAACTCAACCATCTCATGGTCACTGCTGCCCAGGTTGCCGCCTTCTACTTCCCCTGCCAGTTCTTCCCTGTTTGTGAGCAGCAGGTCAAGAAGAGCACAGCCCCTATTTGGTTCCTCCAGCACTTGCACCAGGAAGTTGTCCCTAACAACTTCCTGGATTGTCTGTGCACCGCTGTATTGCTCTCCCAGTAGATGTCAGGGTGATTGAAGTCCCCCATGAGAACCAGGGCCTGTGATCTGGAAACTTCTGTTAGTTGTCTGAAGAAAGCCTCATCTACCATATCCTCCTGGTCTGGTGATCTGTAGCAGATGCCCACCATGACATCAGCTTTATAGCTCTGGCTTGTAAACTTAACTCAAGTGATGCCTTTATTGCTATGGCATAGGAAAATAGTCAGTTAAGGACCTTAATCCTTTACACTGCCTAAAACTGGGCATGTTGCCAAAGGCCCTTATACAGAAAGCACTTAAGCACCTTAAGATATGTTTAAGAATTATTGGTTTCAGTGGCACTTTAATGGGATTTAAGCTGGTGCTTAAGCACTTTGCTAAATTGAGACAAACTTAAGTACATGCTTATAGTTAAGTATGGCCTTAATTGACCCTTGAGTTAGGAGTTCTGTATCAGATCCTAAAGGAAATTAATGACACAGGAAAATATTAGAGATTTATTGTATCTACATGAGTCCTAATAGGTAGCAGGTTTAAAACAAACAAAGGGAAGTCTTTTTCACACAACACACAGTCAATCTGTGTAACTACTTGCTAGAGAATGTTGTGAAGGCCAAAACTATAACAGGGTTCAAAAAAGAACTAGATAAATTCAGGTATAGTCCATCAATGGCTATTAGCCAGGATGGACAGGGACGGTGTCCCTAGCCTCTGTTTGCCAGGAGCTGGGAATGGGCAACAGGAGATGGATCACTTGATGATTATCTGTTTTGCTCATTCCCTATTGGACACTTGGCATTGGCCACTGTCAGAAGACAGGATACTGGACTAGATGGACCTTTGTTTTGACCCAGTATGGCCTTTCTTATATTCTTACATACTGTTTTCTCTCAAACAATGTCTGGAATATGCTTGTATTTGTTCAATTTTCTACAATCATCTTAAAATATTTTGTATTACCCTAATGTATTGTATTGTGGAAAACACTTTTTTTTAGGATGCCATGATATTTCAGAGAGAGAGTTGCTTAATCTGAACTGGTGTATATAATTTTCTAGAAATCCTTATGATGATGTATTACATGTAAGAGCAATAATAAACCTTTCTATCTGTATCTGAAAAACATTTCACAATATCTGCCATGAAAAACGGCATTAAATCCTATTTCGTATTCTTTCCTTGTAACACCAGCTTGCATTGGAGGGTTATTTTTATGAACAGGGCACTGCATCATGAGACGGTGGGAATGAAATACTACGACAGAAAGAACAATTGCAACAGTGCCCTGACTGCAGAGCTTGACTTATGGTTCATTGTCCTCCACCTTTAATCTTCCCCTCATTTACGATCATAATTGGATCTATGAGAAAAGAATCACCATCCCCACCGCAAGAGATACAACCAAACCCCAGGTCCAATCACCCTCAAACTTTGGCTGATCCCTGTCTCTCTCTCTCAGGTTGAGCCAAAGCCTCTGATCCAACACCATATTCCGCACTTTTGGTGGAGAGGATTTCAAATTCCAGATAGGAACCTCAGCTTTGCAGCTTGGGCTTTTTGGTAGCCACATGCTAATTTTGGCTGAGCGTGTGGAAACAAAGAGAAAGGCAATACAATTTCTTAGTATCACAGAGTTTTTCCACCTTTGATTATGAAGAAAGAAAAGGAGGCTGGTCATCACGGCTTGTTTGGTGTTCTTTCTGTCTCCCTGGGACTGACAGGAGAATGTCCCTGGAATAGACTTCAGTTGTCAAGAAAATGTTCATGGTTTAATTCTTTAATTTCAGGCTACTGTTAGTTATTTGCAAGATCAGGATTGGGCAGGAGTTCTAATCCTATTGCCTGTCAATTCACTTTAACCTCAATCTTTTTCTTTACTTTCTTATTCCCTGAACCTGTTTCCTGCTTTCATGAGGCCTGATAGAAATTGCCTTGAAGAGCCCTGAATGATCAAAACTGACTGGATGTGAAATGTGAATATTCATGATTTAGTGGCACAGCATGGTCTCACTCTTTAATACAGGATCCATGCTATAGTCCCATCCACCACATGAATTACCAGGTCATTACTACTTAATCCTAATAGAACCTATCTTGAAGTGCACCAAAGATATTTTACATAATTCAGCAAAACAGAGAAAGAAATGTATTTGCTCTGGACTGGAGACAACTTTAATTCACTCATACACATACTCATTAAAATGGCACTAAAAGAGCATGAAGGGCCAAATTCTCTCCTTGAACATGTACATGAAGTGCATGCACTGATGTAAGTAACTGAGGGTGGAACTTATTGATTGCCTTAGAACACAATAAAACAGAGGTGCCAATCTTTAAGATATTGAGGGTTACTAAGGCAACATGCTGAGAGTTTGATGGCCAGACCTAATTTGAACATATATATATATATATACACACACACAAATACAGGTTTTAATCAAAAATAAACACATGTACAGACATAATGTTTGCTTTGCACTTATATCTTCTTTGGCAGAAAAATATCAATTGTCTGTTGGTTCAATTAATCCATAATTAAACAAAACCAAATAAAACAAAGCTATAACAGAGGACTAGCTGACTTGGTCTAAGCCTGGTTAGAATCCTTAGACTTCATAGGCCATACCTCTGTATGCAGGGCTTCTGATTTTTGTTTTAACCAATAAACAAATTGTTTTTTTAGCCAATAAACATCAGCAAAACACCAGAAATGTTACTTATGTCTAAGGAACAGAGAGGTAGCTGTGTTAGTCTGGATCTGCAGAAGTGACAGAGTCCTGTGGCATCTTAAAGACTAACAAAATTATTGAAGCATAAGCTTTCGTGGGCTAATACCCACTTCGTCGGATGCATGCATCTGATGAAGTGGGTATTAGCCCACAAAAGCTTATGCTTCAATACTTTTATTAGTCTTTAAGGTGCCACAGGACTCTGTCACTTCTTATATCTAAGGGCTTGTCTACATGGAGCAGTAATGCAGTCTAGGTGGGTGTGATTTCTGAAGTTCACTAATGTGTTGTACAATAATTGGTCCATGTAGATCCTGCTGGCATGTTCTAAACGTTTCCTAGTGTGCTTTAACAGAGTGCTGTTTCAAGCAGTACTATCTTAATGTGCACTAGGGAACGTTACAAAGAGATTAATCATTACAGTATATACTACTGTAATTAGTAATATATATACTATAGATATAATTCATTACAGTATATACAAAGAGACAACCCTGAAAAAACTGATTTTTGGACATCTACATAAAAGTAAAAAATTGCTAAAAAATACCCTTCCTCCCTTAACATTAATAAGCCCTGAAAGACAAAAGCCCTATCTATATTGTAACATATTAGTAGCTGCCTAGAACATCACAGGTGCCACTATGCGACACATCATTGCTACCCAGACTTCAGAGTGATAACAGGGATAGAACTGAGATCCTCCCACTTATATAGCAGTCTTCTATCATTTCAGAGTCTCTGTTAGCTATGGAACCCCCATCACTGGAGGATTTTAAGAACAGGTCAGACAAACACCTGTTAGGAATGGTCTAGGGATGGTCTAGGTTTACTTGGCCCTGCCTCTTGAGGCGCCTTGCAATCCTACATTTCTGCAATTTCTATGATGAACAGTACTGGGTATATGATGCACAGTTGAGCAGGTCTGCTTTTGTCCAACAGAGGGCAGTAGTGCACATACACATTAGGCAGTTTCTGCCTATATTATCTAAGATACAGCATGATAGAAGGTGGCTGTCGGCTGCATTATTGGACTCCATGAACCTTTTGGTCTCTGTTCCGTGAAGCAGGGAGTTAAGAGTTAAACTCGTGAGCTGTCCTGGTAGATGAATGGGAGCATCATAAATGGCATGGAGGCTAATGTGGGGTGCGTAAAGAAATGTGATGAACCTCAGCTCTCTGATAGGCATGCAAATCTCTAGGAAGAACAAAGCATAAAACTTGAACCCCAAGCCTATCAGCCACGAAGTTGCTATCTCCATGTGCCTACATGTGAGTTTCATGCTAAGGGGACTAACCTCTCAGTGAACAAGGGGATTCACTGTAACAACTGACAGTGATGGGGGAGTTACCATGTGGAACTCCCTGTGCAGCATTGGTGGGACCCTCCCATGAACCACTGGGTGGAGGACTTCACATGAAGACCCTTGCTTTAAGTTTTCTAGCATAACCTTAGGCCCAGTCCAGCAAGGTTGCACCTTGCAGGATTGATCAATCCTGTGATGGCAAGTGGGAGGAATGAATTGATTTTTGTTGGCTGGTTTTCCCCCACTTCCCCCTCTAATTAATACACAGATGGCCGTGGAGCCATTGTCAAGTTGCAAACGAAAATGTAGTGCCATAGAACGCTGAGGCAGTACTAAAAATGTACTTTGTGGATTGAAATGCTGCCAGGGGACTAAAAGGCAGCATGCACTTACTATAATACAGTCTCTCCGCAGGCACAGTGAGACTATGGGCTAAAAATAGCCAGGAATGCTAATGAAAGTAGCTACAAAGGTGCTGTGTGGACCACTTTTAGAACCATCTTTTTTAAAAAATGTGATGGTTTAAAAGGTTGTTTCATTTTGGTTTTTTTCTACTGTTTAACGTGTCCAGCAACTTGATGGGGTTTTTAGGAAAAAAAAAATGTTAATGGAGGGAGGAAAGTATCTACAAACAGGAAGATTTTTTATTGTTACTACTTTAATGTGATTAGTAGAATCTGGGCCCAGTCTGTTTGCTAGTGATACTGGGATAGCACATTATAAATATTAAGGGTGAGATTTTGACACTGCCTAAGACTAGAGCTCTGGACAGCTATTTCTCATTCAAAATGAATGGGAATGAGATGTCCAAATCCCCAAAGCAGTTTTCCCATCCAGCTTATCCTCAAAAACCCATGAGGTAGGTTTTGTTATCTGTTTTACAGATGTGGATACTGAGGCTATGTGTACATTATGGGGGTTCTCCCGTTTTCGTAGGGTAATCCACCCTTTGACCTAACACTGTCTATACCGGGGGTTAAGTCAGCATAGCTATGTCTGTCAAGGATGTGGGTTTTTTCACATCCAAGAGAGATGCAGGTAGGCCAATGTAAGTTTTCAGCATAGACAATCCATGAGATATTACGGGCTAGGATTACTAAAGTTAGGGGCTTGCACAACTGTGATCAGGCTCTGGCCCACTGTTTGGGCAGATATGTAAAAAACAAATTGAAATAAAAATGGTCTTCTTGGCTGAGGTCTTGTAAGGCAAACTTCAACCAGGAGAGAAGTTTGCACCAAATCCCATTTACATAGAAGTCAGTGGCAAAACTCACATTGGCTTCAGTGATACAGGATGGGGCCTTTCTAATGACAATAATGAAATGGGTGGATTCTGCTGGAATAGGACTGGCACAACCTTAGCTATAAATTACACTGGTCTACAGTTTTTTAGAAGTCGTCTGCTTCAGAGATAAAATGTGATATTTATTATGTATTTTGATGTGCCGAATTCAAATAGGACAATTAAAACAACTGATTGGCTACTGTTTCTAAGATATTTAAGATTTTACATTTTATGTCTATGTATATTGTGTAGATAGTAGAGTTTTAATCATAAATTGTAAACCTAGGTCTTTTCATGTGTTTATGGTTGCTTTACATGATAATATTTCACCTGTCCTGTTTATGTAACACTTTAAAAATCAGCAAAAGGGTGATATAAATAAAATGTATTATGAAACAAAAGGCAAAAAGCTGTTATGTACATAGTTTAGTCCTATTCAGTGTCTATTCGGCGCTTCTTGGCTTGTCTCTTGTATTCATTAAATGGAGCATCTCTTGTAACTGTCCAGCAATAGTCTGCAACCATTGATGGGCTTCATTTGCCCTGATAGTGTTTCTCCATTGTTGCAATGTCTTGGTGAAATCGCTCGCCGTGCTCGTCGCTCACTGCTCCGCAGTTCAGTGGAAAAAAATCTAGATGAGAGTGCAAAAAATGTCTCTTTAGTGACATGTTGCAACCAAAGCTTTTGTATGCCTTGAGGAGGTTTTCCACCAAAAACCTATAGTTGTCTGCCTTGTTGTTTCTGAGAAAATGTATTGCCACTGACTCGAAAGCTTTCCATGCCGTCTTTTCCTTGCCACGCGGTGCATGGTCAAATGCATCATCTCGAAAAAGTTCACGAATCTGAGGACCAACAAAGACACCTTCCTTTATCTTAGCTTCACTTAACCTTGGAAATTTTCCACAGAGGTACTCGAAAGCTGCTTGTGTTTTGTCAATGGCCTTGACAAAGTTCTTCATCACACCCAGCTTGATGTGTAAGGGTGGTAACAAAATCTTCCTTGATTCAACAAGTGGTGGATGCTGAACACTTTTCCTCCCAGGCTCCAATGACTGTCGGAGTGGCCAATCTTTCTTGATGTAGTGGGAATCTCTTGCATGACTATCCCATTCGCAGAGAAAACAGCAGTACTTTGTGTATCCAGTCTGCAGACCAAACAAGAGAGCAACAACCTTCAAATCGACACAAAGCTGCCACTGATGTTGGTCATAGTTTATGCACCTCAAAAGTTGTTTCATGTTGTCATAGATTTCCTTCATATGGACTGCATGACCAACTGGAATTGATGGCAAAACATTGCCATTATGCAGCAAAACAGCTTTAAGACTCGTCTTCAATGAATCAATGAAGAGTCTCCACTCGTCTGGATCGTGAACGATGTTGAGGGCTGCCATCACACCATCGATGTTGTTTCAGGCTACAAGATCACCTTCCATAAAGAAGAATGGGACAAGATCTTTTGGACGGTCACGGAACATGGAAACCCTAACATCACCTGCCAGGAGATTCCACTGCTGTAGTCTGGAGCCCAACAGCTCTGCCTTACTCTTGGGTAGTTCCAAATCCCTCACAAGGTCATTCAGTTCAGCTTATGTTATGAGGTGTGGTTCAGAGGAGGAGGATGGGAGAAAATGTGGGTCCTGTGACACTGATGGTTCAGGACCAGAAGTTTCATTCTCTTCCTCTTCCTCGTCTGACTCAAGTGAGAATGATTCTGGTGCATCAGGAACCAGCAGTCCTTCTCCGTGGGGTATTGGGCGTATAGCTGATGGAATGTTTGGATAATGCACAGTCCACTTTTTCTTCTTTAACACACCTTTCCCAACTGGAGGCACCATGCAGAAGTAACAATTGCTGGTATGATCTGTTGGCTCTCTCCAAATCATTGGCACTGCAAAAGGCATAGATTTCCTTTTTCTGTTCAACCACTGGTGAAGATTTGTTGCACAAGTGTTGCAGCATATGTGTGGGGCCCACCTCTTGTCCTGATCTCCAATTTTGCAGCCAAAATAAAGATGATAGGCTTTCTTAACCATAGTGGTTATACTGCGCTTTTGTGATGCAAAAGTCACTTCACCACAAACACAGCAGACGTTATCTGCACTGTTCACACAAGTACGAGACATCTCTGCTCACTTTGGCTAAACAGAAATGTGTCCCTTTGCAAAATCAAACACTGACAATAAGAGAGCACGACACTGTATGATTTCTAGAGCTGATATAGGGCAATTTGTTCAGCAGAGTGATGTAAGCTTCGTTATGATTGCATCATCCATGACTTCTAGGAATAACATGATGCAATTCATATCATGTATGATGCAATACCAGCTTCAGATTGCGTCATTCATTGTTTTGCCTAAAAAGCAAGTACTGTCCAAACCCAGTCATAGATTTATTCATAGATCCAGTCAAAGATGTATTTTAGTCATTTCTGGTTTAAATTGAGATCCCTTCCCTTTATAACTCACTTATCCTCCACCATTCCCATGTCAAGGGTCGTATATACTGACCCAATAGCATATCTTGAAAACTAGAGCCAATCAACAATTATAAGCATCATTTTTGTTCTCAGTGACCCAGAATTAGTAAAGTTTGACTACATTTATTTCAGAAGCATTTTGGCTGTAGAGCAGTGTTATAGATGTCAGTATTAGCAATCAAGATTTTTCTCCCCACTCTAAACAAACAAGCTACATTCTGGCATATATGAAAAAATAGTTTTTCTCCTTTAAGCCAACTATCTGCCTGTTAGCAGCGTCTAGCTATGGACCTTAAAGTATACAACAAATCAAAAACCATAGTTCTCACACACATACTTGTGTCCTGGAAATACTGCTCAAGGACATAATGAATCAAGTATTGTCTCCTAACGCTCCCATAAACAGAGCCATGCAAATGGTAATTAATGCATCAGATCATATCATGACTAAACTGTGAAAAGAAAGCACTACATCAGCAACAGGAATCAGATTTGTGTTCACTTTGAGATCAACTTTTTTTTGTTTTTTCTTGCCCTAAGAACTGGAGACCAACTATTTCACATTACAAAAGGCTTATTTGCCTCCTTTCCAGAGTTTCAGGTCATAATGGAGCTTTGTTATCTTTAATAGATTAATGTAGTCCTTCCCAAGTGCCTTGTCAAATAATAATACATACAAAGCAATAAAAGGGAAAAGAAAAAAAAAACCAAATCCAAATATCTCATAAGTCCAGATTGGAGTGGATGTGTGGAGTGGGAAAGTGTTTATTGCGCTGTCCTGAGCAGAATGAAATAATTTATGTACCATCTACATGCTAATACATTTTTCATTTATGTAATACACTGCATCCTTATATAATTTAGCCAAACAATGGAGCTGGAAGGACAACACTGCTAATCTTCAGAAATCACCGTGCCTTTTCAAAAGGGATTTTGTCTTTCTACGAATTGATCAAACTTGACAAGTAATTTCAACCTAATGTTCATGGCCACCCTCCTCCCTCCTCACCAGCTGTAGGTGAGAAATCCTATTTTCTGGTAGTGACAAGGTAATAGGGGAGGCTTCAGACATCTGTAAAAGAGAGAAGAACTGGTTTTCCCGTAGCTATAGACAAAACCAGGATGTATTCAGAAGGCAATGAGTGGGTTTCTTTTAAAAAGAATGACAAATCTCCTCTTCCTGTGTCTGTCCATTTGGTCTCTGACTTTTGAAGCTGTCAGGCTAATGAAAAGGAGTAAGAAATTAAAATGTCTCTGGATTTAAAATACATGGTGAAAATGCTCCTTCAGTGGCATTTCCTTGTTCTCATTAACGAATATAGTACAGGCCTTCAGGATACACCCATTCTCCCAACTTACTGCATCAATGAAAACTGAATTACAGGCAAAGAGACTGAATTTAAACTCAATTTGTTTCCAGATTTACTATAAAAACAGCTTTTACTGAAGCTGATTCAGTCCTATACCAAACAATGGCAGAGAAATTGGAAAAGAGGTGAGTTATTGCCTTTCGTCCAGGGTCACAAACATGAGTGAGAGTAAGCAAAAGTTATTGCACAGTTGCAAGGCTGACTAGTGAATTCTGTTTTCTTTGAGAAAGTAGAATGGTAACATTTTAGGACCCAGAGACACCCACCACTCTCGGGCTGCTGTGAATTGTTCTAGGGCTGCAGTCTAGTCCCCAACATTCACTGTTTGGGGTTAGGCAGTATTCAGTGTGTACAATCAATATAAATAACCAAATCCTGAGGTCTTGTCTCCTGCTTTACAAAATATGTTAGGAATGTAGAGATGAGGTAAAGAGGAAGTCAAACCATGGACAGTGCGTGGACAGTGCATGCTGCACAGGGATTGGTTCCTGCAAAGTAGCCAATCCAATCCAAAAATGTGTCATGCAATGTATAGTAAAAGCAATAAGATGTTTAATGTATATAAAGGGAGAGGGCTTCTGTGTAACATTGGAGCTCTGATGTACCCTGCAGCCATCTCCACTGAGTTTGAGTCTGATCAAGTCAGTGCTGCACTGCCATATGCCAAATACTGATACCTAAGTGACAAAGGCTGGAGTCGAACTGAGTTCTAGGGAAGCTGAGTGAAAAGAGGTCTCAGAGGAAATCCCAACAAGACTTTCATCCTTGGAAACCAGATGGACTGAAATTTCTTTGATGCTGTAGTGTCTAAGACAAGACCATTCCATGCTGTCTGCTGGTCACTCAGAGCAGGAATTGAACCAGGAGTGCAATTTTTATTATTTGGATCAGATTCGACTGGAACAGCCATCCCAATGGTCCATAGAAAATGTTCCTTAATTAAATCTCCAAATCTTCTGGAGAATTGTGAGGGGAAACTTTATTAGGTTCTGAGCTGAGAGACAGCAGCTGGCATTACTGCAAATTTTCATAAAGTCATAAAAGCCTGGAGGTATCAGGGAGATGGGATTCAATCAAATGTTCATCATTATTCTGAGGGATGAGGGTACATGGAATGGCCAGAATAATCCAAAATAGATGATGAAATTTCCTTTGGCTCCTCTGATTAAAACTGCAAATCCATAACTCTAACCCTAATCCGTCTGTGCAAAGTGAAGATTAGATGGGGTCTCAGCATAGATAACTCTGTCTTCCTCTTAGGTTACACGTTAAATTTCTGTCTCCTCCCGGGAGACAGAACGCATGGATATTACTTTTTCCCTCACACTATTTAGAAAGATATAGGAAAGGAAACATGCCTGATTGCATAATAATTTGAATAATAGAGCAGGCTTCCTTTGTGTTCCTGGATTACTGTATTCATTTACTGGATGCACCTACACATCTTGAAAGCATGGATGAAGGAGGCATTTCGAGTCCTCAGGGTCACTATATTTTTCATTATGTTACAGCAGCGGGTAAAGTCCTGCCTTCATTTATACCAATGTAAGGCTCCATGTAATTCCACTGACCACACTAGATTAGCTCCAGATTTACATTAGTACTGGTGCAAATGGAGTTTGGCTCAATAACTCCCTGCATTTTGCAACATTTCCCCACTCTCCCACCAATCTTTGATCATTGGAAACATCTTTAAAACGGAATTGCTTCTTTCATGAGCTAAACACATTGGGCCTGATTCTGATGCTGTTCCAGCCCTGATGTAGCAAGACACTTGGGTTACCTAGGGAGGTGGTGGAATCTCCTTCCTTAGAGGCTTTTAAGGTCAGGCTTGACAAAGCCCTGACTGGCAGGATTTAGATGGGGTTGGTCCTGCTTTGAGCAGGGAGTTGGATTAGATGACCTCCTGAGGTCTCTTCCCACCCTGATATTCTATGATTCTATGATTAAGCATGCAAGAAGCCCCATTGATTTCAGAGTGAGTACTGCCATGCTTAAAGTTCAGTACATGCTTAAATTCTTTGCTTGAGTGGAGTCTTATAGGAGTTTTCCACTGATGTAACTCCATTAAGCCTCTAATAAAATTACTCCTGGTTTGCACTGGACTGAGATCAGAATCAGGCCTGTCAGGTTTCTTCAGGCAACCAACAACATAATTACATAATTAAATTTTAAAAAAAATGAACTTTCCCATTGACTTCAAAAGGAATTGGATCAGACCCTTTAAGATGTGTACTGAGGGTATATTTCCCTTGTTTAACATTTCAAACTGTTTCATTCACTCTGTGGTGCCGGAAGAAGGGGCTGTTATTATGAAGAGAGAGAGACTGAGTTTCAAATGGGTAAAATGGGATTTGGGAGCGAGCCTGCTCATCAAGCGGAGGATTGCATGTCACAGAGTTGATGTAATCAATGTCTAGGGGCAGAGGGTCTTAGCTGCATTGCCCTTGTAAAAACCTCTGCCAACGGGTCTACCAAGCAAGTTCCAAAGAGAGTGATTCGCATGAATGCCTTTCCTACCAGCTGATGAAAGGGTACTGCAATCGGGTCGCTCCCAGTGGAACCGAGAGAAGAAGAGAAAAGAAAACAAAGAAGAAAGAAAGAAATGGCCATTTGACTGCATCCACTTAACACATTTTTTTTCAGCCAGATGCTGATTGTTCTCAGTGATAATATCTTAGTGCCATTTTGTTTCTAAACAAACAAGAGCTTTGAAAACAGGTTGGAACCCTTCTGATGTCTTTACAGTACGTTCATGGGAAGAATATAAAGCATAATAATGATTATTTATTTTGCACAGCATAGCTGTGTTTCTGGATTTTTTTTCTCATTACGAGCACAGACATACTAGTGCATATTTCAGAGCTATTAATGTAATGTTAATGGAAATATAATAGGGTGAGATGCTTTTAAAAATACCAGATTTCACAGAGTCAAAAGAAGACATTAATGAAATTTTAATGAGAAAGTCGGCTTGCAGGAATTTTACAAGTAATGATAATTCTCATTCCATATTCAGTCTGAATAACTTTGTCACTAGTGTCTTGTGTTTGCCAGGTGTTTATTAAGATGAACAATGCACTAGAGGCTGGAGGGTGATTTTTCTGAAAGAGAAACAAAAATTGTGGGCTATTAAATGTCTGGTTTGGCTAAGATATTACACACATATGCATTCATGGGCACACTAATACCCATGCACACATTTCAGAAGGTTGCTAGCTTGCTATTAAATGATCTATACCTTTTCTATTAAATGTCTGGCATGCTGACACAAGCAAGAGGGGGTTTCATAGCTTTTAAAAAGTAAGGGGTTGAACAATATTGATAAAAATTACCTGGAGTTTTTCAAGGTGCTTTACCAACATTAACTGACCAATTCCCACAACATCCCAGTGAGGTAGGCAAGTATGATAATGAACCAGCTCTCTGTGTGTACATATCATGGGCCTCTACTGGACAGAGGTCCTATGCTGTGAAGCTCTTCTTTAACTCAAGTGATAAAGGGATGTGGTTTTAGAGTAGGACAATCTGAGTTCTATCCCTACAACTGCTGTGACGTTCTCAGTGTCCAGGCCATACAGCATAACGAAAAGCTAAATGATTTGCTATCATATTATTACCCCCAGGTTATACGGGGGGAAACTGAGACAGAGAGGTTTCACTGATCCAAGGCCAAAGAGGGAGCCAGTGTCACTGTGTGGTATTTCAGTTCAAAAGTTCTTGTCTGCCAGTCCTTTGTCAAACCACACCTCCCTCTAACCCACAATACTACTTTTGAAACCAATAATGCATTGGTCAAAAAACTGCATTACAATAGTTTATAGGAGTGAAAACAATGGAAATCTTATAAGAATCAGCTTAAGAAGAGACAGATTTCTAGACATTCCTTGAGCACAATGCCCAGAAGATCTTCCCACATGGCCCCAATCCTGCAGCCCTTATCAGGGTTAAAAGGAACTTCAGTATATCATCTAGTCCAACCCTTTGCTCAAAGCAGGACCAATCTCAATTAAATTCCCTAACAGATTTTTGCCCCATATCCCCAAATGATCCCCTCAAGGACTGAGCTCACAACCCTCAGTTTAGGGGACCAAGGCTCAAATCACTGAGCTATCTCTCCCTTCAAATCATTAATGTAATTTCTACTGAAGTCAATAAGGGCCAGATTCTCTGGTCTGCTAATAGTACTTTGCACCACTGGAGAAGGCCAGTGGAGAATTCCCCATGCGGGCAAACTCTCTGCTGACATAAAGCCTCCTGCACCAGTCACCTTATCACTCCTGTATCAGATTAATAGATAGTAGATTTTAAGGCCAGAAGGGACCAGAATAATCATATAGGTTGAGCTCATGGAAGGGGGAAAAGGGCCATGCAATTTCACCCACTAATTCTTGTAGCAAGCCCCAAATTCATTGCTGAGCGGGAGCATATCTTTCAGAAAGACATCCAATCACTCAGAGTTTTGCCAGTGAGACAATGAAGTACTCAGGTGTGGTGTTGCTTTGGGGATCTGTTTTCGGCATAGGTCATTCTTGCTAGTATTCATAAGCGCTGTCAAACTTTAATGTGTTAATTTCATGCTCAGTATTCTCCCACATTGTTACTGTTTATTCAGAGAAATGATACAGGTTTAGGTATATTTTGTTTGTGTAGCTGGTAGGCCAGTGCCCGGACAATATGCTTACATTTTACATCTGCTATTACTTGACTTTTTCTTTTTTACGTTTTTCCATTTTGGATTTCAAAGAGCTAATGTGAAAATTGGACGTCAGCCTTCATGCCTCAACTGCAATGACTATAATACACCAAGATAGGTCTTGCCACACTGAGACTGTGACACACACGAAATCAAGTGGACACCTCTGATGTGTGAAAGTCAGGACAGTGACTGTCATTTTATTTCCCCACCCTCGATTTATTTTGTCATTTGTTTTCCAGCATACAGTGAAATTTAAAATTAAAGTTCCATTCTGACGGGAAAGGAAGAGATGCTATAATGTAGCCAAGCTGCTGGGGCAGCAGGGAAACCCATAGCAAGGATATTGTTTGGCATCCGCCCTTTAAACTAGACTATATTATTTCAAAAGGTGTACACCATTGTAAGTAACCTCTAGTGCCATTTGCAATATTGCTTCAGGCTTGGTTGCTTGCAGCTTAATTTTACAAGCTAACTTCTGGCATATTAGGAAATAATAGTGCAGACATGGATCACAAAGAAAATATTTAACTTGTCAGCTGTAGCCTCATACACAAAAGTTGATTAAAATTGTGGGGTCCTGACAGGCCCCTACCTTTCAATGCGTGCAGAATCAAAAGTTGATTAAACACATATTATTCAAACACAATGGTGTTCATGCTGTTTTCCTGTTGGAGTGTTGTTTTTCACTAAATCTCACAGGATTTCATTTTAGCCAAATAATATCATTCCCTTAGGTAACACAAATGAAATGGATTAATTTAAATCCTCATTACATTACATTACATTACATTACATTTCCCTAGCTGAGTTCTCTGTGGTGTTTAGACTGGTTTTCTCTGGGCCCCAATTCAGCAAAGCACTCAAATATTTGATCAGTACATGTGGAAAAGTACTATGGGCTGAGCATAAAACATGGAACCAGGAACATGTATGTATTTATATCAGCTGTTACCTGTAACAGTTTTCAGCTGTTTTCAAGATAGGGCACCTTTTGCTGATGTAAAGCCAATTACTCTTTCTTTAGCCTTCTGCAAGGCATAGGACTAGTGATGATTGGAAATTTTCTGACAAATTTTTAATAGAAGATTGGGGTCTTAATCTAAACAAAACAGCCCAGGAAGTGTCTGCTCTCCTCAAGCATTTTCAGTTTTTCAAAAACTGAAAATTTTCAGCCAAAACCCAAAATGCTTTTATTAATTAAAAATCAAAATTTTCCTCAAATTAAAAAAATTAACAAACCATCTTCTGAGCAGCTCTATATACAACATCATTGCTTCTGTACTCACCTGAAAACTGAGGCTAATAACACTAACTTGGCTATTTCACAGGATTAATCAATGTTTGTAACGTGCTGTGCAGACGAAAAGTTCGGTGTCAGTATTATTAAGCACAATTTTTAAATGACTGTTCTTCATCAGAAGCCTAATGGCTGCACTTTGGCTAAAAGCAATCACATAAATGAATCATGGTATATTTCTGTCCTGTGTAACCTCCATGAAAATTGCTCTTTAGGAAGGCCTACATTGATCACTCCAAGAGGCTTTAAACAAGGAATTTCACGCTGGAATAAACTTGGGGAAAGTTAAGCAAAAGCATTAACTTGAGTATTAATTGTCCCTCTTCCCCTTCCCATTACTTCAGATATCTGTGTTTGAATAAGAACATTTTCATGTACAATTTCTCCACCCTGATCCAACAGTGAAGTCATAAACCCATATTTGTGGAATTACAATCTGTTACCATGTAAGTGATTTTGATGTCACAAAGTTAGCATTAGGTTCACTGTCAGGGCAGGGAGGAAAGGGACAACCCCTGATTTTCATCAAATATATGTGTATCCTCATCATATGGTGATCTTGGAAGGGATATGTAGGTGGCTGATCTGTAATGTATCAATACTGTATGTGACCTGATTATTGGGTAAATTACTGTTATATTGTGTTATTGGAATGTTTACTGCATACACATGTTGATTTAGTTATTAGCAGGACTGTTAGGAAACTAGTAGGAAGACAACATAACAATTCCAGGTAAGCAACTTCCTGGTAAACATGGCAAGGGAAGAGGATCACATAGTTCCTGAACTATTAACAGGGAGGATGATACTTCCAGGTTCCAGCCTAAATTACAGGACTAATTTTACCAAGGCTGTGAGCCAGATGCTCACAAGGATACTAATCAGTGAAAAAGCTACTCTCTAGAGAGAGGGGAAAAGCAGTCACTAGGGAGCTGTTGGCAGAGAACAGTCTGGCAGAGAGACAGACACCACCAGTCTGTCTAAATGCATCTGTTATTTCTTGTCATATACTTCAAATGTAAGTTCTTTTGGCAGGGACCATCTTTTTGTTCTGTGTTTGCATGGTACCTAGTAGAGTGGGGCCCTGGTCTATGAACATTGCATGCAGTTCTGGTTGCCCGATCTCCAAAAAGACATATTATAATTGGAAAAAGTACAGAAAAAGGGAACAAAAATAATTAGGGGTATGGAACAGCTTCCATACGAGGAGAGATGAAAAAGACAGGGTTCACTTTGGAAAAGAAACAAATAAGGCAGAATACAATAGCAGTCAATCATAAATGGTGTGCAGAAAGTGAATGAGCAAGTCTTATTTACCCTTTCACAAAACACTTGAACCAGAAGTCACCCAATGAAATTAATAGGATGCAGGGTTAAAAGCAAACATACGGAAGTTCTTCTTCACACAATGCAGTTAACCTGTGGAACTGATTGCTAGGGGATGTTATGAAGGCCAAGAGTATAACAGGGTTCAAAAAAGAGATACATTCATGGACGATAGGTTCATCACTGACTATTAGCCAAGACCAAGATGGTCACGGACACAACCCCATGCTCTGGGTGTCCTAAAACTCTGATTGCACGAAGATGGGAGTGGACAATAGGGGATGGATCACTTGACAATTGCCCTGTTCTGTTATTTCCCTCTGAACCATCTAGCAGTGGCCACTGTCGGGAGATCCAGTATGGCTATTCTTATGTTCTTAAGAGGGGATAAAGATACGCCTATCCCTATAATGGTGACATTGACATCCTTGCAACCAGAGTTTCTCAACATATTTGGATGAACTCAGAAGTTCCTTCTGAAGAAATAGACAATGTGGGTATTGTGTATGAGCCTTCTGTATGTGACCTTAACACAGGCTTGTCTGCACAATGTGTAATTTCAACAATAGGAGCTCTACCATGTCCTTGACCAACACTTTACCTCCCTGCAGCATCCTGTGGCTTGGTTGTTGCTTTTCACTTGAGAGATTGCTGCAGGCCAGTGGTTCTCAATCTTTCTTTTTTTTGAGGCAATGAGTAATCTCGTATAGAACTCAAAAGATGTAGGAACAGAGTTATGGCATTCTTAGCATTCAGAATGACAGGCACTTCATGTTATATAAAGGATTTATGTTTAAGTGTGATAAATTTCAAGGGTTTCCCTATATGAAATTCATCCTTAAATGGAAAAGTAAGTCTACTACATGTTACAATAGCAAAAATCAAGGGTTACAATTTGTAATAGGCTGAGCTCTGGCTTCTCTTTTTGCAGGTGTAATTTTTACCTGCAAAATTTCTACTTGCAAAATGAAATGTGTGTGCATATCTCAGTATTTGTACCTCAAACTATGTGATTTACTCTTGCAACTAGTTGGAGGCTTCATTGCTCTGATTTGTACCTGCAATTCAATACCAGGTGCAAAGAATACGTGCAAAATGAGAGGCTGACCTTCTGAATATTAGGCCCTAAATTACTCCCAGCTTCTCTTTCATTTAATTTCGGATTTATGATAAAATAGATATGGAACTCTGCTCATTACTATAATATATAATCATATTAACTCACCCCTTTAGATCTCTGAATGAGCTGACATGTAGTCTTTCTGCATTCCAACTTAATGGCATCTTCGTTAAAATACAAGGAGAAGAAGGGGGAGATGAGTGGAGTGGCCAACCATATCAGGAAAAGCAAGCTGCTAAATTGAGTGCTTTCTAATCTAATGCATTTTTAAGTCATACTCAATAAAGCTTGCCAATGATCCCTGTCCTTTGTGCTGAAAGACCACAGTGGCATCTGATTAAAATAATGTGCATCTCCTGAAATCCTGTTTGAGAAAGATGTTCATTCTAAACAACCAGGATCATGTTATGGCTTCTGAAAGGTGCCATGGGATGTCACTGACCTCGCAGTTGCCCAGGGGGTGTCTCAGAAAATAATCTACCAGTCTAGAGAACTTACCGAAGTGGCACAGACCAAAAAAACCCAGCCCCTCTAATAATGCCTTTATTTCATTTTATCATTGAGACATTTTGACTGTGAAACCTCAGTGATATGTTGTAAAGGCGGCCCAACTCCTGCAACATGTACTCCAATGTATAATCCTTACTCATGCTAGTAGTTCTACTTGCCTCAACAAGGCTGTGTTCCTGAGTAAGTATGAACCATAGACTGCAGTATCACATTTTATTTATTTCCAAGAAGACCCTGGATTGCTTACCAACTTTAGTGGCTAGTGTCTGTGTCAACAAGCAATATTCTGTATTTACACCCCAGGCAAAGGTAAAATTGCAGACGATATCTGTCAAGAGTGCGTGAGTGGCTCAGTCCTTTGCTCTCTTTCACCATGGCTCACCAACTCCAATAATTATGAGTGGAATCCAGGATAGGGGTTTTGCTCATGTGTTGTATTTTACATATGGTGTGACACGCTGCTAAAAAGGGCAAGAAACTCAGGTCCTTTCAGTCAATGGGAGAAAGTGAGTTCTGGAGTCTAGGCCCCATCCATAGCTCCAGACGTGCAAATCAGAGACAGCCAGCTCAAGCACTCCAGCTGAAAACTGCTGAGCACAGACTTCTTTACAGTACTGTTGCATGAATTTTGATGGAATAAATGGGCCCAGAGAATCAAAGGTGTTAACATGACCTTGTCACTGCACAACAAGATTTGGGGTTCCAAGGGCAGAGACTGAGTCTGCTCAGTACTATAGCAAACACCTTTAAAAATCCTTTTAACCTTTTTATTAAAGATACAGAAAGATAAGGAAAACCAGTTAAAACATTTGAAATGTAAAGTATTAACTAAGGCTTCCATTTTAACAACATCTCTTGCCTTTAGCTGTCCAGTGTTTTTAGAAGCTAAAAGCTTTTTGGCAGGTGTTTAGATGGTATTAAATATGGTAATAACTCTCCTTGTGCATGTGGGGGAAGAAGAGAAAGAGTTAGTTGAGTTAGCTGAGCTGGGCTGCAGCTTTCCTTAAAGACAAAACACACACACGAAAGTGAAGACAAAAAGAACAGCAAAGAGAGAAAATGCAACTTCTTTCTCTGGTGTTGACTCGGTTTACCCTGCAGAGGTAGGTCAACGTAAGGCAGCTTACATTGACCTAACTCTGTAAGTGTCTACCTTACATTAAGGCTGCTTCTGACAGTGTAAGTTGCCCACTACACCGACCTAATAACTCCACTTTCACAAGAGTTGTAGCAATTAAGTCGATGTAGTTAGGGCCACGCAGTGTCTGTGTAGACACTGTGTTATTCATATTGCCTGTTGGCTGTCAGCCCCCACACATGGCGGGGCTGATAGCTCAGGGAAAGGGGCTCCAGATGTGAGCTTTATGGGACTGACAGCTCGGGGTGAGGGGGCTCCAGATATGAGCCCCCACTTCCCACACAGCTGACAGTTCCAGCTGTCAGCCTCAGGGTGGGGATAAGTCCCAGCTGTGAGCCCTGTGTGTGGCTGACAGCTCGGGCTGTCAGCCTCCCTCCCCACCCTACTTAAGTGGGTGCAAGCACTCCTGGTGTGGACACACTACCAGCAGAAGGAGGGTCGTGTGGACATGAACAGTGGCTGTAGGTTGACCTAACATTAGGTTGACTCAGTTTTGTAGTGTAGACAAGGCCTTACTTGCAGCCTTCCTGCTGGAGAAATGCAGACACAGCACACAGTCATATCAGCCATGCTGAGGCCTGTCAGACATGTACCAGCATCAGGCTATTTAGGGCATTGCTTTGCGCTATCTTTCTAGTCACAGGCTTACAGCAGTGTTGCAAAATATATAGTCCTGGCTGGCAAGACCAGAGTATGATTAGACAGAAGGCAAAAAGAGAAAAAAGACAAGTGATAAGTGGGGAAAGATAAGGGGACACCTGGGGATGATGATGACAGAAACCAAAGTCTCACATCCCAGGTGATATTCAGGATTCAGCAGAGACCAGTAGAGTTTTTAATGCACTCAAAACTGTTTTTTTGTTTAGAAAATGTCAAAAGAACTATTTGAATTTTCATTTCAAAGCAATATTTCATTTTGAAATGTAGCTAGATATGTTTACCAAAATAAAAATTTAACAGGGTAAAAAAAACCTACCCAAAAACATAAAAGAAACAAATATATTTCAAATCAAACTGTTTTGTTCACAATTATTTTTCTTAAATTGTGAGTGTGTGGAAACTGAAAAGTGACAGTTTTGCTTTGACCTAAAAAAGATTTTTTTTTTCAGTTCAACCTCTGAACCAAAAGCTCAGTTATTTGCTCAGTTCCAAGCCTGAATTCTAACACAATTATGAAAATGACTTTTGTGTGTCCAGGAGCAAATCATTTAATCTCTTTATGCCTCAGTCTCTTCATCTACAAAATGGGGACAATATTTGTTAGGATTAGTCAGTTAATGTTTTCAAAGCAATGTGCAAACATTAGCGACTAAATACACCATCTAGATTTACTCTATAATTACTGAGGATCAGAATATAAAACATAGTGTGACATATGCTCTTATTGGACCAACAATTATACCTTATAATGCACACACTTTTATCCTGAAATTGGCCTATTTCAAGTGGCGCTGGTTTGCACAAAGGGCACAGATTTCAAAAAGGGTAGCTCTGGAATGTTCACTGTGATTTAAGAGGTTTACATGGTGGAATAGCAGAGCATGGCAAAGTTGTAAGACATTCTGATGGTAGCTGATAGAGCTGACAGCTGAAAAAGTCAAAATTCCTTTCTTGGATTGCTCCATCACAGCTATGCATTGCCTCTCAGGCCTTGTCTATACTACAGAGTTTTGTCAACAAAAGGCAGCTGGATGCTATCCTTATCGGCGACCCCGCCTCCACTGCCAAGAGCCCTGTGGATACTTCAGCAGTCCTGGAAGCAGGAGAAAGGGAACCTAACCCAGAGGACGAAGTCATTGATGAAGAAGTGGAGTTACATGACAATGTGAAGCCCCGAGCTGGATCGCCGGGTGGGGCAGGCATTCAGGAACAGAGGTGTCTAGCTAGTCTCAGCAGTTGCTCTTCAGTGAGCAAGAAGCAGTAGAGGGGAAGCCTGATAAGTGGCTGTGGTTTGTGTACATTGAAGGTGAGTTCAGAGTATAGAAATGTAGAGGGCTGGCTGTGTTTCTGTGTGCCAGATATTTCTCTATGCACTTAATGAGTACGGCGGAACAGGGTGTTGATGCACACTGAGATCGCACAGGAATCCTCCAGAGAGCTCTCTAAGAAATGTTCCTGGAGGTATTCGACAATCCTCTGCTGAAGGTTCCTTGGCAGAGCTGCTTTGTTCCTCCCACCATTGTACGAAACTTTCCTGCGCCATTCAGGAGTCACTTGTGCAGAGACCAAAGCGGCACACAGGCGAGCAGCATAGGGACCAGGGTGGAATGCACAAGTGTGTAGTAGATGTGCTCTTGCTTCCTTGCTTACTCTCCATGGTGAGGTATCTGCTGCAATGACCCTGGCTGTGGAAAAGTGTGGGAGAATTTTAGAATTTTTTCCCTAGTCAGCTCTACTGCAACCCTTGCCGCGTGCTCTTTTCCCCATGTAGAGCGCCCTCACGCCCTGCAAGCCAACACTCACCGTGCTTTGGGTGTTCACCGAGATGGGCATTTGCCAGGGGTCAGTGAGAAAGTGATGTTATGTTATCAAAGATGTATTTTACTGTAATGTTTCAGTGCTGTGTGTGAACTTAACTGTCATGCTTCTGGGCATTGTTTCTTGCGCTTCTGCAGACGTGATCTTGAGGGACACCTCACTCACACTGGCAGAGCAGATTAAAGATGATAAAGTCATTGCGGAGAAACTAAATGAATTCTTTGCTTCAGTCTTCATGGCTGAGGACGTTAGGGAGATTCCCAAACCTGAGCCATCTTTTGTAGGTGACAAATCTGAGGAATTGTCACAGATTGAAGTGTCACTAGAGGAGGTTTTGGAACTAATTGATAAACTTAACTGTAACAAGTCACCGGGACCAGATGGCATTCACCCAAGAGTTCTGAAATAACTCAAATGTGAAATTGCGGAACTATTAACTAAGGTTTGTAACCTGTCCTTTAAATCGGCTTCTGTACCCAATCACTGGAAGATAGCTAATGTAACGCCAATATTTAAAAAGGGCTCTAGAGGTGATCCCGGCAATTATAGACTGGTAAGTCAAACGTCTGTACCGGGCAAATTAGTTGTAACAATAGTAAAGAATAAAATTGTCAGGCACATAGAAGAACATAAATTGTTGGGCAAAAGTCAGCAAAAGTCAGTTTCTGTAAAGGGAAATCATGTCTTACTAATCTATTAGAGTTCTTTGAAGGGGTCAAGAACCATGTGGACAAGGGGGATCCAGTGGACATAGTGTACTTAGATTTCCAGAAAGCCTTTGACAAGGTCCCTCACCAAAGGCTCTTACATAAATTAAGTTGCCATGGGATAGGAGGGAAGATCCTTTCATGGATTGAGAACTGGTTAAAAGACAGGGAACAAAAGGTAGAAATAAATGGTAAATTTTCAGAATGGAGAGGGGTAACTAGTGGTGTTCCCCAAGGGTTAGTCCTAGGACCAATCCTATTCAACTTATTCATAAATGATTTGGAGGAAGGGGTAAACAGTGAGGTGGCTAAGTTTGCAGATGATACTAAACTGCTCAAAATAGTTAAGATCCAAGCAGACTGTGAAGAACTTCAAAAAGATCTCACGAAACTAAATGATTGGGCAACAAAATGGCAAATGAAATTTAATGTGGATAAATGTAAAGTAATGCACTTTGGAAAAAATAACCCCAACTATACATACAATATGATGGGGGCTAATTTAGCTACAGCTAATCAGGAAAAAGATCTTGGAGTCATTGTGGATAGTTCTCTGAAGATGTCCATGCAGTGTGCAGCGGAAGTCAAAAAAGCAAACAAGATGTTAGGAATCGTTAAAAAAGGGATAGAGAATAAGATGGAGAGTATCTTATTTCCCTTATATAAATCCATGGTGCGCCCACATCTTGACTACTGTGTACATATGTGGTCTCCTCATCTCAAAAAGGATATACTGGCATTAGAAAAGGTTCAGAGAAGGGCAACTAAAATGATTAGGGGATTGGAACAGTCCCATATGAGGAGAGATTAAAGAGGCTAGGACTTTTTAGCTTGGAAAAGAGGAGACTAAGGGGGGATATGATAGAGGTATATAAAATTATGAGTGGCGTGGAGAAAGTGAATAAGGAAAAGTTATTTACTTGTTCCCATAATAGAAGAACTAGGAGCCACCCATTGAAATTAGTGGGCAGCAGGTTTAAAACAAATAAAAGGAAGTTCTTCTTCACACAGTGCACAGTCAACCTGTGGAACTCCTTGCCTGAGGAGGTTGTGAAGGCGAGGACTATAACAGGGTTTAAAAGATAACTGGATAAATTCATGAAGGTTAAGTCCATTAATGGCTATTAGCCAGGATGGGTGAGGAATGGTGTCCCTAGCCTCTGTTTGTCAGAGCGGGGTGATGGATGGCAAGAGAGAGATCACTTGATCTTTACCTGTTAGGTTCACTCACTCTGGGGCACCTGGCATTGGCCACTGTCGGTAGACAGGATACTGGGCTAGATGGACCTTTGGTGTGACCCAGTACGGCCTTTCTTATGTTCTTATGTTCTTAGATTAAAAAATGCCCAAGCAAAGAAGATGTGTTCTGGGAGGTACTGGAGTTCTCCAATGCAGAGAAAAGGGAATGTGGAGAGTGGAGAGAAGCCAAAAGGCAGAACAGAAAAGAAAATCAGGAGTTCATTAAGGGTACTACTGTGCAGATGATTAAAGTCATGGAGGAGCAAACGCAGATGCTAAAGTCCTTAATATGTCTTCAGACCGAGCAGATGCATGTCCGTCCTCCCCTGCAGCACATTCAGAACTCTTTTCCGTGCCCCACTCCCTCAAGCTCCAAATGCATATTCCTTTCTGCTTTCCCAAAGTTCTTGGTTTCACAGTTCACTCCACTCCCCTTGGACAACTTTCATAATGATAGCTGGCCCTACACACAGCTGTGAAAGTCTGCTCTTCCCTGGTTCCTCCTTTCCCACCAAGCGTGTGTGTGTGTGTGTGCGCGTGTGTGCTGTTTTTTCTGAAATAAAAGCAAAGTTGTTGAACAATAACAAATCTTTATTTGTGTCCTACCAATTGAGATAGCAGGCACTATCAAGACACACACAGGCAGTTTAATCATTTGCTAACTGGAATCTAACACCCCCAAATGTCACCATTACTTCCTAGGAAAAGTACATGTAAAGTAACATTGCAGCACCAATCACAGAGATATACATTACTGTTCTCATTTTCAAAATGTTGCCTCAAAGCCTCCCTGATTCAAATTGCCCCCCCTCTGGGCTCCTCTGATAGCCCTGGCATCTGGCTGCTCAAAATCAGCAGCCAAGTGGTCTATCTCAGCGCTCCATCCCTGAGCAAACTTTGCACCCTTAGCTTCACTGAGAATGGAGATTAAACAATTTCCTAAAGCTAGAAGTCTTGATGAGAATCTATTATTCCATATTAGAATCCCGTAGTTTACCACGTACAACACGCGGCTATGGCCAGGGGTATATTACCCTCATTGAGGTCTAACCTGCCATAAAGGCATCGCCAGGGTGCCTTTAATCTGCCAAAGGTACATTCCATGGTTGTTGAACCGCTCCTTCTTGCTGTCCAGGTGTCCCATACAAGGTTTCATGAGCCATGGATATAAGGGGCACACCGGGACTCCCAGAATCACTATGGGCATTTCAACATCCCCCACTGTAATCTTCTGGTCTGGAAAGAAAGTCCCTGCTTGCAGCTTTCTAAACAGGCCGGTGTGCCTGAAGATGCATGCGTCATGCATCTTCCTGGAGCGCTCCACGTTGGTATCAGTGAAATGCCTACAGTGATCCACAAGCACCTACAACACCATGGAGAAGTACCCCTTCCTATTGATGTACTCAGTCGCAAGGTGATCTGGTGCCAAAACTGGAACATGTGTGCCCTCTATCACCCCTCCACAGTTAGGGAAACCCAATTCCGCAAAGCCGTCCACTATTTCACGCACATTTCCCAGTCATGGTCCTTCGTCACAGGATGAGATTAATTGCACTGCACACTTGTACTAATGCAGCCCCAAATGGTTGACTTCCCAACCCGAAACTGATTTGCAACCAACCAGTAGCAGTCTGGAGTCGCAAGCTTCCACACTGCGATTGCCATGCACTTCTCTACCAATAAAGCAGCTCTCATTCTGTTGTCCTTGAAGTGCACTGCTGAGGTGAGCTCCACACACTGTTCCAGGAAGGTGGCTTTCCACCTCCGAAAGTTCTGTAGCCACTCCTAGTCATCCCAGACCTGCATGACAATGCAATCCCACCATTCAGTGCTTGTTTCCTGAGCCCAAAAGCGACAGTCCACCGTGTGCAGCTGATCCGTGAATGTCAAAAGCAATCTAAAGTTGCTCCTAGCCATGTCACACCCCATGTCATGCAACTGGGAGTCTTGTTCATTTAGGAACTTTGTGATTAACTGCACTGCCATTAATGACAATTATCAGAGCACAGGAGAGCAGTGCGGAATCCATTCCTTCAGATGTTGGGACGCACAGCAAAGAAGGGCCATTGAAAAATGCTGAGAAAGAAAGGCAGAAGCCCATGGAATGCTAGTATGGAAAACAATGCATCATGGGTCACTGAACTTAGTACCAAGATGTGCTACGATACGCTCCACCTTCCCACAACCCCTAGTGGCAGAAAGTGTCAAGCTGCACTGTGGAATAGATACCCACAGTGCGTTGCTCATTGTCGATGATAGTGCCCCAACGGTGGATGCGCTCTGCCGACAGAGCGAGAGAGCCTGAACATGCAATATCGATTTTTATTACAGCACTTTTTGAGGGTCAACATAACTTTTGTTGACAAAACTCTGTAGTATAGACATGGCCTTACTGTGGGCTAGGAGGAATGTCCCAATATAGGGATGTAGCCCTTGGTAATATCCCTCCTACATTGTATAGGGAACTAAAATAGTACCACTAGATCTTCCCTCATGACATTAAAGTAAATTTCAAGAGCTGGCTTCTGATCTCAACTGATGTAAATTCAGAAGTAACTCCACTAAATCAGGGTAAATGAAATCCAGACTAGCCCAGATGAGCTCCTTTGTCAAATGCTCATTTGTGGTGTCCATGAACTCCTTTTTTATGTAAATTAAGACAAGTATAGCTTTGAGTTATGAGCACTTGAACCTTTTTTCTTTTCCAAGAGTAGTTTAGGAAACACAACATGATTCATCATTTTATTCCGGATCTCTGTAATCTTTTACAATTTTGGCAGCGGAAAGCCAAATAGACCAGAAAAAGCTTACTATTCAGAAATAATCTATGGAAATAAAATGCCATTAAACAAAAAAGTTTGCAGATAATTTAGTGCCGACCTCACCAGCTGAAGATTTTTTTTATTTTAAGTGAATTTGTGAACTATAATTATTGATCTGTGACAGCAATCAGAGAAAGCATTTTGTGCTATACAAACAGCAAGGCCACAAATGGAATCATTGCCTGTCTTAAACAAATCAGAAAGCTTTTTGTTCAAAAGAAATGTTATAGCCTTCTTGCTGTTTTAAGAATTTGCTCCATGCTTTGTACTTTGACAATCTAATACCACCTCCCTTTCACTATTTGTGATACATCCACATCTGCCACAACAATGTAGTTTTTGAAAATGTCTTACCTGACTTTTAACAGATGGATGTTAATGGGATATTTATTTACAGAATAAAATTAAATCAGAGCTGAATCTTAATGTGTAATTTACATAATCAGTTTTGTTCTGAGCTGATGAGCTGTTTTCCCCAACACTTGGGACCCTTCGGTCACAGCTGCATCAAAGAAACAGCCACTGAGAATGGAGATTAAACAATTTCCTAAAGCTAGAAGTCTTGATGAGAATCTATTATTCCATATTAGAATCCCGTAATTTCTCCAGACGCTGCCACAGGATCAAAGATGTATGTTAGAGCTCTGGCATAGCCCAGGATCAAAAGAAAGAGATGTTCAATTTGCATTTTGAAAACCTTTCTGTCATAATTGTCTAAAAATAGATAGTTCTGAGTGTTTGCATTATAACACCTTTGCCCCAACACCAACAACTCCACCCACTATTAGCCCAGAGGCACAGAAGCTTTAAAAGAGCTAACATGAATATGTTTGCAATTATTTTGACAGAGTTGGGTACAATATTTAGGAAAATACAAACATGCAGCCCAATCCTGTTCCCATTGAAGTTAGAGGGAATTTTGTGATTGCTTTCAATGGGAACAGGATCAGACAAATAGCTCTGAAAATGGACTGGGTTTCACCAAGGCATATCTATAATCTCACAGGTATGGTTGGGGGGAGGGCAGGGATGAGTATATGCAACTTCTGTAAACATTTAGAACCAGATTCTGATCTAAACGGGTGGTAACTTCATTAGCTACAGTACAGTTATTCTCAACTGGCACTAGAGTATCTGATATCAGAATCATCTGCCTGTCTGAGGCACACTGAATGCTTGAAGTTCTGGTAGGTTATCTACTAGAGTGAGAAGGATGATCTAGTGGGGAGGGCCCTGGCCTAATCACCAGTGAATCTCAATTCCCCATCTGTAAAATGTGCTTAGCACTTCTCTTCTTCACAGGGGTTTTGGGAGGCTAAATATTTTAAAGATTGTCATGTGGTCAAATGCTACGGTAATGGGGCCCACATAAGTAGACAGATATCTGTTTAAAACAGTGAACAGTCACTCTGTGTACATTTTTATACAAATAATTCATAGTTAAGAATTCCTGCCTCACCTTGTTTGCATTTCTCTGGACATTACCTGTGTAGGAGGACAGTATCATGAACGTCACAGACAGAGGAAAGTTACTAGTTACCCCCTGCTCCCCGCCCCCAACCCCGTTCAGCAAGGTACTTACACACATGCATAGCTTTAAGAACACGAATAGTTCCGCTGAAATCAATGGAACTATTCACGTGCTTAAGTATCTTGTGGAATCAGGGCCTTTATTAGTCCTAGAATGGAGGGAGATGGTGGATTGTCTCTAGTCACCTGAGAACAGAATTTATTTCATATGGCCTGATACTGCTCTCATGGAAATCAATGACAAAACTCTCATTTACTTAAATGGGAGCAGAAGCAGGCTGGTCAAAAGGGAGAGTCAAAGAGCCTTGAACATACTTTTAGTTGCCATTTCCCCCCTGTTGTGGTGTAGCTGGAATGAAGATGTATGTGTGTTTTCAGAGAGATGCGTAAAAAGACGACCTGAGGAACATCTGAATGAAGGATCCACGACAGACCATCCAATAAGAATGTGGAAGTCAGGACTCACGCCTAGCCCTGCTATTGTAAATAATCTAGCTTACAAAAAGTTGGCATTACAAAAAGCCGAGAGAGTGATGGTAACCTTACTGTCTCCTGGCTTTCCAAAAGTATTACACAAGATGAACAGCGGAAAAAATAAGGTGCTAATCAGCTACAGGCAAACAGATATATTTTCTCTCTGTAACGGGTAAAATTGCATAGGTAAGTATCATATCAGTACACTTCAGAAAAGGTCAGCTATTGTATCAGCTTCCAGGAACATTCAAATCAATAAGCAACTTAGGCACCATTAAAACAGAAAAAAACACCACAACAAAACTACCCACAATTTTTCCCAAGACTGGAAAATAAGCTGTTCTTGCAAATATCTGTCTCTACGTGGACCATTGCACCATTCTTCCATTCACATGATCAGCAAACTAAACGCACTGCAGCTCTTGCATCCTCCTCACTCCTCTCTACCTTATGGTAAACAAGAGGGGAGACAAGATGGAGCCCTGCAGAACGCCTCAGCACCATCTGATGACTAACAATTGTTCAGCATCACTAGCCGTTAACATTCAGCACGGCAGGAATGGGTGCCATCCAAGAGTTGCCTCACCCACTCCAGTTGCACGTTGCAGGTAAGTCAGCAAACCACACAATTAAAAAACTGATGGTAGCTGATAGACCTCCATGTATGAACACTGATCTTTGTCCATCAGCAGGAAGAGATACTCTGTTAAATGCCCCCAGGGCTGTCTCTGTACAGGTTTGTGCCTTGATAGCTGAGGATCAAGGGGTCTTGAAACATCTTGGTACTTTGAGAGCTAGTGCACCACAAACGTCTCTGTAATCTTAACCAAAAAGAGAAAAATACTTACTGAACAATAGTTATCCAGACCATCAGCAGCAAGCACTGGCTTCAAGAGTAATGGCTTCACAACAGCTTCCTTAAAACAAGTTGTCCCCGCTCCTCCCTTGAGTCATCCCCCGCCCCGGTACCCTGGTACATCTCTACAGAATATACAGATGATTTCCACCAGCAATGGACTTGGTCTTTCCCTACAGGCCTTCATCAGCCAAGCAGGACACAGAGCCACAGAACTGGTCATTGGATGAAAAGGTCCCAACACCTCTAGTACCATCATGTAACGGACCAGGGTATAAGCAGTCTGGCTTAGCAGTCACAGCTGGGCTGGTTCCCACAAGTCAAGCAGGGCCTTGAGGCAGTAGTCAGGGATCGGAGTAATCACTAGAGCCAGGATCTCTAAGCAAGGGTCAGACTCAGCCCAAGGTCAGAGAGCAGAGACCAGAAGCAGTTACCAGGGTAGAATCGGGAGTCAGGGTCAGAGTCAGGCTTAGGCTGGAGGCCACAGATCAGAAAGCGTTACCAGGCTGGAATCAGTAGGCAAGGGTCAGAGTCAGGCTGATGTCACAGACTGGAGAACAGAAAGCAAGGTGCAGTCTGGAGTCACAACAGGACAGAGATCTGTGTTGCTGCCAAGACAGCTTCCTGGGGTAGCCTCCTGGGTGAAATAATGTGGTTGGCCAAGTAGAGGGCCTCAGAGTGCTGTCACTCTCAATCCTTTGGGTGGTACTTCCTGCAGTGCCTAATCTCCTTAGATACAACTCTGCATGGGCTCACATTGGTGTTGTGGGAATGTCAGTTGTCTCAGGATCTAGTCCCATGAATCCTTACACTCTGCGAGCATTGCAAACCTAAACTACCATTTTTCCCTCCTGGTCCTTCTCTGCATCCATGAATACTGACATCCCTGCCTGAATTCACTGTAAGGAATCATCTTTGCTCACAATGAAGGGACTTGAATCAGCCACTGAATGAAGGTAGATTAGATCAATCAAGCTGTTCACCAAACAAAACAAATCCACTGATTGAGATTTATTGCATAAAGTAACAAACTGACCTGCAATCTCCTGCTCCCTGTGTTAAGTTTCCTTGCATTTCAGAATCTGGTAAAGAGATCCTTCCACTCGAGTCTTTCCATGGAATTAACAAACTAAAAATCTTATGGATATCTGAACTTCAGCATTTTCTTTTCCTTCTGTTTGTTCTGTCTCGGAATGAGTCAGCTTCTGACACCCTGGTGTGAGACGCATGTCATGAGAAACTTGTAAAGAATCACAGAAAGAGTCATTTTTTTCCTAACACTGAACAAAGAACTTTCTAAAAATAAGAAAAACAACATTAACTTTAAAACTTCTCTGTTTCTGCTTCACTCTAGAGCAGAGTTTCCCAAAGTGGGGTACATGTACCCCTAGTGGTACACATAAGGGTTTCAAGGGGTACACAGCAGAATTTTTTATTTTACTTTATCATAGGTTGTTTTTTTAGCACTAAAAACAATTCACTAAAATTTAATATATAAGGATGGTATACACTTGTATAATAGAAATACACACAGGTTTACATTGTAACTAATATGATAACACATTTAGTAACATCTAATAGCACAGCAGAGCTGACGCAAACCACGCATGTGTGTTACCGCGGCTTGGGCAACACACTTGCCTTTGTGGCATGCGCAGAAGTCATACTGACAGATAAAAGATAAAAGTGAATAACTACTCGTAGTAATCTAAAGATTGCAGCAAGTACATCCTTGGTGTGTATTAATATGTAAAGGGACTGTTATCCCTTACTAACATTCAGTGGGGGTGTTTTGGTTGCTAGCTCCCAGTACCAAAAGGGGAAGGGTCCATGGGAAATCAAGAACCTGAGACTGACAGTTCCCTGGGGCAATGGGGAGAGGCCAGCACTCCAGGTCAGCCTGATTGACAGGGCAGGTAGCCTAATCAAGGAGTCAGGAGGACAGCATGGGTCCCGTTCTCTGTGTGAGCTGGAATTGCCGGGATCAGATGGAGTGGGGCCGAGCTAAGGCGAGAGCAGGGGCCCAAGCTGAACTTGGGATCAGAGCTGTGCCAGATGCAGAGGGGGCCAGAAAAGCAGTCCAGAGAAACAGACCCTGTGCTGGGAGCAGAGCTGCAGCCCCAAAGCCAGAGCACAGCCCTAGAGAGAGACAGACCCTGTGCTGGGAGCAGAGTTGCAGCAACCAGAGCCAGAGCAGCCAGGAAAGCGGCCCATGAAGCAGGTCAGTGCTGGCAGCAGAAGAACAGAAGCAGCTTGCAGAGCAGACCTGTACTGGGAACAGAGCTGTAACAGCCAGAGCCAGAGGGGCCAGGGCATCATCCCCAGGGCTGGAGATAGAGGAGCAGCAGCCGTGCTGAGGCAGTGTGGAGCTGAGACAGAGCGGTGGAACTGGGGCTGGAGCAGTCCAGAGCCTGAGAGTGTGTGACCACCCCAGAACAAGTGTCCAAGCTACAGCATCCCTGCAGCACAGCCAGGGCCTGAGAAGGGGCCTGGGACCTACAAGGAACAGACTGTGAATTGCCCTGGCATTGCAGAGACACTGTTTGTGATGTTCCCTGCCACAAAGCAGGGTGATGCGTCTCCCTTAACCTTTTCCATTTTTTCTTAGTCATTTTAAATTAATTGTTGATTAAATAATTTGCATTTGCTTTAAAATGTATGCAGTGATCAATGGGTCAGGGAACCATCCAGTACAGAGAGAGTACCCTGGATTGGGGACACCCTTGCCCCTGATCTAGGTGACCGCAGCAAGGTTGGGGGTTGAGCCCGCCCAAGAATCCTGGGCCCAGCCTTGTTGGGGTTATGAGGACTCTGTAAGACAGGAAAGTGCAAGGGGAGTCCTCGAGAGCAGGGAGGCCTCTGGGTAAAGGAAGTGGGAGCAAAGACTCAGATCCTTCCACTAGCTAGCCCATTTCACCGGGGTAGTGCAGAAGCCAGGAACGTTCCCCACAAAAGGAGGTCTATTCCCCAGTTACAAATATACAAAATTTCTCTCTTTTTGTTTTTGTTAAACCCATTTACAATGGATCGCTGGCTAAAAACAGGAAATTTGAAACATAGTGTCAGGATTGCCTCCCCACTCTGAACTCTAGGGTACAGATGTGGGGACCCACATGAAAAAAGAAATAACCTCCCCAAGCTTATTTTACCAGCTTGGGTTAAAATGTTTTTCCCAAGAACACAACTTCTTCTGTGTCTGGACTTGGTACGCTGCCACCACCAAATTAGGTCTAGGGTAGTTTGGGACCCTTCTTTCCCTTTCCACTAACCCCCCCAAACTTCTTCCTTCCCTGGAAAGCTTGAGAGAATCCAAAACCAGGATCTTATACAATGGAAAACAAGCAGTCAGCTTCTTAAAAGAAAGATTTTAATAAAAGAAAAAAGAAAGAAATAAATCCCTTATAACCATCAATAGAACAGCATCTACCATAATCAACAAAAGGATTCAGAAACCAAACCTCTCCCCTGAGGCAACTTTCTCCCACCGTTGATATCTCTGCTGAAGCTTACAATATCAAGAAGCACCCAGCCAACACTCACCACTGAGACCCCTCCAAGTGATAAAAAGAAGGTAAACTTACTGACTACAGTACTTGATAGAATCTATAGTTACAGTGAAAGATAGCTGTGTTCACCCCATAGCTGAGGTGAACAGAGAGAGACCCAGAGAGAAACTGAAACTTGAAATCCTTTGTCTCCTGAGGAATTTCTCATTGGTCAGTTGTCCACCTCTCAGGTTACCTTTAGCTTAACCCCTTACAGGTAAACACTAATTCTAGGCTACTTCACACTTATGACACGTAGAAAAGAAAATTATGAAGGAAATATGAATGTTAGTGATAATTATGTCAGATTAGGAGCGTGTTATAAAAATGTGCCCCCCCCCAAAAAATGTATCTTCGCTGGAGAAGGGATATGTCGGTAAGACAAATGTCTCAAAAGGGGTACGCGAATGTTGTAAGTTTGGGAAACACTGCTCTAGAGCTTCTGCCTTCAACCTTCCCCAGCCCCCGCTGTGACCTGGCTTCCTGCTAGAGTTATAAGAAACACTATTCATACTCAGAGCCACCATATAAATACTAAATAAATAAATAATATGAGAGAGAGAGAGAGAGAGAGAGAGAGAGAGAGAGAGAGCTGAGGGTGAGTGTCTCTGGGGAGACATAGACATAAACATGATCCTCAGCATGCAAGTGAGGTGTTTAACTACATGCTCCCCTCTTTAGCTATGCTACTGTCACTAGGCAGGAGATACCTGGTGGTTGTGAGTACTCTCATTAAAGTTGGATGATTTCCCAGTCCCTCCTCTCACTTTTTACCTTGTAATTATACACCTAATACTGTATATCTGCATTCTGCAGAACCAAATCTGTAGCTTCAACCATGAGGTAATTTTCTTCTCAACATTTAGATGTCCTAAAGCAAAAACTTATGTTCTATCCTTCGTACTTTGAAATAAACAGTCATTACTGGTATTTGGCCAGATGTTAAAATATGAGGTGAAAGATAATTCATCCTTTCAGTAATTTGATGCTTAATCGTTTAGAGACTTGTAAACTGTAGTGAAAAGATGTTTCTCAGGCCACCCTGCAAGATGTAACTCTCACTGTGACCTTTCCTTTTCTCTATAATGACACTACCTTCAATTACATTGCAGAAACCTTCTTGCTGCTGTCTTGTTAGATTATCTAAAGGTTTCAGTGTTCTGTCTGAAAGATTTTGCCAAATTGCTCTGCATCAGAGGAGTCCAAGACAGAGAGAAAGAGAGAGAGAGAAAATACATTTCCAGGTTTCCCAATCATACCAGTTGTGAGACTAGGTCCAGTTTTCAAACACAGAGGTTTTGTTAGGATGCCCGAATTCTGTATGTGGATAACTCAAATTTGCAATTGGATACATAAAATGGGCACTTACACACCTCAGTGCTAGTTTGAACAAGGAGATGTGGGATTTGAACATCCAGCTAAACATCTTTTGGAGACTTGGGGTGAAGGAGTTCATATTCCTTCTGGCTGTTCTAGGCATCCGCTCTCACCAGATCTGGCACCCTCCTCCATCAGTTACTCAAGCTGTGATCCCTCTCTCTCTCTTCGTAATTCAGGGTGTTACCTCTTTGTGACTTGACCCTAATGTCAATTCACTCTGTAGTCCTCCCCTTCAGGGGTTGCAAAGTCTCTCCAGACCAGCTGTCTGAAAGACATCTCCAGTGCTCCTGTCCATTTCCCAGTGGCTGGTAGGGACACCCAGGCCTGTCATCTACACCAGGTTCTAGCCCACGACACTATAACCAGCAGCCAAGGTCTGCACAGTCCTACCTCTTCTGCTGTTTCCTTGGGCTTCTTCCTACTTAGCCCTCTCAGTCTTCCTTTCCCCACAAGTCCTCTGGGGTTGACCCTTCTTCTAGGGCTAGAATCCCAGGGCTTATTCTCCTTCTTAGATTTTTCTCTTTCCCTCCTTGCTGGTCTCAGAGAGTGACTACCAACCCTCTCCCTGCAGCCCCTTTTTGCTGGCTTTATAATCCAGCCTACTCCTGCTCAGCTGGGCTTCTTGTTCAGTTAGGCCTGGCTCTCCCTCCATGTGCAGCCAGATACACTAATTCGCCCCTCAGGCCCACATTAATCCCTGTGTGGAGGTACACACCTCATTATGTTTGGTTACTTATTTATGTCTTTGAAATAAAAAATTTTTATTAATCAGCAAGCTTATTTGTAGTATGCTATATATTTACTGTGGGATAGCTAGTGACTTGGACTACTTGTCCACGCAGGGCAGAGGTGGCAAGAGCTCTCTTAATGCCCTAAGAAGGCTATCTGGACCTTATATCTGGGCACACAGGATATAGTGAACACAATGTGTCTCCCCCTACACTCAAGTGGGTCTCTCGCTCTGTCTCTCATAGGCTACTCATGGAGAGTCACATCTTATACATCACAATCTAGCCCCAAACCAATAGCCCAACGGACTTCAGGATCTAGGCCATTGTGAATATTTATATAGTTCTATAAACATGCATGGCCCTTTACAGACAAATAAAAGATAATGTACTTGTCTCAAAGATGTTCTGATGAGGGGCCGATCCAAAGCCCATGCACTGAAGTCAATAGAAGTCTTTCTAGTGGCTCCAGTGGACTTTAGAGTAGACCCTATGAGTCCAGCCCTGTACTCATTTAATATTGGATGTACAGTTAACTATAGGATAGTAGTATCCCTTGGAATCAATGGGACTTCTCATACTAATGAACACTTCATTCAGTAATATGTGCAGGATAAAGCTCAAAACAATATGTTGATAAATATTGGGGGCAGAAGGAGACATGATGTTCTGGCTGGTAACATACATCTTTGCGAGTTCAGTAATATTGTATTCATACTGTTGCTGTATGGGAAGAAATAGGTTTATAGACCTAGAATGGAAGAATGACTGAAACTTTTCTGCAAACATTTAATTGAATTCTGAACAATTTTTGACTTCATGCATTTACCAGCCTTTGCTTCACTTTTCCACAAACGTGTGAATTTTCTGATTTTTGTTGGTGTTCCTTAAATGTGATAGCTAGCTCATACACAATGAACAGCTTAATCAGCTTTAGATATAGATCTTAACTTCTTGTCCTGAACTGTAAAGGTAGGTTGAGAGCTTGTCTCCTCTAGCTCCTCGGAGAAGATTGCATCAGAAACAAGGTTCATTTACCATGTCAATTCTTATAAAACTTTTTCCTTTAAAGAATCATAACATCCTGATATACTTGAGATATAGCTCTGTTAGTCATTCAGGAACAGAATTATCCATTACCGGTACCTGCTGATTTTAAAATGTCTAACTTTAGTAGCTGCTGTTTAACATCCTCCCAAAGATACTAATGCACTGAAAAGAGTGTTATCATCATTACATATAGTAAGACTATAATATCTGTTTTTTTCCTTAAAACAGAACAGAAATATTTATTGAAAACTTGTGCCTTTTCTACATTATTATTGATAAGTCTGTCATTTCCATTAAGTAATGAACCAATATCATTGCTGGGATTCTTTTTATTCCTAATATGCTTTAAAATGCCTTCTGATTGTCCTTAAATCTGCAATTGTCCTTAAATCTGCTTGTCATTGATTTCTCCTAATGTCCCTATGCTTCCCTTACCAATATTTCATAATTCCTAGATTCTAATATATATTCATTACTATCAACTTCCCTTTCTTTCATTTTTTATAGCTGCCTTTACTTATCCTTTAAACCAGGTATTTTTTTACCAGTACAACTTACTTCCTTGATTATGAGATTACTAGATACCACAAAAGCCACAAAGTGTTATTAAACAAGTCTCAGTTATAATTCACCTTTTTCTGATTATTTTTTTCCTTCCAGCTGATTTGGCTCATAATTGTTTTCAGCTTTATGAAAATGGCCCCTTTAAAGCACTCAGAGTGTGTGTATACATTTTATATATGTATAAAATATTTGTGTATGTAAATATATATAAACTGGTTTTGACTCTATTCTTATAGAACATTATAAACATGATCAAGTCATGATCACTTGTACATGTTACCATTAATTTTCAGTTCTGTGATCCATTCTTCATCTATCAAGATGAGGTCTGAAACTGAATTCCCTTGGGATGGCTGAAACACTTGATAGGAAATTATCATCTATAACATATAGAAATTCTTGGAAGGGTCCTGATTTTCAGAAAGTTGAGCAGTCATTCTCTGAAAAACAAGACTCTTTAAGGTGTTTTTGTTAGACATCCAAAATCACAAGCCAGGTTTCAAAGTTTAGGCCTCATTATTTATCCTTAGAGTTACAGTTTAAAAAAACCCACCACACACTTGGTTGGTAATTCCATGATCTCCTAAGATTTAAAATCTATCAGTCCCTAGCAGATGAAATGTTTGCTCATGTGAGGCTAGGAAATATGGCTGACACAGCAACTTCATGACACATACTAATATGCATGTTATCACAGGAGGAAACATGAAGATAAAGCAGTACATGCAAATCTCAGAATAAAGGAATATTCCCCCATCTGTTTTTTGTTTGTTTTTTTGAATCTCCACTAGGACTTTATTAGAAACAAGGAGAGCGCTTTTACATCAAATGTGATATCGCAGGTCTTTAGTGCCAAGCTGCCCATTTCTCCTTGCTGATACTCATTTACCAGCATCTGTCTGGCTTCCTCCTCTCATTACATTGTACAGGAGAAAGGGCATTGAGCTCCTTTTGCAGTATTTCCATCCGGGCCATAATCTCCAACACTGTGCCTTTCACTACAGTTAGCTGGAGCTTCAACTTATTGTTCTCTTCCCAGCAGATTTTGTTCTCTTCCTGAAGAACCTGGATTGTCTTTTTTTCTTCCAGAAGGGTCTGGTTCTCTTTTAGCAGGGCTTGGAGGGTTTGGTTTAGCTTCTGGACAGCCTGGAGAGCCACATTTTCCTCCTGGATGCCTGGGGCAGCCTTGTTCTCCTCCTGAATTGGGACAGCTTTGTTTTCCTCCCAGATGACCTGGACAGAATTACTCTTTTTCTGGATGGCTGAGCCCACCTTGGTCTCATCTTGGATTGGGTTGGCTTTGCTGTCCTCCTGGGAGGCAGGGACATCATCCTTGCTCTCCTCTTCAATTGGGGTGGTTTTGGTCTCCTTCTGCAAGACTGGGACAGCTTGGGCCTCCTTCTGGAGTATCTGTAAAGCCATATTCTTTTCCCGAACCTGAAGGGCCTTGTTCTCTTGGCTGACCTGGAAGCCTATGTTCCTTTCTTGGAAGATTGGGAAGGGCTTGTTCTCCTTCTGGAGAACCTGCTGGAGGGTCTCATCATAAATAACCTGGATGGCTTTGTTCTGTGTGCGGAGGCACTGGAGAGTTTTATTCTCCTCCCGGAGGGCCTTGTTTTCAATCCGGAGGGCCTTGTTCTCTTCCCAGAGTGCTTTGTTCTCCTCCCAGAGAGTCCACTCATTCTTCATCTTCTTGTTGTAATGTTTCTGTTGGGAAGCAAAAGGTGGCTGATTATAGGTCTCACTCACCCATTTGCCATCTACAAAGACAAATGTCTCATCACTTAGCTTGACCCTTGGGGGAATGTATTCCATATCTGGTTCTGCCCGTTGCATCTGGTGATTCATCAGATCAAAAGTAAACGTGGGCTGACTTAGTGAAGTGAAAAAATCCACGTGAAAAGATTTTCTTCAGTAATTATGTAGTAGACTGTTATCCTTAGCCAGGAATAGATAGAAACGGGTCTGTGGAAAGGCTCAGTCAGGACTGCTGAAATATGGAATACAAACAAACAGGATTAGTTACGAAGTTCAGAGACAGAACTCAACTCAATTAGACAAGAAATAAACAAATAAATCTACTTCACAAAGTCTGTTAGTTCATCAGCCTCTGTTGGAATGGTTGTGTTGGCTAAAAACAATTTTGCAGACACTGGCAAAACTAATACTACTATATCTATCGGCTTTTTTGTGCCCAATACAGCTTCATCCTGAGCATAGTTAAGGGACAAAGACAGAAATCTAGCTACTTATGCTAGATAATAAAGCCATTGCGGAGAAACTAAAATTAATTCTTTGCTTCAGTCTTCGCATCTGAGGACATTAGGGAGATTCCCAAACCTGAGCCATCTTTTGTAACTGACAAATCTGAGAAATTGTCACAGACTGAAGTATCACTAGAGGAGGTTTTTGAACAAATTGATAAGCTTATCTGGAACAAGTCACCAGGACTAGATGGCATTCATCCAAGAGTTCTGAAAGACCTCAGATATGAAATTGTGGCACTATTAACTATGGTTTGTAACCTGTCCTTTAAATCAGCTTTTGTACCCAATGACTGGAAGATAGCTAATGTAATGCCAATATTTAAAAAGGGCTCTAGAGGTGATCCTGGCAGTTACAGACCGGTAAGTCTAGTTTCTGTACCGGGCAAATTAGTTGAAACAATAGTAAAGAATAAAATTGTCAGGCACATAGAAGAACGTAAATTGTTGGGCAAAAGTCAACATGGTTTCTGTAAAGGGAAATCATGTCTTACTAATCTATTAGAGTTATTTGAAGGAGTCAAACATGTGGACAAGGGGGATCCAGTGGACATAGTGTACTTAGATTTCCAGAAAGCCTTTGACATAAGTAATGCTCATTGGAAAAAATAACTCCAACTATACCTACAATATGATGTGGGCTAAATTTAGCTACAACTAATCAGGAAAAAGATCTTGGAGTCATCGTGGATAGTTCTCTGAAGACATCCATGTAGTGTGCAAAGGCAGTCAAAAAAGCAAACAGGATGTTAGGAATCATTAAAACAGGGACAGAGAATGAGACAGAGAGTATCTTATTGCCCTTATATAAATATATGGTGCACCCACATCTTGAATACTGCATACAGATCTCAAAAAGGATATACTGGCATTAGAAAAGGTTCAGAGAAGGGCAACTAAAATGATTAGGGATTTGGGACAGGTCCCATATGAGGAGAAATTAAAGAGGCTAGGACTTTTCAGCTTGGAAAAGAGGAGACTAAGGAGGGAATATGATAGAGGTATATAAAATCATGAGCGCTGTGGAGAAAGTAAATAAGGAAAAGTTATTTACTTGTTCCCATAATATAAGAACTAGGAGCCCCCAAATGAAATTAAGGGGCAGCAGGTTTAAAACAAAGAAAAGGAAGTTCTTCTTCACACAGCACACAGTCAATCTGTGGAACTCCTTGCCTGAGGAGGTTGTGAAGGCTAGGACTATAACAGGGTTTAAGAGAGAACTGGATAAATTCATGGAGGTTAAGCCCATAAATGGCTATTAGCCAGGATGGGTAAGGAATGGTGTCCCTAGCCTCTGTTTGTCAGAGGGGGGTGACAGATGGCAGGAGAGAGATCACTTGATCATTACCTGTTAGGTTTACTCACTCCGGTGCACCTGGCATTGGCCACTCTCGACAGACAGGATACTGGGCTGGATGGACCTTTGGTCTAACCTAGTCGGACATTCTTATATTCTTATGCTATTTCATCCCCAGCCTATTCACATGCAAATGAGTTAACAGATGTTATAGGCTTAGGCCAAATTTTCAAAAGTACCTTAGCAGGTTAGATGTTCTGACTCCTATTGATATCAGTAGGAGTCAGGTACCTAACTTGCTTAGTGGGATTTTCAAAAGCATCTATATGCATTTTTATGCACCTAAATACCTTTGAAAATTCAGTCCTTGGTGCAGAAATTACTAGATGAAGTTCTGTGGCCTGTATTATGCAGGAGGTGAGATTGGATTAAAAAAATGTATAAATCTATGAAGATGTAGAGCATAGAACAGTGCAACGTGCGCACACACAAAATGACCAAAAACAGAACAAAAAACACAGCACCAAATCACAGCAGCCGCCTCTAGTTATTCATAGATGTTCCTCTTGCAAGTTCTGCCACCATCTCAAAAATAATCAATCATTCTGAAAAAGAATTCCTTATTTCCTTCTAATCCCTCTTCATTCTGTTCATCCTTTGTTTGCATGCATTGGCCACTGTCCTAATCTTCCTGTCCCCCAGACTTATAGTTTTCATATTATATTTGGCTCTTTAGCTTCCCCTTCCCCAATTCTTGTTTCTTGCTAATGAGTCCTATTGCTTCCTCCTTTTTCACATAACAAAAAAGCATGTTTCCTACTACTCCCACTGCTTAACCACAGAAACTTGAGATAATTCCCTTCTCCTCTCATTTTTCCTCCTTCACTTGAACTAAATTTTGCTGCTCATGTCATCTTCCTCTCGCAACCCTCCTTGTATCCATCAGCTGGCTTCCTGTCACTTACTGTATCCAATTTGGTCTATTCAGTCTGCATGCAGGGCCCTTGTCTGCCTCTGAGGTGATACGAACACTTTTGGCAAAAGTTAAGGAACTGTAATAATAAACTCCTGGTCCTCACTTTCAAACCCATATGTAATCTGACTTCCCCACACCTCTGTTCTTAATTTATCCTATGGCTCCTCTGTCTGTGCACTCTTCCCAATCTGCTCAGTCCTTCTTCTCTACTCTCCTTCGCATCTTTTAGCGGGTTGTCTCATGTGCTGCCAAACAGCCTCTCTTGATTCCTTCAAATTCCTCTGCAAAACCCACTTCTTCCAGGGATACTCACAACTTCTACTCTCCAAAACCTCGGTACCTCTTCCTGATGACCTTCTTGTCTTCTAAGCCTTTTGGAGCAGGGAACATCTCTCGTATGTTTGTAAGTCACAGTGTAAGTTTATGGCAATAATGTGTTATTTTTATATCTGTAGCAAGAACTCACCCTGTATGGCTTAAGGCCCCTCTACTGCATGAGTTTACCTTCCACTTCACAAGTGGAGTTGTGTATTGACTCTGATTTCACAAAGATTTCTGGCCAAAGTTTTCAAAAATAGGAGCCTAGAATTAGGTGCTTCACTGCATATTTAGGCATCAGATATATAAATGGCCTCATTTCCACAACGGTTCCACTCTCAAAAGTACCACCAAAGCCAGTGGGAGCTAGGGCTGCTTGGCACCTCTGAAAACCTGGCCCATTTCTATTTAGGTGCCTGCATGTGGATTTAGGAACCTAATGTTAAGCATCCAACTTTCCAAATGCTGACCCTGGCTGTGTGCTTTTCCAGAAAGTTTCTTTAAATCACACATACCACACCGAGTTCTCTTTGCAATCAAGAAAAAGAAAGTGTGCTCTTTCAGTGGACCATACTGCTGTTTCCAGGGGGAATTGAGATCAGCATAAATACCTCCTCCAACAGCAATACAAACTTGTCTTAATTTTTGAGAAAAAGCCCAGGGCGTGTCACCCTGATCAAACCTGAGCTGCAGGACTAATCATGTCTGGGTATCACCAAGCAAATTCCCAGCACAACCTTTCATCATTTTGCAATATGTCTAGAGAGAGAATGAGTTAAATCACGTTGTAGGGAGAGGTGTTAAAGTAGGCTTTAAAAAACTTTACCTCAGCTAATTCTGGCATAATTCTACTAGACTTTACATCGTTGTTAACTGAAACAATATAGTCAACTGCTCGTGACTCTGTCTGGGAATCAAAAGATCCTAATAATGTAGCTTCTTTCACATAATCTCTGTTATCTCCTCCCCTTCTCTCTCCACTGCTCTTCTCCTGCCACCACCCTTCCTTGGTTTCTCCTTCACTAAGACTATCCACAATCACCTCAAACTTCTAGAGGTTCTTTGACTTCTGAGCTTGCACCCTCTTTTTCCTAGTAAGTGCCTGAATCTATTACTAATTCATGTCTTTTCTATACATCATTTAATTTTCTTAACTTTGTACACTCCTCAGTTTTCTTAGTTAATCGCTTGAATGCCTCAGTGAAGAGTCGAGTCTCTGCTTTTTGTCTAATTGAACGCTTAATAAGAATGCCATGTTCTTGATATCAGAGAGCAAAGATAGGGGTTGTTGACTCATTGTTAATTACCTATAGTGTGGCATAAACACCTAATCAAAGTCCAGGGTGGATTCTCCAGCATTGTCCATTTTTAAATCAAAATCGGATATTTTTCTAAAAGATTTGCTTTAGGAATTCTTTTGGGAAAATTCTGTGGCCTGTGTTATACAGGAGGGTATCTTAGATTATCACAATGGTCCATTCTGGCTTGGAATATAAGAATCTATTAATCTACTATGTATACTAATCCTCCAAGGCAAATTCACTGCTATTCTCTCTGTCTCAATGATTGTCATCTCTTTTCAAATCTCATTTTACATGGGACTGATTTATGACTGTATTACTCCAATTTTACTGATTTCCACGGAGTTACATAAGTGTAAGACCAGAGTAATGTCAAGTGGTGAACCACACCCTTGAAGAGGCCTTTTAATTTCTCAGTTATTTTTATTTAGCTCTGTATTAAACAATCCCGTAAGCAGTTTGGGGGTACAGTTTGCCAGAGCAAACCTATCTAAAATCAAGTTGAATAGTTTTCTTCAGTAGTAGTAGATATATCTGCTCACCTCTGTTTAAAAGATAAGTCTACTGATGTCCTGTTTCTTTTCTCTTTATCTTCTCCAGACAAGCAGTTGGTTTATAACTATAGTGCAGCCAATGCTGAGATCCAGTGCCAGAAGCTGCCTCAGTCTTTCCCTCCTCAAAACTGATTTTCAGCATGGCCAGAGACAGGACCATGGTTTTCAAACTGAAGCATGTAACAAGAAGAAAATATGTCAGCTCCATTATGACATAGACACAATATTCAAGCACATCCAGAATAACAGTACAATTGATGTAGGTGAAAGGCATCTGCTCCCCAGGCCTGTTAGGCTTCAATAGGATCTCAAGTATTTCCCCATCAAGAGTTTCCTAATATTATATTCTCACAACTTAATCTCCATTGTTCCCACTACAATTGCTGAAGAACATGATTTATTCAATCCAAGAAATTCAAATGAGGTACGCTGCTGATTGATACTGAAGTTTACAAACACCTTCCTCTCATCTAGTACGAGGCCTGTAGTAATTTTCCAAAACTAACTTTGAGGTTGGCAGGTTTTTGTTTTTTACTACAACTGAAAAGAGCTAGGATATCACTGAATCCTGTTAACAAGAAACTAGACTGCAGAAAGTATCCAGGCTTTAAGGTTAATGACATTATCCAAAGCAGCTATCTGCACTTTCACATCTTTCCACTTTTAATGATCTCTTCCTATTTCTTATTTGTTGCATCTTTAAAAGCAGAATAAAATGTCTTCTAATTTGAGTGTTCCTAAGTCACAAACACTACAGTTAATTTCTTCTCAGGTGAAAATACCAAATTTGGCCTTAGCCCTAAGGTAATTGTGATTCTTTTGGAAAGTTGGAGGTAAACCAGTTCAGCTATTTTTGAGTTATGCAAGGATGATAAACCTAGGCATACAAATTCTCAATGGAATTTTTTCCCCACTTCTATTTAATCTCAGACAACACTAGTCACTATGGCAACTCCCTGGAGAGCATTCTGTTTACTTTCTAATTCAAGTATTCTACAATGGAGAGCAGGAAAAAAAAAATCAGTTTTTTGCAGGAAGTTTGTCCTCTGATAGAAGGGGATTGAAGTTTGCTTACTGGTTGTAGGGAGCTTTAGGAAAAAATGATTGTTGAACTGGTGATCCTCCTCAACTCCTGGCGAAGCAAGGGTGTGCAATATACTAAAGCAGACCTTGGTAGAAAAGCTTAAGGGCTCAGTAACTTGCTGGAGCCAAAGTTAGTGAAGATAAGAACAATCCAGTAATAAGTACTGATCAAAAGAGAAAAATCCAATTCTTCGGAATTAGTAATTACTGCTAGGACTAAAGTTTGTGTTTTATGTTTTTCTTTTCTTCATTTTCCTGCATCATATTTTCCTGCCTTTATTCATATCTGTCCAAACTGGTGTGAATGAATCATTGTTCTTTATGCTACCCTGGATTTAAGGCTTGATTCACACTGTCAGTGGAGAGACTGATACATATTTCAATGGGCTTTGCATCAGCTCCAGAACTGGTTAATTGTGGGGAGGTACAGCAAGGTATTTGTAGCCAATTTTGTCTGTGTTCATGGCATGGTAATTGATCAGAAAGAGTTACAGGAGATATCAAGGAATTCCTTCTGCTCTGAAAAGGATACAAGAGAAATGGGATGGCAGTGCATAAATTGGGGCTGTAAATTAATTGCAGTTAACTCAGCAATCATCTCCAAACAAATTAATAACAATCAAGATTAGTCGCAGTTTTGATTGCACGATTAGTACTAAATGTTGTTACTTTTTCTTGAATATTCCATTCTTTCGCAACATCAAAGAAATGCGCTACACGTTTCAGCATAATGTCTCTCTTCAGAATGCCTTACTGTTAACGCCAATGATTGCAGTGGCCATGTAGCATCAATGAGGTTTGCAATGACTCCAAGATATCTGTGATTGCTCAAGGATGTCCAGTGATTACCAGTCAATGCAACAGCTAGTGCATTTTTCAGGAGCTCCAACTTCTTACTCTTCTCATTGTGATCATAGGTGCTGACTTTTGATTTTGCCATTGGGTGCCCCATCCCAGTTCCACCCACTCCCCTGAGGCCCCCAAGCCCCCTGTGATCAGCTGAGAAGCTGCCCATGCCCCTGCTTGCCCCCCGCCAGGCTCCCTCTACCCTGGAAAAAGACTCACCTGTCTGCAGTGGCAGCTGGTTGACAGATGCAGCAACCACACGTGCTAGGAAACAGATCCTGGCTGCGTGCAAACAGCTGATAGGTGGCTTCACTCCAAAGAGTGGATTGGTCGGATGGGGAACAGCTGATTGTCTTCAGCACAGCAAACAGCTGATAGGAGCTATGCAAGCAATATAGCGACTGGTAGCTGAGCACCCATTATTTTTTTTTCCAGGGGTACTCCAGCCCTGAAGCACCCATGAGGTCGGTACAGGGTTGTGACGATTTAGGTGAAGTCGACCCTTTCTGTATAGTTTCCCCAGTTTCCAATAAATCTAAATCCCTCCTCTCACCATCATCATCTCATTCACTCATTGAACCCCTGCAGTTCTGCCTGTGTTAACCAGACCTTCATGTGGTACTGGAAGCATTTCAGAGAATGCTGCCATCAAGGTCCTGGACTTCAATGTCTTACTTAGCAGCCTAATTTTAGCCTCCAGGATCTCTCTCCTATCCTTCTGAATGTCGTTGACATCTACATGTACCATGACCACCAACTCCTCCCCAGCACTACACATAAGTCTATCTAGATATCTTGAGAGATCCATAAGCTTCGCACCAGGCAGGCAAGTTACTATGCAGTTCTCCCAGACATCCCAAACCCAGGTATCTATGTTTCTAATGACTGAATCCCCCATAAGTATTACCTGTCACTTCCTAATAACTGGAGTCCCCTTTCACCGGAGAGGTATCCTCAGTGCAAGATACAAAAACATCACCTGAAAGGAGGGGCCCAACTATGGGATTGTTGCCCACTGCTCCCAGTGGATGTTCTCCCTCCCTGACACTTTCAACCTCCTCAACAGCACAGAGACTGTCAGACTGGGAGTGTCCCAGAAAGTCTCATCTACGTACTTCACTGTATTCCTCAGCTCCTCCAATCCAGCCACTGTGGTCTCCAAAGCCTGCACATGGTTTCTGAGGGCCAGGAGCTCCTTGCCCCAAATGCACACATAGGCCACCTGCCCATAGGGCAGATAAGCATACATGCTGTATTGGGTTCAATAAATTGGATGGCTCCCAGTCTGTGGTTGGACTTCTACCTGCATCCTCCTTTCACTCCTGCAGCTCGTTCCTTTCTTGATGGTTTGTTTTCAGAAAGGACTGTGAAGTTGATCTAGCTCCCCCACCCCTTACACACCCCCTCTACACAAACTCCCTCACAAAACTCCCCTGTTAGCCACCCGTTTGCTAGCTCCTCTGGTCACTTAGGAGTGGCCATTTTGAAAGCCCACCCTCCTCATTAGAGGCTAATGGGTGTGAAAGGACTTAAGGATCAGAGCCTCCTTAAGCAGCTCTCAGCCTTGCCTAGCAGGCCACTAAGCTCAGCACACCGTCCCCCAAACAAACAGACCACACAGTATATTTCAGTCAAGCAGCAAACACACCGGAAACACACACACTACTGACAACAAACAGATCCCAAAGGTCCCGTAATCACTCCTCCTTCACCTGGAGAACTGCCTCACAAAACTCCCATTTGCCTCTCCTTTTCTGGAGCATCTCTCCATCATGTTTATCCCCGAGAAGTATTTACAGAGAGCAATCATACCCCAACCCCAGCCTTCGTTTTGTTTCTTACTTACATGTGCTCTTGTTAAACAGTTTTTCCATTCCTCTGATCACCCATGCTGCCCTTCTCTAATCTATTCCAGTTTGAAATCATCTTTGTTAAACGTGGGAGATCAGACCTGAACCCAGCGTTCCAGATAAGGTATGGTAATAACACTACCACATCTCTACTGCAAGTGCCATGGCTGACGCCTCTTAGGAGTCAATTAGCCTATTTCACAGCTATATCATATTGGCAGCTCGTAGTCATCAGCCAGTACACCCAGGTATCCATATACCTCTATCACTTCCAACTGAGAATTCCCTGTAACCTTTCACTTCCAACTAGGGCTATCAATTGAGGATTACTTCACATTACAAATGATGTGTTAACCTTAAATTCATTAATCCCACTCCAAAACAGCAGACAGTTGGAACCCAGATTCAAAAAGCTCTGTAGGTGGTGGAAAAGCTGGAAACCCAAACACAGAGCTCTGTAGGTTTTATATTTCAGTGCAGATATGGAAAAATGAATGATTCAGTTGTAAGTAAAGAGCTGCTTAAAAGGGAATGTTGATCTCGAGCCTTCCCTTCTTCTTTACTGGGGAGATGTCAGCTGAGCAAGTTATTGCTCTGGGCCTTTTCTCCCTCTGCGAAGAATGCTGCCTGGCACCAAAGCAAGAAGAGGACCTCTCACGGCCCCAGACCCAGCAAGGTTGTGCCAGACAGGACTCGAACCTGGCTCACAGGAATGGGAATCCTTCATGATGCCTCTATACCACTGACAGCCTCCTCTTCCTCAGACATCTCATCCTGCCCCAGGCGACCAGCATCGGCCAATGAAAGGAGAGTGGGTGTCTAGAAGCGTTCTTTGAGGTGGCTGAGCGGTTGAGGCAATAGACTGCTAATCTGTTGTGTGCTGCACGCGTGGGTTCAAATCCCACCTTTGTTGCTGGCCCTCCCTTCCTCTTTTGGCTACAGGGTCCTTCCTCCAGGCATCTTCTGCCTGTTGCTGCCCAAGCGACTCCTACGATGAAGAAAAGAGAAGCCAACCTGCCAGGAAAGGGGACCCTAAGAGCGTCCCAGTGCCAGAAGAGAAAGGGCTCACTGGCCTGAGGAGGCGTGGTCCAGACCAACTCAGCGTAGCCCGATGCGCCACGCGTTCAATCTGGATCGTAACAGAGTCCTGGAATGTCTCGTTGAAACACGGACAACTCCCCGATCTTTACTCTTCTGGCCCGCTGCTGTAGGCCCCCGGTGGGTATGAAGAGTTCTGGCTAGAGGCTGGAACGATGACTGCAACGTCTAGAAGCCAGGGTGTCATGAGGAGTTGGGAAAAGAGGTCTGCCTTCGGCCAAGAAAACCGTTTGCTTCTCTGAGCAGCCCGCTTGTCATGCAGAGAGAATCCAGGGTCACTGATGTAGGCGGTAGAGAAAGCTCTCAAGCTAACAAGCAGAAGAGGAGAAGAGAGGAAAAGAGACACAGGGGGCCCAAGCGCTTGCAAGCTGAGCCCTTCGAGCAAGGAAGACTTGACATCTCTGGAATGTGATTTCTCAGGCTAACAAGCAGAAGAGGAGAAAAGTGCATGGCTTCTCCGCCCAGCATGAGAGAGAAGCTTGATCTGGTCTGCCCAAACAACTCCTACAGTCAACAAGAGAAATAAACTAAGGTTATCAAATAATCTCAATTAATTTAGCAATTAACTGAAAACAAATTAATTGCACATAAAATATTAATCATAATTAATCATAATTTTGATATCACTGTTAGTACTAATTGTTGTCACTTTTTCTTGTGTAACCCTTCTGCCCATCAGAGTTGGCAGCAACAAGGGCCGGGTTCAGTATCCAGGGGTTCCATTCCAATAACACAATACAAAACCGGCTCGAGCCCCCACCCAGTGACCTGGGACAACCATATACCACTCCTTTGGGCGTCTGTAAGAGACAATACTTCCCCTCTCGCAAGCACAGAGTCTGAGTGTACCAAAGCCTTTTAATAACAGGGAGAAACAATGTGGCATTATATTGGGGAAACACCACAAACAAGGTTAATAAACCAAACCATGAACCAGAAGCCCCCTTCCCAGCAAATAGGCCGTGGCCTTCCCTTTGGCTCTTGAGTTCCACAACCCCAAAAAGTCACTCAATAGTCCTAAAAGTCCAACAGCCCAAGAGTCTCTGTTCTTGGTCAGTGCAGAGTTCAAAAGTCAATTGGCAGAGTCTTACCTCCAGCCTGGGTGGAAATGGAGGGTAGGGCACGGGGCACCTTACGTGGTCCGAGGCCGACTGCGCCGCCTCTCCGTGAGGTTCCGCTGCAGCTCTCACCGCAATCGGCTCTGCTCCACTCCGCTGGCTGTCCCATGAACCGCTCTGCCTGTTGATCCGCTAGCTGCTCTGCTAGCCAGCACACAGACAGCTCTGCCGCGCCGGTCACTCTGCCCGCAGCACCAACGCCTCTGCTAGTTGACACACAGACAGCTCTGCCGCGCCGGTCACTCTGCCCGCAGCACCAACGCCTCCACTAGTCGACAGACAGCTCTGCTGCACCGGTCACTCTGCCCGCAGCACCAACAACTCCGCTAGCCATCCTGCTAGCCAACACAGACTGCTCTGCTGCACCAGCCACTCTGCACTTTTTTCAGGCCCCCCATACTTAAGACAGTGTTCAGTGATTTCTTTAGCTCTTAAGTGATTTCAGCATACAGTAGGGGAGCCTTAGTGCAGGTGCACCAGTGAGCCCAAAGCAATTTTCAGCTCAGCAGCCTGAAACCAGGCTCTTAAAAGAACCAAAATTCAATTCTGACATTTCACAGTAAAGAGAGGCAGAGTGTAATAGGCCTGGGAGACTCTCAGACAGACCACTCACCCAAAAGTATAAGTGCTTGTCCACCACCTTTCTTGATCTCATAGTGTTCTGAAACGCATGGCCCTTGCCCAGTGAGTGCTACCTAGATGATGGCGAGTCCCTCTATCATAACAAGGGCCAAGTACATGTCCATAGTCCTTCATTCACATAATCACAGTAACATCACTTTATCATTCCTGCCCCAATAACATAGAAACTGGGGCTCCCTCATCAGCCAAAGTGGCCATGTGGGCTGCTGTGGGCTCAGGCTAGGCGCAGTGGGTGTGTCTATGCAAATTGATCAGCCCCAAAGTTATTTTCCAAGACTCACTGCAATTCCCATAGTCCGCCACCAGATGTCAGAATATATCTCATTCCTGACACTGCTTACACTTGAATATTTTGTTTTTTCGCCAGATCTATGATAGTCTCTACAAATGTTTCTTCATAATGTATGCTTTACTGTTCCGGTGTTCATGTAACCTCAGTCAGGTGTGCCATGACTCTAAAAGAGCTGTAATTGCTCAAGGCTGTCCAGTGATCACCAGTCAAAGCTACAGCTAGAGCATTTTTCAGAAGCTCCAACTTTATACTCTTCTAGTTGTGATATAGGTCATGTATTCATCATTCAATGGTTCCCAAGGGCAAGGTGTATAACTGATTGGAAGATGCAATTTGAATAATGTATCTTAGCCCTGAGTCATTTACAGTGTTGAATGGTTTGCAGTCCATAGCTATCCACATTGAAATAAGATTGGTTTAGCTATTGTACTTTGTTTGATCCAATGGCTTATAGCCAATCTGAAACTCTGAGCATACCCTGTCACTGCTGGCAGAATTAATTTTCTGGTGGGATTTATTTGCTAGCAGGATTCATAGCACAAGAACTAAAGGAGAAAGCATGTTTGGCAAGTAAGTGGTACTGCAGACTTGAAGTCCTTTGATGATATTGATACTTAGCCTTGCAATAGCTACTTTGGTAGAGCACCGGCTTTGCCTCGGAGGGTCCTGAGATTCCAGGAGGTTAGGATTTGCCTCAGAGATTTGCTGTGACCCTCAATGTAACCTCTCTCCCCTTCTAGAGCCAAGGGTTACACCTTACTGAGTCACTCTCATTATCGGCCAGTCAATGGATTTGCTGTAAGAGCCTTCTTTAGTCCCTGTCTTCCTACTCAGGAAACATTTGTGCAGAGGTGTGGAGGGTGTTGGGGAGAACCCAGGCCTGCCTGCTTTTCCAGGTTCCAGCCCAGGGGCCCCAATTGGCAATAGAAACGTGTAGTTTTCCTATACTGCCAGAGCTATAACCCTTCCCTGGGCTACTTCCCCAAATGGCCCTTCCTAGCACCCTCCTGAGTACCTGACCACGCTTGTTCTCCCAGGTCTTTTACTGCACACCTTCTTTCTCCCTGCAGGGAAGCGGTTTGACCACCTGCTGTCCTGGAGGAGAATAAGCCCTGCCAGACGCCAGAGTGGGTAGAGCCAGAGCACGCCAAGCCCGGCCCCCAGTAGATCAGGGGTCAGATAGGAAGTATAAGAGCTCTGCCTCAGAGCTCACTTGGGTGGCAGCCACGGGAGAGGCCAGATGCTGCCGGCGCAGCTCCTGCTGGAGGGTTGCCGAGTCTGCCCCTCACCCATGACCCCAAGGAGCCACCAAGCCTGCCCCTCGCCCGCAACCCTGAGGAACCAATGGTAATTGACCCCACTGAGGACACTGCTGGAAGCCAGGTACCCCCAGAGGGGGAGTGGGGAAGTAGCCCGGGGACAGCCGACCCAAGTCTGGCTGAAACAGACCTGAAACTCATGTTAGTGTATTGAGGCCAGGATCCTCACTGACACCGTAGTAGGCACTGGCTGCTGCTAGGGCCCCAGACTGGGATGCAGTGGAATGGGTGGGCCTGCATCCCGCCCGGCAACCCAGCATGTGGGTGGCAGTCTCCCCGCTTTCAGGCCCCGGACCTAGGGCCTGGTCTTACCAACTCTGCTGTTTGTGTTTGCTCAGCCTCGGCCTGACAGCCTGAGCCCTAACCTGATTGTTTATGTTTACTCAGTCTCTGTCTGAGGGCCTGAGCTCTGAACTGCTGTTGCCCTGCACTGACCCGGGGCCAGGGCCTGTGGGCTATCTTACCGGTGGTTGCTCAGCCCCATGCTGGACAGGGTGAGCCAGGACTCAAACGGCCCCACTAATTCCCCAAAAGGGGCCGCACAAGGACATAGGGAGGCGGTGTGGCCCTCTGCTGACCTGGAGGCGGGGGCCAGCCCGGACAAACCCCTCTATACTCCCAGTCTTCCCACAACACAACTTTCTCCCAGCTCCTACCAGCCAGCAATTCTGAAGGAGCTTCCTTTTAAACTAGTCCCAGCCGGTTCTAAATGGACTTCAGGTGATCTGATTAGCCTGTTTCCTATGATTGCTTCTAATCAGTTCTTAACCGGTTCCAGGTGTCTTATGGAGTCTGCCTGACTTAATTGCTTCTAGCACCTTCCTGATTGCTGTGTGGTAGCCCCTGCCCTGGTCGCTCAGGAAACAGAAAACTATTCATCCAGTGTCCAATGTGTTTTCCTTCCACCAGATTCCTGCACCCAACTGGTCTGGGTCTGTCACACTACGTATAACTGTCTTTTTTCCACTGTGATTAATCACAAATAATTTTTTTTAATTGCTTCACAGCTCTACTTATCAAATTCAGTCTTGAAACAAGTTAGTATTTTTGCCCCAGCTACTCCCCTTTGAAGGCAGTTCCAGAACTTCACTTCTCCGATGGCTAGAAACCTTCACCTATCTTCAAGCCTAATCTTGTTGATGAACAGTTTATATGCCTTTGTTCTTGTATTACACTGGCCCTTAACTTAAATCGCACCTCTCTCTCCCTGATGGCTATTCCTCTGACATATTAATAGAAAGCAATCCTACCTCCCCTCAGCCTTTGTTTTGTTAGGCTAAATAAGCCAAGATCCTTATGTTTCCCATGTAAGACAGTTTCTCCATTCATCTGATCATCCTCACAGCCTTTCTTTGTACTTGTTTCAGTTTGAAATCATCTTTGTTAAACATGGGAGACCAGAATTGCACCCAGTATTCCAGAGGAGGTCTCACCAGTGCCTTGCACAATGGTAATAACACTTCCCCATCTCTACTGGAAGTACCTCAACTGATGCGTCCTAGGTTTCAGTTAGCCTATTTCACAGCTGCATCATATTGGCAGCTCCTAGGCAACAACCAATATGCCCAGGTCTTCCTCTTCCTCTGTCACTTCCAACTGAGAAGTCCCCATGACCTTTCCCATTGCCCTACGGCTCTCAATTAAGGATTAATTCACAGCACGGAAAATGTGTTAATTTTTTAACAAGTTAATTTTTTAATGAATACTCCAGGAGCAGTGGGAAGCAGGAGCTCCAGCCCCAGAGCTCTGTGGGTAGTGGGAGGGGCCGCAAGCCCCACATCCCCAGGGAAGTTGACACCCAGATTTTCCACACCCCTGAGCGAGATAGTTTTGCTGATATAGGTCTGTAGTGTAGACCAGACTCAGCTCAGTCCCCGTACCAACATATAGGCCTGAGCAGGTACCACTTAGCATCACTGCGTCAGTGCCTCTTTTGGCATTGTGAAAGCTTGTACACCAGGAATTGGATGGAGCCCAGCAGCTCAATTCAAATAGAGCATCAGTGATCTATTTACTTATTTCCAGGTGTTCTTGCAGCATGCTGGGTGCTTTCCAGACACAGAAGAAGGCATATGCCCTGCCCTCACCCTCTAACTGCTGAGAAGTAAACAGACAATAGATATGGAGAGACAGCAGCAAATACATGGCTGTGCTATCAGGTATCTGTAAATAGGACATGAAAATTAAACTCCTTAGAGTTTCTACCTCTTCAGGTGAGAATGACTTTTACTTCCAAGCAAGCTGACCTGGGTAAATATTTCCTTCAGTCACTGATCCTCATTTTAATGACTGGGGAAAAAAAGATACTAGATTTATATTTAATAATTTCCAATGCCCTCAGCACACCTTGAGCGGTGACTTGTCTCCCCTCCAGCCTGATCCGCCGCAGCCCCTGCACATCCGGAGGTAGGGGTTGCAGTTCTGTCTGGATCACACAAAGACTGCATAAGCTGCCTGATACTTGAATACTATTCTCTGTTAGTTAAATGGGGTCCTTTGGCCAGAATTGTGAGAACTGTCATCAGAAGGAAGAAGTCGAGATTCTCGGGGATGAAGGCAGGCAATGCGCAGACGGGGTCTAACTGAGACCTGCCTGAACCTCACTGAAGCACATCCACTTACAGCAGGTCTGAATTTGGCCCACATTCTGAATACAGTGATCCTTCCTAAGCAGCAACCTGGAGGAACTGGTATCAGTGGGTTGATGACGAATTCCATCAGTTCCAGTTTTGATTGACATTGAGAAAATTGAGGTTTCAGCTTATTAAGAAACCCCTAATAGTGATTTATGTGAGTCTGTGCATTCTAAATTTTAAAATCATCAAATTAGCTAAGTGTGTAATCCTGTCTATTAATTATCCGTTAGCTACTTCTTAATGAAAATGGAACACTTATCAAACAACATGTGATGGCCACACAGTACCAATTTAGTTCATTATCAAACTAGTTCCAGAAATAATAAGGATCAGGTTTACTAAAATCTAACAATTTAGTTTTATCCAAGCTACAAAGCTGACTGTGCTAAAGAGGCCTTAACATGTGGTCTCACTAGGATTTACTAGACAAAAGACTATAAAAAGTGTTACTTCTAATATTGCTAAGCAAAGAAACATGAAGATAAACATTACAAACCTATGAAAGTACTGAAATAGCACAATTAATGGACAACACATGATGGAAACCTACCAAAAAAGAAACTCCTGTGATTTAGAAAAACAGGCACTCTTAATTCTGGTATCTCCTGATTTTTAAGTTTGACTTTGCAACCTTAACATTCTTTTAAAGTAGGGTTTGGTTCATTTTTCTAAAATGTAATTCCCTACTTATGGGGAAAAGCAAAATGAAAAAACAGATGTTCCATCATATTGACACCCACATAGGTCAACAGTAGGTTTAGACCAGGGGTGGGAAAACTATGACCCACAGGCCACATCCAGCCCGTGGGACCATCCTGCCCAGCCCCTGAACTTCCAGCCAGGGAGGCTAACCCTAACTCCTTCCCTGCCTTCCTCCTTCCCCGGAAGCCATGCTGCTGCTGCGAGGGCAGTGCTCTGGGTGGCGGGGCTGCGCGCTCCTGCATGGCAGCGTGTCTGGCTCTGGCCAGGCCATGCGGCTGCCAGACATACTGCTCTGAGTGGCATGGTAAGGGGGCAGGGAGCATGGAGGTTGGATAGGGATGGAGGCAGGGAGATAGGGCAGAGGTTCTGGGGGATGCGGTCAGGTAACAGGGGTGATTGGATACGCATGGGAGTCCTGGGGGGGCCTGTCAGGGGGAGGGGTGTGGACAGGGGTCATGGCAGTCAAGGGACAGGGAGCAGGAGGTTGGATAAGGGGCGGGGGCAGGGGGATAGGGCAGAGGTTCTGGGGGAGGCGGTCAGGAGACAGGGAACAGGGGTGATTGGATAAGCGTAAGAGTCCTGTGGGGGCCTGTCAGGGGGAGGGGTGTGGATAGGGGTCATGGCAGTCAAGGGACAGGGAGCAGGAGGTTGAATGGGGGTGGAGTCCTGAGGGGGCATTCAGGGGACAAGGAGCAGGGGGGCATAGATAAGGGGTGATTAGGGGCAGGAGGGTCTCTGGAGGGGGTGGTCAGGGAACAAGGAGCAAGGGGGGTTGGATGGGTCGGTGATTCTGTCAGGGGTGGGAAAGTGGGAGGGAGTTGGATGGGGGTGGGAGCCAGGCTGTTTGGGGAAGCACAGCGTTCCCTACCCAACTCTCCATACAGTTTTGCAACCCCAATGTGGCCCTCCGGTCAAAAAGTTTGCCCACTCCTGGTTTAGACCCTTTAGAACCACAGCCAGACCTCTACCACTTGAGGTAACAGGGTAGCTGGTAGTAAGAGGAGGCTGTTGACCTTTATGCAAAATAGCATTATAGAGGAACAAGATAACAGTTTACCAATGAGTTTCACAGCTATTTGCTGACAGCAGAGGAATGATCACACTCAGAATCAGTTGGGTGCTGGAAGGGAGTGTTCTCCATTAGATATAGACCCTGCTGCTCTGTCCCCATGGCCTGACCCCCTAGTCCCAGTGCCTATCCTCATTCTCTCCCTTCAGCTTCTGTCCCCTCTGATGCTTTCTACTCATCTTCCATCCCCTATTCCTGTTCTATCTCCTCATCATGGTGCTCTTCACCCCTCTACATTTGTGTCAGGCCACATGGAGTGCGTGGCGTGCCTGCTGAGCATTGGGAGCAGTTAGAACACCAGAGAAACAACCTCCCTACTCTCTGGTGCGGTGATTGGTACCATAGCTTGAGCATTCAGCTTCCCAGAGGAACAATTGCAAGGGAAATCCTGCTCAGTGCCTGCAGCTCCAGGATGGAGCATGCTTGGTTCCTCTGTGGGGACTGTACATGCCAATCTAGTCAGTATACATGAGCTGTGTGGGGCTGGAGCATCATCTGTACAGACAGAATCTTCAGAAAATGTAGAAACCAAACTCGAATAAACCTCTACTGAGCATGTGCTAAATGAGAGTTTCAAAGACTTCCATACCTTGGGTAGATTTTCACACATCTAACAAAAGTTATATCTCTAACACAAGGACAACTCCCCACCAAATTATAAATGGAGAGGCTAGAGCGTCTTAATGAAATAGATGTGAAGTTTTTAGCATGGTCAGAACAACATATTGTTCTCTAACATCATGCTTGGAAATGGCTGAACTATTTTAGTTGATATGGAAAAAAAAATCAGGCTGAGATAGACATCAGGCCTGGGAAATCTCTACCCAAATTATTAAAGTTTTTAGCGATCCCAAAGTCCAAAGGCTGTTTCTTTTTGTCTTCTTAGGTGAAAAATAGAGAGAGAGATGCATAGGGAGAGATACCTTGGTGTGTTTTTGCCCCTCTCTTTTATAGTTCAGTCACCCTTTGAAATGCATTTTCCTGAGGGCTACCCCCATTAAAGTTCATTCCAGCTGTGAGAATAGAGACAAGGCATTCCAGGGTGAAAGAAGGTTCACACTCTTGTTTGATAAGATGCAGATCTGTTTCTGCTCCCTTCCTTGCCAAAAAGAATGGCCATTTGACAGGTGACTGCCTATCAGCTTTGATGACACCTGCTAGGGCCATCAACTTGTCCTTTGTCTTTAAGAAACTGATTTACCCAGACTTGTCTCGTTAACACATTTCAAACCTAATTTCCGCTTATGTTTATAACTTTGCATATAATGTTTCTACACACATTTCATCAAGCTATTATTGACCAGTAAGATATTAGTTCACAAATGATACCTCATAAGGCATATTTTGTACAAAGATTACTACAATAGTGTGTAGGGTATGAATACAGGGTGCATTTGATCACAGCACTGTCTCTTTCCATTGCGCACTAATCTACAGTCCAAATCCTGAGCACACTTCCATGGCTAAAAGCATCTTCAAAGTTACAGGTCTGCTGGGCGCCAAAGCGACAGAAGTCCCTGCATAGGATCTCTTGGCATAGCTTGTGTGCTGTGGAGAAGATCACCATGCATGTGCAGAGGAAACAATGTGGGAAGGCCAAGGGTGGCCAGTGGGTCCTGCACAACATGAATCCACTTGGCTACAGAGCTTAGGAGCTACAGCAGGTCAACTCTATTACTCTGGTAGTGCTCTCATCCCAGTTTCATTACTGGACAAGTGAAAGAGAAGTTACAGTGCTAACTTCGGGGAGGGGAACCAGATGTCCTGACTTTATAGGGACACTCCCAATATTTGGGGTGTTCTTATTTAGGTGCCTATTAGCCTCCACCCTGTCCCAATTTTTCACACTTGTTCTCTGGTCACACTTGCTGGGGGAGTGAGGATTCTTTTTTTTCCAACCCCTCACATAGTTTCCTCAGCCTTTGCTTGCCTGGTCAGGAATTGGGCCTGAGTCATCAAATGAAAAAACAACAAAACTTCTTCAGTGAATTGTTTTTATTTACCACGATGAGATTTTGATTTTGTAGATGTTGTATGTGCAGTTTCTCCATTGGAGGGGTGTCAGGGTCTCCCCCACCTCTGAACTCTGGGATACAGATGTGGGGACCCACATGGAAGACCCCCTAAGCTTATATTTTACTTCTTCCACCTTCACTCATGTTGAGATATATCTGACTATGCAAAAAATCCCACTGATGAGGCCACTCATGGAGTCAGGTGAGAAAGGGTAACAGAATCAGGCCCATTAAAATTAATAATGCTTAGCAGAAAACATGTTATTGCTTGTGGGGAGGAAAGTGGGAAATTCGTTATTATTTGAGTGTTAATTGGTAGTAAATGAAGGTTCGCTGTATTATGCCAGCAGATGTTGCTTTATGATTACATTAATGTTAATGTTTTTCTCCTGCTGCATGTGAAAACTAACCTATTTGTAGCTCATTGTATAGTTTGCCTGGTATTCGAGCTCCAATTGTTTTTCTGATTGTCACCTGAGTGTGGGTGGGTATTTTGTATAGATGTTCTATCGGTAATTTGTTAGAAGGTGCAATTATTACATTCCATTTATAAAATTTTGCAACCTCTAGTCACATAGGGCAAGATCCTCAAAGATAAATGAAAGATAAAATCACTGGAAGTTAGGAGCAAATATACTTTTGGGCATCTGGGCCATAGGCATCAATGGTTAAACTTCATAAATTGAAGATCAAAGGAAATGACTAAGAATGGCAGCTTTTCTGGCAGCAAAGCCTTCTTCAGGATTAGATAACACGTCCAAAATTGCTTGTGCAACTGCAACTGCAACTGCTGATAATGGCATAGGCGCCGGCTTTAGCTCAGCCCCCCTTGCCCCCAGGACCACCCCGGGCCCACTCCCAGCCGCACCCCAACTCCACTCCTTCCCCATCCCCATTCCCACCCCTTTGCCAAATCCCTGGTCCTGCTTCCTCCCCACCAGGCACGCCGCATTTCCCCTACACCTGCCTCCCTCCCAGGCTTTTGCACGGCAAGCCAGGAAGGATGGGGGAGAAGCAGAATGGCAGCGTGCTCAGGGGAGGAGGCAGAGCGGAGATGAGCTGGGGTCGGGGGGGCCGTAGGGAGGGCCACCAGCAGTAGATAACTGGGGGTTGCAGGGGTGCGCAGGGGAACCGCTCTCCACCCCAGCTCATCTCCGCCTCCTCCCCCGAGCATGCCGCCGTCACTCTGCTTCTTCCCCATCCCAGGCTTGCCTGCGAATCAGCTGATTCACAACAAGCCTGGGAGGGAGAAGTGGAGCAGCGGCGACAAAGGCGGAGTGGAGGTGAGCCAGGGCAGGGCGGGGGTGCTCCAGCCCCGGAGCACCCACGGAGTTGGCACCTATGGATAATAGCAACTGGGGCCCAAATGTTTATTCTCCTATTGTTGAATTCTCTCTATTTTGCCTGCATGCCATTAAAAATCACCACCATGGGATTCAAGAAAGAATTTTCAAGCCGTTTGAAGCATGGACTGAACAGGTGTTAAAACTGTTCACTGAAGCAAGGTATACTTTGGCCTCATCAAACCAATGCAAGTATTCAAAAGGCAAACAGGGGTGAACAAATGGCAGCTGAAGAGTTTGGAGTCACCTCACATCAGCTCCACTCCATAATCTGATTTTTGTTGTGATTCTATATTCATTTTTATGGTGTTATTATTCATGTATCTGGCACTGCAAACATACATGACAGTATCTAGCAGTGGACAATCATTATCCGCCCCGAAGGACCTATACTCTTATTATTAATGATTAATTTATATTGTACTGGCACCTAGCAGCTTCAGTTAAGGATCAGGGCCAATTGTACATATGCTGCATTGCTGAATCACCTGCACTGTGTTTGGATAATAGTAGGAAAGATGTGTACGGTTCCAGTCCTAACCATCCAGGCACACCATGTGCCACATTCAGTGCAGAAATTGCAATGAGAAGGACAACAAATGTGAATGGAATGGTTTTTCTGCCTTTACAGTTACTTCTGTAAGGGCAACTGCATGCCCCTATAGGTTGTAGTTGGCTACAAGCTTTTTTGATGGTGGCCTACATTTGCCGTGTCTTTAGGCATCTGTAGCATTTTATAGAGGCAGCAATGCCACCTGCTGCTCCACTACACACTGTTGGCACTGCCATCAGATTGTGACTATTGTGACAAAGCTCTGTCCTTATTTTTGTGGATCCTGCATTTCCTGGCGGATTTCACTAGCCTCAGAGGCTCACTGTGACCCTCCACGTAGCCCTTCTCTCTCTAGAGACAGGGCACAGCCTATTGAGCCATTTTCATCATAAGCCAGTGAGGAGAAGCTATCCTTCCTGGCACAGTCTCCGTTGTCTCCCAATCTCAGTGACTAATTAGGGGAGGCAAAAAGTGGGGACCCTGGGCCCACCCTCTACTCTGGGCTCCAGCCCAGGGACCCTAATAGTACCGGCTAAGATGGCTGACCTTTTAGCCACAAAACACAATACTATTCCCTGGGCTACTTCCCCACAGCAGTCCCCGCTTCTTCAAACTCCACTTCACCCTTACCTCAGGGCCTCCTTCCTTCTGGATGATATGTTGTCTACCACTCAGTCTCACCAACAGCACAACTTCCTTCCACAGCTCTGACATCCACCTCCACCTAAATAACTGGGAGGTTTTTAACTGGTATCAGCCAGTCTCTGATTGGCTTCAGGTGTCCCAATCAGGCTAGCTGTTTCTACTGCTTTCTAGAAGCTTCTTGATTGGCCCCCGGTGTCTTGATTAACCTGAACAACTGCCATTTGATTCCAAAGGTACCAGGGATTTGTTTAGCCTGGAACTAGCATATCTGTTCCCTAGCACCCTCCTATAGCCATCTGGCCTTATCCCATCACACTATTTATTAGAGATTTCCCTGCTTATGTGGCACTTAAATATGTGGCCCCCTAAGGATATAGTGAAAAACAGATGGGGAAATTCTGGAAGACTCTCAGATACTATGATAATGATGTTACAAGAAGGTCTATAAAATAGAATGGAATATTACAGAATGGAATATGCCCATTGCAATATGAATGCTTCTCCGAAAAAGAGGCTGTTTAGTAATTTGTTGAATGATAAGACAGAGGGTATTTGGAGTATTAGACAGCATGGAGAGAAACATGGAGTTAGGGGGAAGACAAGGTGATAAAAGAGGCAATGAGGAAGAAAACTTGGTCAGATCCTAAGGCAGAGGTTGAAGGAGATGAAAACAGAGAAAGAGGGACCTTCCTCCACATATACCCCATTTTATGGAGTGCCCCAGACATTGGAAGGGATTATGGCCATGAAACGTACCAGCATCTTATGACTTGTGAAAGAAACACCATGTTTTTCAGTATTGGCATAATACAGCAGAGTTTCAAACGGCACTGATGAGCATGTATCACTCTCCATACTTTAATAACAATACCTGTAAGAAATTCATGTATCTCCGTTTTGGTGATTTATTTCATCAAGGAGCTAGACATGGAACAAAAACCAAAGCATCACATGAGACTAGAGGGATACATTCATATTCTCATGTAAGTTAAAGAGAACTGAAATCATGGTCAATTCATTTCAGTATAGGTGGAGCTGGTAGTGTCATCTCTAGATGCAGAAAACACCAGAGGGAGGGGGAATCTGGGAGTGTGGAGAGGTCATCCTGTGAGTGGTAACCAAGGCTGGTGGAAGCCAGAGTGTGACAGATGTGTGGCTGGCAAACTGCAGCTATACATAGACATTCAGGGAGTAACCTGCATACTGGCAGGCTGTGAGCAGCCCAGGTGGGAGCTACAGCAGCAAAGCATTGTGAGGCACTCCAGGTTGCAGAGCAAGGGTGACACAGCCCCTCGCTGGTCTGAACTGCACCCTGGAAGCTCTGCCAAGTCCCTCTGTGCAGGACCCTCCATTGCTTTGGCTCCCTACCATAACTTTGAAGCTGCTTTTAGCCACGTAAGTGTCCTCAGGATTTGGAGTTTAGCATGCAATGGAAAGAGACTGTACTATGTGGATTACCAGTGCTACATGGATTAAAAATGTGGGCCTTAAATGACTGGGATATCGAAGCAAAGTGTGTTTGTAGCCTCAACACAGACACATTAGAAACCATCAGACATTACTTACCAACAAAATTAGTAACCTGTACCAATCAGAACAGGCTGTGATAGAAATAGACCTAATCACCTTTCACCTGAAAAAAATGCTGCTTTATCTCATACAGTTTGTAAGAAGAGGCAAAACAATAGAAATATATTGGGTCACAATGGTCATGAAAATAAAGTAATTGATCATTCTTATTCCTATTTAACATTAAGACTGTGTTAGTGCCCAGAGGCCAGCCAGCTCAGGGATCCAGTGTGGTAGTGTTGTCTAAACATATAGTAAATGACCACTTTTCATGAAACGGACATTAATGTTCCATGTGGAACCTTGCCATTTCCTATCTTGTGAGTAGAAAATTATGCCTACACAGACATAGATTTTTGTATGGACAGATTATTATTATTGATGGACTATTTTTATTGCGGTAGTTCCTGGGAGCCTCTGCATGGACCAGGACGCCATTGTGCGAGACAGTGGGATAAACATAAAGCCCAAAGATCTTACACAGAATAATAATTTAGCATCCAAAGCCACACAGAATGCATCCTTACCAACATTTTTCTTCTGAAAGGATGTGCATTACTAATGTGTGCATTACGTTCATATTTAAGACATGGTTGAACTGATTCACAAATACTGGTTGCCCAAACATTGGCAATTACTAAAATTGCTTGGCAACCTTTCTCTAGAAAATAGGAAAGTCTTTTAGGTGTTTTGCATTATTTCTGAGTTTTGCTGTTTTGTCTGTCACCTTTTCTTTAACTAACAGGGAATCTGGATACTTTTCTCCTGTTTCTAGCTAAGATTTGTACCTGACATTAACAGGTAGGGGAAGGCCAACTACCACTTCTTCAAGACAGAGTAGGTTATTCCAAAAACCGCTGCAGCCTCATCTGGAACAAACCAAATCAAATCCTGTCATAATCTTATAGACCAGGTGCAAGTTGGCAGCCTAAGTTCACTCACCTTTTGCTCCAAAGTTGATTAATTTCTGCAAGTCTCATACCAAGTACTGACGAATGATAGAAAAAGCTATTCCTATGGGTATCACACCAGTTTTAGCAGGGAACCTTCATCTTTGTTGCCATGCTTGATAGATCAAAGATATCATTATCATCTGTATTGTACAGTCTCATTGCCAGAGTTCAGTATTGCTGACCCCAAGCACTCAAAAATCATGAGTCAGCCTGCCCCAAAATCATGAAATTGGCTAAAAATAATGAGATTTGTGATAAATAAATAAAATTGATTCTTTTTATTTATCTTCCGGCTTCTCAGTCATATTTTCAAGCTTTTCACAAGCATGAATTCTAGAAACTTACATGTTTAAAGATTTTCTTGCAATCACATCATTCCAGGAGCTGGGGCTTCAAATAAATCAGCACATACCATGAGACTCGTGATAAAGACATGAGAGTTGACAAAACTGAAAGTTGTACTGGAAGGTCTGTGAAAATGTAGATAATGATTGCCTATGTCTTACATGTCAGATTTATAATTTCGGTATGAAATGATGAGCCTGTTTTCTGTAACTTTCCTTCTAAAATGGTACTTTATAAGGGAGCTAAAAGCCATTGAAATATTAATGGAAAATTCCTTCCAGCAAGAAAACAAAGTGTTGTCCTGTTTTGAAAGAGACTCTGTAAAAGTGTCACCATGGACTTCCACATTTCTGTATCTCAATGGCTTATGTATGAAATTTGTTCCATTTGCAAGTAAAAGAGAATTCTTTGTTCATATTTTTTCTTTTGAAAACCATTTACTTTTATTTTCTCTGTTTCATCAGGAATAAAAGTAGGACGGGTTAAATGACAAGCTTCTGGGAATACAAACAAGTATTTGGGGAGAGTTGTAACAGAGCAGAAAAATTGCTGAGCAATTGGAATTTTGTTAACAGTTCTGTTGATGAGGCAGAATGGAATCCAGCGCACTCTTCCAAACTCCACACTCTCAACCTCAGTGGAAACAGGAAGAGGGACTGACAGCTGTCTGTATACCAGCTCTGTGTATGGGAGATGGGTGCCAAAGCAGTAAAAAGTGGTTGGGGAGAACTATCATGATGAGGTCTGGGAGGTACAAAGTGGCTCACAGGGTTTTTTGATCAGCCGCCAAATTTGGGTCCTATTCGACAAGGTGCTGAGCCCCTTGACCTCCCATTAAAGTGAACAGAGGTTGAAGGTATTTTGCACTTCAAAGGATCAGTGTCCCGCCCCCCTCTTGAGTAATTTGCAGACATGAAGAAAAGCAACTCAAGCTGATGTTCAGGGACATTCATCGAGGAAAAGGATCAGGCCCTTGTATTGAGGCCTGCGGGACATTTTTCCAAGAAGAAATTAATTGGTGAAATCTGGCACATTTGAAAAAAAAACTGCACAAAAGAAAACTCTTCACAAGTATCTTCTCTTCCTTCTTCTCTTCCTGCCTTGAAAACTCTCACCCCACCAAAATGCCACATCATTTAACATCCTCCCAAAAGTCCACCTTCCCCTCCTCACAAAAACTTTAGTCTTTCATTCCCCTTTCCCCAAATACCACCACTACACCTTTCAGCTCTCAAACTTCACATACTTTTTCTTCCCCTAGAAAGATTTTGTCTGCCTCGCCTCCCAAATATTACACACATATACATACGTATTGTAATGTTTCCTCTTTGTTGACTCTTTCATATATATTTGAAAATAAAGCAACAAGCATTATATATATATATATATATATATATGTATATAAAAATATATAAATGCATTGCTAACATTATACGTAATTCCTGGATAGCTGTGAATAGCCATGGAGAAAATATTGGATGTTTAATGGCACAGCTTCCGAACTCCTCATTCACCATCAATTATGTTGAGAACGTTTCCTTGCTAAAACTCCTAAATGGATCCCTCACAAAACTTCCCATTTGAAAACAGCAACATTTTCTGTTTCATTTCTGCTTAGGAAGTCTGCCTACACAAATATTAAAAGTATGCCTTTCTCACAAGGGCCTGTGTGATCCGCTGCCATATTATGACATGAGATCAGTGAGCTCCTTTTCTGAGTCTGATTTATTTCTTTTTTTCTTGTTGACATTTCTGTCATCTGCAGGCTAGTTATTTTGGAGCGGGTTAGTCATTTGGGGAGGCTGGCACTACAAATGTCTGAAATGAAATCCGATAGTTTTACGACAACGTGTCTAATTTTAGTAACCATTCAAGCCAAGGATCTAGGGAAGAAACAGCTGAGTGCTCTGATATGGGATTTTCATCCAGTTTTGCCCAAGTGAGATTGTGGCCTGGTCTACAGTACATGATTATGTCGAATTTAGCCACATTATGTCGAATTAAAACTAAATCCGTCCACATGACCAACCTGGTTTTGTCAACTTAAAGGGCTCTTAAAACTGGTTTCTGTGATCCACTTCTGCAGGGGAGTAGTGCTAAAATTGACATCACTATTCCAGATTTGAGGTACTATGGATGCAATTCAACAGTATTGGTCTCTGGGAGCTATCCCAGAATGCTCCATTGTGACCACTCTGGACAACACTTTAAACTCAGATGCACTAGCCAGATACCCAGGAAAAGCACCGGGAACTAGGGTCGGGTCCCAGAATCAAATGGGAGGTACTGGATCTGATCACAGAATGGGGAGAAGAATCTGTGCAAGCAGAAGTCCGTTCAAAAAACAGAATGCCAATAGGCAGCGGAGACTGCGGGGACTGTGGGATAGCTACCCACAGTGCACCTCTCCGAGAGTCGATGCTAGCCACGGGACGGTGCATGCACTCCACCTACTTAATGCGTTTAGTGGGGACACCCATAGTCAACTGTATAAAATCTCTTCTGAAAAATCGACTTCTATAAATTCGACCGAATTTTTGTAGCTGTACCGTGAGTCTGTACATGTGTAAGAGTAAATATAAAGTTATTTGTATGACAGGGTGTAATGTTAGCATGGGACTGATTATGCTAATATTACGCCAGTCCAAACTAGATGTCTTAGAAGTCTGAGCATGTTCAGACTGAGCTGGGTGCTTCTGTCAGTATTATAAGTGCTATGCCTTCTCTCCTGGCAAATCTGCCTCCTCCTGAGGGCTTATTAAATCCACTTGATTTGCAAGGAACCATCACAGAAACACAGAGGCTGAAGAGAAATTTGTAAAGTGCAGGTTGAGAAATTTCTGTGTGGCAGTCACAGCAGTATCTTAAGTCCATAAGGCTTTTACATGGAGCAGAAGGAAGTTAAAGAGGATTTGGTACAGATGATAGATCAATTGTAACTGTACTGCAACACCAGAAAAAAATATTACTCATTCAGGGAAAACATTTGGGTTTTATATGTAACCAAGGGCAATAGGAACCAATTTATGTCTATCTGACTTAAAACTCAGAATTGAATTTGGGGTACAACTCCTTAATAAAATATTAGGCAGATAGATGGAATAGGAAATCACTGTATGAAGTGCAAAGTGCAAAGCATTGTGTGCAGCTGATTTAATTTAACATGAGCCATAGGCAGTAGTGGAGCCAGTGAACTTAGTGCAATGCAGTTTTGATTTTTAAAAGCTAGAGTCAAAGCCCATTGAAATCAGCTGGGCTATTTCCATTGACTTCAATGAGTGTTGAATCAGGCCTCAAGTGACCTAGTACCAAATGAGCATCCATTTCATGTGGCACTATTTCCAGAAAAGAAAATTAGAAATTGGCGAAGCTGACGGCCACCTGTGACTTCTACGACTGGGACTATTAAATTGTGCAAATAGACTCTCTTTTCAGTTACTTGGCTCCATCTCCATTTTTCTCTTGCAGCTTGTCCTCTCTTGCACCTGCCCCTGTTTCACTCATGTCTACAACATCTGGCAAAACGAGACCCTGGTCCCCAGGGTGGGGCCTGTGGGTGCTACTGCAAAAAAGACAAAGAGGAAATGAAAGAAAACAAAATAGTTTCTGACAGGCAGCATTTCCTGTGCAATAAATGTGCTTGAGAAGATGAGCCAAGAGATTGCTCAGCACTGAGCCAGATGTGCCCTTTATGATGCACAGCTGAAGGCAGGAGCGTTCATGTATTGGTTGATCACCCAGGCCATGCAGCAGATCTCTTGGTAGGTACAGTGACTGAAAAGGAAACTGCTTCCAGCTGGAAAATACAAGTAAACATTAATGGCAAGCAAAATTGTGTCCTTTCAACTCAAAACTTGAATCCAATCTGTTTAAAGGAAAATACATAATACTGTAACTAAGGCCACTTACAGTAATCTAAACCAAAGCTTGTTTCATATTCAGCATATGTAATAACAGTAAATAGCACGGGTCATAACTTTTTCTTAAAAACAATAGTATCACTAAGGAACTTTCCAAATATTAAAGACAGAAGTGCCACCTGTGGTTGAACTGAAATCCTGCCTAACCACAAAGTTTGTTAAAAAGTGCTTTGATGTAAATGCCTATAGTATCAGATAGATAGATAGATAGATAGATAGATAGATAGATAGATGACTGGAACAGAGAGTAATATTTCATTATAAAAGTGTCTTTTCATATTATTTTATGGAAAATATAAGTACAATATTGCACAAGTATATCTGGGCAAACTGCATTGTGCTAATTGTTTTCACAGGGAAGAAACGAAGCACCAGCAGCATCTCATATTTTATGTCGGAACTTATGGTAATGCCCACATCAATCAGGTTGTCAAAGCCTTTTATTGCCCTTTCAGGGATATTTCTAACTTGAGACCTCTGTTATTTCAAGGAGAAACAGAATCCTTGGTACATAATTTTGTCATTCTCTGCCTCAAATACTGCTCTTTTCTTGTCTTTGATCTTCCCACTAACTCTTTATATCATTTCCAGCTGCTTCAGAATCCCACAGCAGGGCTACTCATTGGAGGAATCAAGATTACATTATACCTCTTCTGAGAGACTTCCACCAGTTTCCAAATGATCTTTAAAATCTTTAAGGTCTTTCACCTATAAGGTTCCTCTTAGTTAGGCAACTCCAGTATCTTCGTATACCCTATATCAAGCTAAATACATTTTTAACTCTTTCAGAGAACATATTAGTCTGATCTTTGCATTTAACGCTTGAAAATTTGAGGAGCCCGCTTTTCCTATTTATGTTCATTGTCTCTTCTGAGTCTCTGGCAAGAAGGTTAACATTTATTAATTATTTGTGGGTGGGAGGAAGGGGGAGGCAAGGGCTGCCGCGTTAAAAGGATTTTTAGTTTTAGTCTCGTGACAATAGACAGTGGCTGGAGTTTAAAGTTAACACTATATTGCCAACTCTACATAGCTTGAAATCACCAGCCAAACCTTGAAAAATCACAACATGCAGCTGTTTAAGCATTCAAAAGAAGTCAAAAATGTCACTAAACAAAATTTCCAGAGAAATTACATATACACAGGCACGTGCCTGCTCCCAGGCGAGTCCAGTCAAAAAATCATTCACAAGCAGCTCAATAGTGTTAAGAAAATCCTTTCCATGCTCTTCTCTTGGACACCAAGTCAATATTATATCTCAACTGAGTATGTTTTGGGAAGGAATCACATGCCGAAGCTTCTTGGGCTGAGATCACTATAATCTGACTGCAGGCGAGGAAGTTAGTGGAGGCTAATTAAATGCTTTGCTCAAGCCAGGTTCACTTTGGAGAGAGCAGCACGTCAGCCAGGGTTTATTTTTAGCCAGATGTGTTATCTCGCTGCCCTGTAGTAGGTAGCGCACCCTGTGATACAGGGAAGATGGTTAATGAAGCCGCCAGGGCACGGGAGGCAGGTTAACCAGCGAGGAGAGTTGCATGGATGGAAGGTGGGGTGGAATGAGACAGAGCTATTGCCCCAGTGGAGCAGAGGCATCGTGCCTCGAGGGAGGAAGCCCTTACTACAGGATCAATGGTGGAGCTACCTTGATTTTGCCTCCCCCTTACTCCTTCCCTGGTTTGGTCTGGGGCTAGCTGCCCGGCAGATTTCAGAAATCAAACCCTAGAAGCAGGACAAAGGGGTCTGGTTAGCAGATTTTTGTTTTTAAATCTACTTTCATGGCTTCCTGCAGTGCCGAGATCAGTCAGGTGAATGCCCTCTTCCCCTGGCACTGGGCCCTCCCTTTCACTAACCTGTTGGCTCAAATCCAGGTGAGAAAGAGAGGCGTGGCTGAAATTAGCCAACCCCAACCAACCTCAGCTCAAGCGGGATGAGGATATGTTACAGGTTTAGGTATGATCCAGAGCTTAATTTGTGATGAAAGAAGTGTCAGGGCTCAGCTGTCCTCAGTCCTGGCACAAATTAAGCATTGCCCAGAGGTGCTGGGGCTATGACCTGCCAAATGTGTCCGATTGGTAGGAAGAACCCTCTGTTTTGGGGCTAATGAATATTTCCCCTTTAATCATGTGTGTTTCATTTATAAATCAACGCCATGTTATCGCAACTGGGGATATTTTTTGTTTGTTTCATTGTACTTTTAATTTCAACAAGTCGATCCAGAGGGGAAATGGAGGAGGATTCAGTTGTACAGACTTTGCTGTTTGTCTAATTGAGAGTCTAATTTCCACTCACTTAAGGAGGCCTGGATGCAATGGCAGAACCTCCCCTAGCCCTGATTAAATTCTCTCCCCCTCTCCAAGCCTATTCAGCAGAGGGCTCAGAGGTTGTATGTGAGCCAGTGGCCCTCTGATCATTGGGAAGGGCGCACTGTACACTGTGGCCCAGGTCAGTTAATTTCAGCTGAGTCTGTCTTGCAAGCCTGGATCTGAGCCAACGGGTTAGTGAGAGGGAGGGCCCAGTGCTAGGGAGAAGAGGGAATTCGCCTGACCCGAGCTCAGAGCTCCAGGGAGCCAAGAAAGTAGATTTAAAAACAAAAATTCTCTAGCTGGACCCCTTGCCCCCGCTTCCAGAGTTTGATTTCTGAAATCAGCTGGGCAACTAACCCCAGACCAAACCAGGGCAGGAGTAAAAGCGAGCCAAAATCAAGCTAGTGCCACCTTTGATCTTGTAGTAAGGATGGAGCGTTGTCTGTACTGACATAAAGTGAGATCTCAGGCTTTGACGTGTTATGGAATGTTTATTTCTTGTAGGAATTCTGTAGAACTATGAATTATAAAATGCCTAGAGTATTTGTATGAAGGACACAACAGACACTGTATAAAGATGTCCATAACCCACTGTAAGTTTAGTTTCAGCAAAAGCTGCAAAAAGAGATTCCAATGTCTTCTAACTCCCACTGCAAACAGGCTCCCAGAGCAATTGTAATGGGACAAAAATCACATGAATTCCAACAGATCCCATTTGTTCAGTCAAACTAGTGAATTTTTGAGATGCCTCGTCATTTTTTTCCCCTATCAAACTGCAGGGCTGTCATTTCTCACACTCTTTACTAATACAAGCCCAGTAATTCTGTATCTGTCCTTCACAATCATCACTAGAGTAGAGTTTTCTGTTCATCCCATAAAGATTAAAAGGAAAACCACCCAATAATACAGGAAGGAACTATCATCTGTGTAATATGATTGGTAAATTGTTACATAATTGTTATCAGGAAAGAACAGTGCTTTAATCTGTATATGTAATGTTCTAAAAAAATATTCTAGTTCAGTGCTACTCAAAGTGGTAGCCCGTGGACTGGGGCTGGTCCACGAGCCATCGGCTGCCAGTCCGCGGTGAGTTTCCAGGAAAGAAAGAAAGAAATAATAGTATAATTTAAAAATCACACCAGAATTCCACCAAGAATAATTATCAGTCGATAAAGTCGACAATATTAAATAATATTATGTTTTCAGAAGCACGTATTATAATATTGATAATTATGCCATAGCACTACAGCATGTTTTGCATGAGATATGTGAGCATGTACTTACCCCACTCCTTCGTATATAAAGATCCCACCCCACCAGCAGTTACCATCGAGAAGTTGAATAAAGAGCATCATACGGATCTCTGAGCATTTGTCATTTGGGTCCCCATCCAAACCCACTGATCTGAGAATGTAAGTACTAATAATATTACATATTTTAATGATTATTTTTTCTCCTATCCCACCGTACACTACACTTGATATGCTCACTCCCATTCCAATTAGTATAGGGAAGAATGTTAGTTTTTCTGATCTGATATGCTACGTGCCTACATGAATACGATATTAATATGGCACAAATATGGTACCGGTCCCTGGCACATTGGAAAAAAATTGCCAGTCTTCCACATTAGATAGTTTGAGAAGCACTGCTCTAGTTCATTTGTCTCTTTTAGGGTAACCAGATGTCCCGATTTTATAGGGACAGACCTGATTTTGGGGTCTTTTTCTTATATAGGCTCCTATTACCCCCAACCCCCATCCCAATTTTTCATACTTGCTGTCTGGTCACCCTAGTCTCTTTGAATGAATCCAGCTTAAGTTTTTGATTCAAATTCATGTTCTGAGTCTGAGGTAGCTAAGAAATATGATTTCTTCCTTCCACATATCCATGAGCTATTCACACCTTCGGAATGGCTGAATGACAAATTGTTACTGTTCATTCGAGATGGCCATATTTTAAGGGTTTGACATTTCAGTGAAATATAGAAAGAAATTCTGGAGAATTTTTTCTATGATTTATTTTTGTTTTAACCTTTTTGGAACCAGTTGTACCCACACATATGTGAATGCAAACCAGCTAAGCGTGTACACAATTTGCAGTTTTTCCTTTGTTTCATTTGCAATTTGAATATTCTGTTACCAGCAAAAAATGCAGCTCAGTGGCTCAGCATTTCAAGAATTTATGAGCAACTGGAGATAAAGTCTTAGTGTAAAATCTTGGCCCTTTTGAAGTCAATGGCAAAACTCCTGTTGACGTCAATGGAGCCAGAATTTCACACACAGAATGGAAACATTTTTTCAGCCTCTACTATAGCAGTTATATTATAATAACAGCTATACTATAATAATAATATACTATTATAACTATTGTATACTATAGTTACTATGCATTTCAAAGAACTGCCAAGAGGATTTCACTTATGTGCAGTTTAATGATGAGAGGCAAAATTCTGCTGTCCATTATGCAATAGTGTAAATCCAGAGTAAATCCATAAATAGCTCCAGTGCAGTTACCCTAGAAATTATATTTGCCCAATAAATTATATTTGACTACATTTGCAATAAATTCCATCCTGATGTAGAGTCCAATTCTTCACTCAAGCTAAACTCCCTCGTGAATGAGCAATGACAAGATTTCAGAGGTAATCTGCTGTTCAGTACTTAAGCAATATTATTTTCACCTCTGAGGTTTCAAAAGCCACAAGGGTTATTTTCAGGGCCTCATATATTAAACTAATGCTAAACCAAAAATCCTACCCGCCATGGAACTTGATTGGATTTGGACAGAGAATGTAGCTTTTTGGAGTCATCCAGGCTGCAGATCATTTTTCCCCATGTAATCATGACTGTGGGGGTGTAAATCATGAGAAGTACAATAGAGAGACTGATGAATGTGCACCACAGGAACTCACACTTCAATCCACTCTTGGATCATCACAGCAGAAAGTCATTTCCCTTAGTTGGGTTTCCCCCCTTACAGACTCACTGGAGTGTGCTGTGATGAGATGCTAATGTGCCCCGTTTTGCTTTGTTTTGTATCAGAAATGCTTTTTTTCATTTTAACTGTAAAATAATGCCTTCTAATTGTCTTCGCTTTAAAGTTTTCCTATCACTTAAGATCATGCTCTTAATAATTGAATGTGAAGCAAGATCTGGAGTGTAAGTGTAAAGTCTACAAGGCCCTGGGAATTCAATTCTTTCAATATTTATGTTTAGCATTAAACACTTCATGAAAAAATAATGACCTTGACTCCAGGGGTTTCCCTCCATTATCTCAAAAATTCTTCTTACATATGCTTCAGGTCCTCTATCTAAATATAAAAGAGGATTAGGGTGTCGATGTAGTAAACTCTGTATTAGATCAAATAGGAGAAGCTGAGATCTCTTTGATCTTTTTGTCTGTTTACTGAATAGTCTTAAGGTTTCCTCCTCTCAGTTATCATTGGAAGATAAGAACTGACCTTTTTCTAAAGGGAAATTGAAGTCAATGATACATATTAAAAAAAACCCTACGTCAGGGAGCCCTAAAATCTTCTCCCCGCAAAACCACTCATCTTGAACTGAAATTCTAAGCCCTCTCAACCTTGTTAAAAGTGCATCATAAAATTTTCTAACCATTTTTCTATACATAACTTGATGGCCTAGGAGTTTGACTTTAACAAGTCCTCCATGACGTCAGTTTAAAATCTTAAATTGCCCTGGGGGAAGCAGTCCCAGTTGCTGGAGCAGGTAAAGGGATACAAGCTACTCCAGTGCTACGCTGTCTCCAACTTTCCTCTTATCAATTTTAATTCCTTCAGAGTGATTGCAAAGGTCAATTCCACTGACATTTTCAATTTCTATTGCCATTTCACAAAGAGAAAAGCAAAGATGTGCTGGCAAGCTGAAGGCCATGTAGAGCACGGGGCTTTGCTGGCAACATGGCATTATGGCCATTGACCTTATCACATTTAGTTTTGTTTCAGTTATTGTCATTTTTCTCATTTCAACACCCAGAATAACAGAACAGGGCCACCCTTTAAGAATAATAGCAAAGCTGAAAAATACACTTCTAAGTAACATATAGGGCTTGGGACCAATGAAACGGTCTATAAAAGACAAAGCCAGAGCTGCCGGTGAGATCTGTGAAGTAAAAGACTTCAAGAAAATGCAACAGAGTTCTTGGTCACACTTGTCCACATCAGCACTAGACTCAGAAAAAGCTGTCTCTTCAAATGTGATTTTTAGAATCATTGAATCATAGAAGATTAGGTGGGAAAGAGACCTCAGGAGCTCATCTAGTCCAATCCCCTGCTCAAAGCGGGACCAACCCCAGCTAACTCATCCCAGCCAGGGCTTTGTCAAGCTGGGCCTTCAAAACCTTTACAGATGGAGATTCCATCACCTCCCTAGGTAACTTATTCCAGTGCTCACCACCCATCTAGTGAAATAGTTTTTCCTAATATCTAACTTAGACCTCCCCCACTGCAACTTGAGACTACTGTCATCTGAGACTTCTGTCATCTGCCACCATTGAGAACAGTCTAGCTCCACCCTCTTTTGAACCCCACTTCAGGTAGTTGAAGGCTGCTACCAAATCCCCTGTCACTCTTCTCTTCTGCAGATTAAATAAGCCCAGTTCCCTCAGCCTCTCCTCATAAACTATGTGCCCCAGCCCCCTAATCATTTTTATTGCCCTCCACTGGACTCTTTCCAATTTGTCCACATCCTTTCTGTAGTGGTAGGCCCAAAATTGTGCCAAAGAGAGGGAAATAATCACTTCCCTCAATCTGCTGGCAATGCTCCTACTAATGCAACCCAATATGCTGTTAGCCTTCTTGGCAACAAGGACACACTGTTGACTCATATCCAGCTTCTCATCCACTGTAATTCCAGGTCCTTTTCTGCAGAACTGCTGCTTAGCCAGTTGGTCCCCAGCCTGTAGCAGTGCATGGGATTCTTCCGTCCTAAGTACAGGACTCTGCACTTGTCCTTGTTGAACCTCATCAGATTTCTTTTGCCCAATCCTCCAATCCGTCTAGGTCACTCTGGACCCTATCCCTACCCTCCAGTGTATCTACCTCTCTCCCTAGCTTAATGTCATCCACAAACTTGCTGAGGGTGCAATCCATCCCATCATCCAGATCATTAATGAAGAGATTGAACAAAACCAGCCCCAGAAAAGATCCCAGGACTCTCCACTTGATACCAGCTGTGAACTAGAGTTTCTCTCTTCTTTACGAAGAAACATTTGAGTGATGCACAGAACCAGCCTTCGCTTATTTCCAAGACTTTCCAAACACAGAGGCACTATAAACTTGTCTGCTCAGATGCCATGCTAATGGGCAACTATATAAAACCTCGGTCAATACCTAGATCTGCAGGAAGGATGTGGCATGTCAAGGGAACAGATCACTCAGCACTGAATTGTAGCACTCGTGTGTGTGGGAACAGAGCTATTGATTAACAGCGCAGAACAACAAAGCACCGGGGTGACCTCAGAAATTTTTCACATGGCACTGTCTGCTGCCCCTCTCCCAGCAGGCTCTCCAGTGCGGACATTCACTGCAGCTCCCCATACTTGCAACAGGTCTTCAGGCTGCTGCTGAGTGAGTCCTGCAGCCCAGGCAGAACAAAGGGAACAGAGGCTGCTGTCAGCAGGGCAAGGTTAGGCTGGCCCAAGGGGAAGCCCTAGTGGCGGAACCAGCCCCACAGCAGCAAGAAGGAGGAGCAGCATTGTCCACCACACTGCCCACCCAGATTTGGCCCTGCTGTCCCACTATCATGATAACTGGTTGCGGGGGCCAAAACTGAGCGAGTGGCACTACAACCTGGTGCATGGGGCTTCCAGTGTTGCTCCCCTCTGTCATGATGAAGGGGGCACAGGGCAAAACTTGCTCCTCCTTACCACTGCCGTTGGGAGTGGCCTGCACCGATGAGTTGGAGCCACTGACAGGGTGTGTACCCTGGGAACATTTATGGCTGAGGGCACCACTGCACTGCACAACAGTTTTAGGACAGGAAGGGAAGTGGGATACCTTGTTCTGGGGAAAATCAGGGGGCAGAAAGACATATTTAGTCCAGGACATAGGCGTTAACATTTTGGCTCTGAAGGTGTCACTGGACTCTTTCTGACCAGAGGATTTTGGCTTCCAGGTACACAGCGTCTCCCAAGCCCCCATTCCTCTCCAATCTATGTCTATTGCACTCCAGGTAATGTTCCAGTTATATTAAGGAATGAGATTTAAGGCCATTAGCGCTGGATGCCTAAGGAATTTCCGCAGCCAGAAGGAAGACGAGTAAATTGCGAGCAATCCCCCATGCAGGGTATCTGCTCTCTTGGCCGAGCATCCATCAGGGTGAAGCAGCGGTGCTCGGGTTGCCATGGGAGTAGAGAGCGTAACACACTAACAGCTGTGGGTCGGCTGAGGGCGGGGCAAGTTTAAACTGGGTTCGAGACGAGCTCTGGGCGTGTGGGGGCCCGCTCATCCCGGTGGCCAAGAGAACGTTGAGACAATGTTTTCCGAACGTCGGAGTTGCGAGAATTCGAAAGGAAGGTCTGAGCGGAGGGGCGCGGAATGTTGAGACGCGGTGATAGCATCCGGGCTAAAAATTTACCAGGAGCGGGTCGGGACTGGCTGGTCAGGAGAGGTGGGACAGACGAGAGAAGTGAATTGTAGACCGAGTGCATTTCATTGCTCCCAAGCAGGCGTTTCTCTCGTACTCTAATTAGTTCTTGATGTTACTGAAAGGCAGAAAATGTAGCAAAACAAGGGGAGTAAGTTTCCAGGGTGGGAGAGAAAGAGAAGAAAATCTGGTTGCTCAGGGAGAGAGGGTTTTCTGGTGTTGGGGTTTTGTCCGTTTTGTTTTTGAGCTATTGCTAAGGTGACCATATTTCCCAAAGGGAAAACGGGACTCCACAGGGGCCCTGCCCAAGCCCTCCACCCCCAGTTGGGACTGGCCCAAGTCCCCCTCCTGGCGCGGGGGATGAGAGGGGGCAGGCAGGATCAGGTGAGCAGGGATGCACATACTAGGCTGACATAGGTTGTGGGGTCTGTGTGTTTGGCAAGTCTTGGACTGATTTGACTCAGGAATTGGGTGGTTCTCATTCACCCAAATATTTCTTTAGAAAGAAGAGGTAAAAATCGCACTTTGTTGAGACAGCTCTCTGGGATTTTATTACTGGAAGATGTTTAGGAGAGTCTAGCTGTGAATATTAAACACTGTGGCTACCTTAATATTGCTTAATATTTTATACTTGCTCTAGTTTGTATTGACCTCCAAATTTTCCCTTCTGCAATCTGGATGAAAAACAAACAAAACCTTCTCAAAATACTGACAGCAGGCCTGAAAAAAAGACGAGGGCTTCTCCAAGGGCAAACTATTTTGAAGCAGGTATATAGATGGAAACATAAGTACTGGTTAGCTGGAGTGCTGGGCGGGGGGGCTGCCACATCCTCTGGTTTAAAGAGGTTTCCATTATATCCACAGTTTACAGTTTAGTTAAATGGTTCTCAGCACCCCCTGTTCCAGCACTGCTGGATGGGAAAGCTAATAACCGTGGTGGAAAGAGATGAGAGGTGTGTGTATAGAATCTTAGTACCTTGCCCACACCTACACATTTGCAAGTCAAACTCTGATAAATTTCTGTTGCTAAACTGCTAGTTATAATAGCCATTTCTGGAAGTGTGTTTCCTCCCTGAGATCTACCCATAGCGCTAGAATTCTAAATGCTTTTTTGGGGAACTATATGATTAATCAGGTGACTCATTTATTCCAGTGTAAATCTGGAGTAACTATATTGATGTCTTTGGTGTTACTGCAGATTTGCCCAGTATAAATGAGACTAGAAACTGGTATCTTAAATTTGGGTGCTTATCCCTGGTATATTTTAGCTTAGTGCCTAACTTCTGTCCCAGCATTTTATAAGCTACATGGTGAAACTTACTTTTAGCCCTGTGTTTAGGGCCACTAGGGCCTATGTATGGACCCAAGGGACTAATGTAAGTATTATTTGCCATGTGTAAAGGTTGCAGAACTGGGCCCTCTTAAAATACTTTCCCCCTGTAAAGGAAAGGGCTCCTACATTGTTACATTAACTTGATTCTTCTCTCCCATTGGTGAATCAGAAGTAACTCCACTGAAGTCAATGGAGTTATGCTGGTATGAAACTCACATAAGTGACTGGAGAACGAGGTCTTGTATATAGAAATGGGACAAAAATATTCCTGCCTGAATCCTAGTGTAGTGTTGGGAAAACAAAACTCTACGACTGTTTCTGACTCGAACTAGAAATATTACTTCAAGCTAAATATAATAAGTCATCTGTAGTATCATCAGAACAATTGTTTTTACTTTCAAAGCACGAAGGAGCTAGTATAACTGGAAATGTTATAATTCTGGGAATTCTTTGCATTCGGACTATCTAGCAACACTTTATCTCTGTTCTTTTATGACAAGACTCCATAAATACTCCCCGATAACTGCAATTTATGGACTAACCCATTCTTTTTTATTATGTCATATAACTGCTTTCCTGTTGAACGATGAAGCTTTGTAGAGAGTATTTCAGAAATGCAAGTTCCTCAGCTGTGACTAGAATATGTGCCCAGCCTGCCCTGGGATGCGCTGGTAAAACTTGTCATTTAAATATCAATATGACAGGTGAGTTAAAAACACCAAAGATAGAGGCTTATGGCCTTATTCTTCCCTCCTCTGAACCTGGGATAACCATTTACACCTGTGCAACATGAATGCAGAGAGGGAACTATTCTCATTTACTAGCATTTTACACGTACTTTGCACAGGTGTAAATGACCGCACAAGGTGCCAGGTGATGGAGAATCAGGCCCAGCGATAGAAACTGCCACTGAGTCTTAAGCTCTTCTCTGAGTAACGCTGGTCTCATTTTTTGTAGAGAGGCCAGATTCTGATACCTTTACTCATGTTGAATGCACCTGATTCCATGTGTGGTGCGTGTCATTGACTTTGGTAGAATGATCATGAAGCCAGGTGCCACTCGGCATGAGTAATACTATGAGAATCTGGGCCAGAAGGGATCTAGACACTACGGGCTAGATGGACTGCTAAGCAAGGCAATGGCAGATTAGCTGGCTGGGTGCCTAGCCAGGAGTAAACTGCTGCACTAAAGGGAATGAAGGAGTTTATTCCTCCAACCCACAGCATGGGGGAGAGCAGAGAAGGTATTTTGGCTGGGAGTCATCATTAGCTTTACTATCCTAAGACAAGAGCACAATGCTGCCCCCTTATGCAGAACAGATTGTAACTTTAGTCCAGCCCAGTTCTGCCACCCTTTAGTTTACACTGAGGTGCGCTGCCATAAGTAGTGCTATTGACTCCGACAGAGCTATTGGTACTTATCTGAGTAAGTGCAACTCAGCATCAGTAAGGACATCAGAATTGGACCCCGTGTTGATTATTGTACAAACACCTAGAACTGTGCCAAATGGAGCTATTTTAGCTGGTTGCCATAACATCAGCTGTGGTAGGGAAAGCGCAGACCCCGAACGCAGATCTGGGCAGGAATATGATGGAGGAACTGTGTGGAGTTGTTTTGTTTTAAAATGTGTCTGTAATTTGTAAGCCTGCATACTAGGGCGTGACACTCCATTCTGTTACACCACATCTGTGTTGCTGCACCTCACTTGATTTCAATGGGAGTACACAAGTCTAACATTAGTGTCTCGTAGGAAAGAACTGGCTGATATACATGAATGGTTTAGAATTTATATAGCACTTTTAAGTTTTTTCTTTACAAAAGCTTTTCTGGTTACTTCTACCAAGTGTGCCGCCCCCGTGAGAAATGTGGGATCCCTGTCTGTGGGTATTGATGACAAGGGTGTTCATTAGGGTAGCAGCCTGAAAGTGCTGAGTTACAGAGAGAGGTCCCCATGGCATATACTGGCTTCCTGAACTGCTTGACCTCTCAAGCAAGAGACAAAAAGGATCTGCTATACGTCTGTTGATTTGTTTTTTTCTCCCTCTCCCATCCCTTCTGGCATTTTGTCCTTTGGTGGAAAAATGTAGCATTACATCCTGTTCTCAATGGAGAGAGGGAACAAGTCCAATTAAGGATGGGGCCTGAAAGGGAGCAAAACAACGTACTGGGATTTGCCCTAGTGACTGAACTTTTAGGGCTTGTCTACACAAGCATTTAGCTTGTGGCAATCTAAGATGTGAATCTACACTCCACTAACACTGGTCTACAATTTTTTAGAAGTCGTCTGCTTCAGAGATAAAATGTGATATTTATTATGTATTTTGATGTGCCGAATTCAAATATGACAATTAAAACAACTGATTGGCTACTGTTTCTAAGATATTTAAGATTTTACATTTTATGTCTATGTATATTGTGTAGATAGTAGAGTTTTAATCATAAATTGTAAACCTAGGTCTTTTCATGTGTTTATGGTTGCTTTACTTGATAATATTTCACCTGTCCTGTTTATGTAACACTTTAAAAATCAGCAAAAGGGTTATATAAATAAAATGTATTATGAAACAAAAGGCAAAAAACTATTATATACATAGTTTAGTCCTATTCAGTGTCTATTCGGCGCTTCTTGGCTTGTCTCTTGTATTCATTAAATGGAGCATCTCTTGTCACTGTCCAGCAATAGTCTGCAAGCATTGATGGGCTCCATTTGCCCTGATAGCGTTTCTCCATTGTTGCAATGTCCTGGTGAAATCACTTGCCATGCTCGTCGCTCACTGCTCCGCAGTTCGGTGGAAAAAAATCTAGATGAGAGTGCAAAAAATGTATCCTTATTGACATGTTGCAACCAAGGCTTTTGTATGCCTTGAGGAGGTTTTCCACCAACAACCTGTAGTTGTCTGCCTTGTTGTTTCCGAGAAAATGTATTGCCACTGACTCGAAGGCTTTCCATGCTGTCTTTTCCTTGCCACGCAGTGCATGGTCAAATGCATCATCTCGAAGAAGTTCACGAATCTGAGGACCAACAAAGACACCTTCCTTTATCTTAGCTTCACTTAACCTTGGAAATTTTCCACGCAGGTACTTGAAAGCTGCTTGTGTTTTGTCAATGGCCTTGACAAAGTTCTTCATCAGACCCAGCTTGATGTGTAAGGGTGGTAACAAAATCTTCCTTGATTCAACAAGTGGTGGATGCTGAACACTTTTCCTCCCAGGCTCCAATGACTGTCGGAGTGGCCAATCTTTCTTGATGTAGTGGGAATCTCTTGCATGACTATCCCATTTGCAGAGAAAACAGCAGTACTTTGTGTATCCAGTCTGCAGACCAAGCAAGAGAGCAACAACCTTCAAATTGCCACACAGCTGCCACTGATGTTGGTCATAGTTTATGCACCTCAAAAGTTGTTTCATGTTGTCATAGGTTTCCTTCATATGGACTGCATGACCAACTGGAATTGATGGCAAAACATTGCCATTATGCAGCAAAACAGCTTTAAGACTCATCTTCGATGAATCAATGAAGAGTCTCCACTCGTCTGGATCGTGAACGATGTTGGGGGCTGCCATCACACCATCGATCTTGTTGCAGGCTACAAGATCACCTTCCTTGAAGAAGAATGGGACAAGATCCTTTGGACGGTCACGGAACATGGAAATCCCAACATCACCTGCCAGGAGATTCCACTGCTGTAGTCTGGAGCCCAACAGCTCTGCCTTGGGTAGTTCCAAATCCCTGACAAGGTCATTCAGTTCAGCTTGTGTTATGAGGTGTGGTTCAGAGGAGGAGGATGGGAGAAAATGTGGGTTCTGTCACATTGATGGTTCAGGACCAGAAGTTTCATCCTCTTCCTCTTCCTCGTCTGACTCAAGTGAGAATGATTCTGGTGCATCAGGAACCGGCAGTCCTTCTCCGTGGGGTATTGGGCGTATAGCTGATGGAATGTTTGGATAAAGCACAGTCCACTTTTTCTTCTTTGACACACCTTTCCCAACTGGAGGCACCATGCAGAAGTAACAATTGCTGGTATGATCTGTTGGCTTTCTCCAAATCATTGGCACTGCAAAAGGCATAGATTTCCTTTTCCTGTTCAACCACTGGCGAAGATTTGTTGCACAAGTGTTGCAGCATATGTGTGGGGCCCACCTCTTGTCCTGATCTCCAATTTTGCAGCCAAAATAAAGGTGATAGGCTTTCTTAACCATAGTGGTTATACTGCGCTTTTGTGATGCAAAAGTCACTTCACCACAAACATAGCGGAAGTTATCTGCACTGTTCACACAAGTACGAGGCATCTCTGCTCACTTTGGCTAAACAGAAATGTGTCCCTTTGCAAAATCAAACACTGACAAATAAGAGAGCACGACACTGTATGATTTCTAGAGCTGATATAGGGCAATTTGTTCAGCAGAGTGATGTAAGCTTCGTTATGATTGCATCATCCATGACTTCTAGGAATAACATGATGCATTTCATACCATGTATGACACAGTACCAGCTTCAGATTGCATCATTCATTGTTTTGCCCAAAAACCAAGTACTGTCCAAACCCAGTCATAAATTTATTCATAGATCCAGTCAAAGATGTATTCTAGTCATTTCTGGTTTAAATTGAGATCCCTTCCCTTTATAACTCACTTATGCTCCGCCATTCCCATGTCAAGGGTCGTATATACTGACCCAATAGCATATCTTGAAAACTAGAGCCAATCAACAATTATAAGCATCATTTTCGTTCTCAGTGACCCAGAATTAGTAAAGTTTGACTACATTTATTTCAGAAGCATTTTGGCTGTAGAGCAGTGTAACTGGCCACATGCATCTCCACCCTGATGACATGATCTACCCTGCTCTAGAATGGGAGTGGGTTAAAGTGCTCTAACAAACTGTTAATGCACATCAGCAGGGCCCAGCCGGACGGTTAGTGCAGGGTAGGTTCATACCCCAGATTGCCGCCAATTAAATGTTCATGTAGACAAGCCCTTAGTCTTCAACTTCCTTTCATAGAGAAGGCCTTACACACAGGGGGGAAACTTACCAAGAAGCTGAGCAGAAATCAAGTGTGTCCAAACAATGGATTTATTAATTCTTCTTATCAATTTTGTTAATTGTCAAAGATATTAGGGCCTGATTCCCCCCTCGCACCAGTGTATCTTTGCTGTGCTCAACCCTGCAGTCATTACTCCAGTGAATCTGAAGAAACTCCACTGAAGTCAGTTCAAGTACTCCAGATTTACACCTGAGTAACTGAGAGCAGAACTGGGCCTGGTGGAATTCACTTTGATTCATGCTGGTGTCCATTAGAGGAGAAGCAGGCCCATTTGCTGTTTGCTCAGCAAGTTCTGCCTCCCCACCTATTTTGCAGGAAAGTCACTATTGTGCATTTGAGGCCCTTCCTCTGGGGATCTCAGTGCATTTTATGTTGTCCACCTGTTGTAGTCTGTAAGCTCCTGTGAGCAGGGGCAGTGCCTTCGTGCTCAGATCTGTACCTGACAGGGCTTTACAAATAGCAATTGCCATTCTATGCATTTCCATAGCAATAGACTGTGGAAGCAGAGGATTATGAATACTGTGGGATCAAGCAGTCACTGCTTGAAAGGAAAGATCACCTCGGCAAGCAAAACTATCTTTAAATATCACAAAGGAAAATGCAGGCTGAGTTAAATTCTTTTGACAGAGTATTATTTCCAAGCTTACTGCTGTGTGAAAATTCTCCTTTAGTGCCCAAGTTGCTGTATACAAAAGTCTCTTTCATATTGCATACATATTAGTTCTCTATCTTTCGGGACATGTATAGGGAGTTTACAATTAGAAATAATTTTGCTGGCAGTTCTCAGTACGACACTTTGTGTTTAACCTCACTTAAGAGGATTACATTTCCCTCCTCTGCAGCTGGCTTGGGATGTGCAGTAATACAAATAATAAACATCAAATAATAAGATTCTCTCCCCGGTCCTTGGTTGATCCCAGAGGGAGGGAGTCTTCTCTGTGTACTCACAGCGTGCACTGGATCTTGATGGAGTTTCATTCAGCTCTTATGCCTGCTAGGGATTCTCTCTGAGAAATGCTTCCAAGTGCATTCATTACTCGCAAACAACACGCAATGTTCCCAAGGGTGGCACCCGGGGTCAACTCGCTACCGAACTTATTGCCAGAGACTCTGGAACTGATTATTCTCCCCAACGGGTGTAAATCAGGAATACCTTAGGGGAGGTTCGCCACTAGAAGACTGGTATGAGATGAGAATGGGGCCTTATCGACGGTCAGGAATAGCTCTGATTCGGCAATCAGTGGGTCCACAATCGGTGTAGCTACATCACTGCTGACCCCTATGTGTAGGAAAAGCAGGCTGGAGTTTTTCAAATGCCTTAATCAGGGGTTATCCTGGCTGCACCTGGGGTAAATCTCAATTAGTTCAGTCAGAGTAAACCCCAGGTGTAACGTTGTCTACAGTGGTGAGCGCTAGTGCTGAATCGAGACTATGCCTGAGTACTGACAACACCTCAGGGACTCTCTTCACATTTCTCCCCATGAAAGCTAAGGTAGAAAGGCCATGGAAAGGTCATCGGGGAGCGTCAGCACATGTGAGAGAGCCAGGCACTCGCCCCATCCCTGAACATAAAGACCCACTTTCAGCCTTCCTTCCCGGACCCTTCTCAAAGGCCCCTAGCCCTTACCTCACTGCAAACTGAAAGAGTTTTGGATTCACAAATGATGACTTCCTCCAAGGCCAAAGCATGAGGATGCGTGAACTGGAATGAATACAGCTTGATTTTTATGAGCTATGATTGAAGTGCTCAGAGTAAGGGAAACATGTTTTTAATAGTGAACCCAGCGGATGTGACCGGAATGTATATTAGGCGACCAGCAGGGCCATGCAAAGTCGTTTGCTTCACAAGGGGGACTCCGAGCTCACTTGAGTGGTCAATTTCATCTGGGCGAGATTGTCAGTGACCAGATGTTTTGTTTTCTTTTCTTTTTAATGAGGGAAGGCTGCTCTGACAATCACTTCACCACGTGAAGGCCCTGGATCAAACAAGTTCCTTCTGCTGCTTCCAGCAAATCTGTCAGTTCTGATTGCCGTGGAGAATTGAAGTGCACTGGTGGCAAGACAGAACATGAAACTAAGGAAGAAATAAATGCAAGGGGCAGCTATGCCAGCTAAGCAATTCCACTTTTATTAAAATGAATATAATCATCTCTTTTCCTATGTCCCCTGATGAATCAAAGGAGATTGCCTCATAAGTCTGCAATCTTCAGTCCACTTCAGATGTGTTTGTTTCCTTAAGAGTCAAGTGTTCAGACTAGATTTCAGCATAGAAAAGCTGCAAGGAATGTGAAGCTGGGTAAAGGAAATAGCAAATAAGCATCACTTTTTTGTTTACTTTTCTAAATACAACTGTGATGGCTGGATGCCCTGGCACAGCTTGATTTGGTTCAGCTTAGATCTTTGCAGCAGAGGAATAGCTGCATGCAAACATTTGTATATTCTAAACAGTGATCCCTTGTGAAATTCTTAATGGCAATTTAACGTTCTGTAGTTTATTTTCTAGGCGGTAATTTTAATGTGACTGGATTATTATTTGATATTTTATTTCATGCTTCCCCGAAGTTGAGCTCTACAAGGCAGAGACTGTCTCTTCATGTTTGTAGAGAACAACGGGGACTTGATCCTTTATCGGGCCCCCTAGAAACCACTGCAATATAAATTGTATTAACAGCAGTAATGTCCAAATGCTTGAATCAGGATGAAAGCCCCATTTTGGCAGATGATGTACAAACACAGAGGTACACACAGTCTAGCATGTTCAGTTTGTACTCTGCACTTGCACGGCATGGGGGAAAATACCCTTGAAATGACTTGCCCCCATTAGTTCTTTGTGCAAGTGTGGCACTCTGTCTCTCTCTAGTGGTGGGTAATCAACTAGAAATTGATGAGTCTGCTGCAGCACCAGCTAATAGAGAGGGTTGTGGTAGTTCAGGTAGTAAGAGCCCATGCACTAGGTTCCAAGTGTTATCTCTGCTGCCAACAACCTACCAAAGGGTGTTGGTGCTACATTTGCATCTGGCTTGTAAGCTGATTTTGACATTTCATTTTAAGAACATCAGGGTGAGGAAGATCAGAGGTCAAGCTAAACACACTGAGTATTAGGGAGGAGATACTGCCGTGAGGCTCTGCTATTGTATAAAACTAGTCAAAAAAAAAAAAAAAGAGAGAGAGAGAAAATCTGCCTTGTATGAAAACTAAGAACTGTCTCTGTTTTGCAGGGTTCAAAATGGGCCTATTTTTCATTGTTCACTAAAATTTATGTAAAACTTTTTTTTATTTTTGTAATGATTTTTTTAACCACGAGCAAACTGATTCAGTAAAAAATGGATTATGAATATCAGTAAGAATGTCACTGAAACATTCCAGAAAAAAAAATTGCTGCTGTCTTTGAATTTTTTTGTGAGGCATTCCACTGGTTGAAAAAAGGCCATTTTTAATCAGAAAAAAATATTGACTGTCTCTACTGTAGTAGCCTTGCTCAGAGCTATAGAAGAGCAGTGATGGGTTGGTTAGAAGAATCCTCTTCTTTTCCAACAAAACAAAAGAAAAATTATTCGTATTGTGGTAGGCCCTAGTCAAGGTTGGGGTCACAGATGTTGCACAGTGTACGTTACATAAAGTAAGAGACAGTCCCTGCGCTGCAGAGTTTATATTCTAAAGGCTAGAGGAGATATGTCAAACAGATCTGCCTGGGCTCACCCGTGAACCTGTGTAGATCCCATTGGCAGGATCCAGTCCTATTATGAGAAAAGACATAACAAGGTGCAACAAATGGATGGAAGGGATAAAGGAGAGAGAAAGGAGGGAGAGAAAATGTAGGATTATAAAAACTGACTAACTGATAGTCTCAAAATGTAATTGTAAAGGGAGAATCATCACTGAGCAGGTATGTTTTCTGGAGGGTCCTGCAAGGGTCGGTTCTTGGCCCTATGTTATTTAACATTTTGATCAATGACCTGGAAGAAAACATAAAATCACCATTGATAAAGTTTGCAGATGGCACAAAAATTGGGGAAGTGGTAAACAGAAAGAGGGTAGGTCACTGATTCAGAGCGATCTGGATTGCTTGGTAAACTGGGTGCATTTTAATATGGCTAAATGTAAAATGTATACATCTAGGATAGTGGTTCCCAAACTTTAACAACCTGTGAACCCCTTTCACTGAAATGTCAAGTCTCACGAACCCCCTCCTAAAAATGAATATTTCCAGGGATTTTCTCCTTTACCTGAGTATAAATTATAAAAGCAGTGATCTTGGAAATATAAAACTTGTTTATGACATGCTAATTACACACTATTTATTATTATTATTTATCATTGTAGTATTATTAACAGCATGAAGGTATTTAAGAAGGCAGCTCAAAGAGTTCCACCTACACAAGCATTCAGGTCTTGAGCAGTCCAGGCAAACAACACACATTACAACAAAATTTAAACTTGTTCTTCATAATAATTTTAAAAACAATACTAGCTGCCTGTTTAATTTTTAAAAAAGCAAAAAAATAGCCACCTCCCTTTCCATTTTTATAAGGAGTCTTGAAGTTTGTATCTCCTCAGTGTGACAGAGATGCTTGCTTTGATCTCTTAGCTCTTGGAAGTCTAGGGGCTTTGGGCTCCTGGCCCTGAGCTGCCCTGGGTCCCTAGGGACAGCTCTGTCCACCATTAGGGATTTTTTTTCCAAGAACCCCCTGTAACATTTTGTGAACCTCCAAGGGTTCACGAACCCCAGTTTGGGAACCACTGATCTAGGAACAAAGAATGTGTGCCATACTTACAGGATGGAGACTCTGTCCAGGGAAAGAGCAACTGTGTAAAAGATTTTGGGGTCATGGCTTATAATCAGGTGAACAGGAGCTCTGAGTGTGCTGCTGCGGCCAAAAAAGCTAATGCAATCCTAGGGTGCACCCCTGCACCTCGTCCCTCTGCATCGCTCCCATCCCCAAACTTCCTCCCAGAACCTGCACCCCCTCCCATCCCCAAACTCCCTCGCAGAGCCTGCACTCCAATCCCCTGCCCCAGCCCAGAGTCTGCATCTCAGACCTCCTCCCCCACCCAAACTCCCTCCCAGAGCCTTGGGTGGGGGGAGCAGAGTTTTGGGGGCAGAGTTTGGGAGGGATGGGTTCTGGACACCACCAAAATTTCTACAAACCTGCCACCTCTGTCTGGTGCCTCCGGAAGGCGGCTCCTCCCTGCCAAGCTGCTGTAACAACCCAGCAAAGTCAGTGAGTGGACCTGCCGCTCAGGGCGGGGGGGCCATTGGGGTGGGGAGGGGAGGGCTCGTGGGAGGGGCTGTGCATCCTCCAGGGGAGTTCAGGGGGCAGGGACTGGGGAACCTGGTCTGGGGAGCAACCTCTGGGCATGGCTGGCCCCTGGGGTCTATAAAGGCTCATTGGGATTTGCCCTCAATGAACCGATGTGGAAGGTGGGGGCGCAAGGTGGAAGTTTTGCTTACGGCACAAATATCCTTGCACCAGCCCTGGCCACAAGGGTGATTAAAGGGTTATAAAACATGCCTTGTAGAAGGAGACTCCAGGGTTCAATCTATGTAGCTCAGCAAAGAGAAGGTTAATGGATGACTTGATCACGGTGTATCAAGTATCTGCACGGGGAACCAATACTTAATAATGTGCTCTTCAATCAAGCAGTGATGGGTATAACACGATCCAATGGCTGGAGGATTAAGCTAGACAAATTCAGATGGGAAATAAGGTATACATTTTTAACAGGGATGGCAATTAACCACTGGAATAATTAGCCAAGGTCATGGTGGATTCTCCATCACTGACAATTATTTTAAAATCAAGATTGGATGTTTTTACTAAAAGATCTCCCACATAATTTGTAGGGCAGAAGTTATATGGCCTGTGTTACACAAGAGGTCAGCCTAGATGATTATAATGGTAAATGGTCCCTTCAAGCCTTGGAATCTATGGATGAATGAATCTATTCTCTAGTACTTATTATTATTATTATTATTATTATTATTATTTTATTATTATTATTTATTATTGTTCTTACTATTTAGTAGCAACTACTGGATCAAATTGTGATCAGGCTTTATTTATATTAATAGATTTTAATAATGGACCATAACATTAATTTAATTTAACCTCCAGCATAACACAGGCCATAGAATTTCACCAAGTGATTTCCGGAATCACACCCATAAACTTCTTCTAGAGCTACAACGTATCTTTTAAAAAAACATTCACTCAATTTTAAAGCCTTCAAGTAACAGTCTCCATCACAACCCTAGGTAAGTTATTCCAATAGTTAAATTTCCTCATTGTTCAGAATTTGCTTCTTATTTCTAACATGGATTTGCCTAGCTTCAGCTTCCACCCATTGGATTTTGTTGCCTTCATCTGCTAGATTACAAGTACCTCCAGAAGGGGAAATTTTTATAGTAGAGGACTCTTTAGATGGTTATCCAAGTCGCCTTTTAAGCTTCTCTTAGATAAACTAAATAGACTGAGTTTTTTCAGTGTCAGTGCAAGGCAGATTTTCTAGATCTTAAATCATTCATGTAGCTCACTTCTAAACCCTTTCCAATTTGTCATATATAATATTACTTTTATTAGCTGCCTTCTCTTCCCCTCTAAATCAGGGTGTTTTTTAATCAGCACAGACTTCATCAGTTGTGGGATTGTGGCTTTTTGGGCATCTAGTAAGGTGTTCTTAAATGACTCCCAATTATCATTCACATTTTTTATTAAATTCTACCTTCCAGTTGATTTAGCTCATAATTGTTTTCAGCATTGTGAATGAAACTGGCCATATTAAAGCATCAAGTATATATATTACGGGCCTGGACTTTATTCTGTTTGCACTTTATAAATGTGATCAAGTCATGATCACTTATACCTAAGCTATCATTAATTTTTAGTTCTGTGTTCAGTTCCTCTTTATTATACCTTGTCCTAGTGGATAAAGAATTCCCCTATGCTGGCTGCAATACTTCTTGGGTTGGGAAAATGTCATCTATAATGTTTTTAGAAATTCAAGGATGTTTTAGTATTGGCAGCATGTGTCCTCCAGCATATATCACTCAAATTGAAGTCCCCCATGATCACACAGGTTTTTTTCTACATATTATAGATAGGTGCCTAAGGAGGTGATCATACTGTTCCCTAGTGTAATAGACACCAACTAATACTCCAGTTTGTGCTTTATCTGTTAGGACAATGATTCATAAGCATTCCAGATAATTTTCTTCCAAGTTATCAGTGACTCGGAAGCAGGTAATGCCATTGTTGACATAGAGTGCTGCTACTCCTCCCTCTTTATGCACTTGATCCTTCCTAAATAGGTTAGTACTATTTATTTTAACATTTCAGTTGTGCACATCATCCCACCAGGATTCAGTAACACCAGCGAGATCAAATTTATCCTCATAAATGAGCAATTCCAATTTCCCTGGTGTGTTACCCTGGCTACTAGCATTGGTATTAAGGCAATTCAGGAATTTTCTTTCTTCATACCCTTTGGCTCCTTGATTAATTTTGTTCTCCTTGTCTTAATTTTGTGCTGAGTGCTTAGATCTTCCCGCTTTTTACACTCCTCCTGACTACTCTAGCAGTCTGTCCCTGGCTAAATTGATCTCCCTTCTTCTGAGGTGCAGGCCATCCAAACTAAACAGCCAGCTCTCCCACAAAAGATGGATCAGTGTTCCACAAAGCCAAAACTCACACCACTTACCTAGCCAATGGTTTACTTCCAGAATCTTCTGCTTCTGTCTTCCTTCTCTTGTGGGACAGCAAAGATCTCTGAGAAAATTGCTTGAACATTCTTCTTCTTCAGCAAGTTTCTGAGTTCCCTGAAGTTATCTACTATCTCAGAGAGATTTCGTGACTCAGGGTCACTAGTGCAAATGTGAACCATCCCTAATGGCTCCTTACTCATCAACTTCAGAAGTCTGTCCAATTTTGGAGTGAAGTCTCATGTATTGGCTCTGGGAAGGCAGCACAATGTCCTGTTGTCCACTGTCCCTTGCAGAATATTCTTTCAAGTATTCTGAGTATTGGATTTCCAAGGATTGTCTGTCTTCCTTGGATAGCTGGAGAACTCTTTGAGAGCAAACTCTATTTTTCATACAGGTTGGACCAATTTACCATCTACATGTGTGTACCATACATCTCTCTGTCCCCTTTGACCTCCTGGATCTTGAGAGAACTCTTCCAATGCTTCCACGTTCAGGACCTGGTATAAATTTGAAACTTCTAGCTGTTTAGAATTCCTCCTGGTCCTCTTCTCTGTCATGTGCCCATCCTCATCTGTCTCCAGCTCTGCAGATTGTCTCCATGATCTCTTGCCTCTGGTGGTTATGAACTCCCAGACTTCCTCTCTGACTTAGTCTTTCTCTGATTTCTAGGTGGCCAGCTCCATTCTTTCTTGAATCTGAGATTCTGATAGCAGCTGCCAGGAAAGACCACAACAAACCCGTGTATGACATGGTCACCAAGGATAGGCTGATGCACTTGAAAAATCCCCAAGAGCAATATACTAGTGAGAGCCATGATAATGAACATTCCTTGCTTGCTCTGAAGTAAACAAGACCCATTGCAGATGAGGGCGAGGCTCCTAAAACTTCCTCCAGTCACATCATAGACCCAGTATGCCTGTTCTGCTGGACCTCTTTCCAAATCTGGGAGAGGAGAGACGATGCACTACATCAACCCACTCTAGACAGACTACAATACAAGGAACTTGCAATAATAAAGGAAACCTACCCAGGAAAATGTGTGATCCTTTAATGTCCTTAGACACAGGAAACTATCCCAAAATCCTGTTTAGGCAAATGTCCAGTATTACCACATAAAATAGCAAACATCTTATGTCTGCTTTCTGCAGTAAGAGTCAACCTGGTGCCGCTGAGGCTGTATTGGTGGTAGGCCAGCATAGCCAGGGTCCTGGTGTTTTTACCATCAGGTTAATTTAAAGTGGTTAAAAAACAGCCTTGTCACATTAAGGCTCCCATCAGTGAGAACTTTTTATAAAGAAGGCCCAACTAGGAAAGAGAAGGTGGGTAAGTTCTGCTCCACATGGCCAAGGTGGCTATGTTGGAACATAGTTGGAACCTATAACATGGCAGTGTGTTTTAACATGCTGAAAGCAGAGAATGGCTTTGAAAAATTCTAGAGAAAATACTGCTGATTTAAAAAAAACAAGGACATAACCCTCTCAGTGGAAGGCGCGAAAGAGAAAAAGCAGAAAAGGAGAAAAATTCAAAAAAGACAGAAATTTAAGTAAATTTTAATTTTATCAAAAGTTTGACACCAGAATGGGCAATAAAATACTCATACGCCTATTTCCAAAAGCTTTTCCAAAATTTTCCTCCAAAGTTTCATCCGACCAGCCCCAACCTCAAAATTCCCTGGAGCTATTATTAAGAGGAGGAGGATCTGCTATAAGGAGAGGGCAGGACAGGTAAAGGGGAGCTGTTGTGGGATAGGAAAAGGCAGATTTAGCTATTCTGAAATTCTGCTAAATGTTTTGAAATGGCTTTTGCAAGATATTCTTGGAAAGCAACAAAACATTGTAATAACACCAACCCAATGTACAGCACAGAACTTCTTAAAGAGTCTCAGGTGTTCCTTGCAAGAAATTGTATTTGGTTCCATTACCAGACTTAAGGGCAAGGACATTCAATTTGGATGAATATGGCAGAAGACCCCTTCCAATAAAAAGGAAAGGACAGAAACATAATGAATAAAACTCTCCAGAACTTGGAGAGAGGTAAGGTAGGGCCCCAAAGGAACTATCTGAGACTATAGCAGAGCTGCAGCAAGGATAATATTTGGCATCAGTGTGACCACCGCTGCAACACTGTGTCCAGTTCTGATATCCACAATTCAAGAAGAATGTAAATAAATTTGAGTGGGCTCAGAGAAGAGCCAGGAAAATGATCAAAGGATTAGAAAACATGCTTATAGGTGCAGACTCATGGAGCTCAATCTCTTTAGCTTAACAAAGAGAAGGTTAAGGGGTGACTTGATCACAGGCTGTAAGTATCTACATGAGGAACAAATATTGGCCTCCTCAATGTAGCAGAGAAAGATATAACATGATCCAATGGCCAAAAAATGAAGCTAGACAAATTCAGACTGGAAATAACATGTTCACTTTCTCATTAGTGATGGTAACTAACCATTAGAACAATTTACCATGGCTCATGATCAATATTCCCTCTACATTTTTAAATCCATGTTTGGAATGAATTTTGTTACGTGTACCAACATGGAGGTGGTGTGTGGCGGGGGTGGGGCTGAGGGGTTCGGCATGTGGGAGGGAACTAATGGCTGGGGCAGAGGGTTGAGGTTTTGGGGGGGTGATCTCTGGGGTTCAGCAGGGTTGAGAGGCTTGGAGTGTGGGAGGGGGCTCAAGGCTGAGGAAAAGGCTTTTGGGGTGTGCGGGGTGAGGGCTCCAGCTTGGGGTGCGGGCTCTGGGGTGGGGCCGGGGATGAGGGGTTTGGGATGCCCGGGGGACTGCAGTGGGGAGAGAGGACTCCTCCCAGCCCTCTTTCGCCGCAGTAGCCTGGGACTGAGGAAGAGGTTTGTCTCCCCACTGCACGCCTATGTGACCCTTGATAGCCTGCTGCATGGTGGCACAGTTTAGAGGGAGCTTAGGTCATGGTGGATTCTGCATCGCTGACAATAATAGAATCGGGATTGGATGTTGTACTAAAAGATCTACTCTAGGAATTATGTTGGGGAAGTTCTGGGAGAAGTTGGGGAAGTTCTGTGTTGTACACGAGGTCTGACTAGATCACAATGGTCCCTTCTGACCTTGGAATCTATGGTAATCAGGTGAGTTTTCCAATCGCTGGAAGAAGCCAAATGTTCCTCCAACCTTTAAAAAGGTAAAGGAGAGTCTCTGAACTATTGACCTGATGTTTAATGTAGGTAAAATGTGTGTTAATGACAGTATTGGTGAGCAACGAGAGTAGAGGAAAACAATGTATGAGAATATCCCAGATGGGTTTGTGAAGCACAGGGGCAGACAAGCTATCTTTAGTCCCCTCCCACCCTCCTTTTCCTTTTTCTTTACATAAAATGGACTGGGTGGATCAGAGGAAGCAGATATCATCAGCCAGGTATTAAGCAGAGTGACTTGTCCTGCTCTTCTGGACTTGTGTATGTTTCACAAAGAGCTGTATAAAACTCAAAATGTCAGATCCATACAGCATTTTCAAAGGCTAATATCTTTATTCATTTCAAATCTTTCTTGGGCTGTCTTGTTTGTCATCTCATAATTGGCATGTTAAATGGACCACCAGCTGGACCAGTTAAATGGATCCCTGTGTGTATTTGTGTTCTTTGCCAGCATGTAGCATAACATGCCTAAAACAATTTGTTTGGACGCTGGTAATGAATATCAAGTACACTTGGATCCAATCTTCATGTGGTAAGTTTCAACCATTCAGCATTTTATAGCCAATGAGAGAGCCCCTGGAAAAGTGGGTTAATAATGAAATCACCAGTGCAATCTTTAGTGCCGCACTAGTGGGTACCACGGTAACGTTGTGTATTATGAGGCGAGGTATTTGATTCTAGTGTGTTTGGGCCTATGAATATGGAATTCTCTGAGGTATTTTGGTGTTTCATTTTTTAAAGCTATCTTAGGGCCCGATTCAGCAAAGCACTTTAAGCACATGCTTAACAAAGTCCTGCTGACCTCCATGGGATTTAAGCACCTGCTTAATACTAAGGATATGTATAAGTGCTTTGTTGGACTGGAGCCCTAGTAGACCCTCCTGAAAAGAAAGTGATTTTCAATCTAATAAGGTTATCTGAGTGTGAATATTTTAACTACATAAATCAATGTGCCCAGCAGTAGCAAATGACTAATGGGATTATTCTTTCTTTGTTACCAGAATGATGAATTGACTTGGCCTGTTGCTGAAGATTTTCATCTCCTTAATGCATTGCAGATATGTCGAAAGGATACAAGCTGTCAGGGGCTGGTACTAGCCAGCCCCAACCAAGAACGTCCCTGTCTCCCTCTGGGTGTATTTTGTCAGATTCCCAGTCTGCTATTTTAAGCCTCACTGTGGAAAATGTTAAAAAACTGGAAAAAGAGTATTTGACTGCGAAAGGATCCCTTAGTAACCAGTCCGTGGAGGAGTACGTTAAGCAGAGTACTCTCTGTTTGCTGGAGAGAGAGAGGAGTGGGGAAGACAGCAGAGAGCATGTCCCAGATAAAAAGGATCTACAAGGAGCCATCTCCTTCCTTCCAAGAAAGCTGGGTAAAAAGTCCAAGGAAACTCACTTGGAAAAGGCTGAAGAAATTTCACACAAGAGCAGTTTATTGGCAGGTATTTTGGCTGAGTGGGGGATTTCTTTCTGTCCTTTTAAAATGTGTTCAGACAAGGAGAACATGGTTATCAAGCTTGGGTGCCTAAAACGGATATTTGGCTTTTCAGAGATGCTCAGTGCTGATAGAAATGCTCCTGGTGAAGGCAACAGGAAAACTCCCACTGACTTTGGTGAGAGCAGTTAGGCCAATGCTGAGTGCTTTAGAAAATCCCACCCGTCAACACCTACATCCACATTTAGGCCTCTCATTTTAGGTACCCAGCTTTGAAAAATGGACCCACAGTTGCTACATAAACAGATGGATTTTTTGCATCAGATATATTAGGTAGAGAAGGGTGTTGAGCTTTGATGGCAGGGTCAGAACCCAAATCTGAATTTCAAATACAGACTCTCTGAGAGAGATTTTCAGTAGTGCTGCACTCTGGCCTAGATATTCCTATTGAAGTCTGTGGGAATTTTATCAATGATGGGAACAGGTGCAAATCCCATCCCATCCATACAAGGGACCAAAACGACACCTTGGAACTTTCAGGGTGCTTAAAATCCAGATGTGAATTTTGTGGCTTCTGCCCATCTGGAACTTAACAAGTCATTCTGTTGCATACAACCACCAGCAATTTAATAAAAGACAATGTCAGGTGATGATATCCTAAATCTGTTTGATTGCAATTCTTTTGCTTTATACGCAGCATTTAGCAGTATTTTATTGCATGTCAGGCAGTCCAGCCAACCGTACAAAGTGGAAGGCTGAGGGAAGAAGAGTTTGTTAATCTTTCTTTATTTTTAAAATACCTCTTAAACCACATAAAATCTTGTTTACTTATACTCACCACGGTTTTGCCTCATCACCTGTGTCACGCTGCTTTCAACGCCTTTTATTTTACTGTAGTTCCCAATATTCTGGAGTCACTTCACTATACATGATTGTCTTTAAAACTGGCAGTAAGAAATACCCAATTCTCTGCTCCTTTGTACCAGTGTAAATCAGAAGCCAATCCATTGAAGTCACTGGTGTTCCACTGGTGTACACCCAGGGAGCGAGTGAAAAAGCAGGTCCTGTACTATAAATGCACTAGTTCACATGAAATAATGTTTCATGGATATGGGATTAAAATTCCAAATGGGTTGCTCACATGTGGTCGATAGCTACACTTCTGTTTAATTACACACAAAATATATGTGAAAAGAACACGATTCAGATTGCAATGCCAAGCTCTCAAAAGTTAGAAAATGTGGCAAAAATAGTATGTGATTATGTAATTAAAGACTGAATCATAATGCATATCCATAAGGATGCTGAACTAAGGTTTCAGAGGCAACCTTGATTCTGGTATTTCGTAATTTCTGAGAGTTTGACTTTACAATATTTCTGAAGTTCTTTACACACAGAGAAGGGATATATAATTTTCAAGATTTTTAAACAAGCAATTGAAAAATATAAATTCAACACATGGGTCAATAGCAGGATTGGAACTTTCAGATCCACTGCACAGATCTCTGCCACTTGAGCTAAGGGAGTCACTGATAACAATAGTAGGTTGTTATCCTCTAAGTGAAACAGCATGAGATCAGGATGAGAGACAGGATTTGCCCATGAATTTCAAAGCTATTTGATAGGAGCAGAGGGATGGTGAGACTCAGGAACTGTGGGTTCAATTCCAGGCTCTGGATGGGAGTGTTCTCCCATTGGCCCAGACTTTACTTTCTGTTCCCTTCAAACTTGACTCTTCTGTCCTATCCCCTTCAACCTGTCCATGTCCTGTCCTTTCTTCTCTCTTCTCCACTCTTGGCTCCTCATCCTAGTCCATTCTGGAGTAGCCAGTCCTGGTCTTTACTGCTCAGGATTCTTATCCAAGCTCCAGTCTCCTTGCCCAGCCAGTCCCAGTTTCTCTCCTGCCCCCAGTGCAGTCTCACCAGGCTTCTTGTACCAATCACTCCTTTCCTTCACCCCGGTCCTGCTTTTGTCTCCTCGCCTTTAGAATCGGATGGCTTCCTCCTCCACAGTGTGTGAATACCAACAAGACAGGTCTTTGAGCACTCAGCCAGGCTCCCTGTTCTGAGTTCCAGTGACCATTCATCCTCCCCTCCTAGCCCAGAGCAGCTGAGAGTGGTTACTTGGGGGAAGTCTGGGCTGGAGCCTGCTCTGAAGTCTGTGTAGGGACCACACTAGGAGTTGTGAGAGACGTGAGCATGCTCTGTGAGGACAAACTTTGGCTTTTAACTGCTAAAATTGAAGAGGTCTCTGAGCATGTGTGAACCATGATTTTCAAAGACTTTATACCAGGGCTGGCCAAATTTACTGACTCGCTGAGCCACATACAACCATCTTAGGAAGATTGAAAGCCTACACCCCAAAACACTTCCGCCCCCGGGCAGAAGCCAGAGGCGATACGTATGGGGTCAGGTGTCCCCCAGATTTTTGCCAGGGTTTGCCGGCCTCGCTCCATCACATGATGCCCCAGGGCCCTCTCCCTGCACAGCAGTTGCTGGAGCCTGCAAGCTGGGAGCTGTGGCCCTGGGGAGAGGCAACAGCAAACAGTTGGGAGCTGCCGGAAGAGCTGCTGCTTTTGCAGCTGCCTCTCCCTGCAGAGCTAAAGCAGCAACATTGTGTCTTCTGGAGATGTAGTGGGAATAGATTTTTCCCCTCAACTCTGTGTATTTTCAGTGCACTCCTTACCCACTTCCTTAGAACTACAATAGTCATCTCTGCTCATATACTAGGTTTATTTTCTTAATGCATAAAAGCCATTTAAAGTCTTTTTTCTCCACAATCAAATCAAATATGCTTAGTATGCAGTAACATGAGCCACATCCTTGCAAGTAAATCCCCCAATGGAATAAGTCAGATTTGAAACAATGCTGTCAACTAACTAGAACTGAATGCATATAATAACCTCAGCAAATGCCATTCTGATGAAGGAAGCTGGGAACTAAAATGTTGGACCACAAACTTTTGACATGCAATTTAAAATGCAAGTAAGATGATATTTTGTCTGTGGCTTGTCTGTGACTTCTTTTGCATACAGTGGTACATGGATGGATGGATGGAAGGTAAAAAATCAAATATGGGTTTTGGAAACTCCTTGTTTTGGACCCAGAAAGCACAGTCAATAATACAGATTTATACGGACTCTTATCACTACAAAAATTGTCAAAGAAGGGAAATTCCAAATGTATTTTTTGACTTCTTTATTCATTGATCATTAGATTTTTATTTTTATTTTTTTCAAAAAGAAAAGATGAAATACTTCTGTGGGGAAATATCTCAAAAGGAAGGGAAAATCAGGAAAAATATGAAAGCTGGTAAAATAATCGGTAGCAAAAAAAGGAGGAATTTTGCCTTATTCTCTTCATGTGCTGACTGAACAACCTAAAGGTTTCTCAATGTTTTTCCAGTTTTTAACATTGCTGGATAAATAATTGTCACAGATAATTCTTGGTCTGTAGATTGTGAGTAATTTATGGGAGAATTCCTGTCAGGATTGCCTCCCCACTCTGAACTCTAGGGCACAGATGTGGGGACCCGCATGAAAAAAGAAATAACCCCCACAAGCTTATTTTACCAGCTTGGGTTAAAATGTTAATTTTAGGCTACTTTACACTTATGACAATTCCATATTTGAAATTTGAACTAGTGTGGTTAGATTTGATTGGACACGTTGATTACATGGTATGCTATACTGTGATCATGTGGTATGTTTCTGTTCCCTGGTTGGATGAGAGTAACTCTTAAGTTCTGTCTACTCTTTTGACATTTAAAATATTTAATATATATTAAAATATTTTAAAATAAAAATATTTCATACCCTTCTAAAGCTGGTTATCCAGTAATATAGACAAGCTTTAGCAAAGGGATCCATATTTAAAACAGGTTTAGTTAAAACCACTTTTCAGCAAGTTACTAAACCAGATCCATCTTCCAGAGCCTTGTGTCCACTAACCTTCCAAACCTGGTCCTAGAACAGGTTTGAATGTCTGTATAATGTCAACCCAACTTTGGAATCAGGTTTTCAGTGTGAATACTCAATTTGCAAATTCAGAATTTCCTGTCCATGAACATTTTTGCTTAAAATTTGATGTTGCCACAAATATTTATGCCAGTAAACTCACCCATTAAAATATTTACAGAAAGCAAATACAACAAGGGTATGAACATACTTAAAATTAACAGCTCTTCATTTTTAAATGAATGTCATATACAGTTTAATGTAGTGGATATATGTGCAGCTCTACAACACATTTTTCAGAATGCCCACTGTGACTTAAAAATATAGGGCCAGAGTTTCATTCACACTAAGGCCCCTTCACACTATTCTAGAAGTGTAAAGGGGCCTAAAAGTGGGTATAAATTTGTACTAGGTACCCACTTTTAGGCTTCTTCATGCTGCCAGAGCAGCATAAAGAGGTCCTGGTGTGAATGGCCCATGAAGTATAGGCATTAACATGGCCTATAGGAACCTCTTTTGATTCTTTCAGCTTACCCATGCAGTTACTCTCAGCACTTCTCTCTTGTGCTTTTATTTCCCCAGGTGTCTTCTGCATCTTCCCTTTTTTATCCTCAACCTCCTTCTGTCACCTTAGTCAAGTGTATGAACCTCTCTCTTCATCCTCTTGCTGTCCATGTGTCTTCTTCTCCCCCCAGTCTCTGATGGTCTCACATGTCTCTCTTCCATCTCCTACTCATTTCTGAATGTCTCTGTCTTCTTTCCCTCCATTTCTCTCTCTCTGAGTTCCTCTGTTTTAGAGCACACCTGGTGCTTGGGATTTTTGTAGTGATGCTAGTGTAATGGCCTTGGCCAACATCAGGAATTGAACCAAGAATCTTGAAAGAGTGTCTACAGCTTGCACTACAGAGCCAGACTCTCTAGCTGAGAGCTGTAATGGATCCATAGTCTCTGTGGAGTGGGTACAGGGCGGGGTGTAACACACACTGACCAATGGGTTACAGCAGCACCTGCATAGATGTGCTGCATGCGTGTAGAAAATGACTTGCTTTGATGCGTTCACCCTGGTTGCAAACCAGGGTAAACCACACCCGTGCAATCTACCTCTTATGCTGGCACAGCATGTTTATACTAAGGGTTTGCACTGGTGTAAGAGGTGGTCCCAAGTGTACACAAGCTGTTAAGGTGTGTCTGTAGTGCAGGTAAAGATGGGATGGTAGCACAGAGAGGCATATCCATGCTAGCTTCAATCTAGCTGACCTAGGTAACAACAGCAGTGCAGATGTGGTGGCCCAATTTTAGCACATGATAACAACCCGAGTACAAGTCCTCCAGGGACCCCGGGCACATACTCGGGTTGCTCGCCCCTACTGAAGCCCATGCCCACACAGCCATTGTTACCCATGCTAGCTAGGTTAAAGCCAGCACAAGTATGCATACCCATGCTAAAATCACACCTTTCACTTGCAGTGTAGGCATATTGTTGGGCTACATCTACACTCCAAGCTAGCAGGCTGATTTCGCTGCCCATGTATGCATACACAATAGCTGTCATCCAACCAGTGTGAGTGTTGATACCAGTGTAGCTGTGGTAACATGGGTTGTGGCAGCAGAGGCCTGGCTTAGACATGCCATGTACCCACCCAGTTTCAGATGGTTTTGTACTCAGCACAGCTCAGTCATGGCTCGACTGCAGCTACACTACTATTTATATTCACGCTATCACTCCCTGAGCAGCATCAGAGGACACTCAATCTTAGCCTCTCTGTGCTCCTCACAATACCATGTGTAATGCCGATAGACCACGGTCAGCGGCGGGATGGATTGAACCAGGGACCTCTAGATGGGTAGTTCTCAAACTTGTCTGTTCGGTGGGCTGGGGGTATGTCCGCCGAAATGCCACCGAATGGAACTCTTCCGCTTTCGGCAGCATTTCAGCAGACACGCAGCGTTCATCTCCGTGTCCGCCGCAAAGCCACTGACAGCGGAAGCTTGCACTTCAGCAGTTTTTCGGTGGACACACTTGCGCATTTGGAGCTTCTGCCGAAATGCCGCCAAAGGCATCGGCAGCTCAGTTTGAGAACCACTGCTCTAGAGCTTAGTTCATGAGCCTCTACTGCACAAGCTAAAATCCAGTTGGCTGTAGAGCAGACTCATTTTATCTTTCTAAGTGGTCTCTGTGCCACTAGGTGGGACAAAACACCACACCCATGAGGTGTGTGGGTTACACATGCTCTCAGTCTCAACACCATTAACAATTGTTTTCAACTAGAAAGAATTGATTGCGCAGTTCTAGTTAGTTTCAGATCAGTGACACACACACCCTGACAATACACTACCATGCAGAAGGACAGGCTTGATTGAGTCAAGTGAGAAATCTACTGGAGACCACTTTTTTGTTAAGCGAGAAAAATTGGGGTTCCTGCCAACCTACAACCAATTTAACTCCCCATATACAAGATTTTACATGGCACTTTGGGAGGTTTGGACAAGAGTTTTCAACATGTATTGTTTTATAGTCTATGCAAGGAATTCACTTGGCACGCTGTCTGTGATAGTTTAATGGCATATTGCTGTAGGTTGGTGTTTGTGTGTGTATTATTGGAATTTCCATAACAGTGCTAACTATGTACACATGGCATATTGCTAGGTTTGTAGAGTAATTTACATGGCACACTGTCACAACTTTATCTCTTAAAAGAAGTGCTTTGAGTCTTAGGAACAGCATAGGGTACAGTCTGCAGGGTGATACTAGGGTGACCAGA
>ML677348.1:21728912-21933877 GCA_007922305.1 Dermatemys mawii
TCTGGTCACCCTACGTGATACAGGGTAGTTATAATCATAAGTGAATAGGAAGGCAAAGTAAATTTTCTTCTAAAACTTATCATTTTATGAAAATTCTGTCCTCAGACTCCAAGGGCTTTTTTAATTACTAATTTTAAAGGCTTTTTTCTCTTCCTTCCCCAACCCCCACAAACAATTTATTGTATCATTAAAATACAAAAAGCTTCCAATTAAGGCAGCAACTCTGGCAAAGTGTTGTCTGAAATACAAAATAGTGGAACAGCAAGAAAATTCAATACTGAAATGCTCCATTATTCCACAAGGCAAAACATATGTTTAAAGAAAACTTTTCTCTCCCCTCCCCTCCAGAATTTCAGGCAGATTCTCTATCAACTCTGCATGCAGGTTCTAAGTCGAAGGAATCAAAGTAAGGAGAATATCTGATAACATTTTTCAGTACGATTCAGTCAGGTTACTGTATATTTGTACAATACCTAGGCTGGTACTGTGAATGTCTAACAAAGGGAGATGTACATATGTCTCCGGCATCTACAATCTGGCAGGATCCGCTGTATCTGTGCTATTAATAATCTGGAAGTTACTTTTGTCTAAGTAATTGTCTCATAGCCTGCATCACTTGCTATATTAAAAAGAATGTTGTCAACCTGCGCAGACCTCAATCTGATTGTTTCTTAAAGGAAAATGCCTTCTGCACAGCGGCCCTGGAATTGTGCATATATTTATATGGTTTCATTTGGTGAAATGTTGGTATAGTTTGGATGAAACAATGAGCCAGATCCTTTGCTGGTGTGAATCAGCACCGCTCTATTGTTCGCTTCATTGACTTCGGTGGAGATATGCTCATTTACATGAACTGAGGATCTGGCCCAGTTTTCAGGCCCCCCTCTATAAAAGTTGGACCTACTGTATTTAGAGAAGGGTGGGAAACAGGGATGTTGCATAAGAAGGTACAATTCTGGATCAGAATGAATTGGACCAAATTAATGTCTGGTGTACTTTACTTGTCACTAAGAGTGAATGTGGCTGTAACAGGGTGCTGGCTAGGAGAACCAAGTCAGGCCCCTGTTAGCCCGGACCCAGGGAGAAAAGGTACTAGCTGGGGCTGGCTGGGAGGCCACGCCTTAATTACTTGACAGGAGGCACCTGCAGGCCTAAGTAGCCAGCCTGCTATAAAAGCTGGCAGGAAGGAAACAGGAGGAGACTGGGGGAAAAGGAAATCAAGGGAGAGACAGGAAAGGGAAGAGTGTGGGGCTCTAGATCCCTGCTGGCAAAGAAGCTAGCAGTCTCTCCGAGTGCTGGTCTGTATATATGGGCAAATAGAGTGTGGTGGGGACGGACACAAGCAATAAAGGACACGGGTGCTGCACTTTAATCGGTCTCTGGGAGTTTCTGTGGAGAGGACCAGCAAGGGCCCGGTTACAGTGGCCCACTGATGTAATTCCTTTAACTATTAATATTTGAGCAATATTTTCCTATAGTAAAAGGATAGGACTTTACGCCTAAGGGTCTGTGTGTAACACTAGTCAAAATAGCTATAATAGTCTGGTCATAGAACATTGTTGTATTGCTACATGTAGACACAGTGAAATGTCTCATTCTGGGGTATCAACTCAGATTGCCATTTACAACCTGGGAAAACTAAGGTGTCATTCATTTCAAAATTCTGAAAAACTTGGAAAACAGTACTTTGGGATGGGTTGCCAGCCCCGCTTCTGGGGAGCCACCTGATGTACTGGGGTACCACCGAGCCTGCCTGTTCCACCAGCCTGGGCTCCATCACCCTGTCCTGCTAAGCCAGGCCCTCCTCTAGCGCACACCCAGCTAGGGACACACCCACCTGAGAGAGACACAGACACTGAGATCAATACTGCGTGGGAAGGCTTTCAGCTAAGGAATTGCCCAGCACCCGAATGCACTCCCCCTCTGGAGAGTGAACCCAAAATTGTATTGTCTTGCGCTGCACAGAAAACTTCTACAGCGTACGCTCATTGAAATTCGCCCTCTCCGTCAATGAGGAGAGAGATATGCACAGCTTTTGCCCCTCCCCGCTAGTTTTGAATTACACAAACTGGGTTTAAAACAAAAACAAGTTTATTAGTACAAGAGGTGGATCTTCAGTGATTATAAGTGATAGCCAACAGACCACAGAGGATTATCTTAGTAAATAAACAAAAACCACAAAATGATCTTAACACACTAGCTAGGTAGGATATGAATCAGCAAATTCTCACCTTCAGTGATAAACAGGTTGGCAGACTCTTAAGGCACAAGTTGCCTTGGCTTTCCCAGGTTTTTATACACAGGCTAATGGTCCTTCTAGCCTAGGACCATCATTTTCCACAGTTCAAGACTTGCCCCTTATGTGTTTCCAGGTATGTTGTTGGACGGAGAGTTAGGGCCCCCTATGATGTTATTTCCCCCTTTTTATATCTTCTTCCCACTTACTGGAAAGCTCTTTTGCTGTGTCCTGGGTCAAACAGTCCCCACTGTGTAATGCTATCTCTGAGAGGTTTCTATTGAACACAGTTCCTGGGGTAATCCTTGTGCACGTGGGCATTTCGTCAATAAGCCATTTACATTGTTTGGCCTTTTTACTGTTGTATGTGAAAGGCTGTTTGTGAGTGTTTTCAAACTCACAATATGTTTCAGTAACACATACATAACCTAACTTCACATACAACAATCACACACACAGTCCAACAAGATACTAATGTCTAGCAGATCAATGACACCTCACAAGACTTTGTATAAAACACATCCTAATTATTTGACCATGGTGAATAGTGGTGGGTGTCAGGGTGTCATGTACACATGCTGGGGTAAATTGTTCACTGTGATATGAGGAGAGATTAGCTACACAACTCCCAAGAGGACTAATGGGAGATCACAAGAGTAAGCAAATGGTCTGTGCAAATGCAAGAAAAATCTTATTGGCCACCTAGAAAGTAGAAAAGCATGGTGGGGAGGGAACTTAATTCCTTCCCTGGAGGTGGGCAGTTCTGGCTCCGAGGTGAGGTAGGATCTGAGCCAGTGATTAGGGCACTAGCCTGGGACTTGGAAATTGCACCCAAGTCTTCCTGTTCTGCAGCAGACTTTCTGCGTGATCCTGGGCACATTTCATTTTTCTGTGCCTCCTCTATACGCTGCAATGGCTTCCCTCCCGCCAGGGTGCTGGGAGAGTGAACATGTTAAAAGCGTGTGAAGCACTTGGATGCTACAGTAATGGGGCGTACGAGTAACTTAGATTGATCATTCCTGCATTCCCGTGGGGTTTTCATCCGTTAATATGTAAATTTCCATGTGTACGGTGCCCAGAATCTTTTAAAATTTGTAACCATCAGACACCTAATACAAAGGCAGTGAGGTGTAACGGCCTCGCTGAATCACTAATGCTATGAAAAAAAAATCCACTGGCTTTCTGGGGTCACATTCAATCAGCCCTTGGTGCCACTTTGCTCAACCTTGTTTCCCCTACGCAGGAGAATACTCTTAAAGACCTTGAACACCTTTAAATTACCATTGAGGAGGCAAACCAAATGAACGATCTGTCTCCCAGGGATGACAGCTAGAGATGGCTGGACGGGACCCTAGTTCAAAATGATTTTGCCGCTTGCCAGTCCATTTTAGGTGAAAAGAAAGTGCAGAAAATGACAGGCCAATCCCTCACACCTCATTGGTTGCTAATCATACTGAGGCCCAAGAGACCCACCTCTTCCTCCTCCTCCTCCACCAATACATGCAGCCCCTGTGTCGGACTGTGGCGCGCGCACACAGTGCAGAAGGAGTGCTACACTGACACATGGAGCTGAGCGATCAGCGTGATCCGAAGACGCAGCAGAACCCCCGGAGACGAAGTGAGCAGAGCATCAATCACTCCAAATGGAGGTTAGGCTTGTTGAGCACATGCCATTCATGCTTCAGTCAAAAAACCCCCGGGGAACAGCGGTCATGAAAGTGACAAGGCTGGAGGCTCGCTCCTATGCACTGGATCCCCACTAATGCTGCTCAGGTGTTTGGGGTGCCTGAGGCTGATAGTTGCCCCCATGTTTTAATTCACTTTCAAGTGCAGCTTTCTTCTGAGATGTCCTGTGCGAAGACAACTGCCTCTTACGCGACAGGCCTGTTCCCTTTGTGAGTCCAAAGTGATTGTGGGTGCCCACCTTGAGACACCTTAAAGGAGTCTCGATTCTGGAAATTGCAGTCCCCGCCCCCACCTACACACAAACACTCTCTCTCTCTCTGAAAATCAGGGCCCTTTTAAGGTGTCTTAAGTTGGAGGCACCCCAAATCCAGGGGTGGCGAAAGGGGGTAGCCACCCCAAACTTTGCCTTGGCCCCTTCAGTAGCCACCCCACACAGTGCAAAGGCCAAACATTATGCAGAAGTCAGGGTGGCATGTGCCCACAAGATGTATAGTGCAGCCCTTCCCTTACTCCTTCCCCCCCCCGCCCACCATTTTCTGTCCAGTCCACTTCAGTCCCGCCACCGGGAAGAGGCTGGCACTGTCCCTGCTGTAATCACTTGTCACTTCTGAAAAATGTGGCTTGTGTCTTACTTCAGTGAACACTTCTGATGTTTTTTTTCCACTCTGGTCACTAGTGGTGATGTAAAAGCCAGTCTGCTGTGGCCTCTTTGCAGGAAGTCTGTTGATGGGTCTTCCGCCGCTCACAGAAGAAGATTTGCGGTTGAGGAGCTGGGGACCCAGACGGAATGGAGTTATTCAGACAAATCCCTGACATCCGTTGAGAATGGTGAGCTCATCAAACAGCAGCACCATCCTTAACATCCAAAACACTCCGCTTTCCAAAGCGTGTACTTTGGATAAATGAAACAGTCAGTTTGCTTTTAAAACCGGCTTTGTGACATCAGTAGAAAAAAAATGCACAATTTTATTCAGCATGAACTTTGATGCCTTTGAAGCATTTTCACAGGAGGATAAATGTCTCTCATTCCTGATTTGCTGATGTGTGTTGCCCTCCTGTTATTCAGTGCAGTGCATCTACACTTGAACAGCTGATTTTCTGAAACCAGGTTTGTTTTGCCTTGTATTTTAGTAAGGTTTTACTCCAAGATTGGCTCAGGGAGCAGTGTTCAGATCCATCTCTAGCAGGGCAGTAGAGAGAGGCTAGGGTTCAGAGCTGAGGCTAAATTAGAGCCAGGGTTCCACTTGAGAACTGCTTGTGAGCAGCAGTGCCTTGCGTCATAATGACCCTCTGCATATAGAGTCAAATCCCCATAGGTTCAGAGAGCCTATTTGCAACGGGTCAAGGCCCCAGCACTGGGTAAGGCTCCCTGAGAGACCTCACAGGAGTCAGAAGGCAGGGTTGCAACCAGGGCTTTGGGGCAGAGCCCGGAGCTGGAGTGCGGAGCAGTGGAGCTGCAAGTTTTTGCCTAGAGCTGGAGTGGAGCCTGAACACCACTCCAAAGCCCGAAAGGCCTTTGTGGGAGTTGATCCTCGAAGCACGTGTTTGCTTAGCCCGACTGGCATCAGTTTCACTGCCTCTGTTGGCTGATGGCTCCCTCATGTGAACAGTATGCAGCGGGGTGTGGAAACCTAGACAAACCCAATGAAGACACTTGAGATAGGTCTACACTGCAGTTAAAAACCTGCAGCTGGGCTGAGCCAGCTGACTCCTGCTCACAGAGCTTGGGCTCAGGGGATGTTTAATTGAGGTGTAGACATTCTGGAGTGGGCCGGAGTCCAAGCTCTGGGACCTAGAGTCTGGGCTGCAGCCTGAGCCGGAACATCTACACTGCAATTAAACAGCCCCAGGAGTCCGAGTCGGCTGGCATGGGCCAGCCACGGGTGTCTAGTTCCATGGTAGACATACCCTACAGCCGACCTTGCCTTCCTGCTCACATTCCCATCCTATCCCCATGACCATTGCGGGTCTCTTCAGGCTAATGGGTCCCTTCGCCCTTACTGATAGCTCCTGCTTCATAATGGAATTGTCGGCTGGGAAAGTTCATTTCACGCGCGAGTGCCTTAAAACTTGTACCACAATGGACTCTCAGTCAGCTGGTTCAAAAACGGCCCCACTGTTATCTTGCAGAAGAAGGTGGTTTCTCCTGGATGCCTAGGAACAGATTAGGACTCTGTGATGGTGCAAAATCACCTTTAAGGGCCTGCTTGTCCTCTTACACGAGTGTAACTCCAGTAGTTTCAGTGGAGTTACTCTGGGACACTGGTGAGAGAACAAAATCAGGCCCTATATATCTGCCTTTGAGAGGAATGGGCCCACTCAAAGGAGGACATTCCCTCTTCTGTTGCAGAGCCTAAGGGGGGTTGAAAATCATACTGCACGGGGCCCCAGCTGAGCTAGGTTGTCTATCATGCCACTGGGAGTGGATACTGTAGTATTTTCATGGCTATATGACAGAAAATGCATTACTGCCAACCTGTCACAGTCCACCTCTTGAATCTATTAAATGCTTAGTCAGCAAAACAAAGAACATTAACTTATTAACGGTAGTTTTTGCCAAAGATGTGCAGGTTGTGCTTTGAAACGGACGTCCTGGGAGAAAACGTACAGGACGTCAGAAGGGGGATTTATAGAATTATTATGCTCATTTCTCATAGTTTATTAATAATTTAAAATTAATCCTGGTGTTATTGATTGATCATTGAATCTGAGATTTATTTCATATCTGTAGTCACAGAAGCAGTAAATTTAATTTCCCTCCTACTTCCTAAACTTACTTCATAACTTAAACATGATCTTTATCCCATATCAGTAATCAGAGAGGAGAAGAGGAGCAGAGAAGATGTGGACAGCAAGGACAGTTATGAGCCCATACAGAGTCAAGGTGAAGAGCGCTAAGGGTCAGATTCCGATACACTTTCTTACTCCACAAGTAGCCCCAGTAAAGCCAAAGTGATCACAGATGGAGTAAAATGCTACTGAACAGGAGCAAGTATCAGTATTAGGCTGTAAGGACCAGACCCTCAACGGCATTTCGACACCTAACTTCAATTGATTTTACTGAAATTTAGGTGCCCAAATTACTCCTGGGAGAATTCTGTTCCAAAAAATTACAAATTCTGTACACTCTATTTTAAAATTCTGCAAATTTTATTTGTCAAAATAATACTACATAATCACGCCAGTTTCAAATATGTTGGTAATTTATTTCAAAACACCTGTCAGCAAGTATGTCTGTAACAGTACAGACACACACACAAAATTACCCCAGGAGTAGAGAGTTTAAAGGAACCCTTTTAACAACCCAGTTCCTGTTTCTCTGTGCCCTTCCCACCTACCCAGAGCCCAGACGGGTTTTGCATGTCTGACCTCTCCACCCTCCCCAGAGCCTAGCCCAGTGATTTAAGTGAGGCCCAGGAAAAACAAAAGGACAAATTCCTACAGCAATACGAACATGGCCATATCGAATATCCAGTGTATTTACTGTATATATTTAACAACATAAGCCTCCATGTAGTAAGGCCTACCTTCAATAATAAACCAGGGACAGCCACTACCACCTAAGAACAGCCATACTGGGTCAGACCAATGGTTCATCTAGCCCAGTTTCCTGCCTTCTGACAGTGACCAATACCAGCTGCCGCAGAGGGAATGAACAGAACAGGTTATCATCAAGTGATCCATCCCCTGTCACCCATTCCCAGCTTCTGGCAAACAGAGGCTAGGGAAATTTCAGAGCATGGTTTTGCATCCCTGCCCATCCTGGCTAATAGCCATTGATAGATCTATCCTCCATGAACTTATCTAGTTATTTTTTTTAACGCTATTATAGTCTTGGCCTTCATAACATACTCTGGCAAAGAGTTCCACAGATTGACTGTGCGTTGTGCAAAGAAATACTTCCTTTTGTTTGTTTTAAACCTGCTGCCTGTTAATTTCATTTGGTGACCCCTAGTTCTTGTTATGAGAAGGAGTAAATAACACTTACTTTTTCTCCATGCCAATCATGATTTTATAGACCTCTCTCACAGCCCCCTTCATCATCTCTTTTTCCAAGCTAAAAAGTCCCAGTCTTATTAATCTCTCCTCATGAGGCTGTTCCGTACCCCTCATAATTTTTGTTGCCCTTTTCTGCATCTTTTTCAATTCCAATACCTGTATATCTTTTTTGAGATGGGGCAATACACATGAATATTCAAGATGTGGGGATACCATGGATTTATATGGAGGTAATATGACAGGGATCAGCAACCTTGGCACTGCAGGGTAAGCACCCTTAGCGGGCCCTGCCATTTTGTTTACTTGCCACTCTGGTCTAATTGAGGCTGTGGGAAGTGACAGCCAGCACCACGGCGCTTCCCGCAGCCCCCATTGGACGAGGACAATGAACTGCAGCCAGTGGGAGCCACGATTGGCGAACCAACAAGTAAACAAACTGGTGGGGCCTTTTAAGGGTGCTTACCCTGCGGTGCCGTGTGCCAAGGTTGCCGATCCCTGCAATATGATATTTCCAATTTCATTATCTATCCCTTTCCTAATGATTCCCAACATTCTGTTAGCTTTTTTGACCACCGCTGCACGCTGAGTGGATGTTTTCAGAGAACTCTCCACAATTATTCCCAGATCTTTTTCTTGAATGGTAACAGCTAATTTACACCCCATCATTTTTATATGTATATTGTACTTGAGATTATGTTTTCCAATGTACTTTACTTTGCATTTATCAACATTGAATTTCATCTGCCATTTTGTTGCCCCCACATTCAGTTTTGGGACAGTTCCTCTCATTTGTCACCTAAAAAGAATGTCTCAGGTTTGGGAATCTCCCTCACATCCTCAGCCATGAAGACCAGTGCAAAGAATTCATTTAGTTTCTCCCCAATGGCCTTATCATCCTTGAGTTCTTCTTTAGAATCTCGATCATCCAGTGGCCCCACTGATTCTTTAGCAGGCTTCCTGCTTCTGATGTACTTAAAAAAAATCTGTTACTTTTTGAGTCTTTGGCTAGCTGTTCTTCAAATTCTTTTTTGGCCTTCTCAATTCTGTGTTTATATTTCATTTGCCAGAGTTTATGCTCCTTTCTCTTTTCTCACTAGGATTTAATTTCCACTTTTTAAAGGATGCTTTTTTGCCTCTCACTGCTTCTTTGAGTTAGTTGTTTAGCCACGGTGGCACTTCTTTGGTCCTCTAATTATTATCTTTTTAATTTGGGGTATACATTTAAATTGAGCCTCTATTATGGTGTCTTTACAAAGTTTCCATGCAGCTTGCAGGGATTTCACTTTTGGCACTGTACCTTTTAATTTCAGTTTATCTCCCTTCCTCATTTTTGTGTAGTTCCCCTTTCTGAAATTAAATGCTACTGTAGTGAGCTACTTTGGTGCTTTCCCATGCACAGATATGTTACATTTTGTTATGTTATGGTCACTATTACCAAGGGGTTCAGCTAACACTTAACTGTTTGTACAGTGCCTAGCACAATGGGCATTGCTATGGCAATGCACGTACTATGTATGATGAGGCCAAGTGAACACAAAAATGTCAGCGTTTGGGGCTGGATTCACCAGCAGGATCTAGCTGCTTTGCATCAACCTAACTATCAGAGAGGTAGTTGTGTTAGTCTGGATCTGTAAAAGCGACAAAGAGTCCTGTGGCACCTTATAGACTAACAGATGTATTACAGCATAAGCTTTTGTGTGTGAATACCCACTTCACCCATGAAAGCTTATGCTCTAATACATCTGTTAGTCTATAAGGTGCCACCGGGCTCGTTGTTGCTACTACAAACTCAGTGTAACCAGCTGGTAAAGTTGGGTTTATTACTGCCTTGCCTTTCCAGAGTGCTGCAAAGCACTGGAGCATACCAGTGAATTTGAAAAGCATGGAAAACATTCTCTGAGATAAGTATTAAAAAAACCCCTATGTGCTTAGAACAACCACGTTCAGAAATATAAACTGGTGGTTTTTAATAAAATAAACTTTCAAAAATTTAATCTGGAACAAATCATAATTAAACACTGATATTTGTTAGTCTCTTAGGGCATCAGAAATTATAATCAATAACACATCAGGAGGTAAAGCATGTGACAGGGTGTTGGATGGGCTAATGGTTGGGAAGGTCCTGGACTAAAAGCCAGGGGAATCCTAAATTATAAAGCCAGCTCAACACCTCTCTCGCTGTGGGACACTGATTCATAGATATTTTTTTTATGGCCAGAAGGGACCACTGTGATCATCTAGTGTGACCTCCTGCAAAACACTAAGTGGTTCCTGCACCAAGTCCATAACGTCTGGCTGAGCTGAGACCTGAGAAGGTCAGGTAATGACCATATTTACCCGAGAGGGAAAACTATAGGAAATCCCCAGACACCACAGCTTTCCTGGGTAAAAAAATTATACAGCCGTGAGTCCCGGCTTCGTAGATCACAGGCAGATGTTCAAAAATAGGTGCCTGTGAAACAGGTGTGCCTGAAAAATGGGTGAGCACATGCACCAGAACCAGAGGCCGTATCTGGTTATATCTGTATATAATGGACTCAATTCAGGTGCCTATTTTTGAATATTTAGCCAATAATATTGTGTGTCCTGGAGTCCCCCAGAGAGAGGTGCCAGATTGAAAAAAGGACACCTGTGTAAGGGGGGAATGTTCCTATTAGCTGATCGACAGGCCATAACGAATTCCTGTAACTTTAGAGAGGGCAGTTCAGTCTTATTCCTATGGAAGGTGCTTGCATGGCCTCCATGACCACCCTATGTGAGCACATCTCACTCTTTAATCTATTTGTCCTCACAGCATCCTTGGGAGATAGGGAAGGACTTTTATCCCCATTTTGCAGATGGGGAACTGAGGCAGACAGAGACTAAGTGACTTACCAAAGTTCACACAAGAAGTCTGTGGCAGAGGAGGGAGTTAACCCTAGGTGTACTGAATCACCCTAACCCCTGGACCATTCTTCCTCTGTAAGTTATGGACAACTGTGACTATGAAGGGATTAGAACCAACCATTTTATGCTTTCTGCCCTTTAATTCTTATAAACCTCTTGCTTTCACACGCTCCTAGGACCCAAACTGTCCTGCTTGCTGCCTCTTCCACCTCCAAGTCATGACTCCTGTTTTGCTAAGTAACAAAGCAGAGGGACAGGGGTTTTTTAAATACTTTTGCTCCATCCCTGTTGGCCTCTGTTTGGAATAGTCTCTTTCCAGCTCTGTGGGATGCTGGACAAAACGAGTGCAGCCAGCTTGTCAGCCAAACTCACTGCCACAGGGCATTCCAGGGCAGAGCAGGGTGACACTTCCTGGATGTACCAAGGTCGTGAGGGGGCCTTGTCTGTCCCTGCCGGGACTCAGCTCACCAACCCCACCAGCCATGGCAATGCAAGCGCACGCCTCCAGGCCCATGCATGCTCTGCTCTCACTCTTCAGGTTAGCGATAGGCACACCCCAACTCCCAAGCCCTCTGGGCGTCTCCCTGGAGTGACCAGCCTCTGGTCCACTGGATGGACACTTACAATATTCACTGATTTACTGCTTATCAGTGCCAACTCAGAACACCATTCCGCTTAACCCACATCCCATAGGCATGTATATGGTAAAAACCAGCGTGATCTTATTTAACAAAGCAAAGCAATTCAATGGCAGCAAGAAGTATTGGAAACACAGGGGCACATATCTAATGAAGTCATCACACACATTCTAAAACCTAGACTTCATTAACTAGATGCTCTGATGTCTTATAGAGCAAGGCTCACCCAAAGTTCTTTGTGAGCCAAGATCCAGGGTGTCTGTTATATCAGACCAATCCATGGTCCTTTCTTATAAGCAGGACACCCCCCTTCTGGTTATTTTTTCCTGTATACTTCTTACTTGTAGATTTCCCAATCTCTTAATCCGCATCTGGCTCAATGTGCAAATAGGCCTGCACTGTTATGAGAACAATACAAAATGACCAGACTGGGAGATAAGGTCTGTTACCCACTGCCTCAAAAGGGACTGTCTGAGACAGGTCTCTTCTTGGTTACTTGCCTTCAGAACATAACTTTTAGGATAGAAACATAAGTCTGTAAATATTAGCTGTACATACATTTTGCAATGATTATGGCAACCAGTGGGCAACTGGCTCTCAGCAGAGACCTTACATACAAACCTTTGGTGAATTAATCTGCATCTATCCAACCCAGCAGATCCCTGTAAGACTCTAAGCCCTGTCTCTGTCCTCTAACAGTTCGCAGGAACAGGTGCCTGAGTCACAATCTGATTTTATACTAACACAGCTACTTTATCCATTTTTATGCTTAGGGACATGCATGATCCCCAGCTGGGATTGGGAAGTAACTTCCACCCCATGATTCATGGTTGCCCAGATAGCAGTGCTGAGGGGTGCTAAGAGCCAGCTAACAAAACTGTGAACCACGTGTGTTCAAAAGCAATGTGGAAAAGTGTGATTCCCACTCACACCACAAGGGTGCAGCACAGCGCTGGGATTCTCAAGACTCGTGAAATAATGCCAGCTCCATTCTGCTAGCACTAGCAAACTTTTCACAGTGAAACCTGGGGATGCTGCCTGCAGCATCTGCTGTGCTCCTAGTTTCCGAGCCTATATTGCCCAGGTACAAAATTGGAGATTCTCTCCTTCCCCTGAAGCACCCAATTAAAACATTTTCAAGGCTGGGAAACCAAACTAGATGGACCATCATCCTATTCCAACATAACGTTTCTATGTGGCACAAAAGTTCTGGCCACATACCACATGTCTCTGGTTAAGAATTAGCCTCGTTTAGTTCAGCACAGCCAGTGCACTGTCAGACCAACTCATAACACAAACTCTGCTGTTATGTTTCAGACGTTGTGGAACTCTTTACTGACATAGCTGAAGAAACCGAGACACAGGAGTCTGACGAAGGAAGCGAAGAATATACCCCAACAAAATCCAAAGATGAAGGTAGCGTGCGCTTGTGGAGACTCCATCAGTGGCAATTTTTAAATCAAGATTGGATCTTTTTCTAAAAGAGAGGCTCTAGTTCAAAAGAAATGATGTTGGGGAAGTTCTATGGCCTGTGTTGTCCAGGAGGTCAGATGGGCCTGGGAATCTATAAATAATCCTGGTCACTGTAAATTAAAGTGAGATTTTGAAATAGCCTCCTTTGAAAATTGCAGCCTTGTTGCTATAGATGAGAGATGGCCCACTCTCCGTAATAATGGGGGATAAATCACCCTGCCCAGGAATATTTTCCAGGGCAACAACCAAAGTGAGAGGAGTTTTTGCACCTTGGCAGGAGGGTTCTGGCTCCTGGGTGGGGATTTGAATGAGGTAGGTGTTACTTTGGGCTTACTCATTTGATGATGTAAAATGTCACCCTTTCCCTTCTGATCAAGCAGTCATCTTCCAGCTTCCCTCATGTCCCAACTCCACCTGTCCCACCAGCTTCCAGACTCCCAGGCCCCTCCTACACTACAAGCCCACAGGATGCTCACTGGAATTAAAAGGATAACGTCTAAGACTTTTAACTAGAAAGTATAAGTAACCTGTGGAACTCACTGCTGCAGAAGGCTATTGTGGCAACTAAAGTAGCAGGAGTCAAAATGTATTAGACCTTCCAGGCAGACCTGTCTCTGTGAGAAGCATCAAGAGTCATTGCATCCCTGCGCAGCATGGACCACCTCTCCTGTCTGCTTCAGGGGGTCAGCCCATGGACAGCTGCTCTCCATTCAGTCTCAGACTGTGGCTTCCATCTGGGCACTGGATGATGCCACTTCCCCTGGTCTTGTCTGAATGTTTGAAGGAGGCAGCCTGCCATGCCCTGCCCCAGTCTCACCATGAAACACTTAGCAACATGTGGCCTCCCTCCCCAACTTTGCCAGTGGTTCCCATCCATGGGAGGATGCGGGGACCCTGCTTGTGGGGTAGGAATCTGCAGACGCCATGAAAGGTGTGAAAACACTCGGGTTGGGGTGGAAAGAAAACTGAAAAAGAGAACGAATATGGGGAAGTCAGAGAATGAACAATAAATCTGAGAGAAGGGGGGATGAAAGAAAAATGGTGGGAGGGAAAGATTTGGTGGGGGGGGAGGGAGGAGGAGGCATGGGGCATGAGGAGAAGCGGGAAAGGAGAATGAAAAGAGAGGAAGGGAAAGTGGGAAAAGGTCAGAAGATGGGAAAGGCTTGAAAGGGGGGAATTAATCAGAGGTAAAGCTGAGGAGAAAAGAAAAAGGCAGCTAGCAAAGAAAACACAGGAAAGCAAAGAACGAGGCAGACGGTCACCGCAAGTTAATTTTTCTCATTATTTCATAGGAAATTTGGCACCAAAATGTTACATAAAGCCAAAGGGGAGTATATTTTTATATCTGTAGATCAGGATGACATCTGTCCCTAGCAGAGCAGGATGGGGGATGGCATAGGGTAGCAGCCTGCTTCCCAGTGTGTGGGTTTTCTTGCTTTTGTTCTGTGTTGTGCTGATGCTAGTTTCTATACAAAGCTCTGTGGTTGTCAGGTAAGAAACACCTGCGTGAATCTGGGCCTTGGGGTTCTGATGTGCAGCTTTTCTTGGTACTTTAACAGAATGTAATTTGACAGAGGCAAACTATTACAGGACAGAATTCCACACAATCCCATCCCTGTATAGCCTCTCTTCCACCACCACATTCCCCCACACTCCCATAAACCTTAAGAACTGAAACGTTAGTCTTCAACAATGGAAGGCTTTAGACTAGATATTCCAAAATTGTATGGAGAAAGCTCCATGGAAACTTTGCTTAATGTTTTCCTCTCTCTCACCTCAGAGTCCCCACTTTTCCTTGGTTGGAATTTATGTATATATAGGATTAACGTCTGCAATTGTACTAGCTAGGTTGCAAATTACACAGGCTATCAATCTTTATGCTTCAGGGCATACAATGATTAGACCTTCCAGGCAGACCTGTCTCTGTGAGAAGCATCAAGAGTCATTGCATCCCTGTGTGGCATGGACCACCTCTCCTGTCTGCTTCAGGGGGTCAGCCCATGGAGTCAAAAATTAGTTTCCCCCATGCTATCATATGGTATTATATGATTGACCAGGTGCATAAAGGAGGAGGAATGGGTTTGCCTTCACCAGGAGTATCAGTTATATGTCACAATCAGAGGCAAAGTACCTGACTGCCTCAACCAATAGCCAGTTCCACTGTGACATTTCCCATGTCTCAGCTCAGTCTCCAGGAGTCTAACACTTAAACCACTCCTGAATATGGCCATATGACATGTACGTCAAGCAACTATCGTTGCCCAAGCAAGTTAGCCACTAAAAGATGCCATGCTTGTTCTTTATCTGTAGTTGTGCGAGCAGAAAATGATGTCTCAGGAGGAAAAGACAGGAAGTCAGATGATGAAGGTATGCCAGGATTTGGGATCATTTGGGCTGTCATGAGACAACTGTCCTCTCTGTGCAGTTAAGAGACCAAATCAGTCATAAATGCTTGGAATTCTTCATTACTGCTTTTCTGTAGGGATGTCCCAACCCTGACTAGTTACAGAGACCAAATAACTGCTTTCTAAAATGGCTGAAAGCCACCGGAAAAGTAAGGGCCACCTCTTGTAGATAGCTGAGTGCAAGGAACTGAGACTCCTCAAGTCCTCTTGAGGTCGACGAGAGTTGGGGGTGCCCAGCATTTTGCAGGAGGCACTGAGCACTTTGCAAGATCAGGCCCTCAGTGGGAGGGGGCTCATCATGGCAGGGCTGGAGGATCCACAAGGGGTTGGGTAATCTGGTGGCTCAGGATGCTTTTCACTGTGAGGGAGACAGACAGAGTTGACAGCTGGGAAAGGGGTGGTTTGAGGACTGGTCAGCGGGTGGGCAGTGCGATATATCCCAGGGGTACCTCTGAGTAAGGAAGGCCTTTGATCCCACAAGAGTTGAAAACAGCAGCCAGGGTGGGCCTGACAGAGATTTTTCGGATCTGCTGAGATCTCTGATAGATCTAGAATCTATATCCACAAAGGCCCAGATGCAGACCAGAAGCCAGGGTGGAAAAGAGGGGCTTTGATGGGCAGGAAATGGTATGAGTCACTCTGTCCAGACAAGAGGTCACAGGCTGATGTCCTGCATGGGGCTGAGGGATTGCGGTGATACTAAAGGACACCTGCCTAGTGAGTACACACCTATAGTTTTTGACCCTTCGAAATGCTTGTGAATGAGGTTCAGACAAGTTCTTATTTTCTATGACCAAGTTTGCCTAGCCTCAGTTTTCAGAACACCGTGGCAGCCGATGATTATCTCATTGGAATGGAAGCAAAAAGCAAGAACGGACAGAACTCCAAAATAAGAAACATAATTAGCAGCAAAACTTTTAATTTGCCATTCTGAATAATTTCTAAATGAGCTAGTGTCTTATTTATTGGACCTGACTTGACATTTAGACAGTTCCTTTTAGTACTAATGGGCTTGATTACCGGGTTGAATCCTACGGCTCTGCAGAAACCGCTGTTCAGTATTCAGAGCTGCCAACTTCTTCCCACACAAGAACACCTTCCTTTCTTCACAGTAAATATGTATTATTCAGTGCACCCAGATTATAATAAGGCACTCACAAGTGTGAGGTATTTGCTGAGATAATTAAAGCAGCAGCCACCAGTTTGCGAGAGAGCTAAATTGTGGAAAACACTAGGGATCAATTGCACTGCCTCTTGTTGTAGAGTTTTCTGGCCCTGAACTTCCCCAGTTGCTTTAAATGGCACCACACACTTCTCCTGGCCCTTCCCCACTCCAGTTCACCCTTCTGCAACCTTAAGTTCAGCTGGGAGACTGAACCAAAGCCCATTAAAATCAGTGGAAACCTCCCTGCATTGAGTTCAGTGGGCTTTGGATCAGATCTTTGCAGGGTTTCACTGTGCTTTCGTTCCTTACGCCTATTACTATCTTTCATACCATTAGCTCCCCAGGGCAAGGATTATCATTATCAGGAGTTTATACAACCCCTATCGCAAAGGGGCCTGACCTCATTGTGCCCCTAAGGTGCTATCAGAATGAAAGTGTTGAATAATTAATAATAAAATCCCCCCAGACAGTTAACATTGGCAGGCCTGGTTCAACAAAGGCTCTGATGGTACACTGGTGACAGCCCTCAGGCAGCCAACCGGGCCCTTGCATTTGATGGTAAAAATGTAGTATGTGACTTTCCTTCCCTCACTCTCCCCAAATTGTTTTGCTTGCCAGCTGAGTGAGGAAGAGTGGGAGACAACAAAGGCTCATCTCCAGTGCTGGTGTTGAGAGGTGAGGGGACTTGTGGATGGCAGCCTCCTTCTAGGGTGACCAGATATGCCGGTTTTATAGGGACAGTACTGGTTTGGGGTCTTTTTCTTGTAAAGGCTCCTATTACCCCCCACCCCCCAGTCCCGATTTTTTACATTTGCTGTCTGGTCACCCTACTTCCTTCTAGCCCAAAGGAGGTGGAAACCCTGTGCTGTGTCTCAGATAAAGCCAAGGAACCAGAGCAGACAGCCTGATTTTCAAGGGGACTCATGTTAGCGTCACAGCGCTCTCGACAAACACAGAACAAAAAACTGGTCCCTGCCCTAAAGTGCCACGGTTTGTAGGGGGGCTGTTTGACTTTAGTGAGGGAGGGGTTTATATTGCTTAAATCTTTGACATCCCTTTCCTTCTTCTCTTCCACACCAAATCTGAATTGTATAGAAAGACAACCCGTGGGGAAGCAGCATGGCTGTGGCACGTGGAGCGAGGGAGGGGGAAGGTTTGTTACTAACAAGGCGTGTACCCAGCCTCACAGGACATTATCCCAGACATGTTGTTTGAACTTTGTATATTGGTTTTCTCTGTCTTGTCTATTTGCATTGTAAGGTCTTCAGGAGAGACCCATGTCTTCCTCTGTGATTATATAGTGCCTAGCACAAGGGAGATCTGATCTTGATTAAAGTCTTTGAACTCTTCCATAATAGAAATAATTACTACTAATAGTAATAATAATCGGTGCAGGGAGGGAAGATCCATTCTGTTTTTCACAAGTCGCCACCTGTTTTTTCTCTGTATATGTATTATGCCCTGCAGAGATCCCTTCTTTTTGGGATCAATCAGTGTTAAAGAGGGCTTGGTTCTCCTACTGTATCCGTGTAAATCAGCAGTAACTCCAGTGAAGTCAGTTCAGAATGGCACTGGTACAAATAAGAACAGCATTGGGTCTCGCAGTCGTTAAATTATTAAATTTTTTTAGATTTAAAACTGATAGATTTTAGGAGATAAACATTGTGTCTGTGTTGTAAACATTGGTGCAAAATGCCAACTGAGGAATCTCAGGGGATCCAGAGATCCTTATAAACTAGAACAGCTTAGTAAGCGTTCTGAATGACACAGATTTGACAAACTAGGCTGGTTTAACAAGCTTTCCTGATGGCTAACCGACCCCAATGAGATTATCATGATCTGTGGACCACAGATACATGGCCCCAGTAATTTCCCCAGGGGTGTGATTATCTTGTAATAGCTGGATCCCTGATGCTCATTTCTTAGACCCTGAAGAAAATGAGGTCTGAAGTTGAAATGCTAGTTTGTACCGTTCCGATTGGCTATGCTGCCAAGACATGCAATTTTAAACCAATTCTACAAAATCACACAGGTAAACAGGTACAGGTTCCTGCAGTGAAGAAGTTGAGGCTTTGTTCCAACAGATGCCCTGGCATGTTGTATGGTTAGAGTCTCTACATGCATGTTTGTTTTAATGTACTAGAGGGAAAGCTGCTATGCCTAATACAGTTTCAGATAACCTGGTGAAGCCAATTTTATTTATGTTCTTTCCACCTCCTATGCCATCAGTCATGTAACCATGAATAATAAGCTGATCAGGAGCCAGTTCTGTCTGAATGCTGCTTTACAATGATGGTAAAGAGGAAGATATAAGTAAGGTTGAGGGAATAAAACTTGATTTCCATAAAATGTGTTCATTCAGAAATATGGGCACTGCCAGGCATATATCCCCCTCACAAAGGATGTACATATTAAATGCCTGCACATAGTGTAACATGTATGCTCCTGGATTACGAGTAGGTGTGTTTCAGAGCTATTTTTCCTCTAACATAGGTATAGGGAAGTCACTGTTTCTGAGAGGAGGATCTGGCTTCTATGGATTTCCTCTGATCCCCTAGGTTTGTTTGGATACGGTCTTTTTGATGCATCACTTGCTAAGCTACAGGGAACATACAGGACATACAGGAGTTTGACACTTTATTCAGAGAAAACAAAGTCTGCTCAGAGGCTCCCATTAATTACCATAATATAAAAACACCACACTGTTGCCTTCCTCATCTTCCATACAAAGATGTGGCCCCAACAGATTGCAGGGCCCAGTAGTGTACTGTGAATATGTGATGCTGTTCTTTAGTGGCTGGCCTGGAGTGAGGTTATGTGACATGCTGCCCATAGCAGTTCCCAGAGTTTTCCTTTGGTAGAGGCCTTTGGGGAGCAGTTAAAGGAAAACAAGCATTCTAGTCCCAGCTTCCTCTGTGTCTATGGGTGGGATGTGTCCATAGCATCATTGTGTCCGATATCTCTACTTATGGATTCACTGCAATGGAACACTCCATCTGGATCTGAGAAGCCATATCCAGGCAGTTGTATTAAAGGTAAAGGTGGTGAAAGGCAGTAGTATAGGGTTTCATGGGCCACACTTAAACTACTTTGCCTTAATCTGGGAAATTATCTGTCTTGAAATTAGCTGAGAATGCATATAAAGTATCCACCCTCTCTCCAGTTTATAAAAACCTAGTGAGCGACAATTTGGATGATATCGTAGCTATTTAATAATTTGGGTAAAGTTGCTTCTAACTTATTTTTGTTCTTGACACAGATTTTATAGTTATTTTTCTGTGCATCATCATGCTCTTAAAAACAATTACTGTATATAGAGGTTTATGGCCTGCCATAATAAGACATTTGTATTATACTGTAATAACTCATTTTCATCCATTCTTGCAGTCTAGTACACAGTTTATTACTATGAAACACTTTTATAATCCCTCTTCTATACTATTCCCCAAAATTCAGACATGCATATAAATTATTACACCCCCTTTGCAAAGTTTCCTTTTATATTACTCGCCAAGGCCAAAATGTCCACACCTGGATTCCTAAAATTAGACTTCTAAATCCATGTGACAAGTGACTTTGTTAAGGTGGTGGAGAGGAGAAAATGATTTCTCAAAGGGAGGGTGTTCTGCACTTTTTGAAAATCAGGCCCTGTTAACTTGCCTGGAGCTGGACACCACATCTGAAAACAGAAGCACTTACATTTAGGTGGCTACATACGGATTTAAATGGGCTGAAGCGCCAAGCACCCACAGACCCTATGGAAATCAGCAGACACACCACTGAAATTTAGGCTGCTTATATTGAGCTGCCTAAGAATAGATGTGGGAGCCTAATCGTAGGCAGTCAGGTTTGAAATTTTTGATTCCAGTGCCTCTGTGGGTGAACTGACAATTGATGCAAATGGCAAAACATTTCTACACAGTGAGCGAAGGCTAATTCACATCTTTGTTTTGTTCGTACCAAAAGCCCCGGAGCCCAGTTCAGAAGAGGTGATTCGTGATGACCTGAAAATAACTTCTCTGTTCGTAGAAGAGGTGAGGCCCACGGAGAAGTTAAAATGAATGCACAGTCATTCATAAAGAGGAAGCTGCGTGTCTCAAGGGAGTGGTAACTGGACAATGGAGCCTTTTGCCTGTCGGTCACCATTCCACACCCAACCCATGCTGGTAGAGACTCACAGCCAACTGGTGTAAACTGGCGAGTTTTTTTTACTTGGCGACGCTCTGCCAATTCACATTAGCTGAGGATGGGGCTGTGACAATATTTTCCGTGATGCTGGTTGGTGGCCTGTGTGAAGTGGGTGGGTGGATCTCAGTCCAGTCTGTGCTGGATAAACATTCACATCAAAAAACCCTCTCTCAGTCGGGCACCTTTTTCATCCATCTCAGCACAGAGGGGAGCCGGCAAGTGAATGAGCCTTAAAACTGAACAATCCTCTCCCACCCTGAGGTTCTGTCCCTTCTGGTTAAGGTTGAGGCATTTTTATTCTTGCTTTCTTTTGTGAGTAGGCTTTGTGGGGAAGGTTGCAGTGTTGTTTGTGGATAAATGGCATCCTGTGGGGCATCACTTCACTGCCTCTGACAAGTACTAAATTCTGTCAGAACAAAGAGGGACAAAGGAAGACAGCTCCTCGATGTAGATCAGATGGAAGCTCATGGAAAGTTCCGCGTGCCTGACACATAGAAAGAGAGGGCCAAATTCATCACTGGTACATCTCCATTGATCTCCACAGAGTTACACCAAAAGTGCATCTAATCAAAAGACTCTTCAGTCACAGAGAGGATTTTAGGCGGGGCTCGTTTTCCCTGACCCCACTAATATTGTGTGGTTATATTTCCAGTCAGGTAGTGTAAGATTTGTCAGGTCTGTAGTGAGATGCCTTTCAGAAAAGACATCTAGCTTCCAGAAAATGCTCTCTCGGGATGTTTTGACACTCCTGCAACTGTGAGTAGTGTCCAGGGGAAAGGAAGTTAGCTTTGCTTTCCTGACACTAGACCAAAAATTGCTGAAGAGGCAAATGCTATTCCCTTTAAGAGAGATTTACATTTGACCATCAAAACAACAGGGACAGTTTGACAAGAAAAGGAGAGTAGGTGTTACTGACTCAGACAACAGATGGCTCTAGAGCCATGCGATCTGATGAAAAACAGGTGGGTGTGTGATGTGTCGAATTGTCTTCCTTATCCTCCTGCTGGTTTTGTAGCTTCTCAAAGTGAAGCCAAGTTTAAAAGAAGACCGATGTGAGACCCTCTGGTATTTCAGCCTGTCAAACTCAGTCTTATTTGCCTCCTTTGCAGTGTCATGTGCTTAGCCATCACCCAGTTAAAAATAAAGACAAGAAAAAGGGCTAGTTGGTTATCTCTCTGTTTCGACTTCCACCAGCATTTCAATTGTGGCTTGGCGGGAGGAGGGGGGAGTTGTGTCTGGATGTTTACACTGCTCTAGTTCAGAGGTAGCCGAGGAGGGCATCCAATCAGGCCCACACAGTGCAAGAAAGCCTCGTTAATATGGAGATTCTGGTTTCAGCATGCAATGCTCAATCTTAAACAATAGCCTCTGTGCTATGTGGTTTACTGTAACTGTGGCCTTCCTTCTTCTGTCAGCATCCCATTACAGCCCTTTGTTGGGCAAAGCTGGGCTCCCCTGCTGTAATGATAGCGATTCCTTCCAATGTGTTATATATCAACTCTCTCTTCACCCCTTACTTTCAGAATCTTGTAATTCTGACTTGGCTGTTAAAAAGAGCTGTTAGCTTAAAGCTAAGGAAAGAAATAGGCAGACCAAAAGGGAATGTCTGTCTATGATGCATCTATATAAAAATCGTTTTTGAAAGCTATCTCCTGTTTATGGCAGTAACTTATTTCAACAAATATTTTGAAAGGATTTTATTACATGGATTTTGTTTGCCTGCAGAGCAGACACATTAGCATCATTGACCATAGTGGCAATACGCTAATAATAATACTTCATTAACATATTCATTTAAATGTCAAGTTTTGTATGATAGATGATAACAGCTCTTCCAGAGCAATGTACAGTCTGTCTTGTCAGCTCCAATTTCTTGAAAGACTATTCCTTCTAGTAACAAAGAATGTAGGCCATACTTACAGTACGGAGAACATGATCTTGGGAAACAGTGACTCCAAAACAAATTTGAGCATCGTGGTGGATCATCAGCTGAGCATGAGGTCCTAGTGTGATGCTGTAATCAAAAAGGCAAATTCACTCCTTGGATGTATAAGCAAAGGAATCTCAAGTAGGAATAGAGAGGTTAAGTCACCTCTATATTTGGCACTGATGTGTCCACTGCTGGAATACCACATCCAGTTCTGGTGTCCACAATTCAAGAAGGATGTTGGTAATTTGAAGAGGTTCAGAGAAGAGCTAGGAGAATGATAAAAGGATTAGAAAACATGACTGATAGTGACAGATTCAATGAGCTCAGTCTATTTAGCTCTATTTAACAAATAGAGGGTTAAAGGACTTGATCATAGTTTATAAGTACCTATAAAATATTTTGGGAACACATTTAATAATGGGCTCTTCAATTTAGCAGACAAAGGTATAATGTGATCCAGTAACTGGAAGACGAAGCTAGACAAATTCAGACTGGAAATAGGGTGTAAATATTTAACAGTGAGGGTAAAGAACCATTGGAACAATTTACCTAGTGTTATGATGGATTCTCCATCACTAACAATTTTTAAATCAAGACTGGATGTTTTTTCTAAAAAAAAATCTGCTCTCAGAATTATGTTGGGGAAGTTCTCTGGCCTGTCTCATCCAGCAGATCAGACTAGATCAGCGGTTCTCAAACTAGTTCGGTCGATGACCCCTTTTTGCATTGACGCGTTCGATGGTGGCCTGGGGCTATGTCCACCGAAATGCTGCCAAATTGAATACTTCTGCTTGCGTAAGCATTTCGGCGAACACACAGCGTTCCTGTCTGTGTCCGCCAAAATGCCGCCGGCAGCAGAAGCTTTCACTTTGGCGGACACACTCCTGCGTTTGAAGCTGCTGCCGAAATGCCACTGAACATGTTGGTAGCTTGCGACCCACCCTGGAATCGCCCCACAACCCCATGGGGGTCGCAACCCCCAGTTTGAGAACAACTGGACTAGATGATTACACTGGTCACTTCTGGCCTTGAATCTGTGAATCAGTTCTTTGTAGAAATTTCCTTTAAAACTTCAGGAGTTTTCTTTTTAAAAAAGTCTGTTTTTCATTTTTTTCATCAAAACCTAAAAAAAACCAAAACTTTTTTGAAAAAAAAAAACACCCTCTTTTTTTTCTTTAGAATTTCCCACCAAATACAATTAATACTTTTCATCCAACTCTGATGAACGAGTATAAATCAGCAATTCACTTGGGAAAACAAATTGTCACACACAACCTAGAACTTCCTGGATATCCTCATGACATCACTTTACTGATAGTGGTAGTTCTGGAGTGATGCAAACTTGACTCTTTTTAGATAAATGTGATTTTTCTCATGTGAGCAGCTAGGCTTTAAGTACAATTAATATTTTTTAAAAAACTAATGTTCTTCGCCATTTTCCTTTGTCCTCTGAGGAAAATCACTTTGGTGAAATGCATGAAAACTGTGAGTTTTGTAAGGCTGTTACAAAGCCCATCCCAACAGTAGAAGACCTGGACACACAATCACTGGAAACTGTGAGTAGCTGTGCTACTTAAACAATTAAGCTATCTTTTCCGAGTAATCTTCCAGCAGCAGGACTGTGGAGGTGAGGGAACTTCTAGGTCTTTTATAATATATTTGGGATTATACTTTGGTCAAGTAGTACCCTGGAAGGAAGAAAAATTGGCATCCTGGCATCCCCAAGAATTCCTGCTGCCATCAGCAGTTGGACACAAGATAAGGTCACATCATGCCAGAATCACTGTGAATTATACCAATGGAGGGAAAATCCACAACACAAAACGGGAGCCATTTGGTCCAGTGACAGGATGCAAGCTTTGCGATTCAGGACTCTTGTGAGCTGTTCCTGATTCTACAATGGGCTTGAAGTGTGGCCATGAGCAAGTCTCCTTTTTAATCTGAGCCTGAGTTTCCATAAATGTAGTAGGATACATTTTGGAAAGGGGCGGGAAACAAAGGAAGAAAGCTCCTGCTATGCGCTATAGTGATAATTGTTATGTGGGAAGCAGAGCAGCAAGCCATACATCAGAGTTGGGGAGGAAGGCAGAAGCAGGGCTAAGGGGGCAGTACATGGAGAGGATTGAGAGGAGTTGGATGACAGGCAATTCAGAGTGGATAGGAAATTGGATTAAGAAGGCAAGGGGAGACAAGAGGAGCACCTTTTGGGCATGAGTGTTGAGGGAGGAATGGGAAGAGATCACTGAAGGAGTGGATGGTCAGAGAAGCAAAGTTGGAGGGAGACAGCCAGGCTTCAGCTGAGAGGAAGAGCTACAGCTTGCAAGACAGAAGCGTGAGGTTCTTGGAAATGGAGCAGTGGTGAGTCAATGGGCCAAATCCTCAGTGAGTGCAAGGGAGCTAAGCAAAGAACCTGGTTTACTGGCATTAATAAATCCATGTGAAGAGGGAAAATCCTGCATCACTCGTGAGATGATCTTGCCCCATCTCAAAATGTGAAGACGTGTGTGGAAACCGTTTCTCTTTCTGCCAGTTCCCTGGAGGCTGGTCCCATTGTGTTCCCACCTCTGGTGTATTTTGTAGTTTTTGTGCTGCAGGACGTACAAGGAGGTGTTTGAGTGTGTGATCAAGGAGCTGATGGAAAGCAGCTCATTTGACGAAGAGATTGACATTGCTCCGCATCCTCACCTTTCGCAAACGCTGCTGGAGAGTGATACCAAAAAGAACCTTGAGCAACAGTAAGTGTCTTGGGGAGAGGGTGCACAGACCCCATGCTCATGAGGAAGGGGCCAGAGAGGCCCTAGTGACAAAGTTAGCCCTGCCTCTCCGGCCTTGTCAGTCATGGATAGTAGGAGACAAGGCATTTAAAAAGGAGGAAACCGCAGTCAGTTCAGGATGGGGTGAACAGGAGTGCCCTAAGCAAGAGACTGCTGTGTGGACTCCTGAAGCCACAAAGAGAACCCCCATCTTGGAAATCTTCACCCCGACCCTACAGGGAGTGCAACAAACAATCAGGGTAAGCCAGACAGAGTGAGCCTGACTCAGCAGCGCAGCCAGAGAGCTTTCTCAAAACCCACTCTGCAGGTGCTGTATTGTTGGCTGCATTGTGGACTTCCTCCCCCGACCCCCAACATACACACAACCCTGTGAGAGGCACTAGAAAGGGGGTACTCCTGAATGTGTTGGGGCATTTAACTTTCCTTCTGATCCCCCATCAAAAAAAGTCAGGAACTGTGGTCTGTGCTGGTGCCATAAATAACTGGGTGTGGTCGGGTTTTCCTATCATCTGGGAGAAAAACCTCAGATGACTCCTTTACCCTCTCCCATTATCCAGAACCCTTTGCAGGAATCAGGAATCCCTCTCCACTTCGTTTCTTGACGAATACACTAGCGCATACCTGATGGAGCATTGCTTGTAGAATTCCATGTTCTCCTCACTTTCCCACATGGTCAAGTACATGGACAAACAATAAAGCCTCTTCTTTTGGACCCAAAGACAGTAGGTCCTGGAGGGGACAGAGGGGTCCCATAGCCCTGCTGGACCCCACCTTAGTGTTGCCTTTCAGAGAAGGCCCTGCTGGGAGTACAACAATGTTGACATGACTTAGGGTGTTTAGGTGGAGGAATTATTTATATATGTGAACGTGCAGGTGGGACATCATGACCTAATGTCACATGTTTTTCTGAAATTGTTTAGGTTGCCATTAGCCAAAAACAAGTGTGTGGTTTTAAAGTATGTTGTTTGTTGTCCTTAGGTTGAAAGAGAGAGGTTTTGATAAATACAGGGAACTGTATGAGCAGCATATCAAGTATGGTCCCTGTAAGTAAGGTTACCATGGTACTGTTTTGGTCATTGTGGTTGATTTAGAATTATGTTGGACAGGGATGGAAGAGACCTATTAGGTCACATGTAATCCATCTTCTGGTCAGTGCAGGATTCTCCCTTACAGAACATTTTATAGTGTGTTAGCCATTTAGTTTAACTACCCTAAACAATGGTGCTTCCATCACTCCCATTGGGAAACTCGCCCACAGACTCATGGGGTATGTCTACACTGCACCCAGGAGTGAGTCCTAGACAGACGTGTTAGCAGGGCTAAACATTACTGTACAGACACTGCAGCTCAGGCTGACACTCAGTCTCTCAGTGCCCCTCCATCCCCCACGCTTGGAAGCCTGAGGTGCAACGTTTACACCACTATTTTTAGTGCAGGAGCACGAGTAGCACTAGCACAAGCCTGTGGACCTGGCCTGGGAGGCTCACTCCCAGATGCAGTGTAGACAGACCTCTAGAGCTCATTATCAGGTTTTCCCTGAGGTTTAGACTAAAGTGTCCTTGCAGTTGGTTTTCCCTTAAATAGATGCTCCAGGCTATAGATGAGATTAGAGCTAACTCTGAGCTTTGAGAGGCAAAGCTGAACTGAATTCCCTGAACATCTTCATTTTACAATTGTTTCAGTGACCAAAGTGTCATTTAAATTATTGCAACCCCAAGAGGAGGTCCCAGTTGTTGGTCCAACACCGCCTGAAGCTCTTGAAGATCTGGACTCAGAGTTCAGAGCAGAACACTTAAAGGTGTGTGATGCTAACCTGAGGGCTGTCTTCTCTTTCGATGCTTTCAATGCTAGTACCTGTCACTCCACATACGTAAGTGTTATGAATGCTTGCGAGATTTTGTCTATTCAGCAACATCTCTTGAAAGCGTCATTATAAGGGAGGCAACACCTGCGACAGAAAAGCTCAATGGGATTTAGAAGAGCAGGATGGTGACACAAAACCCTTCACTCGGCCACTGCTCTCTGTGAGTTGGTACAACTGTTCAGCTCTCTCACCACTGTGAACTCCACTTTACATGTCTATTCAGGGGCTTGTCCCAGAGCTAGGCCAGTAAGGTGAGTACACTGCAAGTATCTAACTAGCATACAGAGTCCTCCTACTTGTGGAAAGTAGAATTCCAAAAGAAAGCTTGAGGAGGCTACAGTCCATACTATGAACTGTCCAGAGACATGGTTTATTATCATTAATTTATTTGTGCTGTACTAGCCCTGCACAGTCCCAACAGAAATCAGGCCTCCATTGTGCTAGATACTGTACAAACCCATTAAAAGAGAGCCCCTGCTCCAAAAGACCTTACACTCAAAATAGACAGACAACAATTGAGAGAAAGGAATTTTTATCCCCATTTTACAGAAGGGGAACTGAGTCACAGCAAAATTACATGACTTGCCCACGAGACAACGTCGGTGAGGTACTATCTTCTATTGGCCAATTTCTGTTGGTGAGAGATACAAGCTTTCGAGCTACACAGAGCTCGTCTTCACCTAGACCTGAAGAGCGCCATGTAGCTCGAAAGCTTTAGAGAGCCAGCATCAAATCCTAGCATTGTTCATCAGTGAGCATGGAACTAGTGTCTGATTCTTGTCTCCAGTTCTACACAGGAGGCTATTCACAATTTGGCTCCAGTAGTGGTGTCTCTCACTAGAGATCCAGACAGGGAATAGGATGGATGTTGCATATTAGTACTGAGAAGCATTGGCAGAGCAGGGGTGGGAGTTGGATCAAAGCAAGCACAGTAGCTGCTCTTAGGCAGTATGCTTGGGTCAGACCAGTGCTCTCATACTCTTAATTTCCCTTCTGAATTCTTAAAATAGGTGGCGGGTGGAGGGGGAGAGAGGAATAATTTCACATGCATGGTAGCTAATTTTTCAGAGTTACAAAGGACTTTTTATTTTGTCCATCCATGGTAAGAGGCCCATCCGTTTTTACCAAGAGAGACACAGATGCCAGAGCTCTTCATATGACACGGACCAAATATGTGACATAGACCTAACTCAAAACTACCGTGGCCAAACAGCAGAGGAGGAAGCCAGAGATATGCAGGATCCATACTTCAGCATGTCTCTGGTTTCTTGTAGTCTGTTTCCCCCACTGTTTCACAATGCAAACATGAGAGAAGAGCAGACCTGGCTGGAGAGAGGTAAATTTGAGGCTGAATTGAGTGTGGGGCTTCAGAAGCAAGCACAGCTGAAAGTTATGCAGGAAGCCATTTCATTTACACCAGGAGGTGCCCCTGGACTGGAATGTGATTTGCTGGAAGTGTTCAACTGTTTTTCTAATCAGATGTATACTGCGTAGACATATATATTAGCAATGGCCAGTGATTTACACAGGACTGGGAACCAGGTTATGTACAGGAAGGTAGCAATATGATATGTTGGCTTTACCGTCCTGATTTCACACCTCTGCTCCTTCATTCACTCCCTGCAAGGGTTTCTTCACATTCATGTCACTGAACTACAGCCAATAATCTAGGGCCTTGCTCCTGTTGAGTAGCTCCTTATTCTGTGAGGCGTTTCAGTCCTATTGTCTCCAGTATGTCACACTCCCCTTCAGTACCTGGCCAGAGCTGGGGAAGCTAATGATCCAACCAGAGGGCCAAATTCGGTGATGAACGTGTCACCTGAGGCACATTGCGCGTACACAAAGAAGTGGCAATACCCAGAGAGAAAGTTACTACTTCATGGGCCAGAGGCTCTCCTGTATGATGCCGGTCACCCCCAGATCCCATGGAAGACAATGGGAGTAGGCATTTGGCACCAAACCTGCATTGTAAACGAGGGCTGGATTGTTTTGTTGAAATCCTTCCTGCATTCCAAAACAGAAAATGTTACAGTGCCCATAAATCTACATGATAATTACCTTGATTTACATCACAAGCAGTGAGGTTTTTTTTTATTGTAGATCTAGAAATCCATTATGCTACTTTCCCCCCGCACCCCCCCGTGAGCTATGTGCGTGACAAAGCTCCTATCTAGAACCGCCTACTTTCGCGCTTCATAAAGTCTTTTAAAAATGGAAGCAACATCTATTTCTCCCCGCCCACCCCCTCACAACCAGGAGATCAGTTTTAGCCTAGTTTGCAGAGCCAAAATATACATCCTCCGGTTATAAGTTAGGGCTCTTGATGTGGCCAGAATCAGTCACTTCATGCAGGAGAAATGCATAAGCCTTGAAGCTACTGAAGTGGAGCTCTAATCTCCTGGAAAGAGAGAGATGGCAGGGAAGGCCAGTTTCTGCATTTCAGAATTAGCTGTTGCTTTAATAATGCTAAAATGCTAGACTCTAAAGCCCTCCCCCCGCAACAAAGCAAACTGGTCGACATTCTTCTAGGTGAAGCCAATGGCTGTGCTGTTCCTACAAGGAAGCATGGAGCTCAAGCTAATGCAGTGCTTGGAGCCAACCCCTACGTAAAGACATGTTTATATTTTCTCTGCAATCATCTGTCAATACCTTGCAGGGTAAATTAACTTGTGTGTCTGATGGAAAGAAAGCCTCTTGGCAAAATATTATCAGGGAAAGGCTTCCAGTATAAACTAAAGAGAGCTGAGCTTTGTACATAAGACGGGTAAAACATAAACTATGGAGGGTGTTGTCTCTTGTGTCAGTTAGCAGACTTTTAATTAAAACCAAACAAAACAAACTTCAAGAGTAAAATGGGCGAGACAGCATCATCTATAGATTTATATTATTGGGCCAAATCCTTTGGCCCCAGTTGGAGCTGAGCAAATATTAGAGGAGAAATCGTTTGTGAATATCATATTTGGCATCTAAGCCTCTCTGTCACGTTGTTACAGATTGTTTAGTTGGGGTGCGTGTGCTGCATACACAATCGCAAAAAACTCCTGCTGGGTATTAGGCCTGGAAGGCCTCCCCTCGCCCCACGCTTTCTCTCTTCACACCTCATGGTATTTCTGCAGAATTGTCATGCTCGTGATCCTGTAAGAAGATGTTATCCCGATGGGCAGACATTCTTCCTTCTTTTTCCGGATGGGACAGGTCAGGTGTTGTATCCCGCAAAGATGTATTCCTTTAAATAGTGGGTCAAATTTCAGAATGAGCTAACTGAGGATTTTTCTGGCTATGAGTTTCCTCCTGGACTAACAGATAAACTAGGTCTCAGCACTGGGAGCCAAATCCACAGCTGCTGTGAAGCAGCTTAGCTTCAGTAACTGCAGTGGTGCTGAGTAAAATCAGCGAAGAATCTGACCCTTTGAGTCTACTGGGGGTGGTGTGCCACCAAAATCTGCCTTATTGCAAGAGCTGGGGGTGTGGGACTGTTTGTTTTCGGGGAGGAGGGTTTTCCTTAACTATTTCTCAGTTATCCATCAGGTAACATTGCCATCCTGATCATGTACGTCAAGGAAGCACAGTTTATATACGTAATCCTAGAAGATCACACATACTCGGGGATTCGAGCATTCTTCACAAACCACGGCTACGCCACATGCTACCATAGGAATGGGCTCATCTGGTGAGCACAAGTCCTGTAGACAGTCTTCCAGCCAGTACTAATAATTACAGCCAGGAAGCCTGGGCCTGATGATCAGTGACTGGGGACACTACCTTAGCTTCTGGGGTAGAGAAGTCTCAATGGTGAGGTTCGCTGAGCAGGCAGGAGCGGCTGGAGATCGGGCACATTTCCACCAGCTGCACTGGTGCCAACTCTCCTAGGAAGGAGCTGAGCCACTTGCTAGTTGGTGATAGAGGAGGAGCAATGTGCCACTGGGACTTGGGGGAGCCCAACTGTGCAGACGGAGATGGGGGTTGCAGAGTGACAGAGGCCCTGCTGTCCTTTGGACTGCTCCCGGTGCATCCAACAACTAAGACTATGGAGGGTGAGTGTAGCTAAGTTCTAAAACCTATGGGTGCTCATTTGGCCCGTTCAACCTTGACTGATTTTTGAGTACTGTAGCAGCACTTATGAGCCCCAATCATAGACTAGGGCCCTGTGCTAGGTGCTGTACAAACACAGGACAAAAGGTGGCCCCTGTCCTGACGAGCTTGCAATGTGTGCATACAACAGCAGCCAACAAGTCATACAACAAATAGGGGAGCGCAAGATAACTCTGAGCCAAAACCGCTCACCATATTCCACTTGAGAGATAACGACAGTGGACCAAAGTCGCTCGCTCTCCTCAGACTTAATCCAGAGGTATAACCTTCATAGACTAGAGGCCATATGGTACTCCCCTGTGAGCTGAACTGAGGGCCATGCAGCCCAAGCCATGCTGGTGTTTGTAATGAGTGTCACGCCTCTTCTTTAAAGAGGACGGTAGCTGCATCTGCTCCATTTTATAGACATTACTTGTAGACTGAGGTCTTTGGGCAAGTTGCCAATAATTCTGAGTGTTCAGTAGAGTTTGATTACCCCAGTTGCACATCTCAATCTGTTGCTACCCCCTCACTGTCAGTTGGCTTAAACCCAGTTATGCCAACATATCTGACTTTTACCTCCCCATCTGTTTTGCCCAGACTCTGTACATTAGTCTGTGCCTCGGAATGGTAATTGCAAGGGCCAGTATCAATTGGCTTCATGGCAACCTTACATTTGGTTTGTTTCCCATATCCAGTGAATGCTCCAGGCCATAAAGAATTGCTCAGGTGACCAATTTCTTCCATAGACTAAACCCTAATATCTAATAATAGATTGTTTGTAACAGGAATCCCTGCTTTTTAAGTCATCAAATCCTAATTTCCACCCCACCCCCCACTCCCAGAAAGTTTACCTTCAAAAAGCCAAGAAATGAAAGCCTTCAGTGCAGCACATAAATATCAGTTTTTCATTTTAACCTCTTGCAGTGGGAAGCAAGTGTGTGCTGATTTAAATTTTACAAGTCCTCTCTGTGTTGAAACTAATTAGTGGATACATTAAATGTCTTACTGGCTATTACAAATCACTGCAAATAGCTTTTGTAATAACACGTCCATAAAGGCCACTACCCTCCCAGTGTTTGCCTCCAGACACATTGCTCTTTCATCCATCATGAAGCAGTATGATTTTTACAACACTCTAACACAGCAATTCCTAGCAGCAGTAAAATACTGACCCCTTAGACTTGATCCTCTGTTTTCCACCTCTCTCTCCTGCTGTCTTTCCATTACTCTTCTTTGTCTCTCTGGTCTGGAAATGCTTGTGCATTTGCTTTAAGAACACAATGGTGGCTCCTCTGGTTTTTAGACGTATTCCAGCCAGTTGTTTCTCTTATTTCATTCCTTCTCTCTCTCTCTTTGTCTACAACTGTGATTGTAGAATGATGTGCCCTCATTTTTAATGTTTTCACCAACTGGAGTCATATCACGCCCCCTACACTTGTTTGTACTCCGATGGCAGTTGGGCTACAGCAGCAATCATGGATCAGAAAGAGAAATAGGTTAGTGCAGCAGCAAATAGCAAAGCCCAGAGAGAAGCAAGCATTGTAGTCACAATCCTAGTTTCACCATGAGAATGAGTTTATGGACATGCACTGCTGCTGAGTAATCTTAAAATGTAAGAGTGCTGCTCATTCCAAAATCACAACTTACAATGCACTTCGCAGATCTGCCTCTGCCTTTCTTCCATTCTTCGAGTTAACATATAATCACTCCACGTTTCTTCGGGGATTGGTACTAGTTTTTTGGGGGGAACATTACGGTCAAGATCCTGAGCTGATGTAAACGGTGTAGCTTATTTACACAAGCCAGGGATCCGGTCCTTGATTTATAGCTGTAGTGTGGTGAGAGGGGGGTTACCTTTGCTCGGTGCTTTATTGTAGAGAGAAATTAAGGGCTATATAGAAATAAACTACTATTATGGTACATTTTAAAAAAACCTGGGTTTCAAAATAAAACTAACCTACTTCCGTGCCATCTAATTTTAACATAGACCAGTTTAAACATGCCTTCAATTTATGCTCCAGCGCAGCCTAGCTGGGGTGTGTTATTGTTTTTGCATTTTTTTTTTAAACTATTTGACACACAATGTAACATGGCTGCTAAGCCATTCCCCGCCATTGCTGTTCTGGTCAGTTTTGTGTAGCAGTGAGGTAAGAATCAATTTCTTTAAATTTAAACTGGACAAAAAAAAAAAATCAGACTGACATATGGGCTGAATTATAAAAACTATCTGAACTCCTCATTTTGGGGGCCATTTATCAGCCCTCAGAGCAATCTCCCTGATTGTCTCTGCCCATGTCATATCTTGTGAATTTGTGCTGATTTACTGTTTCATTCAGTCTCTTTATCCAGCAAGTCAGCTCTCTCAAACACACACAAATATACAGAGAACAATTATTAAATATTATTAATTGAAATGCTGCACATGCATAAGGTACAAATGAATACAGATTTGTTTGGCAATGAAAGAGAAATGATCACAGAGAGCCACAAATACATAGGTGCTAATTTTCCATGATTTGATTCCACAACCACTCAGGTCAAGGGCAGTGTTCTCTTTGATTTCACTAGCTCAGGATCGGATCCTTTCAACATATAGGCAAAATAGTAATGAACATATGAGGCCATCAACTGCTGTCATTTACACAGAGGCAACCCTATTGCTGGAAGGGGGTGGGTGTTGCCAGTGGAAATGATGGCAGAATTTGCGCCACAGCTTTAAAATTGAGTGAGTGAGGAGTTGCCTTAAAGCGAGGAGAACACAGCCCTACTTCACACGCATATCTCCTCGTCCAAGCTATGGGGAGACGGTGTTAGCTCCCCAGAGTGTAATTCTTCAGATATTTAATCTTCTAGCCCAGGGCAAACTTCATTGCACTGCGACCCCCTCCTGACAACCAAAATGATTATGTGACCCCAGGAGGTGGGGACCGAAACCTGAGCCTGCCCAAGCCCTGATATCCTCGGTGAGACAAAGCCAAAACCCAAAGGCATTAGCCTCAGTTGTGGGGCCTGTAACCTGAACCCCACCAGCCAGTGCTGAAGCCTTGTGGCTTTGGCTCTAGACAGTGAGGCTTCAGCCCAAGGGCCCAGCAAGTCTAATGCCAGCCCTGACAACCCCATTAAGCAGGGTCACGACCCCCAATTTGAGTACAGCTCTTCTAGCCATAGAGTGTACTCCAGTGGACCTTTGGACTCACACTGTAATAGAAGTGTGTCAGACTGCAGGTTATAGACAGCATCAAGGCATGTTTGGGGGAGCCTGAAAGGGTTTTCTCTTTGATTCCCTTATAAGGAGAAATTGCTTGGACATGACATCATCTTTCGGAATGGATAACGAGTCACAAAGCATTTTGGGCCCAAGAGGCTTGTGCTGCTAGGCCAAACCAGAATACGTGCGTCCCCTCTGCCTGGCCCACACACGACCGTCTCAGCGTTCCTGCGGAATAAACACAGCAGAATGTAATTCAGTCCCAGACACAGGAGCAGAACTAGGCCGAGGTGCCATTTACATCCTTAAAATAGGGTTTACGTGGTGCAGCTGGCCATCTGCGCTAGGGTGACCTTCACCCACCAGCGTGTATAATGTAGCAACACAACGCACGGAATAAGTGCCTAGCCACTCACTGTCAAAGTGGTTGTACTTAAACTCTCAAGAAAAGCTGCAGGGGAAGTGCCATTTTGCTCCGTTAGTGGAAATTAGGAAACAAAAAGCATCATGAAAGCATTTTCTGCCCATAAAGTAATTCAGTTCCACTCAGATAGGTAGTTTTTCAGCTAACTGTATGTACTGCATGCTCATCCCCATGATATGCAAGCACCTTCCACTTACAATCAAAACACAGTAGAAAGACCCTCTCAAGGCCTAGTCTAGTTTCTTTTCCTACAGCCAGCTGGAGTGAGCAATTGTAATGCTAGATTTTTGTGGAGTAAGCGTGTGACTTTGCCTCTCAGCTTGACATTTGCAATGTTCAGTAAAATAATCCCTTTTTGAAGCCATTAAAATTAATACTCAGAAAATGGCTGTTGGAGAACAGCAGGTGAGAGATGGCCGCCTGCTCGAAAGTGATTAATCTTATAGCCAGAAATGCTTCCGAGAGGCTATGTAGGGAGCATTCTTCTTCCACAGCTAGCCATACGCACCCCTGGGGAGCAGCACATATGCACCTACCCTGCTCCAACTGCTTTTATAAGTATTCCACTTATCTCTTGCATTCTGGATACCGACGGTCAGGAGTTCAATGGTGAGTGTGTATAATGGGGGGCAAAGACTGCAGCCCAGCTCGGTGCCACTGTGTAAAAGAAAAATACCAAAGGGATACATATCACTGGCGAGAGCTCCCTTAACTCAAGAATATAGATAAGAGGTGGGAATCCTCTGTATGGTTTTAGCATCAAATACTTGCTCAGCAGATGCACCACACACACTGGCTTCCCCTAATTTAGACAGGCCATTCCCATGAAGTGTCTGATGGCTGTAGAGTAGCTATTTGCCTAGGATCAAGCCAGTATGGTCCAAGTGAACTTCCGTTAAGTTAGATCAGACGCAGTGGGGTCAAAAAAAGCTCATCACCCACAGCCTGGGGCAGATTTTCAATAACTCAACTCCCATTCAAGTAGCAGATGAAGAGTCCTGGCCATAAGTATTATCACAGGAGTAGAGCCCCCTCCACCTTTTCCCTTCACTATGTAAATTGTGATAAGTAGGACTGGTCAGGAACATACCAACACTGTTTGAGGGAATAGGTCACTTTCAACCAAATTTCTGGATTCAAAAATTTTTGAGAAAGTTGTTTTAAAATTGTCCAAACATCCCATTTTGACATTTCCAAACAAATGTCCATTTTGTTTTCAATCTGAACCAACCTTTCCTTTAGAAATTTAAGCTAATTATAGTAACAATTTTAATAAAAAAGAAAAAATTGAAACCAAACATCACGATTGACCTGGCCAGATTTGATTTATTTATTTTGTCAGTTCACAAAAACTTTTGAGATTAGCTTTTCATCCTGACTGGCACTGGGAACATTTTTTCAAAAATGTTCCTGGGATGACAAAACCATTTCCTACTTGGCTTTGCGTACAAGTGCCATAGAGGTTAAATCTATTAATTCATGGAGGTTAAGTCCATTAATAGCTATTAGCCAGGATGGGTAAGGAATGATGTCCGTAGCCTCTGTTTGTCAGAGGGGGCTGATGGATGGCAGGAGAGAGATCACTTGATCATTACCTGTTAGGTTCACTCACCGGGCATTGGCCACTGTTGGTAGACAGGATACTGGGCTGGATGGACCTTTGGTCTGACCCAGTATGGCCATTCTTATGTTCTTAAGTGCATTCATCACTTGATAGGGATTACTGTAAATGATGCTTTTGTGTTTGGCTGAGTTCAGAAGCAAAACATGCTGGGCATGATTCTGATCACATTCATACTGCAGAACATCAGGAGAAACTACACTGACGGCAACAATTACACCAGTGAGAGGAGAATGGGTCCTAAGACGCCAAAGAGAGCCGTTCTTCATTATTTATATTCCCCAGGCAGTGTGCACTTTTGTCTTCTGCATGCCTGAACTCACATTCTTTTTCTAGGCTGAATCTGGATCACCACACTGGCTCCTACTTTGATAAGAAAGGAAGAAGACAGAAGCACTGGAGTTGGCATGACTTCAGCCATCATGTTCACGCACCTCCTTTCCAGCCCATCTGCATGAAACTCAACATTTATATCAGGATTAAAATTGTGGCTCAGGAGAACATTTACTTATCATTTATGAAACAACAAAACTGCATCCACTTCAACATGGGGACTGGGCTAAAGGTAAGTTCTCAGGACTAAGCATCAGCACTACAAATCCTTTTCCTATTTATCAATTAATGGGACTGAATTGTCCCAATGGGCAGTAACTTCTTCATAGAAAAGGCTCGACTGAGATGTGACATTTTCTGGAGTCCTGTTAGTGTCCTTGGTTAAAAATCCTATTGACTACTTAGTAAGTTTATTCCAATCTGCAATTTCTGCTGAGTAGACTAGTTGAAAATTATATACTGGAGCATTTTTCTGTCAGAAAATGCTGTTTTGACAAAACTGAAATGTCCTATGGGACTAATTCTGATGAAATTTCATTTCAGAAAAGAAATAAAAAGCATTTTGATAAGGTTAAAACATTCCATTTTAACAGTTTTAGAACAGAATGTTTTGATATTTTTGTTTCAAAATTACTTTTCATTTTGAAATGTATTATAGAAAATAAGTCAACAAACAAAAGTTTTCATTTTGCCTAAACAAAAGGTTTCAATGGACCTGAAACTAATTTTTTTTCCCCCAGAAGTCCTGTTTTCAGGAAACTTAAATGTTTTTTGTTCCAGTTCAGAACTAATCCTATGAAACGGAAATTCTGGTTCCTGCTCTGCTAGCTCTCCTACTGAATTTGGCTTAATAGGGTAGTGAACTTGCAGGCATACATGCATATATCAGTGCCCTCTGCTGATTGAAAACACAGCTCTTTACCATTGTTCCTATATTGCTAGTAGCTATGGAAATCTCTTAGTTCAAGTGATGAGGGTCCTGTGGCTTTGAAGCAGGAAGATCCAAGTTCACACGCATAAACAGTAAGCTGGAGACCACAAGTCAAGACTTTTCTTCAGCTGCTGTATTGATCACTGCACAGTTGAAAGTTCCACTACACAACCTCCTCATGCTCATCTTTTTAAACATTTAGCTTGTGGGAGAAAGAAACTGGAGATAGGTGGAACTAATTTCTCCATGTCCTACTGAACTTTATTCAGTTCCTGTTTGAAGGACCCAGGGACACTGTTGGTCCTTCCTTAGACTTCTAATGAGGGTTTGGTTTGGCTTTATAGAAATTACTCCAGAATGTGACATCAAATAAAATCAAAATGTTTCTTGGGGCATGTCTTGATAACAGGGGTTTCACAGAATGATGCACTGTGGGATTATTTTCAGTGAACAAAGGATGCACCAGGAGGATTTCATAGTAAACACGTGTGAGGAGTTTAATTTACTTTCTGCAACAAGTAACCCCTCTCTCACTTGGGCTACTAGGGACACAGCTTCAGGGTGTATTTATTTTAGGTTTTTCAGTTTACAGGTGAAGATTTAATGTGGTTTAAATAAAAGCTCACTGTCAGCACATGGCATGAGACTACTAGTGCAGCATTTTTTGATATTCTGTAATGGGACTATAAGTATTAATCATGTGGCCTTTTCGGTTGGCTCGGATGATTAAGTTCTCTTTACATTGGCTATTTTGCAGTTGAAAAACCTGGCCACATTCCACTTACTTAAACCAGCAGAAAGCCAACTGGGGCTACTCCTGCACTCCAAAAGCATTCAGATCAACAGCCTCCTAGCTAAAATGAAGAAAATATTACGAGACCTACAGCGCACACCATTAAATAAAATTCAGGCATTGCCTCTGGTTGTAGCACTGCTGCGTAAACTGCTGAAATGGAGACGTAAAAAGATTCTTGCCCAGTAGACACGCTGGGTGTTGCAATGTTAGATTTCTCTTTAGTCAAGTAAGGTTACATGGGCAGTTCACTGTGGAAACAATAAAGCTCATTTTCAAGCATGTCATTAAGTGTTTAGCTGTATTCCAACGTAGAGCATCTACAGCACTACACGGCACACTGGAAAATATGCAGTGGATTGTCTATTCCTAAGGAAGACCAACACATGTGTACTAGTTTGACAGAATGAGAAGGTGGTTCTTATAAGTAGGAGAAAGGACCACAGGGGTAACATTAAGTGTGGTGGGAGCCGATGTCAAACAGTGCCTGTTGCAAGACCCAGTGAGCGTGCCTTGCACTCGTGCCCAGCATTTTTGTACAGAAATTCACTGTGGGATAACTAAGCAGCATGTGTATAGTTCAATAAAATGCCCCTCACTGTTACTAAACGGGAAAGGTCTGAATATGAATGAAAGGAAAAGATTGTGAATGAAGAGTCTTGTGTGGTATAAACTCTCTCCAATTCTCATCCCAGTGATCATTCCAGGGGGTTAACAGTGAAGTAGCCTGAGTGACAAGGTTTGGTGTGGAACAAGTTGGCTGGTGTGTTTTTATTTGAGGCTTCCCAAGTGAGACAGGGTGAAGAGAACGGGGCTCTGCCATAGATCCAAGCGAAACCGCAAATTAATCAAAGAAATTGAGTTAAGAATTTTTTTCCTCTGTGAACTGGTTTTCTTAAATAAAACAGTTGGGCACCACTATTATTTCAGTCTGTCCTCATAAGTTACTCTCTCCAGTCTTCACAATTCTCTTGCTCTTCTTTGAAAGGCCTTCAGTTTGTCTACAATTTTCCTGAAGTGCCCCGACCTGCATGGGCTATATTCTAGGAGCGGTCTGACTGGTACTGAATGAAAAGGGACTATAAGTTCACTGCTCTCCATAACATATGGTCTCTGTACATATAGCTTAAGCTTCTTCCCCCTTACCATTTCACAGTACCAGCTCATACCTAATTCATTATTATCAAACTTTGGCCTCTTTATGTTACTGGATGCCAGAATTTTCTCCCCTTGAATAGCTGGGTTTCATATTTTCCCCAGCTACAACAGCTAGCATTCTAACAGGTCCAGTTTCATTTTATTATTTCCTGACCCTATTTCAGGGGTCGGCAACCTTTCAGAGGTGGCGTGCCAAGTCTGCATTTCCTCAGGGCTTCACATGCCAGTCCAGAACGGGCGGGGCTTCGGGTGGAAGGGGAGCGGCTGAGGGGATCAGTCCACCCCACTTTGGGGTTTTCCCCACAGGCTACTGCCAGCTGGGGTCTCAGCCCATTGCCAGCCTGGGTGAAGGCGCTGAGTGGGGCAGGTAGGGACCCTGGCTGGCAAGGGGCCAGGAGGGGGAACCTCAAAGCAGGGGCAGGCTGAGCAGCTTAGCCCACCCCTGCTCTGGGATTTCCCCCGCTGGTCCCTTGAGTGCCGGGGTCTCAGTCCGCTGCCAGCCTAGGTTCCCAACACCCAAGCTGGCAGTGGGAGCTGAGTAGGGCAGGCGATGGGACCCCAGCTCACAAGGAGCCAGCAGGGGAAACCGCAGAGTGTGTGTGGGGGGGGGGGCTAAGTGGCTCAACCTCCTCCCCCTTTGGAGTTTCCCCCGTTGGCCCCTTGCGAGCCGGGGTCCCATCGCCTGCCCCACTCAGCTCCCGCTGCCAGCCTGGGTGTTGGGAACCCAGGCTGACAGCAAGAGCTGAGTGGGGCAGGCAGCGGGATCCCGGCTGGCAAGGGGCCAGCCGCGGAAAACCCCAAAGCAGTGGCAGGCTGAGCTCTCCGCCGCATGCCAGGGGAAATTTGGCTCATGTGTCACTGTTGGCATGTGTGCCACAGGTTGTCTGCCCTACTTCTACCTCTCTAGGTCCCTCTATTAGTTATCACTACACTTTCTTTAGTCTTTCAGCTACCTTTCCATCCACAGGGCAGCACTCAGAACCAAATCAATTTCAATTAGTTTTTCCAAGTAAGATTTCAAGAGGCTATCAAATGATGTACCAGAATTCAGATCTTAGGTGTACTTTATTCACTAGTTTAGTAAATGTATTAAAAGGTGATCATGTTCATGTGGCATGACATTCTTTATAAACTCATTCTGCTTATTCTTTACATCTAGTGTATGAGGAAGGCACGACATGTTACAAAATTCTATAAACTTAGAAAAAAATGTACTTACCCAATAAATATTTCTTCATACACTGATTGTGTTCTGAAGTGTTTTATGTTGTCCCCACATTATTCCTCCTGTTTGAAACGTCTTGGCTTGGACATAAAGGGTGTGTGCCCCTATGATTTTCACTATTGTATTAGAAATTGGGGTGGATGTGAAAACTGGACTGAGACTCAATAGAAATAAATAAGAATGTCCAAAAGACTTCTTTGGGAGCCACTTAGTTATTCACTCAATTTAGTTTTGTATGGTATAATTCAAACAGGTGTTAGGACCCTGCCTCTTCATTATGTTTTGTGTGTCCAAGGGAATGACCAGGAAGCAACTGCTGTGAAGCACCACTGTGTGACAATGAAACCACTGGAATTCTATAAATGAGATTAGGGAAAAACAGGATTTTTTTTTTTAAAAAAAAGAAGTTAATTCAAATGTCACTGTCAAAGCCAACGGATAAATGAGAAGTCTATATTGCCATTACAAGGAAGAAACCAAAACCCTCTGAAGAAACGTTCCTACAGGACTGAACACTAGAAGAACACCACACTCAATACGTAATGACAAAGGACAAATAGATAAGCCTGCAAGTAGCAAGGCAACAAGAAAAGTAGTAATATAAAATAAGGACTGAATAATACTTGTGTGTTCTGGCATCAACTCCCAAGTTTACTCTTAGCAAAAGCCAATTAGTTAAAATATTACAACCTTGGCTTCTTCCCTATAATACAATTGCAGTGAAGAGACCATTTAGTCACACAAGATCCTTCATGAGTAAAAAAAATACAAATTTACTTTTATTATGACTATAAAGAGATGAATTTAACACAATTAGCTGCACACACAGTACTCAGTGATACATCTGTCTGTGCCAGATAAAGTCAGTACTCTTACTGCTAACAACAAAATAGATCTTGTCTTTCTTAATGAAGCATCGTACATGCCTGCAGGATATTTATTGGTTTACCATTACAGTTATCTTGTCAGACAAGTCCCAAATACACACAAAGCTTTACTCAGGGACCAAAATAGGAAGCAAAGTTTTTATTTAAAAAAAAAACAACAACATTAAAATCAGCAAATGTCTAGTCAGATCATATAAAGCACTTTAAATTATTGAAATTATTTACACTATTGTATATGTAAATATCTGAAACTGTACATGTTTAAACAAATCTTCATTTAGCAAATGGGCTAAATATACTGATTGCTCTTGTAATCTTTTAAATCAGCTATCCTAGAGCTGTCTGAGTATTTTAGAAGTGAAGAGATTCAAAACACAAGACTAACATAATATTTTACCCTTCGGATCATTTCTGTACAATTAATTCAATCATAACTCTGTACAGCAATCATGCACTCTTTTGTAAAACACTATAAAAAGATCAAATGTACATATATTACAAGGCATTGGACATTATTTTACAGCGTATGTTCTTGAATAAGTAAAGGGAAGGGGGTATCTTCTCTTCCTTGTTAGTTCCTTAGCTAAGTTCAAAAAGGATCATGAGATCCATTTCCATATCCCAGACTGTCTGCTAGAATGCTGCTCATGGTGGCTTTAAAACTTGCCCTTTTAGTATCCAGTCAGCTGATCTGTAACAGCAAAACTGTTACATCAAGATATCAAAAATATGTACAATTTCTACAACATGCAAGCTAGAGAAGAAGTAAAAATATGCCATTTAAATTACTGTATTGCCTTACACATATCTATACAATAAGGTCAGTAAAGACAATCTTAAGCTATTTTCAGTGTTTCATCCAGTTTATGGACAAGTGTTTAAGCACTTAACCTTCTGAAATGGAACATGCCAATGCTGTGTATCAGTTATTCATTGCATGCTGACCATAAATCAGATGTTACACATATGCATAGCTTACTGATCAGCAGGTATTTCTCTCATGATCCTAACTTACAAAGGTGCTTTTTGTATTCACTCATCATCCACTTCTTTACACATCTTTACTTCACAGCACCAGTACTGCACAAGTTCCATAGGCACAGCTTTGCCACCAGGAGCTGCTCTTTGAGCTCCTTTTCCGGGCCTACAGGGAAAGGACTTAGCACTCACTTCTGACAATGCGGCTGCACTGCTCAACCTTAAATCAGAAAAAATAAAAACCCTTAACCTGAAACCTTAAGTACCTGAAAGCCTTACCTTTGCCCTAAAACCTTTAGCACAGTTCCCCCTCACAAACATTAACAATTATATTGCACACCTTTCCACTGCAAACCCACATATTTATTCCATAACGGTCAGAACCCTCTAAAGATTCTTGACTTAGAGCACTCCAGAATATCAAAATACAGGTGGCCAGTGCTCACATCTACTAATCATTACAGGGTGCCCAAAATACATGGCATCAAATATTGCAGAACTTTCTGAAATTCAAGGGAAACAACTCAGTTTTCACAAAGTAATATACTTTGAACTATGTTCTTCAAATGTATTGTGGACTAATAGGATTCTTTGGAGGATTGAGAAAAGTGAGTGTGCCTGTCAAAACGAAGTTGCAGCAACACCTGACACTCAGGTCACCATCCCATTCAAACACAGCACACACTGACTTTCTCAACTTGGATTTCCTGTCACTTATCTTCAGTGTGTCCCATGAAATTGCTAGTTCTTTTTCTTTTATGGAGAAGATGTGTGTGCAGTAAAAGTAGTAAGGCCTTAAATTTATTTATATCTTAGCATTTCAACCTGAGATGTGTTTACATCTGATGGCAAGGCAGAAACTGAGCTTGCTGAAGATTTGTACCCGCGTTTGTTCCCTTATGTTTTAGGAAAGAAAAAACTGCCGTACTTGAAACAAATTTGTAGACTTCAATTCTTCTGTAAATCAGTATTAAGAAGCCTGGGGAGTATTAAAGCTGATGCCTTGATGGAGCCCAGTGTAAATCCTTTATTTACTTCTGGCAAATGACTTCATGTCCCTTCGCTGCCAGGCATACCACTGAAATTTACCTCAAACGGTCTGACTGTTGGGCTATTTAGACACTGACAAAAGTAGGTTCACCTGAAAGGCAAAATGAAAGTATGTGTTAGCTATTGTGTTGTTACCATCATCCAAGGTCTGGAGCAGACTTATGCTGTTTGAGTCTCTAAACAAACATTCTACAAATCTCCAAGGATTTACAGGAACCAAGAGAACAATTATAAGAATATTGGTCAAGAAGTGCAATCACTAGTTCTAGTTAACTTACAGACTCCTACTATGCAACTGATGACTTGACAGCTGTTTCAGCTGTTAGAAGCTGTGTTGACACAATCTATTGTAACAGCCATTTGATAAACAATTAAGTAAATTTATAATACCCAAGAGGAACATTCTGAATCATTTACATTATTAACAACCCAGAAAACTTTAGCTTACATAAACCAGAAGGGGAGGAATCAAAGAAATCCAAAAGGCTGGTGCATCATTGTCCATCACTGAAAGAACATAAATCTGACTACTGTGGGAAAAATCCATTTTATCCCTAATCCACCTTAGATTATTCCTGCTCCATCTTCAGAGGAAGTTAATATTCTTCTCCCACTTCATGTTCCCTGCCAAAATACCCTTTGGGGAAATTCCTCCTGACCACATATTTGATTAACAGGTTAATACTGTGTGAACAAGAATCACCAGTTGATCCCCTATACTTAAGATACCACTGATGTCCAATACATTTATTTTTGTTTAGATTATTGGATTGCTAAGAGAGTGGCGTATGCAGGGCCTCCTAATGCAGAGAGTTCCTTACACTGATTATCTTTAAGGATAAAGGCCCTCCTTAAACCTGAAATTCTGTTTACATTTCCATGACTAGCCATATTTTTCCAGTGGTGGTTTAGTTCAAACAGATCCTTGTAATTCCTTCAGAATTTTTACACACCTAGTACATCTCGGAAAGGTATCCGAAATGGGTGTAGTTCATCAGAAAAATCCTTGCCATGACCTTGTACAATAAAATCCCAGTGCCGCATGTCTTAATCAGTAATCTCAGTTTTAAAACAGTCTAACAGATATTTGTAAAAGCTAAACAACTGCATTTGCTCAGGGTTTAGAGCTCAAGTTAATTCTGGATTTTCAAAGAATCAGAAAAGAGGAATATGAATAAAAATTAGGCAAAATGGAAAAGCAGGTTGATTAAAAAAATGTGAGCTAATCATGAGAAAATAAGTAATCGTAAAATAAGGAGTTTCACTTTATACCTGTTCCATTGAAGGACAAGCTATGATCTGGAGATCTTCACTGCTAAATTCTTCCTTTAACAAAGCATGGAGTTTCTGGAATACGTGCTGAATATTATTCTTTATAAAGGAAAGAAAAACATTTAGTGTTGGAATATCACGAGATTTGTCTCATACATGAAACAAACTGAACATCCTGTGTATCAGCCAGCCTCTGAAGTGAATAGAGCTGTGTGTGTGGTAGAACTCGGTGCTCTTAAAAGTGGTTTTCCTCTAAAAAGTAACTAAAAAATGGCATGGAGAGGGTTCCTTGTCTATTGGGTGACTACTCCAGATCATGTGCACTATGTTAACAAGTAAACATGGGGGGTGGGAGTGGTTCTTAACATTTAACCTGGCATCTAAGAACCATGCTGGGTTTTCTTGTGTGTGCACATTCACCAGTAACAGATTCTCTGTTAAACCTGGGCAACCCTCATTGCCTTTGATCGGTCTGCACAGGTATACCTGACTGGACTTACCAAAGAAGAAACCGAATCCAGGCAACTCTCTCAATATAGTGTTTGCTGTGCACACTGGATAGGAGTAAAAGCAATATACATGTATTTTCTTTACTCTAAACACTTACATCAGGTCTGTGGAATAAGGTGCCATTTTTATATGGTCCCTTTTCAGAGGAAAGCCACACTATGATTTATGCTGCACTAGACTGCTTACTTATACGGTGTCTTTCATATGATTACTGTCTGGATTTCTAATGTACAATAGCTCACATACAAGAGTCTATGTAATAGACAAGGGCAACAGAAATTCAGAAAGTCGCATTAAAGTTAATAAGAAAAACAAATAATCATCCGATAAAGAAACCTAGAAACAGCTCCATTAATTCATTCCTACAAAAAATAAATGAGTTACAAAGCACACTTTCAGAATCTAATCAACTAGGTTAAGGCTGGCCAATCTATGGAAAGTATGTTGATGTATGCACGAACAATACTTACCCGAATTGGCTTAAACAAAATGAATTCAGTGTCCTTATTGGCCAAGTATAACGACATGCTTCGTAACACTGATGGCAGCTTTGTTTTTATTGTCTTATAAGTGGAAGAAACTAAGTCATTGACCTTTGCTGGAAATAAAGTTTAAAATTATTAGACACAAATATTTGCGCCTGCTGGTTGAAGGTCTATGTTCCAAATGACCCCCTCTAGTTTTCCCTACTTTACATATATCACCGTCCCTTTTCCCCCTCTAAACCCCCAAAATCACAGTCATCACCCTTCAGCAGTAAAAAGCCTGGTCAAGACTTGTCCCTTCAAGGTCCTTTACTTAGTTGGAGATGTGACTGTTTGGCAATACTCAGCCCAAGAAAAGAAAACAGTACTTTGAAAATGGCATTGAAAGTATGTAGCAACCATATAGAAACCATGTTTCAATCCAGCACAGCATTCCCGATGCTAGGCTACATATCTGTCTAAGGCAGTGGTCTTCAAACTGGGGTGTGCGCACCCCCAGGGATGCGCGAGACCACCCCCGGGGGTGTGCGAGACCCCAGCACCACCGCCGTGACCGCCCAGGAGATCGCGAACATCCGGGCGGGCTATTTTTAGACCGCCGAAATGCCGCTGCCGCCGGAAGCGTCTGCTTTTTGCGGCAGCATTTCGGCAGACATACCCGACCTGGGGGGCCGCCAGACTCTGTCCTCCGCAGCAAGGGGCCGCGGGGGAAAAAGTTTGAAGACCCCTGGTCTAAGGCATATGGCTAGTTCTAGGTGCTCTGTCTGTCTACATGACGACTGGGCATGAACGCTTTAAAGAAATCTTGCAAAGAGGGTTGAAGAAAAAATGGGGAAATATTCACGAACTTTGGGGGGAAAGGGTTACTTCCTTTATTTTTTAGCTTTTGTATTTTCCTTTCCCTCCTCCTGCCTCTGAGAAATCTGACAGCATGGCAAATAGCTCATTGGCACTGTCCTACATACCAAGCGCTTCTTGAAATTTCATAAGATAAACAGGTTCTCTTCTGCAAACATGTTATGTTCATATTTGCACTTATGTACAGAGTCACAAAGCAAATGTGAAGAGATATTCCTGAAGAAACTAGAAACTATAGCTAAGAGTTGCAATTAGCAGCAAGAGGCAGCACTGAATTATGAACAAACATGTCAGGCTTTGCATTTTAAGAACTTAGTGTAACTAAAGGTTCAGATCTATGACAAAAAGATTGAGATTTCTAGATCTACTTGCTGTAAACAACACAAAATATTAACTGCTCAGACCTAACAAAGGTTCTTAGGAACTGTTCTCATTCGAGCTCTTAATACGAAGGAATTTGTAGCTGGCTTCCCACTTTGCAGATTCTCAAGAGTTGAAAATGTAATGTATTTACAAAACCATAAACAATAAGCTTCAAGATCATATTCAGTAATTCCTTTGGTATAGAAGCAGGAGTTTTATCTCAATCTAATCAAGATAACTTTCAAGTACATTTTATATTAAATGGTCATCATATGAAAAGTGCATTCCAACAGTCATATCTTCAACACTGTTTAATGCACCCAGACACTCCACAAATTAAACTCATGTTTTGAAGTTTTTCAGACATTGAAAGTCAACTTACAGGATACGGAAGATGAAGCTCTCAGATCAGATACTGAAACTTACACAATTGTTGAAAATACTTTGGGCAAGATTTTCAAAAACTAAAGCGACTGAGAACTGTTGTGTGCTTGGCACTTTGAAAATCAGCAAAGTTCCTAAATACAGATTAAGGAACCTAACATTTTGGGCTAATTTTGAAAGACATAGCCTAGTAGTACAGAAAACAAATTATTTTCTAAAATGGTCTAGCCCAGAATTCATTTTATATTGCTTTAATGTTCTCAAAAGTGATAACTAGAAAGGCTGTTTGGGTAAGTGGAATAGTTTTTAAAACACGTTCTAGAAAAGTGGGAACTAATACAAACTGTCCTTTATTAGCCAATATACTATCCTACAAAAGCATCAGTGAGACTATTCTGAATAAAATGAAAAACGTAAAGCAAAGGAATACCTGGTTGGGCCCAAGGCTGCTGTGAAAGATTGTATTTGGGACCTCCTTGACTAGCCATTGTTTTTAATGCAGCAACCTAAAACAATTAGATTGAAAGAATGAGAAATGTGTGTTTCTATTGGTATCAAAAAGTGAAATCATGTCAAACAAGCCAGTAACATTTAAATAAATCACTTAAAATTTCTAGTCTGAGATGGTTTGTTTTTCTTTTGCGTATATTTTGATTGACTTTCCTTCTGTTTATATCCTCAAATAATGACAAATGCAATTCCAAAAACACTAGTGTAAGATTTATGCTCCATATTTATTTATACAATTAATAGGAGGCTAATTTAAGTTTGATAATACTTATGCCTGTCATAGATGAAAAGGGAAGCAAAACGAGGTGCATTAACTATTTCACAAGAATCTGTAGCTACATAAAAGATAACAGTAAGCCCTTAAAAGGAAAGGGCTTTTAACCTAGCCAATCTCAGCCAAAAAAATGCAAATACAGCAGTCAAAGCCATGCAGGCCTCTTAACATGCTGAGTTGTCAGAATGTCATAGTGTACAATATAAAAACTCTTCTCACAACTGAAATTAGAAATGGGGCCAGGTTTACACATACACTTAGATGCCTACAGGCACTTTTGTAAATCCCACTAGGGGTCTAAGTGAGTTAGGTGCATAACTCCTACGATTTTCAACAGAATTTACACACTTAGCTTACTTAGACCCCCAGTGGGATATAAAAAGTGCCTAAGTAAGCTAGGTGCCTAAATCCTATTGAAAATAATAGGAGTTATGAACCTAACTCACTAAGGCACTTTTGTAAATCCCACTAGGCACCTGCCTCCAACTTTAGGCATCAAAATATTTCATCTAGTCCATGCATCAAGGTAAGATAAGCATGTGACATTGCACCCCATAAGGCTTTATGGAAATGTGCTTATGATTCTATATATGACATTACGGGAATATGTTTTATGCTACATATGCTATGTAACACATCTACTGAATCTACTCCTCCTATTTTTGTATTCGAAGTTATGAATATTGTCTGTGTACTTGCCTGATTTCTAAGTAGCCTTAGTAAAGCATTTGGGCAGCTTCTTGAGAAAGGAATGTGCAAATTAAGTGCCCAGTCAAGAAACACTTAACGGACCATGGATCTTGGAAGCCTTCAATCCATATAAGAAGTCTACTTGAGGGCATTCAAGGCAACATGTGAACCATGGCTGCTACCTGTAAGTTCTGAGTCATGGACATGTGACTTGCCACACAACTCCAGAACTCCATCTTGTAGCTGGGATTCTACACTGGGGGAGGGAGGGGTGTCCACCCACAAGAGAAAGTCTATTTAAACCCCTGGGAGACCCACTTCATTTGTCTTCAGCTGGCTCAAAAGAGAGCCTCTCCACCCCAAAAAATACCTGAAAGAAACTGGGACAAAGGACAGTAGCTACAAGGGGTGCAAGTTGGAAACTACTCTGTAAAAGGAAGCTTACTGGTACACATTGAGGGTGAGGTTTTATCTGTATTCAGTTTTCTTACTGTATTAGGCATAGACTTGTGTGTTTTATTTTGTTTTGTTTGGTAATTCACTTTGTTCTGTCTGTCATCACTTGGAACCACTAAATCCTCCTTTCTGCATTTAATAAAATCACTTTTTATTTATCGATTAGCCCAGAGTATGTATTAATACCTGGTGGGGGCAAACAGCTGTGCATCTCTCTCTATCAGTATTATCGAGGGCAAGCAATTTATGCATTTACCCTGTATAAGCTTTATACAGGGTAAAACAAATGTATTTGGGGTTTGGAACCCATTGGGCGTTGGGCATCTTGAGTGTTAAAGACAGGAACACTTCTTAAGCTGCTTTTTGTTAAGCCTGCAGTTTGTGGGACGTGGTTCAGAGTTGGGTCTGTATTTGTAGCCAGCAAACATGTCTGGCACAACCCAGGCAGGTTCTGGAGTCCCAGGCTGGCAGGGAAGGCAGGAGCAGAAGTAGTCTTGGCACATCAGTTGGCAACCACCAAGGGAGTTTGTGATCCGTGTCACAAGGCACTTTTAAAAAAGTAAATACACTGTTGTAATTTTCTGAACTCCCAAAAGCAAGGGAACAGGATTATTTTGGTGTCCTTGCAACACTGCAACCACCAGTCCTGAGGTATCACGATCCTCATGATAAACCTGATTATACGCAGTTATACTAAAGAGGTTACAAATACAAGGATTCATTACAATTCTCATCATGTCCAGTGCTTTTCCTCTTCAAAGCACTTTATAAACATCACTTCTACTGTATGATCTTTCCACACTGACCTTGCATATAAAAGGACAACTTTCAGAGAACAAATTCAGCATTAATACTGGTTCAGAGATATTGAACAGAAAGGAAGCTTTGCTGCACCCACCTTCAAACAGACATATTTACTACGTGAAGTCTACCCTACAGAAAGTGTTACTATAAAAAAGTCTGACAAAAGTTACCTCTGTGGATTTCTTGCCTCCATCTCAACAGTATACATCAGGAGGAAAGAAGTTATTTAATATAGACTACTTCTATCTGCCAAGGATAAGAACACTATTTTCCATGAAAAATACTGCCTTAAAAGCACTGTCTTACAAGCTCTCACACTGCAAATATAACTTGTATTGCCACTCGAAGCGAGACCATTATGGTTTATTCCCAGGCATGTTTGCTTGGTTGGTTTTAGTTTGTGTTCATAACTTAAAATGTGACACGGTAATCCTGTTCTTTCAACACCATATTCATAAAAATTGTGCAAAAACTGTGTTAAGAAAATAAAATGGTTGCAAAGTTAATCATGTAGAACAGGGATGGCCAACCTGAGCCTGAGAAGGAGCCAGAATTTACCAATGTACATTGCCAAAGAGCCACACATCAACAGTCCCCTCTCCCCGATCCCCAGCACCTAACCCTTCATCCTTTCGCCTCCTGCATGCCACAACCAGCTGTTTTGTGGTGTGCTGGAGGCTGGTTGGGAGGCGTGGGGGGAAGAGGAGCAAGGGCACAGCAGACTCAGGGGAAGGGGCGGGGGCCTTAGGGGAAGGAGTGGAGCGGGGCTGGGGCAGAGCCAGGGGTTAAGCAATGAGCACCCTGTAGCACACTGGAAAGTTGGCACCTGTAGCTCCAGGCCCGGAGTTAGCACGTATGTAAGGAGCTACATATTAACCTCTGAAGAGCCACATGTGGCTCTGGAGCCTCAGGTTGGCCACCCCTGACAGAGAAGTTAGGAAATTACAAACTATCGTAATGCATTGGAACATGCAACCCTAATTCTGGCATTTCCTAACTTTTCAATGCTTGACTTTACACATAAAAAACTGTCAAATGAACATTATTATGGCTGCAATTTCCTGGGCTTTTAAAAAAGCAAACAGCACAGATCTCTGCCACTTGAACTAAGAGTAGCTGGCAGCAATTGTAGATGGTACACATGGAGGATGACAAACACTAGATGGGGATGAGACATATTTGCTAATGGATAGTTACTGACAGCAGAAGAATGGCCAAACTCACGAATCTTGGGTTCCAGTCCAAGTTAGTGGTTACAGACCCGTCTGCCAACGTCTCCCCACCCCACCACCTCGTTCATCCCAATCCTGCCTATTCCTCTCCTCCTGTGCCACAAGCAGCACTTGCAAGAAAAAGTCCTGCTCACCCCATATGTGCCTGGGCCCGGGCATTCCCAATCTCACAGAATCTTTGGAGAATATAATTAATTTAACTAACTACCAGACTCTAACGACATGACACCTGTGATTTTTCAAGAGCTTATACAGTTAGAAAAATTTGGCTGGCTTTCATGAAACAGAAAAACAAATTCCTGGCACCAAGGCACCCCCTATCCCCCTGGCTAAATTTCATGTCCCTGCTCTAAAGCACTGAAGCAATGCAGCTTCTCAATGAAACAGCATGAGAATTATTTTTACGGTGAGCAAAATATGTGTTTCCCTAACTTCATGCTCAACAAGAGTGAAACAATTTCTGCTGAGGTTACAAGCAACTGAACAGGGAGTCTTATAATGGGAAGTGTCAGGCAGCCTTAAGTACAGGCTGCTCTACCAGTGCTGTCTATTATAAAATGAACATTAAACAAATTTAAATACAAATTAACCCAGCCATTTCAGGAAAAAATATTTCAAGCAACACAGTGAATACATAGCTTCTTTGTACCTTTGACATGAACTCCTCCAGCTGCTCTATAAACTGTTTGCTTTGCTGCTGAATAAACTGCTCACAAGCGGATTTCAGGTGGTGGTCTACATCTTTCTTAGAGTCAATATAATGTTCTCTGATCTCTGGAGTACCCTTGAACATAAGACAATTATCTTCTTTTTATTTGCCTGGAAATCACCACACACAAATGAAATGAGATTTTTTTTCCTACACAGCGTTAACAAAAAGACTCCATATTACCTCCAGTAAGAACTGTATCAGTGCGTTGTTGCTGTTTAGCCTAAAAAATCTTGGAACAGTCTTTGGATTCAGGATTTTAAATGCTGCATCTGTGAAGAAGAAAGTCAACCAGACTATAAATGTGTAGGATTCAGCCAGAGTAATTTAAGCAGAAATACTTTGTTTCTTCATTAATAATAAATAATAATCATGCCATGCTATTGTAAAGTAACACCCAAAGCCCCAGTCAGATGAGTGTCCCTTGTGCTAAACCCAATACAACAACAAGAGGGAGTCCACACACTGGGGAGCTTACAATGACCTCACTGCACATTAAGCAGTGGTGTCCTCTGTTTCACTTGACAGAGAAGGTGTGTTGCCCCTTTAAGGATTAGACAGGGCAGTAAGATACGTGTTAAGTAGAGGCTGCTCCAGGTCAGGTCAGCATGGGAATGCAGACTAAGTCCCGTTCCTTTCCCAGGGGATCAGAAGAGAAGGGGACTATTTATACCCAGATCTGTATAGTACAAACCCTCTTTTTCACTTGGTCCAGGCCGAGCAGCACCCACCCTCCAATCCATGGCAACAGTTGAAATACCAGATTTCATCATGATCTGTGGTGGGCATTTTGTTAGTCACATTTTTTTTTTCGGGGGGGGAGAAGGGGGGCTGTCCCGGGAAAGACTTTTTCCCTCACCACCAGATTGGTCAAAGAGAGGTAGTTCTTTTTACCTTCCCCCAGCAAGCTGGGGACTTAGTGAGATGAACAAATGAAAGAGAGGTTAGCCTCTGATATCACAACTCATAATGTAAGTCTTCTGTAGGGAAAGGATACGGTGATCAGATAAAATGGATTGGGAAATTATTTAAAGGAGGTATTCTTTAAAGGAGTAGAAATTGGAGGTTTGGGGCTCCAATGACTGATATGGCAGGGAGTTAAACGCCCTTCTTTCTATAGTCCCTTTTCATATTCATTCGGGGAGGCGGGGGGCAGGATGGTGAGGTCCGAACAGGAGAATGGCTGGGGACTACGATAGGAAAGGGGAGGGCCGCCAGCAGCCCCCTCAGTATAGGTAAATGATTATGGAAGTACCTGCACTGTACACTTATCTGCCAGCTACTCTCAGACATTTAGGAATAAAATTACCAGCTAATTAAACTACATCCAGAGTCTCCTGTCCTCCTCCTGGTATAGTCAGACAACCTAATATTTGTTAGTGCCAAAAATGTAAATGGTGCTGTCCAAGACAAAACCTGTTCTAATGGAAGTACACTTCAAACAGACAAATACCATACACCAAAATGCACGCAGCCATGCAAAGAATGGTGATAGTTTAGGAGCCATCCTGCAAACCCCAAGTTACGTCAGAGTAGTCCTACAGATGTCAGTGGGATTCTTCACAAAACTTGTGAGTTAGTCACCTGAGTAAAGGTTTACAGAAGTAGACCTATGCAGCATCACAAACCAGTGACTGATGTGTTAGATGCATGGTGTTTGTTTTTTAATAAGGGGAAGGTGATAAAATTTCAGTGGGTTTGTGTTTATGAGGTTCGTGGAAGTAATGAGAGGAAAAGTAGTAATACTAATACCTGCAGTAAATGTACCAACATACAACTGCCAAAGAAAATGAACCCATTTCCAAAGGGGTGTGAGAGATTAAAGGGATACCATCAGCCTGAAATCTAGTCAATTTTTAACAAAATTATTAGAAGTAGTTTCAGGTACTGCCTCTGTCCCAGAGTCCATTCGCCAATTTGTTTTATATACCCATATCTTCCTTTTATTTTTTAAAAAAGTGTTTCTCTCCCATATTGCTGTATAAAAGCCCCACACAAACAGGAGAAACTGACTACTGGAAGATTAGCCTTCTTGGAAGTGCTGCTAAACGCACTAAGTAAACAAAAACAATCATATTCCCCCCATCTCTTTAAGTTATAATAATCTTGGTGTTATAAGTAATACTTATAAGTACCTCTTTTTCAGACAGGAGCATGATTTTTAAGTTGATGATGTCTCAAACTTTAAATACACATTTGATTTAAGTTAAGTCTATACACAGAAAGCTTGGTCCAAACCTCTTTTCCTGTTACTTACCACCTTCGGAAGATACTGGCTGGTACAAAAATTTATTCATTTAAAAAAAAAGAGAGAGAACAAACTTTTATGTCAGCCAGGACAAGACACCATAAGGACGTATTTACCCTTTAACCTCCAGCCAACCAGAAACTACTTAATAGGAGGGAGGTCTCATTGATGTTCAAATGCAATAGATGTAATTGTTAATAAGATTCAGTAACGTCAAAGCAAAGATAACAGTGTATTAGATGACAGAAAAGACAGGTTATTTCTTCAACTTCCTCTTTCTAATGGAAAGAGATGTTCCAGCTCCTTTTTCTCAGGCTTATGAACAGCACTAAGTCTCTCTCACCCTTTCCTTTTTCCATTAAGATTTTTTTCCCCTCAGTGCTTCATAATGCTCTCCCAGGAAAACATTACTAACTACTGCCTCTTCTGGATGACCTCTGCTCTTTATTTTTCCTGCTTACTAGATGAATGTATTGACTTAACTTTAGAGCATAAGGAATATTGCTCTAGTCAAAATTCTGCAGAAAAGACTGGGGCAATTTTAATTTTGGCCTAGGCAAGTAAGTTTCATGCTGTTAAAATCAATCTGTTAAGTAGCAGAAACAAGAAACTGCGGTGTAGAGTACAGCTAAGGATGAAAGATATTTCAGCACCATACAAATGTGAAGCTTATTTAGCAACAGTATTTTGTTTTGTTTTTAAACAGCATGTACAAATAGGACAGGTCAGTGCCAAAAGCACAGATACAGCACTTAAAATATAGCAAAAATATAGCAGAGTTTGTTAGAAGCATTCTGAGCTGCTCTTCTTAGTAGGTAAAACATATATTAGAAAGGATTAGAACAAAGCAAGACAATGTAGCAAGCATGCAGATCATTGCAGATGAACATAAAATAAACCCACAACCTTTGCTAGCACATCAGGGGAGGGCAAGCCCACCCAGCTCTGTCTGCCAGCACTGTGCAGTACCTCTAGTTTTCTTAAGGTCCAGGGAAATTTCCTTAATGGTGAATTCAGTGTGGAAAGGAGCGATTTGTTCACGAAGAATCAAAAGGTGTTTTATTAAGAAAAGCTGTCCATCAACCTGGGTCTAAATTACAATGAGAAAAAGAACGTCAAAAACTTAGAGAAATATTAATATAAGAGCATAATTATAAGTTCTCCCAACTATTTCAGTTACTTACTTTAATTAATGCTAAGGCCCTAGTTTTGTTTACAGACCACTCTAGATTCATAGCACCAATAATAATGTCCAGTGTCTGATACGCTACATTTCTACTTTATTATTTCCAACTCATTCAACAGAAACGGATCATTTGCACACTCCTTAAAAGACTCTAATGAAGAAAGCATGTAATCAGTGTGCAAAGCAAGCACAACTCCCACAATCTAACAAAGGCAACCCACTCTCTCACACAGAGGATCTTTTGTTTCACATTTTTTTTATAGTCCAGAGACATTGAGAGTAGGTCTATAACCGTGCAGCTGTAATGCCATAGGGCAAACTCTTCCCACACCAGAAGAGGTTTTTCTGTTGATATAGTTAATCCACCTCTCCAAGACACAGCAGCTATGTTGAAGGGACAATTCTTCCATTGACCTAGCTGCATCTACACCGGGGTTAGTCGACTTAACTATAGCATTCAAGGTTCTAAACTTTTCATAGCCCTGAACGATATAGCCAGTTCAATCTACATTTTAAATGCAGACCAGGCCTAACGTATCATTTAAAAAAATAAGGAAGTGCAAAGAGTTAAATTAGCTTTGTCAGACTGTAGTATTTGCTATTCTGTTTTCATTAGGGCAATCAAGTGGTTAAAAAAATTAATCACGATTAATTGTGAGATTAATTGCGCTGTTAATTACTAGAATACCGTTTATTTAATTTTTTTGGATGCTTTCTACATTTTCAAACACTGATTTCAATTACAACACAGAATACAAAATGTACAGTGCTCACTTTAATTTTTTTTTTTTTAATACTTGCACTGTAAAAAACAAAAGAAATGGCATTTTTCAATTCAACTCATACAAGTGATGTAGTGCAATCTTTTTATCATAAAAGTTGAACTTACAAATGTAGAATTATGTATAAAAACTGCATTCAGAAATACACCAATGTAAAAGAGCCTACAAGTCCACTCAGTCCTACTTCTTGTTCAGCCAATCGGGAAGACAAAAGTTTCATTACAATTTGCAGGAGATAATACTGCCCGCTTCTTGTTTACGTCACCAGAAAATGAGAATGGGGTTCATATGTTACTGTTGTAGCCAGCGTCGGAAGATATTTATGTGCCAGACGCGCTGAAGATTCAGGTGTCCCTTCTGGCTTCAACCACCATTCCAGAAGACATGCGTCCATGCTGATGATGGCTTCTGCTCAAAAACCATCCAAAGCAGAGTGGACCAACACATGTTCATTTTCATCATCTGAGTCGCATGCCATCAGCAGAAGGTTGATTTTCTTTTTTAGTGGTTCAGGTTCTGTAGTTTCCGCATCAGAGTGTTGCTCTATTAAGACTTCTGAAAGTATGCTCCACACCTAGTCCCTCTCAGATTTTGGATGGCAGTCCAGATTCTTAAACCTTTGCTCAAGTGCTGTAGCTATTCTTAGAAATCTCATACTGGTATCTTTTTTGCGTTTTGTTAAATCTGAAGTGAAAGTGTTCTTAAAACAAACATGTGCTGAGTCATCATCTGAGAGCGCTATAACATTAACTATTTGACAGAATGAGGGTAAAACAGAACAGGAGACATACAATTCGCCCCCAAGGAGTTCAGTCACAAATTTAATTAATGCATTTTTTTTAAATGAGCATCATCAGCATGGAAACATGTACTCTGGAATGGTGGCGGAAACATGAACAGGCACACAAATGTTTAGCATATTTGGCATGTAAATACCTTGCAATGCCAGCTTCAAAAGTGCCAGCCATATGAACACCTGTTCTCACTTTCAGGTGACATTGTAAATAAGAAGCAGGCAGCAGTATCTCCTGAAATGTAAATAAACTTTTTGTCTTAGCGATTGGCTGAACAAATAAGTAGGACTGAGTGGATGTGTGGGCTCTACACATCGTTTTGTTTCTGATTGCAGTTAAGTAACCACACCCCCCGCAAAAAACCCCTAATTTCTAAGTTACACTTTCACGATAAAGAGATTGCATTTCAGTACTTGTATGAGGTGAACTGAAAAGTATTATTTCTTGTGTCATTCTTACAATGAAAATATTTGTAATAAAAAATATAAAGTGAGCACTGTACACTTTGTTACTCTATGTTGTAACAGAAATCAATATATCTGAAAATGGAGAAAAGCATCCAAAAATATTTAAGAAATTTCAACTGGTATTCTATAACTTAACAGTGTGATTAATCATGATTAATTTTTTTAATTGCGGTTAATTTTTTTAGTTAATCATATGAGTAATTGACAGCCCTAGTTTTTATCATTAAATGTAAAGCTTAGTTAATTTCTAAGCAGTAAAACAAACATACAGAGAGTACAGGCCCAAGTTCACCATACTGTAGAAACGTAACTCTTGCATTCTTTGTTATTTCAGCTGTGCACTTTTAATGCTGCACACATTTTTAAGGCTTGAAGATCATGCCTCCTTAAGGTAAAGGAAATGGGACCCAAGATTACACCTCTGCTGTTGCTACTGCTAGGTAGGAGAGATTTTTCTCCAAGATTAAGTTAACAAAGCAGCAGCATTTATTTACATTGTGGGCTGTACTTTGGCATTAAAAAAGAAAACATTTTAAAAGAAAAAACAAACAATGAACAAACTGATGAACATTAAATCAGATGAACATTTTTAATAAACCAAGACATTACTAACAATACAGGATTGAAATTTGCCTTTTTTTTTTAAATGCATGACTTAATCTGACAGTGCTCTAGTGAGAGTTAAATTAACATGCCCCAGGAGTGAAATGCCTTAAACCCTAACACCAGGAAGTTACAGAACCTACTGCAGGATCAAGGTCTCAGTCTCTACAACACTTTCTATGAAGGCTGATCTAATAAAGGATATTAACACAATACCAAATAACTGCAGAACTCTGAACAGGCTACATATGAAAGATAATAAATTTATATAAATTTTAAGGAAACTTTTCCCATATCATTGGTTTCCCCTGAATCAATTAGTTTCATGAATTATGCTTTTAAAATGACACCCGAACAAAAGTAGGTGCATTTCAAACCAATTCCTGATCTGTGCAACTACAACCAGCTTAGGTAACTGAAGCAAAAGGGACTTTTTTTTTTAAAAAAAAAATTCTAAATATTTTTGCTATTTATACAATCCACTAAGTTTGGTCTATTATTACAGCCCACAATATTTTATTTTTGTTTGTAGCAATTTATCTTTCTGACTTTTATGAATTAGCAACGCCGTTCCAATGTTTGTGTTCAATAAACTGCGGAGAAACATTTACATTAAAATGTATTTTCAATGAAATTTAAGAAAAGTTTGCACAAATATTCTTAATATATAGAAGACCAACTAAACTGACAGTGTCCCCTTAAGAAGGAATGAAATAAAAGCATCTCTTTTGATTGCACAGACCAATATTTGCAAGGAACAGTTCTATCAACTCTCCCAGTAGGGAATTTAATACTCAGTATAACACATGCAAAGCCAGTAAACAAGGTATAGGACACACAGAAATATTAGGTGCGGAGATGATCAGAGGAATCCTACTTTAGTCTATTGTTTGGCTGAGTCATACGAGTTACACTAGCCTATAACCTTTATCTCTATGATTTTTAAGTTTAGTTTTTCAGCATAGTTTGTGTACGCATCATTTTCTCTGCTTGACCACATCTTATATCACAATGGAATGCGAGTAATTCTCACCCATCTCTGGGGACAGAGACAATATACTCTGATGAGATTTCAATGGAATTCTGGACAACTCTTTAAGGGCCTTCATTATGAAAGAATCTTCCCTAATGAACACTACTACGTTCTAGAAAGATAACTTTGCCTGACCTTATTTTTGGAAATTGAATCCGCAGCTCCCAGCAGTGAGTGAATACAGGCAGATAAAGCCTCTTGTGATAATCCTTGGAATACCGCCCTCTGGAGGAAGGAAAAAATTGTTTGTTAACCTTCTACATAGCTCAAAGAACATACAGCACAGTGGCTCTGATTCTGAAGCCAAAGATTCTGCTCATGATACATAAAGTTAAGTGTACAGGGTTGGAGCCACATTAGCAGGGAACACCTTTCCCACATTCAGGAAGATGCAACAGAACCCACAAATATCAAAGATTTTCATAATAAGTAAACAGATTGGATATAGTGGATGCATAATTAAGCAAGTAAAATAAGGACTATAGTACATATACTATACATTTTAACTGAGTTTGTAACCAGTTAGTGACATGATTGCACTGAATATGGTTTGTGTCCTTATACACCACATGGTTAATACTCTATTAGTAAGTATGGCACCTAACCAGTGTTCTCCCCTTGCCTGTAGCCTAGGCTAGAACGTGCCTGTCTTCCTGTAACTTCAGCACACTGCTTTTGCAGTGCAGATGTCACCACCTGATTGAGCTGGAAAACCAATTTGGCTAATCCTCCTTTCTCACAGCTCTCATCTCATATTGTACTGCTCCACATGCTGCTGTGGCCACTCTGTGTGCATACGTCTGTGCACTTTACCCCTGCTGAGGTAATACAGGATAGTTACTCAAATTTTCCCAGAAACTCTGTGTCAGTGTAAAGATGTGGACACACAAGACATGGAAAAAGGTTGTGCATGCGTTTGCTGTAAACAGTCAAATGACAGCATCACAACATCTGGTTACAAAACCACTTTCGTATGTGTAGCGTAGCCAGGGCTTTAGATACTGAACAATACTGTACAGGTAAAGTGTCAGATTTTCAAAAGGTTCACTTAAAACTTCAGTCTGAAAACTGAAACAGTTTTCCATTGTACGCTGATCCACGATCCCTGCTCCTTCAGACACACGCTCCCTTATAATTGGGATACGTAAATAATTCCAGACTGAACTTACTTTCTTTCAAAGAGTGGGCTCCAACCAAACACATTAAAGAAAGAACTTGTCTATTTTTACTGAGATTAACATCAAAATGTTCATTATTTTAATTCTATTTTTCCATATTCCATTTAACACCTCCCACACTTCCACAAATTATGCTTCTCAAATAAGAATTTCTTCAAAAGTATTACCGTAGCCCTTTTGCTGTGTCTCCTACTGACTGAGTAAAAACAAAAATCAACACATAGCAAAAATGCCTTTTTTCCTTGGTTTCTCGGAGATTTAAAAGCCTTTTCATAGTTATGTTAAATTACAATCTAATTATGGAACTTTCCCTTTCAGAGTAGGTTATCTGAATAAGCATTTCCTAAATCTCTGTGAACAGGGTGTTTATTGTATCTGCTATTATTAGATGTGTTTTACAAATATTCATGCTGTTGTATACTTTCATATACTTTAAGGCAGAAGTTCTCAGGAAAAAAAATTGGTGGCCTCAGAGTACAGCCACCAACTCTTGCTGGTGGCCGCTCTCACACTTTTGCCTAAAATACTTAATTAGCTTTAGGAAACACAAATAAATATGCACATATACACGTGCAAATCGTTGTAATTTATTTATTGCTAACTAGCAAGTCTTTTGTGAAAAGTGACGTTAACAAACGTACAAGTATCACTTATCACAGAAGACTTACTCAGCCCTGCCAAAGGTGGGAACAAATGAAATCCTGGATGGGGCCCTCGGGGAAGGCAGCAGGAGGCTGGAGCCTGAAGCCCCCGGCCAGACCATGGTACCCCGCCTTCCTGGGTCTGCAGCCCAAAGCCTGAGCCCCACTGCCCCGGGAAAGGTGGGGAATTCACTGGCTTCCTTCTCCTTCAGCATTGTACCCCAGGTGTCTCCAGAGCGGGGCTCACCACTGCTGGCAGCCCCAGCAATCAACACCAAGGTAGTGCATCCAAGAGCAACAAGGAGTCGGAGGGGTTGTTACATTGCTCCCACACAATCACAGCCCAGGTGGCTGCGGCCGCAAGAAAAGCCCCTGGCGGCCGCATCTGAGATAAATTGCGTAACGTAGTCTTTTATTTTACATAAATTCATCAGTTTCTTGCAGTTATACTTTTAAAGTTACTAAAAATGTGATAGAAAATGTTTTAAATCTTTTGCAAGGTAACTACAGATTATTAGACCAGAAGGGACCATTATGATCATCTAGTCTGACTGTATGCATGTCAAAGGCCACAGAATTTCACTCAATAATTTCTACATCAATCCCATAACTTGTGATTGAGTCAGAGCTTTTTTTTTTCTTTTTGGTCTGTGTGGTACGTAACTTTTTAAACAGTACCTGTTGAAAAATCTTAGTAAGATGGCAAATGCAATTTTGGACCTGATTTGGTGTTTCATTTCTAAGAACATAAGAATGGCCAGAATGAACAAAAGAAGGGTCAGACAAAAGGTCCATCCAGCCCAGTATCCTGTCTACTGACAGTGGCCAATGCCAGGTGCCCCGGAGTGAGTGAACCTAACAGGTAATGATCAAGTGATTTCTCTCCTGCCATCCATCATCCACCTCTGACAAACAGAGGCTAGGGGGACACACCATTCCTTATCCATCCTGGCTAATCACATTAATGGACAATCTCCATGAATTTATTCATTTCTCTTTTAAACCCCGTTATATTCCTAGCTTTCAATACCTCCTCAAGCAAGGAGTTCCACAGGTTAATTGTGCATTGTATGAAGAGTTTACATGTGCAATATCACTTGTGTTTGAACAATCTATAATTTGTCAACTCATGTTTTATATGAAGAGTCCAGCAAAAAAGCCAACTAACAAAAGATAAATATCAACACTTCTAATTATTTTTGGATAAAAATATTTAAAAATATGTAGTATATTCTTTTTTATCTACTTTAACTTAAAGCACTAAAGTAAGTTACAAGAAGAGGTGCATACGTCTATACATCTGTACAGTTTAGAGAGACACACTAGAGTCCTTCTAACTGTGGGATACCACATTCCATGTAGATCTGCTGGTGAAATCATAGTCTGTGGTCTGGGATTAAGGGATTCTGCTGTACCTATTTAAAGATAGAAAACACATATTAAAAAGTTATCACTCTTTCCTTCCATCTGAAAACAATACGTAGTGAATGTTACTTAATGCTGACTTCCATAGGAATGACACATTACAGAATTACTTTGTTTTCAACCTCCTCAGAGGGAAGAAACTAGACTTCTAGTACATACATGCACAGAGTATGTGGGCAGCTGTGTAGGGTTTGAATTCATCTTGAAAATGTACTGGGTAATCTTGAATTGGTGAATACACTGAAACATGCATTTAAGGAGAGGGCATACGTGGTTATCAGAAAGACAAAACACTAGCCTGCCCTCCTAAATTAAAAAATTGCTTAAAGACATTTGAAAATAACTTTGCTACCCCACTCATTCTTCAGGTCCAGTCAGTGACTCACCCCTGAGACTGCATATCTTCCTTCACCCAATGACAACCATATAATCCTTCACCCCGGCCAATTTAATATGTACTACTGACTGCTCAAAGGAGATCTAGTTCATCCTTTGCTAAATGTATTACACTAATAGCCATTTCTCTGGAAGTCACTATAGTATCCTAGCTACTAAAAGGATGGGATGCATAACTACCAAAGAGAGGAAAGACAGGGGGACAAATGTAGGAGGGTGCCCACGGGCTTTAACAGGAACCCAGAGGCCACCCAGAGAGAGGGGAGAAAAGGAATAATATTGAATAAGTTTACTTTGCTATTCTTTCCTTGCTGTACAGTAGATGAGCTGAGGAGATTTAATACAGTTGAAATATAGAATCTGGAACCCATCTTAATATGGCAACATTGTTCTCTGTCCTCACAGCTGACAAAGATTTTGTCACTATGATTATTAGAAGACACTGCCCTGTTACAAGGGCGCACTTCATGACTGAGGAGGCGCAAAAAAACCTGTGCATGTTCAGACTGGGTTTTCTTAACAATTGGTGGTGGGGAACCTCACAGAAGTCATCTTTCCCCTAGATTCTGGGGCAACTACTAGTTAACCTCAGTGACAACCATTTTAAAAAATAAAAACTAAAAGAAAGTCACAGAAGCAGTCATGGAACAAAAGCCTGCAATGTCTTGCTGTGAGGATAGTGTAACAATCTCTTCCATTTGTGGAGTTCCTATCATTTGTTCAAGTCTAGACTTTTGTGTTCTAGCTGGTTCTAGCCTGGGTCTTTGATGTGCCAGCCTGGTATGTTCACAGTAGGAAACCATGATAAATCCATACAATAGTGAAGACAACTGCCAGAGCTAGAAAGATACAACTGGGACACAGATTATTAATAAGTGAGTAAGCTGTAGTGAGATGGAGGGGAAAAAATCATCTGGGATTCCGGGCACATTTAAAGGCATGTAAGCAGTAACATGTGGTGTTCTAGTGTTAACAAAATCTAATTTCATGGAATTCATTACCTTTACAATGTATAAAGACATGGATCCCAAAGTTTTAAAATTCATAGACTAAATAATGAATTACTGCAATAACTAGACTACGAGTTATTAAAAAAAAACATTAAAAAGATGCAATCACTGTCTGATTCTATGTTTTAAACAAGAAAACATTCTTGAAATACAACTTTCAAAGTGCTCATGTAACATACATGCCAAAATCATATAAAACCCATTCTCCTCCTGTGAGCTCATCTCTTTATTATACTTCATATGAAAAGGTGCTATGCTCCTTAACAGGAGTGAGTTTTTCACAGAATGAATGCATCTGTAGTACAGACGTGCCACAATCACCATCATAATCACCATCAAGGCAGGTAATAAAGACTCTGAAAATCCAATTCTTGAGGTCTTCTGGGAAGACAACTTTTAAAAGTTTAAATAAAAATTCTTGAGTTAAAGTTCCTTTTATGCAAGCTCTTCCCAAAATTCTCCAAATACTTAAAAATTTATTTTTATTGAAGTAAAACTAATTTTCTCATTATTTGCTTATTTTAACGCCCGCTATGTTTATTTCACTACTTCATTTGATAATATAAAATATATTCCCAGGCATACCAGATTTAATTAGGTTGCTGGACTCCGGATCTTCTAGCTGCACATCTGAAAATGAAGCATCAGAAGGCAACTTCTTCTGTTCATCTTTTAAACTTTGTGCAATTTGCTGCAGGGGAAGATATGTCATGCAACTGTTAAATTCAAAAGTGTTTGTTTTTTTTTTTAAAGAAGAATCTGTAACTTATGTTTACAATGTAGAAAAAAATAGCTGTGTTACCTTTGTTAGGGCTAATAGAAGCAAAAGACAAAGATATATCACTGAAGTGAATATAATTACATATAAACGCATAACAGATCTATCCAGTAAAGAGGTGCCATTTTGACAGTCACTTGCCACATTTCAAGTCAGTCATCTTTCCTTGATTTAAAAAACAGCATCTCTGGAGTGTAAAAAATATTTAAAGAAATACTAAAAAGACAGTAGTCAATGTAAAGTGATAATTATTTTAATATGAGGGGGTTTCTTTAAACAAAGTTGCTGTAATTGTTACTGTTGGGCCAAAATACATAAATATATTCATGTACTGAAAAAGAAATATTCTTTGTATTTTTAAAATGTAAAAAGCAACAACAACAACATGGAGAGTGAAAAATCTATTCATAAATGCGCTGAACAAATAGAACAACTCTGACGTAACACTGTATTATTCGAAGACTGAGATATTCATTTTTTCCACAGCTGTTTACTGTGCTGGGTTCAGATAGGACCTTAAAACAGAGGTTAACATTTACATCTAACAGACTGCAAGCTCTGAAGTGTGAAGAATCTATTTATTTACATTGTCTCATAGGTGCTACCAACATCATAGAAATATAGGCTTGAAAGAGACCCTGAGAAGGCATCTAGTTCGGGGTTTCTCAAACTTGGGGTCGCCGAGCACTCCCAGGGGGGTCGTGAGCTCCTGGCGCCATTACTTCCGCATTCGGCGGCTTTTCAGCGGACATACCAAGCTATTTTGGGAGTGCTCGGTATGTCCGCCGAAAATAGCCGCCGAATGCGGAAGTAATTCATTCGGTGGACATACAAGGGTCCGCCGCGGCTGTCCAAGAAGCAAAAAGGGGTCACGGTTCTCACAAATTTGAGAACCGCTGATCTAGTTCATCCCCCAGCAGAGACAGAGTCTACTATACCTACACCTCCCCTGACAGCCTTGTCTAATCTTTTCTTAAAAACCCCCACTGACAGGGATTCTACAATTTCCCTTCGTAACTGTTCCGGTGCTTAACTAGCCTTACAGTTAGAAAGCTTTTCCTAGTATCTAACCTAAATCTCCTTTGCTGCAGATTAAGCCCATCACTTCTTGTCCTACCTTCAGTGGACATGGAGAACAACTGATCAAGGTCCTCTCTCTAACAGTCTTCAAATATGTTAGACTTATTGGGTACCACTTAGTCTTTCCTTCTCAAGACTGAACATCTCCAGTTTTTTAACCTTTCCTCATAGGTCAGGCTTTCTAAAACTTTTATCATTTTTGTTACTCTACTCTGATCTTCCAATTTGTTCACATCTTTCTTAAAGTGTGCCACCCAAAACTGGACACAGTACCGCAGCTGAGGCCTCACCAGTGCTGAGTAGAACAGAACAAGTACCTACAGGTCTTATATATGATGTTCCTGTTAACACACTTCAGAATGATATTTACCTTTTCTTGTAAAAGCATCACATTGTTCGCTCATATTCAATTTGTGATCCATCATAACACACACTCACCCCCAACCCTTTTCTGCAGTACTACTACATACCAGTTACTTCTCATCTTGTATTGGATATTTGATTTTTCCCTTTTAAGTGTAGAACTTTGCACTTGTCTGTACTGAATTTTACTGCATTGATTTCAGATCAAGTCTTTCATTTATCAGTTTTGAATTCTCATCTTGTCCTCCAAAGTGCTTGCAAGCCCTCTCAGCTTGGTGTCATGTGCAAATTTTATATGCATATTCTCCAACCCATTATTTAAGTCATTCACAAAAATATTGAATAGTACTGGAAACGGGACAGACTCCATTGGGACCCCATTAGACATACCCTCTCCACTGAGATAGTGAACCATTAATAACCAGCCAGGATGTTTTTTCAAATAGTTGTGCATGCATTTCATCTAGACCACAAATCCCTAGTTTGCTTATGAGAATGCCAAATAAACTGTGTCCTTACTGCTTCCTTATAAACTTATTAGCCTGTAAGTGCTTATAAATTGATGATCTGTTGCAGTATCTTTCCAGGTATCTAAGCTGGGCTGACTGGTCTATAATTTCCCAGGTTCTCTTTGTTTCTCTTCTTAAAGATAAGTACTATACATGCTCTTCTCAAGTCCTATGGGAATTCACAGTCCTCCACGAGTTCTTGAAAGTAATCCTTAATAGTTCCAAGACTGCTTCATTTAGCTCCTTAAGAACCCCAGGGTGAACTTCATGATGTCCTGCCAACATGAATATAACTACCTTATCTAAATATTCTTTAACCTGTTCTTTTTCTATTTTGGCTTGTGTTTCTTCACCCCTTCTGTTAACATTAACTGTATTAAGCAGAACTCTTGTACTGTAGAAAAATATATCATTAATGATACGTCAACTAAAATGGAGGTTGTGGAGACTGAACTAAGAGAAACTTTTTTTTTAATTTAAATCTTCAAATTTGTATGTGGAAAAAGGGCAAAAGTGAGGATAGCAAAACTTGATTTTTGTTTAGAATTTTTTAACTAAAAAATTTAAGATGCTTTATTTATCAAGATTTTAACTGAACACTTTCCAGTTTGCCAATATTCATCTACAACAGAGATTTGGACAATTGGCCCATTTAGGAACAACTGTTCAAATCTGACCCATTGAACCTGATTCAACATTTCAGTAGATTCCATGCAAATCAGAATTTATGGGATAGGTTTGTTCTGCTTTAGTTAAGTCTGGACTGCTTTCTGTTTAATGGTGGACAATTCTCGGTACTTTATTCTACATTGCTGATTTGGATGGTTTATTCCTATAAATGTTATCAGCGGGCGGTGTCAGAGAAGTATCTTTAGCTCATTCTTCACAAGAATTCAGGAAAAGACTTTCCAGACTCTGCTTAGCACTTTGAAGTCCTGTTAAAGTGCTGCACTTTAGCACTTCAAACTATTTGTCAGATTGGCAGCAGCCATTTGAAAATGGAGAACGTTTGAGCAAAGAGATGCTCTTACACTGCATTTTAAGCATTACTTTTGAATAATTCATTTACTCAGACTTAATCATTGCTCTCCAAATATTCAAAGTTTGAGGTTTAAAAGTGATGGGTCGCAATGATCAGAATCACAATGACAAACATATCAGGACACGTAAAAAGTGGCAACTTTATACTATCAGTGGAATTAAGTGTAAACCTCTTTTTTTCTATAAATGAACAGCCATGAAACCTTAGTTAGCATATTAGCAGTAAGACAGACGTGGGCTACACTAGAAAGTTTTACTGTTTTAGTTATACTACTATAGTTAGAGTGGTAGAAATACCCTCCCCGCCAGGCGTGAGGGCAGAAAATTTCACGGTTGTGAAAACTGTGGCCAGATTCACTTAACCTGATCTAAGATATATTATACGATCTGATTTCAGGGCCAAAGATTAATCAGTGGATGTCACCCTGATGGTGTCAGTGCTTTTAAATACACATATAAACAGAAAAATCCTGTTTGCCATGCTCTTCACTATGTAATTGCATATAATGTATAAACTGGGAAAACAAATTAAGCAAACTGATACTATACCTCCATCATTTCCAATTTATCTGGATATGCAAGATCCCCAGGAGCAGGCTTGTAGCCTATGATGTCTGTCTGAATGTAGATGAATGTCCTGTAGACAAGACGTTCTTGTACATCCTCTAACATCTGCTGGACACCAGCAGCAAATGCACCCAGTTGTTCTGCTGACAAAAGAACATTAATATAATTGCTCATTAATTACATCTAGAAAGGTAATGTTTAAAAAGAATTTGAGTTTCATACTTTGTCACAAATTAATTTATTTGCTGCAAAGAAAGCCAGGCCCAAATAACATTTGAAGAGTTGCGTGCTGCGTGGTTTGTAACAAACCATGAATTCTTGCGCTCCTAACTGCAGCTCTGTCGCTGACTTGCCATGTGGCTTGGGGCCAGTCACTTCAGCTCTCTCTGATTAAGCTTTTCCCATATGCAAACTGTATGTAGGAATACGACAGTACATAACATACCATATTATAGGTAAGTATGCTGATTTTTTGGGAGATGCTAAAAATATGTCAAAATGAAATTTGCATATATAATAAGAATATGCCCTAGATTAGTTTTGTCAGACACACAGTACAGTATTACCACATGGACTGACAAGTCATACTGCAGGACAAAGAGCTACATGTAATTTGGCCTACCTACCCCAATAAGAAATTTGTATGTATTTAATGATCCAAGTAAAAGCAGCTTAAATCAGAGTATCAGACCTATGTTTATATGGTAAAACCAGTAATGCCTAGAGGCGACACTGCAAAGTTATTGTGTTTCGGTGTTTTGTTTTTGATAGCGTGAGGGATCAGGGTCACACTTCTGCTCTTAGGAAAGTAAATTAATTATCTTTACAACCCTAGAGATGGATAGCCACTCTGCTTTGTATATCAAATATCAAGATATCAAGAGGAGCAAATATCAAGAGGAGCAAATTTTTCATGGCATTATTGCTAGAGACATCAGAGTTACTCTCATGAAAGGTTACATAACACTTTAGAAATGCTTAAGATATCCTACAAAGTGGGGAGGAGAGTACTGAACTTGTGCCTTTTTGCTTGCACATAAAGGACAGTCAAAAGACTTCCTTTTATAGTAGTGTGGGGGTTTTATGGTTTTGGTTTTTTGCATTAGAAATAAAAATATTTCTATCCTGGAAGACACTACAGTGACTGGAAAACTAGCAAAATTAAGAAAATTCAAGATACAGAAAGCTGACCAATTGAACTAGGAAAGATTTCTTAATTTGTATAAACTGCACTTAATTTGTGCTGTGGTGAAAAAAAGTCTTAATTAAAGGATCAAAACCTGCCCATTCAACATAGGCGAGAAAACTACAATGCAAACATCTAAGGCTCCCAAATCAGGGAAAAAACAGATCTGACATTACTGATATTTCTATGGTAAAAAAAAAAAGTCAGATGAGCAGAAATTTCTGCATAATTTTTCATATGCAATTATACACTACAAGGCAATGGAGATCTGAAAATATCCTGAAGACATATGACTAGATTTCGTAAGTTTCACAGTGAGCCACAAATGAAGAACCAGTTCCTAACAGGAATGGCATGATATTTACCAGACCTGGTTTTTACCACCCCAGTTTAAGGCATTTTCTATTTTAAAAACCATTTCATTATTTCACACATTACACTTTCTTTTAGTTACGTAAGACAATAGGATTCATAGCTTAATTTAGGATTATACAAATAAAAAGTAAAACTGCAGTGGGTATAATATATATAAAATTATAATACTGAACATCAGAATGTGTGTACACATTTTGGGCTCAGTATCTTCAAGAAAGCTATACATGTCATGACTCATTTCAGTTTTCAATATTACATACACAAAAGTCAAAAACATTCCATTATATGAAAACTACAACAATGCAGAGTTCTAGGCTTCAAGCATTAAACAATCACAAGCATGCAGGGTTGCAGACTACCAGTCCAGGTCCATCTGACCTTGCAGCAGCCTACAGCAGAAGACCAACTTGATGTTGTGGATAGACTGAGCCTATTCCTCAGTTGTGAATGGATAGATCCAAAGTAGAAAAGGTTCATTCTATGCTTGCTGAACACTGATGCAATTATTTTTCCCAGTTTAAACTGGGTTTTAGTGGACTTTACCAGCACTGTATCCTAATCTAGTTTTTTCCCCCCAGGAAATTGCCAACTTTGGTTCCTACATGAAAAATAAGAATTTAAAAAAAAATTGGAATCCCTAACTAGATATAAAGTATAACATACACTATTCCTTTCATTGCACTCTATAAGGCACTAGTCCTGTATCCCACAAGGGCACAAATTCATTGATCTGAGCAATTCCATTGACATCAACATGTTTAATTGTGAGAGTAAAGTTATACACATGCATAAGTATTTGCAAGCTCAAGGCCTGTTAGTAAAATCAAAACATAGCAAAAATCTCTAGAATACCCCTGTGTACTCATTTTAATAAAGAAAGGTTTTAACAAAAAAAAAAGGGGATAAAGATAATTTAAAATAATGTGTCACCTTTGACGTGTTTAGCACATAAGAAACATCTACATCCTGTCTCCTATGAAGTTTAACAGTCTAACATTGATTAACACCACAATCGTGCAGATTCCACCTATGTATTACCATTGTTCTGTACATGGTCTTCAAGCATCTCATTTTTGAGAATTCCACAGAGTTCAGACAAAGTTTCTAAGTGAATAACATGGATGATCAAAGGCCTGAAGACATCATATAATGAGACACACAATTTCTCCAAAAGTACACTAGAAGAAAGACAACATGTATGATATTACAAAAAAACATTTCCAGGATACCAAAATACTACATTAAGATCATGTTACAGAAAGGACTAGTTCCTGTATGCCAGCACCAAACTGTTTTCAGCATAACGTATTCTAATTTTAATCCAACTGAAGTTACCATTTATAACAGAATTATATAAAATCTGCATAGAAAATAGCTAATATCAGAGCCAATTTGCCACAGTCTGGCACCCTTTCTCCTTAGAACTGATGTATAGCTATTGCGAGCACAGTTCTATAATTAAGCATAAGGAAATACTAATATTTATGCTAAAATAAGTTGACGTCATTTTTCAGTGCTCATAGAAGATTTCTGTTTTAACAAGTGCAGTTTCTCTCTCTGACGAGCTTCTCCTAGATTTCAGTGAAGTCCCAGTAATGTGCTTATGAAAATCTGAACATTTAAATCATGCATGCTAATTAACAGAAAATAAATGAAAGAATTCAATAAAAGGATTTAAAGTGTTTACACTTTTATATGGGAGTAAACTTGGAAATATATGAAAGTCCTCCTAAATTAGACCGTGGGTCAGCAACCTTTCAGAAGTGGTGTGCCAAGTCTTCATTTATTTACTCTAAGTTAAGGCTTTGCGTGCCAGTAATACATGTTTAGAAGGTCTCTTTCTATAAGTCTGTAATATATACCTGAACTATTGTTGTATGTAAAGTAAATAAGATTTTTTAAATGTTTAAGAAGCTTCATTTAAAAATAAATTAAAATGCAGTGCTCTCCAGAGCAGTGGCCAGGACCCAGGCAGCATGACTGCCACTGAAAATCAGCTCATGTGCCACCTTTAGCACACGTGCCATAGGTTGCTTACCCCTGAGAGTAAACCATGATTTTTGAGGTGGAATTACCGACAATTGTAGCAGGCATCTTGATTTTTTTTCATAGAACTGCCCAATAAACTGAATAGCTGATGAAAATGTATTTTTAAAATGTACATATTTTGGTATGGGTACCATTAGGCATCCTGTAAGCTTTCAAAATATAACATAGCATAATCAGGGCTGCTTGCCAAGGTAAATTAAGAGTGGAAACTGAGAAAAGGAGGCTAATTTCAACAGCCCAACACCATACACACACACAAAAAACCTAACAGCAAGAATTCGGGCCAAAAATTTCAAGCCTGGGTGCCTAAAGGAAGGTTTAGAAATCCATGCTCGGGCACCAAAATGAGGGACTCTCAGAGAATCAGCATCTTTGGGAAATAGGACTACTTTTATTAGATGCCTGAATATAGATTATTGGGCACTAAAGACTCATATATTTACCTAAGAATTATACAATATGTAGGGAATACAGGCAGCAGGGAGGAAAGCCTCTTATCGCTAATGAGCAATAACTGCCTTTCATCCAGATTCAAAACCACAACTGTCAAAAAATGTAATTAGATTTTTGGGCTAAGTATAGTGTTGGTTTGAGTTTCTGAATTGTAAATTAAGGGTTTGCCTAAATACAGTTTTTTGCGCTGAATTAATTATGAAATTCCACATTAGCGTTTGTGGTGATTTAACGAAATCAACTTTTTAAACCAATTTTGTTAACTCAGTGCAAATCTGTGAGACCACCAGACCTAAGTATTCAACTTAGCTCAAAGTGACCCTCAAATAACTGTTCTTTAAGAGGAAAAAGAAAAGAATAAGCATCTTATTGTAGGTTTTGGAGTGGTAGCCGTGTTTGTCTGTATCCATAAAGCGAACGAGGAGTACTTGTGGCACCTTAGAGGCTAACAAATTTATTTGGGCATAAGCTAAAAGTGGCGATTCTTCAACAAAAAAAAACTTCAAAAAAACACAATCCAATGAGAAACTGGAGAACTGGAATTAATTTGCAAACTGGATACTATTAAATTAGGCTTGAATAAAGACTGGGAGTGGCTGGATCATTAAACAAACTGAAAACTATTTCCTCATGCTTAGTTTTCCACTACTGTTACTCACACCTTCTTGTCTACTGTTTGAAATGGGCCATCCTGATTATCATTACAAAATTGTTTTTCTCCTGCTGATAATAGCTCTCCTTAATTGATTAGTGTCTTTGAGTTGGCATGGCAACCCCTATCTTTTCATGTTCTCTGTATATCTTCTTACTGCATGTTCTACTCTATGCATCTGAGGAAGTGGGTTTTAGCCCACAAAAACTTATGCCCAAATACATTTATTAGTCTCTAAGGTGTTACAAGTACTCATCTTATTGTAGTGTCCCTAATCTGAATATTCAATATTTACATATTCCCAACGATGCCCGGGGCTGAACTGAAGGGCCAATGAGGCAGGTGTACTGGTACTCTTCCTAGCTCTGTCCAGTCAAGGTGTGAAAATTGGACATTACTCAGCAGATGTCCAAAATTCAATCATTTGTGCTCTGCGGGGCTTCATAATTTGGCTCCTCTTTGATGGGGATTAGATATCCGTGGGCTCCTCCTCACTGGAGCATGATCCCAATTAAGCTCCAAAGGACTCCTTGGGTATAGTACCCCAAGTGAGACTCAGATGCCCTGCTGGCCTTTGGGAGCTTGGCTTCCCTTTAATAAGGCTCCAATGGCCTTTGCTTCTCCGCGTTAGCTTTCGGCTTCAAGGGGCCAACTGGAAAAAATTAATGGAAGTATTTTCCTCAAGCTCCACCCCCACGCAACACGACACTAAAATGACGTCAAAGTAGATTGCATAGATTTTCATAATATCTATGTCTCTCTTTTCGCATGGTGCTTTGATTATCACTGAATGAGTTAATTTTGACATTTAAATAATTATTGTTATACATCAGTGTTAACTCCCCAGTGAGAGGAACCAGAGACAGTTTATGCCCAGCTGCCTAGACACTACAATGATAGGCACAGTAAGAGAACCTGAATAAAGAACATTAAACATGGTATGCAATAAAACAACAACACCATGTACTACCTACTCCAGTTTTGGTGTTGGTTTTGTGAAAAACTCATTGTAAAGCTGGTGTTCATCCTGGCACACATGGACCATAAAGGCACAGCCACTTCGTACCTGCATTTAATAAAAACAAATACTTAACAAATTGCATCTTTCTTGCATTTAAATTGAAAGGGATGTTAGTGATTGCTGCTACAGATAAGACTAATTTGGAGTTTACTCTCTCAGCTGTTCAAAATTACACTATGTTGAAAAGGAGGTACTAGATCTCTAGCGCTGATTTTGCCAAACAAGTGAAAGCTCCTTCGGACACTTTTTTGTTTTTGCATGCACTGGGCAAAGTTTAAAAGAGGATCACTTTTTGTCAGTGTCACTTTGTGAGGAGAAGCACAGATTTTACAAGGGGAAAAAACCCAAAACTTTACTGAAAACTGGACAAAACTTCACATTAATAAAATTTCTGGATATCTGTCATTTTATCCAAGACTGGTTGGATCTAGAAAGGAGTTTGAATTTTGTTAATGAAATCTGAAAACATACAAAAAAACCCACCACTAAGATTCTTACCAGAGCACAATGATCTCTGTTGTTCTGACTGGTTAATTCTGTTACAGTACTAGTAATACTAGGACCTAGCAAGTGTTCCCGCTGAGCAAGGTAACATTGATGGATTTCATTCAGAAGTTGCTGATACCTAGCCAAAAACAAAAGACACCAAACAACCATGTACAAGAGATTCAGATTTTCAGGTCAGCATTGCCAATATTCTAACTTTTCTGCCATAGTTTCAGAAATAAACAAAGTTATTAGTTGTTTTTTTCCCCAAGAAGTAGTATTTATTTAACTCAATATTTTTAACTGAAGTAAAGTATTCCCAGTTTCCAGAATTTCAAACACATGAAAATAAATTTATTACATTATACTCACTCTGGCATCTTCTCAGATCTTTGCTCTATTTGCTCAATAAGAGTCTACATTGAAAAAGAAAAAAAAACATGAACAAGCACATTAAGGGTGGATAAAAAAATAAATAAAAAAATCACTCAAATTTAAACATTTTTCTTTTTAAAAGTACACCTATTTAAAATTACTTTTGAAATTACGAAAACCTACATTAAGGCTTAAGACCATTAAGGCTTAAGACCACTATAACCTATCAAAATCAATTAAATAAAAAATATTAGAGCAGTATGTTTTTGCTGAAGTTTTAAAGAAAGTTAAAACCACTGAATTGGTGGAAGACACTGGCTAAGCACTAGGAACAAGAGTTTGTTGAAGCACAAAACCAGCTTTTGACACGGCAGTAGCCTCTTCTGCAGATGGAGAGAGAATATTTTCTTCATTCTGATTTAACTCGTTCATTTCAATATTTAGTTTGTTCAAAGCTGAGAAAACCTAAGAATTGAAAAAATACGAACAGGAAAGCTTGTTTCCCTCTCCCAATCTATCAAAAATGAGGTGAGAGGTTGAGAGCCACTAATTCTAAAGTCTTGAAAGATGAGGTGACCAGAAACAGATTGATTCACTAGCTACAGATATTTCCCTTTTTTAATAATTCAGTTTTAAATACAAAACATGCTTTGATACTTACACAAGAAAAAAAAGTATGAGAACACTTAAAAATGGATTTTATTTAACTAATAACAAACAATTTTAAAATGCTGTTGGTGTATTTTTAATTTAATTCCAATTTCCATCCAAAACACAGCTTGATACAAATAATGGGTAAAAAATTAATGTTCATCATCTAGTAATTAAGAAATGCATCATTCACCATTTTCTAACATAGGAAGGTAGATCTGAACACAATACTTAAGAGAAATAAACTGCAATCCACATGTGAGCATTAACAACTAATTTAAAACTCATTTTATAGCTTCACTATCAGCTATTAATTACCAAGCTACTTACCCTAACTTTGGGAGCAGCAGCTCTGAATTTTACATAAAATAGTGTAAAGGCATTGTCAGAATTTGGCACGGATGAAGGATCCTGAAAAGAGAAAGAAACAGATAAATCAGATTCCTCTAGATTTAGCTCACAGTATTTACTGGTGGAGACATTTACGCTTTTGAAGAACTGTTTCGTGAAATTTTTGCACTTTTATGCTTTCCAAATTCAGTGTCCCAAAGCTGGTACTTTCTCAAAACTCAGATAAACCCAGTTGGGAGAACAATACTCAAGACCTGAGCAGCAAGAATTAGAATATTTATTGCACACTTTCATTTTTACTTCTCTCCCTTCTTCTCCACTAAAAACAGCCATAATGCCATTTCCTCTGAAACCTGCCAATGCTGTTCCACTGATTAACCAGCAATGGTGACTACTGATAAATGGAAACCTAATGTCTATCCTGGAAAACCTAGAACTGAAAGGTTGAGTTAAAATTCAACTCCCTCCCTCTCAAGTCTGAACCGGGCTGCCAGAGTCTCAGGCATTTGCCTTGCCCTCCATGGCTCAGCTCAGTGCACAGCAAAAGCTTTTACCTGCTCTAGTAATAGACCAGAAAGGAGAGCAGAACAAATAGAGCAGAAAAAAGAGCCTTGCACTTTTGAATACCTTCTGGATAATATAGCCACCAGCTCATCCCCCTCTCCTCCTCCCAGGCCACTCCACACAGAGGAGGATCGAGGGGGAGAAGTAGCAACATTCAGCCTATGACATGGACAGAGCTCGAGCATCTACACTGCTGTTTTTAGCCCCATAGGACAAGCCCAACTCAGCCATCCCAGAGCAGCGTAAACTAATGTGCGTTACAAACTAATTAAAAGAAAGTATTTAGATCGGCCATATCACCAAAAAATGCTTGCTTAATACAACAGTGTAATGTTAATGTTAAATTAATATTAAAAGAAGTTGCAGGTATTTTTTTGGTTCTGTCTAAGGAAGTGGTTCTCAAACTTTTGTACTGGTGACCCCTTTCGCACAGCAAGCCTTATAAATTAAAAACACTTTTTTTATATTTAACACTATTATAAATGCTGGAGGTGAAGCAGAGTTTGGGGTGGAGGTTCTTGACCTCCTCTCCCAATAACCTTACGACCCCCTGAGGAGTCTCGACCCCCAGTTTGAGAACCCCTGGCTAGGATTACTATAAATACATCAGACTAATCAAGTCAGTCAGTACCTGCTGACTCAACTTACCCTTTTTATCAACTGGCTTGTGAGGTTCTGTAGTGTGTTCACAGTGTATGTTTTCATAAGGTGCATAGCTTTAGAAAGACATTGTTTAAACTTAACCAAATACACAGGATAATCTTTAAAATTAGGCTGCAAAGAACAAAGAAAACCATTTTAAATATGGCAGTAATGGTAGACATAAAAATACTACTTTTAAAAGAACAAATAATAGGTTAGAAGTATCCAGTGAAAGCTAACTGTACCATGTTTATAAACTTAAGTATAAGTGGACTAAATGTATGCAGATCAGACACATTTTAAGGAGAAAAAAGGGGCCTTCTTGCCTTTTTTCCTCTGTAAAAATAAACACATTTATAAAAATCCAAAATAGCTAGAATATGTATCCCTAAAGTGTTAAGATATAATTAAAAATACAAAATGTTAAGTTACTTACATGTGATGAAATATACGTAATACAATCATCAAGCTTAGCCAGCATAGGTATAAAACCTTCACTGTTCACTGACAACGTGGGGGAATTTAATTTCTTTAAAAAAGAAAATACATCAATCAGAAGAAGTAAGAAATCATCAGAAGTAACTACTTCTGGTCACAGAAATGAGGTGATTAATATAGCCTACTTGATTTTTTAAGCTTATAAGAAATAAAACAATACTTACTGTGTTAATATTTTCTAGTTCATTAAAATATGAGAGTTTCTGTTGGATATTTTCAGCCAGGTCAACGAGTTCTGCCTGTTCAAACAGAGCAAATAAAAGACTAAGCAACTTAATGAACAATTTAGGTTTCAAAGAAGACATAAAAAAAATCAAATTTCGCTAGCTACATAGCAGACCACAAAAAAACTGCAAAAGGCACAAATCTTGTCATGTTCTAAACTCCGAATTAAAGAAAGAAATGTTACTACTGAATACTATTCCCTAGTGTATTGTCTTTACAGACGCACAACCAGGGGAGGGGCGGGCAAACCTTTTGGCCTGAGGGCCACATTCCGGTTGCAAAATTGTAGAGGGCTGGGTAGGGAAGGCTGTGCCTCCCCAAAGAGCCTGGCCTAGCCCTCTATCCAACCCCCTCCCACTTTCCACCCCAACTGCCCTCCTCACAATCCCCAACCCATCCAAACCCGTCACCGCTTCTTGTCCCCTAACTGCCTCCGCCAGAGATCTCCCCCACCAGGACGCTACCCCCATATCTAAGCCCCACTGCTCCTTATCCCTTGATGGCCCCCTCCTGAGACCCCGAAACCTAACTGCTCACCTAGGACTCTACCCCCTCAACTCCCTCCCCATTCCCTGTCCCCTGACTGCCCCGCAGGACACAATGCCGCCTAATCCAACCTCCCTGCTTCCTGCCCCCTTACCATGCTGCTGAAAGCAGCAGCCCAGACAGAGCTAGATGCACTTTCGGGCTGCCCCACAGGAATGGGCAGCCCCCCCCCCACCCCCCGAGCACTGCTCGTACAGCGGTGTGGCAGCTGCAGGGGAGGGGCCAGGGGCAGCCTCCCTGGTCAGGGGCTCAGAGGCCAAGCAGGACGATCCTGCGTAGTCTGCTCACCCCTGATCTAGGGGTCTTGCAGTACAGTGGATTCTGGTTAATTGGGACACATCGGGACCGGAACAATTTGGCCCGATTAAGCGGCTGCCCCGATTAACCGAAGTAAATAAAAAGTTGTTTCCGTTCTTTGCGATGTGTCCCAATTAAGCGGCTGCTTCCAATTAACCGGAATCCATTGACAATTTTGGTTAATGTTTCATTACTATTTTGCCTGAGTGTAACATGGTATAAGACAAGAATCTGCTATAAAAGCCTACAACTCATTTAGCTTTCTGGCTGTTTTCAAACAGAGAAAGTGTAAGCAACATTCCCATAAATGTTCAAACAGTAATTTCATCAGTCTGCAGACAACTAAATTGAAACCCAAAGGACTGGTGGATTTATGAATAAGCGTGAAGAACTTAAGAGACCTTTTAAAAGTTTTTTACTAAAGGGGTGCAAAAAATAAAAGGCCGCCTCCAGCTGGGAAATGGTAGGTAGAAATAGCTGCTAAATAAATCTGTATAAATGAGAAACCTTGAGCCAAATTTTTCACAGGTAGAACAGTCCAAAAGAGAGGAATGAAAAAAGTCTTAGGATGTTTCTTTAATTAGATGGCTACTGAAGAAAATATTTCCACATTAAAACATATGACTTTGTAGTGAATGGTTCACTCAGTTCCAACATGACCTAATTTCAGAAAAGTGTTTTCACTAAGGACTCTCCTCCACAACTCCCAGAGACCGTAGTGAAGATACTAGAGAATGCTGCTCCTGTTCTGTTTCTTCCTCTGAACCAAGGACACCCTCCCTCCCACGAAAAAGTCCCCCACACTCATCCCCCCACACACTCCCCTCCGCTGAGCCCTAACCACCTTCATCTGGACCTCTCTGCAGAGTCCCAATGCACCCAGAACTGCCCAACGAGACCCTGTACATCCAGAAGTCCCCACCCCCAAGCCAGCTCAAACCAGATTGCCCCAACCAGAACCCTGTCACCACACACCTGAAACCACCCTCACTAAACCCCTCCATACTTGGATCCTCCTGGGGTGAGCCAGCCTGCCCACACCTGGTGTACCTGGCGTGGAGAGGCAGAGCCCTGTTGTGTTTCTGCCCTTGTGCTGTATCAGGGTCGGTTACAGATCACCACAGAATCTGTGTCCCAGAGTAAGGGAGGGCTGCAGAGTGATCTCTCACTTCCATGTAGCCAGTGGGCTGTGCTCCCCACTGCTATGATGGAGCCTCCACATTTATTTATTGACAAACACAATTTGCAGAATTTTAAAATACTGTGTGCAGAATTTTTATTTTTTTTGGCACAGACTTCCCTCAGTAGTAAGTTATGCACTGCTATTACTGACCATAAGATGCCTGTTCTGTAAACAAAGGACTTTATTTTTTGGTACCATTAAATTTAAAAATCTTCAGTAACTACCATATCACAAATTACCTGTTCTTTCAAAAGCTGCTCACAGGCTTCATGCAGAGTTCCCGTCTTGGTGGACACAAAGAGATACTGTTTCTGCAAAGACTCCAAATGTTGAAGAGCACTGTTCACGTCATTCAATATAGCATCACATTGCTCCTGAAATCCAGACAAATAATCCCTCATCTGTCTAGAAAAGAGAACCACAAAGGAAAAGGGTAGTGTTTTCCTTTATATATTTAAAAATATAACCAATACATAGCACTATTTACTCCATTTTCTTGAGGACCCAGAAACATCTCTAGAAAAGAGTAGATCATTTGCAGGAAATAAATGTATAGAACAAAAAACAATGTATAATAAAATCTTAAATCACAAGCTGACCTGATATTTAAGATCATCGGTCATAGATTCTGTTTTAAAACTGATTGAGACATCAATTTGCAAGCACTATTAAGCATAAATTAAAATAATGTTAAGTGTCCAATTTAAATAAAAAAGGAACTTCAAAACTAATGACTCTTAGGCCTCAATGGTTGTGCTCTATTTTAGCACATACACAAGAGTATGTAAAATCACAAACTCTCCTCAGACTTGTGTAATCCCCAGAATAGTAAGGGCAAAGAACTAATTAACACTCTTTTCTATACTCTTCCAACTAAAACTGATATAGCATAGCCCTTTAATAGACACTTCCATCTGTGATCTACAAACACTACTGCCATGCATCAGAAACACATCATAAGAGAGAACAGGGGCACAACTCTTCACCTTTGCTACAGGTTCACAAGTATGGGCTCAGAATAAGCCTAAGCCGTACCATTTCTCAAATACAACACAAAACTCTTCCCACAATAAAGGACAGAGAACAAGCAGACCGCAAAAACCAAGAGATAGGGAAAAGAGCAGGTTACTTTACAGTAAAATATAATGCATGCTCTTAATTTTGGATATGACAACTCGACACTGTGGCACTAGCCACAGCAGAAATATCTACAATCATTAGCCACTCAGAAGTGTTTCAGACACAACTCTTTACGAATTGTTGATAAACAGCTAAAGTCAGTTGAAAGTAGTCCTTCCCACACTGAAGAAAGAAAGTCGGTCAGGTGAAAATAGATGCAAATTAAACATAACTGGGGAATGCGTCATAGGATGCTGAAAAATTAGATGTATGCATATTAGTGGACAGGATAAAATCCTACGTGTCATATGCTGTAATATGACTAAGGGGAATTGATATATACATAAAAGCAAAATTTCACTTCTAGTTTACTTCACTTCTCTGCACAAAGTTGTTGCTGTGTGCAGAGACTAGAAATATATGGTGATAAAACTCAACAAATGGAAGAAGAATCATACCTGTACTTAGCACCTTCATCTTGATCTATCCGGGCCTGCAGCTGAGCAAACCATGAGAAGAACTAGAACAAAGATTTTTAGACTGTCAACAACCCAGACATTACAAAGAACCAATTAGAGAAGCCATCATATCTGGAGTTCCAAAGCAATCAACGGGATACAGAGGATGAATTGCACTACAACATGAGCATCTTTCATTATTAAAGGAAAAAAACCCTTAAATACTTAACGATGATTCAGATAGTCCAGAACCTAGCAGAGCACAATTCTACCACCTAACTAAAGGAAAAAGGTAGAATGCCATCTCCATCAGGTTCCAAGAGCACAATATTGAGATCCTTGAGATAGACAGCGCTAAACTTGAATCACCAGGAGGGCCACATGAGGACCAGTACATTGGCCCTGAAGGCCGCAACACTGATACCCCCTCCCCCACTCCACTCCTTCCATGAGGGCTCACCCCTTCCCTGCCTCTTCCCCACCTCCATTCCAACCCCTTCCCCAAATCCCCACCCCACCTCTTCTCCTCCTCCTCCTCCTCTCCTGAGCACACAGCTCCCGCTCCTGGAAAGCGCTAAGCGCCCCCTCCCACCCAAGTGCCTGGAGGTAAGAGGAGGAGCAGGGACGTGGCGCTCTGTGGGGAGGGGAAGGGGAGCTTGGCAGGCCGCAAAAACAAATCTGGGGAAGCGGAGAGGCGCGGGGAGCTTGGCGGGTTGCAGGAAATAACCTTGCAAGATGCATGCGGCCCGCAGGCTTGAGATCCCTGGTCTATCTCATTGCAAACATTATGGGATTGCCATGCAACATTCTGCGGGCAGCACTACTGTTCTTTGGAGATGCTTTAGCCACCCAATACAAGAAAAACATCTACTATTGCACAACCAAGATGTTAACGTTTTCTTTTCTTCAATTTTTTTGCATGTCTCTTAAATGCTAACAAAAGAGTTTTATAAAAACATAAGAAAGGCACACAGTACTAAAGCTCCACAAATTCACTAGGAAGAATTTCAGCACTGAAGTTATGCCTCTAAGATTGTAAAGCAATTTGGTGTGATTTACCTGCTGTGCAGTTTCAATTCTTTCATCTTCCATTCCCAAAGTGGTGAATCCTTTCAAGAGGATATCCTCTGTTGATTCAGGTATTGCTGCAGTCAATGCAACACTTAGTGACTGTGATGTTAAACTGCATAAATCTTCAATTGGAAGCTGTACATAAAAATCCCATCAGCTTAGTTAAATTACTTTTCAAAAATTAGTGTTTAATTTTAAATGAATATGCAATAATGTAAACAATATCTCAATCAGACAATGATAAAAGTATAATTAGAAACCCAAAGGGGACAGATTCAAGTTGTTTTCTGATCCAACACACACCTGACCTTTGTAGTGGGGTCTCATTGGGGTTGGGCCAGGTTGCAAGCCTTTGCCACCATTTAATCCTAATCCTTGCTTGGGCAGGGTTTGCCACACCTGCTAAACAATCTGGAAGTTCTGTAATATAGACAAACTGGGTCAAAGGATGGGAAAGCCATTGACGCAAAGTGGAATTTTAACTTAGATTTCCAGAAGTGACAGGCTAGTGGATAGGACACAGGACTGAGAGCTAAGGGACTTGGCTTCTATTCTAACTAGCTGCGTGACCTCAGGCAAGTCAGCTAGATCCCAATTTTCAGAGATGCTGAAGACCCACAATGCCAGTTTATTGCAATGGGAGCTAAGAGTGCTCAGCATCTGTAAAAATCAAGCCCAAAATCTGCTCCTCAGTTTTCCCACCTTCTTTTGTAAGACAAATTTAGATTTATGATAGAACAGCATCATAAAAGTGCTAAGTATTATCATGTGCACTAATCCTTTTGGTCACTATGCTCTGCAAGAATAAGCAATCCTCTGGATTATTAGTCTGTTGACAGCTTATTGTGTTTCAATGAAACACAATTTAAGGAATATGGAAGTTGGTCATTCATAAATAAGAATTTGTTGTAAAATTCAGCTAGAACAGAATGGAGCTAGATGGAAACACTTTAATTAGCTCACCAAGTATTTCTGAGTAGCAACATTTTTATTCCTTTTTATTTTTATATATTTTATATTTTTTTTATTTTTTATTTTTTTATTCCTTTATCTTTTTCTTCACAGATCTGTCCATACAATAGCATTAAAAAAAATACTAGGATTTGTAACAAGTACAGTAATTTTTCACTTAACGTTGTAGTTATGTTCCTGAAAAATGCTACTTTAAGTGAAACAATGTTAAGCAAATCCAATTTTCTCATAAGAATTAATGTAAATGGGGGGGTTAGGTTCCAGGGAAAAAAAATTTTGCATGACAAAAAGCATTATATATTATATATCTTCTCCCCTGTCCCACCTCCTCCCTCTTTACTTCACACGCTGTGTCCTCGCTCCCCCCCTTCCTCTCCTGCCTTCTGAATGCTGCAATCCAGCTGACTGCCACAGGCAGGAGGGGGAGACATGCGGAATTCTCACTCCTCCCATCTGCCTCCTAAATGCAGCAAGCCAGCTGACTACCGCGAGCAGGAGGCAGGGAGAGGAAGAGGAAGGCACTAATCCATGGGGTCTGCCAGCAGGCGGGAGGCACTGTTGGGGGAAGGAGGAGCTTAGGGAGGCTGCCAGCTGTGGAGAAAGCAGGCAGCCAAACAACGTTAGAATGGAGCATTGCACAACTTTATACGAGTATGTTCCCTAATTGATCAGCAACGTAACAACAAAATTATGTTAACTGGGACGACTTTAAGTGAGGAGTTACTGTACTATAATTCTACTCAGCTATAAAACCTTCTCATTCAAAGAAAAAATTTGAAGACAGTAACAACATGTTTTACACTTTCTAGCTACTTCATGTATACCCAAATTGCCCATCTTAAATATATTAAGGAAATTTCACTAGCACTTCTGCTGCTATGTATGTTTTTCCTTCTAGCAAACAAATGAGAAAACTGATTGAGAGACTCAGATTTTCACACAAGGAAATTAAATATGCTCAGTGTGTTGAATAAATTGACTTATACTAACAACAGCTATTGACAAGATACAGACAGGTCTGTCTTCTTAGCAGAAATATGTATTTGGAATGCTAACACCACTATTCATCAAAGTAATCTTAAGAGCTTCAAACAACTGTATGCAGCTGGCAGTATGACAATTTGCAGATAAGACAAACAAGAGTGATATTGTGCAGCGCTAGTAAAACGAAAACCAATACTACCCTAATGCGTTATTGACTACCTTCTGGTTAAAATAATTTAATTTCATTGCTTCTTGTTAAAAATCAATAAAACAAACTTTTATGAAGGTAAAAATAGAAATACTTCATTTTTTAACTGACAGGCTTTACACCAGCACATTTGCTGTCTAAACAATACATTTATAACTCAAGTATTCCACATTTGTTACCGTTCCCAACTCCTCAGATATCACATGAGAGCAGAATCAACTTATGTTTCATTAGCGTTTAACATTTTGTGACATTATGGAAGGCGGGGTTTATGTAGTTGTATTTTAATGAATATTCTCCCTTTCAATGTGGATTTTAAATTATATGGCAACAAAGCACCCTAAAGTCCTTTACAAAATGAAAGCCATACACAAAGTTTGTATCTGTCTGGATTATTATTTTGAAAACATTGGGTTTGTTTAGTCAGGAGAAAATAATAATGAGGAGGAACATAACCTTCAAGAACAGAAAAGATTGTTATAAAGAGGAGGGTGATAAATTGTTCTCCTTATCCACTGAGAAAGGACAAGCAGTAATGGCCTTAAATTGCAGCAAGAATGATTTAGGTTTTTCATGAGGAAAACTTTCTAACTGCAGTGGAACAAATTAACTAGAAGATTATGGAATTTCCGTCACTAAAGAATTTTAAGAGCAAGTTAGATAAACACCTTTGAAGGATGGGCTAGATTTCAGGGTGACCAAACTTACAGATCCTCTGAGTCACATACGATTATCTTCAGAAGTCTGAGAGTCAGACATATTGGTCAATGCTGGGGACTTCAGCAAGAGCGGGGCTGAAGTCCCGAGCCCTGGCAGGTGTCTCGCATGGGGCAGAAGCCTCTATGCCCCACCAGTCCTTTGCACTGCAGAATCCCCAAGCTTCCCTCCTTCCCCCCGTCTGGCAGAAGAAGAATGGTGGGCATAGAGGGCTCCACAAGCCAAAGGTCAACTGTAAAAGAGCCGCATGTGGCTCTCAAGCCGCAGTTTGGCTATCCCTAGGAGATAATAGTTAGTCCTGCCTCAGTGCAAGGGATTGGACTAGATGACCTATCGAGGACCCTATGACTCTACTACAGTTACTAGAATGGAGCCATCTCTGGGATGGAATTGTGCCACTATTAACAGTGCCCTGCACCAATTCAGTACAGGAAGTGGATCGTGAATCCAGGTAAAACCAGAGCAGTATGTTAGGGTCGCTGAAATGTAGTTATTTGCATCGAGAATAGGCAGGCACTGGAGCTCACTCTTAGAAAAAATGCCAGAGAGACCCTCTTAACCACAAAGAGTCCTGTGGCACCTTAAAGACTAACTAAAGTATTAGAGCATAAGCTTCCGTGGGCTAATACCCACTTCGTTGGATATCCAGGGGCAGGGATAAATAAGAGGCAAGAGCCAGATTGGAGATAACAAGGTTAGTCCAATCAGGCTGAACCAGCCTGTTATCTCTAATCAGAGAAGGTGAAGTATTCCTGCAGCAGCTAGTCTGGAGATGTGAACACGGAGAGAAGAGAAGCTGCTTTTGTAGTTAGCTAGCCACTTTGTTCAATCCTTGACTGATGGCATCAAATTTGCAAATGAATTGTAGCTCTACAGTTTCTCTTTGCAGTCTGATCTTGAAGTTTTTTTGCTGCAAGATGGTGACCCTTAGATCTGTAATTTTAGCCCACGAAAGCTCATGCTCTAATACTTTAGTTAGTCTCTAAGGTGCCACAGGACTCTGTCCCTTCTGCAATTCCAGACTAACAGGGCTACCCCCCTGATTCCTGTTAACCACATAAATCCTCAAAACTTCGCTCATTTCATCTCCAGGAGAGCTCTGCCCTGAGCTAGGCTGCGCTGCCTCGCCACCCTCCTGCAGGCCCCCTCCTGACGCACCAGCGGGGCCCCGGGGCCCCCCTCGCAGCGCGGGCAGCTCCGCACAGGACCGATGCGGCTCACAGCCCCACCCTGCGCCTCGGGGCAAAGCACCACCCGGAGCAAGGGCACGTGCTGGGCAACAGGTGGTGGCCCGAGACCCGCCCCCAGCGGACCCCCGGGGAGCAGCCTCCTCCCACCCCGCCCAGCCCGGGGGGCGGCCGAGGCCACGCACCGCCTGGCTACGTGGCAGCTACTCCCGTGAGAGGAACGCGGAGGCCCCAGTCCCGCCCGCGTCACGAGCCCGAACCCCTCCGCGCCCCCGCTCACCTCGGCCGGGACGGGCAGGTTCTCGGCCGCCGCTTTGAGCTCCAGCACCGAGTCCGTCTGTCGGTCGGTGAGAGGCGCCAGGGGCCGGGGCCTGCGGTCCCACAGGCCGAGCTTGTCCCGGATCTCCCGGTCGCCCAGCTCCGGGAGCGGCTCCGCCATCCTCACGGCCAGCGGCAACCGGAGCGGGCAGGAGGGGCCACTTCCGGGATCCGGGATTGTCCGACGCGGCGAGGGGCACAGAAAGGAGCGGAACCATCTGAACCCGGAAACGCTTCCGGAGGGAACGAGGCACGTAAGAGGGTTCCACGCGCACACAACCGGGGACGGGGAGAGCTGATCGGGGACGGCAACTTCCGGAGCAGGGAAGGGGGCTCTTCGAATCCGATGGGGGCGGAAACGCCTTCACCCTTATGACGTCACTGCGAGGCGAAGATGGGCACGTGGGACGGGGCCTGCCCCTCCGGCCCGTTGTGACCAACGAGTGCAGGAGTCGGCGGCTACTGACAGTGAGAAAAGCCGACAGCGGGAGCAGCGCCCCTTGCCGCCCGGAGGCATCGCAGCCCGTTGCTCAGCGGGACTGGGAGCCTGGAGCCACGCGTTCTAATCCCGCTTTGGCCGCTAGGTTGCAAAGACCCGGAGCAGGTCAGTTCCCGCTCTGTAATAGCGACACTTCAGCCGGGGTCAGTGGCACTGCTAGCCAATTGTGTTCGTCCCCTCAGTTCTCCTGCAGCAAAAGGCCTTGGACCCCCAACCCACGCACCCCCCACACACACACACACTTTAAAGAGTTTAGCTGAAGCTGCAGACAATTAAAATGAGGAAACATGAAGTGAGTGTAACTACTGCCAAGGCATAACCTGAGGCTGCACCCAGCAGCCTGGAACAAGATGGCTGAGGTGCCAGAGCCTGAGTCCTCAGGCCCATCTATCCAGCTTCAAGGGAGGGAAAAGAGGGACACCATCACTCCTCCACGAGAGGTCATTAGGTAGAGCACCTTAGCTTTCACCCACCCATTCATGGCTAGGACATGTAATACCTGGTGGTGTCCTCACACAATTGTGGAGGACCCACGTCTTCCCTTTACTCAGGCAAAAGGGAAAAGTATTTGAGTCTAATTTGAGACCTAGAATTTTATATCTTCTCATTCAAATTAAAATGGGTTGTCTGTCTGCATTATGTAGTCTCTCAAGGAATCCTGAAATATTTGTTATTTTCCCTCACTGTAGTTTATTCACTATGGGACCTTACTCTTTAATATGGCCACACACCACATTAAATACCCTCATCTTTCCTTATATTTACTCTTCTCACTTGTGGAAAAACTTCAGATTTGCTTGATATTACATATAGCTTTATTTGCTTATGCAGTAAAAGATGCTAAATTATGAACATTAAAATCAACACAAATCATGTAATTATATCCTACTGTAGCTTCCAGCTTTGAAACTAGCATCTTAACTCTTTTTTCTTGCATTAGTTTTTTTTCCATATTACTTTATAAGAGGAAATACACGACTTAGTTAATTTGGACTTTCTGAAAAAAGCCAGCATGCCTAACACATGCAGCTAATAAGGAGATAGCTCTTTAGGAGATCCATTAGGGAGGAGAGGAGAGAAGGTAGGAGGGAGTTGGGGCTGAGTCAGTGTTGCTAGACAGATTAATCACTTTACATCCAAAAACTTCTGAAATTAATGGGATAGTTTTGGTATGCCACACTTGGCTCCCTATTGGTAGGGTCAGCCTGTATGAGGACAAGCAGTCAGGCAGCTGCTTTTCAGAGGGCAATGTGTGTTATGGGAGTTAGAGCTGAGCCCAGAAGCATTTTCTCAACCACTGAGTTAAGTATATAGACTTATCAGGTAGGTGACAGGGTAATAGTGAAGACTCCTACAAGCAAGTGGAGGGAAGATATTATTTTAGACTGACTAAAGAGCAGTGGTTCTCAAACGTCTAGGGTCAGTGGTCTTTTTTTCTGCTCCCTATGGGCCATGGCGATCTGCCACAATGGTGACTAGCTGAACACTTTCAGGTTCAGTGGCATTTCAGCAGACAAGCTGTATGCTTCCCTTTGTCTGCCAAAAAGGCCTCTAAAACCAGAAGCTTTCACAGGTTTTCAGAGGACACACTGAAGCCCTTAGCCTGTCTGCTGAAATGTTGCCAAAGGTGAAAGCATGTGGCCAGAGGCACTTCTGCAGTACAAGGAGCTCATGAGCCCCCAGCCATGAGCCTGTGACCATGTGGGAGGTTGTGACCCCTAGTTTGAGAACCTGTACCGTAGTGCCTCAGGCTTGGATTAACAAAACTTAAGCTTTGTGGAACCTTTTTTCTTCTCACTGTTTCTGTAGGGAATGAAGTCTTCAGATTTTAATTTGTTCTTATGTTTATGTATAACTGAATGTAATAGGCTGGGGCTTATAAAACATGTCATGCTGTTACAGCTGCACAAACTACTGCAAGCACTCAAGAGCTTTAATTTATGGCACTTAATTACAGTAACTATAAACTTAAGATCATGCTGTAAAAAGACATGGTTAGTACTATTTTAGAAAACAAATTACACTTTACATTTCATCTCTAGGTAATGTATATCAAAATGATTACAAGTCTAAACATTCTTAAATTGTTTTGTGATCACATTTAATCCACATTGAAAACTGAAGAGTTTTTTTTAAAAAAGTTATCTGAAATAAGTCACACTATACTCAGGCTTTTTTGTCTACTTCTATTGTAGACTCAGGAGTGGGGCAGAGGGTTAGGGTTTATTGTTGGGAGGTGGTGTTTGGGTTCCCTCCCTCCTCTGAGGTAGATGCAAGCTTAGTTCTACCAGCTTAAGTTAAACTTTCCCCAAGGCATGAATTCCTTTCCTTGTCCTTGGACAGTATTGCTGTTGCCACCAAGTGATTTAAACAAACATTCAGAGAGGCCACTTGGATCTCAATCTACCCCAAAACTCTCCCCCCTCAGGCCCCTCCATGACCCTTTCCAGGGGAGGCTTGAGAATAATGTACTGAATAGTTGGTTACAAAGTGAGCACAGATCAAACCTCTGGTTTTCAGTGTCCTAAAGACCCAGATTTTTAACAGAAAAATTTTTACTTTTAAAATATCACACCTGTAAAATCAGGATAGATGGTAACTTTACAGGGCAAATAAGATTTAAAACAGAAGATTCCCCTCTATGCTTAGTTATAAGTTACAAAAAACAGAAATAAGACTCCCTCTTCACATAGGAAAAGTTCCTAAAAACAAAACAAAAAAAGCAAGGAAAGGCATTAGATTACTTACAAATTTTGTAATCCTAGATGTTTATCCTCAGGTAGGGCATCACCGACGGGACTTTTAGCAGCCCAGTTGATGGTGTAGATCAGAGCCACTGTGACCCAGTACCTTACATTCTGCGACCCAGTACTGTCATGACCCACAGTTTGAAAACTACTGCCTTAGGGGGAAGAAATACTGTGCCACTGAAGAGAAGCCAACTGAAGGCAGTTCTTGAGCTACAAGAATAGGGTGCTCTTACTGAACTATTTCAGAATCAACATCGAGCCTTTTAGGTCACATTCCCTTTTTCCTACCATCCTAAATAGTAGGTCTCTGCTCCCTTCAAAGTCTGCAGCAAGTTTGTGGTCCTCCTTCCTCCTATATTTTGGAGAGGCTGGGAGACAGAAGGATGGAATTTACCTTCAGCTGCTGGAGTCTCCCAGCAGAGGAGGGGGGACATTAAAGTCCAGCTTTCTAAAGCTATTTCGGTGCCTAAAAAATGCAGATTGTCACCGAAGTACATTTAAAAATATGGCCTTACATGCCTGCTTTCTTCTGTCACAGGAAGTACAGGAGCATCTCCCTACTTCAGAGTTATGATGTTTTAAAATAACTAACTCAGATAAAAGTCACAGTATGTTGGTAGAATTAAATCCACAGTATTTTACTTTGATCTAGAGGTGAAGAGGAATTACAAACAAACAGTCTTGATAGTTGGGCAATAAGCATTGTTTAAGTGTGAAAACCAAGTCAAGCGAGTTTAGTTAAAATTTTATTTTAGATCCCCACAGACCAAAGCATCTTGCGCTCTCCCCCCACATGTATTTGTTGAAATATAGAACATTTTCCCATGCAGATAAGGCATGTGAATACAAAGCATAAAAACAGTTTCCCTGTAACATTGCCCATGAATAAATAACTTCACTAGCACAATAAATCTATGAGCAGCAGTAACAAATGGGTTGAATGAAGCACATTCAATATTTTAGAACACACACAGATATGATCCAATATGAAAACAGTGATGAAAGTCAATGATTTTTGGCAGAAATAATTGCTTTGGTGATTAATATCTGCTTATCCCTTTCCATGTGAGAAGTTCAGCATGAAGGGTTAGCAATGTCATTTGACAAGTGGTGCATATTACTGCAAATGAGACATACTTGCATATACACAGCCCACAAAACTCTATGGTACAGTGGATTGGGATAACCTGCTGATTCTACATATCAAGCATTGAGAATTCAGTCATACCAGAAAAATAAAAATTTCTGCAAGAAACTCATACTATTAATACTAATGTGTAGGTGAAAGTACAATTATAACTGATAATTTCAAACATTTATCTTAGCTTAAAATGTCTTTCCTCCAGAGATTTTTTCCCTTAAGAAAAGTTAAGAGCCCTGACACTGCTGGGCAAGGCTATTTTGATAGCTTTCTGCCATTTTCGATTGTAGGCCAGTGTTTTCAGTATCTGTGGCATGGGTTCTCACTCTGAGAAATTGCAAACACCATTCCTTTTCTTTATAGTTAGATGGGAATGTGGTTCTGAGACTTTTCTGTTGTAACAGAGTCATGGTTTGGAAAGGGTTGGGACACTAATTCTTCCCTAACATCAGGGCAGCACTAGAGACAGAACTTCTTAACACAGGATTTCCATTTTACCCACAGCAACCCTTTGCTAACAAAGGCATTCCAACTGGAATTAAAGATTCTGGTGCTAAGCAGCCAGGAGTACTGAACAGCAAAAGGACAGTCTGACCTTCATGGAGCCCTTGGGTGTGCAAGCCTGTCAAACGAAGTGAATTAGCTCAGACTTCCCACATGATTTGTTATTATTAACCTATTGAGACTGAAATGTACATTTTTAGGTACAGGAACCATATTTTAATGTAGCTAAATGATGAATTACACAATGTATGGTTTGCAGTACCAGCAGCAAATTCTTATTGACCATCCTAATTACACTCTAACCAATGCCTCAGAATGATCTCTAAATTCCATTTGTACGCAAATGTCCCATGACTTAGTGACAATGTATTTTACTCATTCTAAAAAGTTTAAGCAATATATCCTTAATTTTGTTTTACATTCTGTACAAAAAATATTTTACAAAGATTTCTATACAAAGGTTTAAGAATTGCAGTAATACAGACAGCACACATGAGCATAACTATGCATCATAACTTTTACCTTAAATATATTCAAACACTTTGAAAAGTAATGCTTTTACTTTAAAGCTTGGTATTTTAAGAAAAGTGTCTTGTGCATTTAAAAATACCTACTTTGTGCATCTTGAAACCAACCATTTAAATGCTGAAATATTAAAGAGTTAAATCCACACTACAACATCAATTGCTTTAAGTGGAATGTATGAATATGCAGATATTGTAATTAATGTTTCAAAATGAAATCTCCATACACCAAAACTGTGCACTTAATCCTACACTGCAAGCCACAGTGGATCCAGAACAAACATTCACTCCCATGCCTTTAACTGAATAAACTGCATTCAGACAGTAACCCTGATACTAATTTTCTTTAGTTTATGGCAGAAAGCTTGTTGCACAATCCAAAGTAGAACCTACACAAAAGTCAACTCACATTGCTCTTAAAAGAAGTTCTATTAAGTAACTAACTGAACTCATTTTGCTGAATGAAAATATCAACATTGATGAGCACAATTCTCCTAACACTGTTTAGGAAGGCAGCGATACATTAGGTTGTGTCTCTTGGATGTACACCCTATGTAAGTGTCTGCATTTCTTGAGCTTTCAGTGGTTAAACTGCCTCAATGTGTGGCATGCATCTTTTTCAGATGTGACAGCCACTTACAGCTTAAAGCAGTTCCTCTTCATATAATTTTTCAATACTTGTTTGATTTAAGTCCCTCTTGCACAGGAGTCAGATGGTAGAGTGAATGCTCTATTTTTACTAGATTTTTTTTAAAGTCTATAGATATTAATATGATGAAACATTAGAATCCTTTCTACTGAAGACCAAGAATAAGCTACCTTAAATGCCAGACTTCTCAAACATGCAAAATGGTGACAGTAACAAGTTATGTTCAACTGAAGCTTCATTGCTCCCAACTTAAGTTACATATACATTTAAACAGAAATGTGCTCAGAATCCAGATGTTCATTTAAAAAGTATTTTTATGAAGACCTGGAGTCACTGGAAATAAAATTCAGTATTCTGCACTTGAACTCCAAGGTATCAAAAATTTCAGAAGTGCAATCCACTATATATGACCATGTTAATACATCAAGTTTCATGAGCATAACAAGAGTGAGGGTCTTTTATTACCTACTTACCTCTAGACAAACAGATGTAGCTCTTTTCCTATTAAAATTTCCTCCAGAAGTAAAACATTTCAGCAGAAAAACCTTTGGAGTTGTACTATACATTATGTCCAAGAGCATTTAAACAGTTACGAGTATTGCCAACTTAAGGTTCCATTTCAGTAGTTTGTGCATAGCATTTAGCATATCAGTTAAGCATCCACAATTCTATGTTTATGTATGGTCTTGATTTACAGTGTTCTTCTGATGATCTTCCTGCTTTCTGCCAGCAAGTGCTATGCTCCGATGAGAAAACACTGAAGAGCATTTTTAAAAAGATGCCTTGAGTTCAAATACCATGTCAGCACAGTTTACTAATTACACAATCTAGCATCTTTCAGAAATCTAATTTCTTCAGCTGTTCATATGTCAAAAAGAACTGGTGCCATTAGTCAAGGAAAACTGCAGATATCTGCATTTTGTGATGCAAAATACCTACTGCATTCACTTAACTACTGACTGCAGACCTGTGGTGGACTGATGGCTTTGATAGGAGGCATTTAATGGGAGACCAGTCACTCCTCTTCAGCAATTGCTATATGTTCTAGTCCTGGGCAGAGAGAGCTCTAAAGAACATTGTAGCAAGCTGCTAATGGAGAAACTTGTTTCAGTGCTTGTTACTCTTATCAAGGGGATCCTCCTACTAGTGCAGCCTAATCCTTCCCCAAGTTCTATCCTAAGCACCTTAAACATGCAAGTTAAAATTGTGGAAAGGTCAGAGAGGCCACAATAGGAAAGGAACCCAGAGCCTTTTTGCCTCCTACCTTCTTAATGGGTGCAACTATGGAGAGAGAGAGAAAGGAATATTACAACTGTCTCTTAGCTCAAAACAATGAGAACTCATGAATAGATGGCAAGTGGTCTATGCTACAAGTTGTATAATAGGGCAGAAAACTGAAGAGATCTTGTGACCATCTGCAAACAGTTATTAATGCAGGAAATAGTCTCACAGCAAAAAACCCCAAATTCCTAATTGACCTGGTCACTATTAGGTCAACTAAACTGCAATCAAACATGCAAATGGGAAACTGGGGGCTAAAGGAAAAGTGTTTTGAAAAAAATTATATTCAGAGGTTCAACTTCATATAAATCTTAGGGAATATTAATACTACAGGTACTGGTAGTACTCCATTTATAAAGAGATGTCAACATAAAAAGTAAATTTATTCCCCAAGTTACAGCAAATGTTTTATATGAAGCACAATTCACTAGTCAATTGTGTCTACTCAATGCCCACTGCTCTTCACAAAAAAGTTTAAATATTTCCAAGCTTCTGAAAAGGATACAATAATATTCCAAGGACCGAGTCTCAACCAGTTTGGCCAGAATCCTTTATATAAAGCAAAAAAGCCTTCATACCGCCATGTCTGAAACAAATATTTAGAATTGCATATGAATGAGAAAAGAGTGAAACACTTTCAATGAAAGATTATATCCAAAGACCAGCTAAATACTTTACCTAATGAATGCCATCACAAGGTGCTGTGCACTACTACAGGTGGAAGACAGTTGGTTCAATTCACAATAGTCTCTTGCCTCATAGCAACTCAGACTGGGAATGTTGAAGAATTACTGACCATCCAGTTTTTGGACAAAGACAATCACAACTACCTCTCCAAAACCTTTCAGGGAGAGTTTGGCATCAGCAGTAGGACAGCAGACATTTCCAACAGCAGACTAAGTAAAGATCTTACTTTAACCACAACAATTTTCACTGCTCTCTATTTAAATAATCCACAGTGACAGCAACATTACAGACCTAATTTAACTTTAACTTTACTAGAAGAGTTATTTAAGCCCAAAGACCTATTTTTGTCCAGTAAAGAACAATAGAACATTACACTAAGAATCACACCTAATCTAAAAAAAAAAGATTGTTTTTGGAAAAAATCTTTCCCTACAGTTTTGCAGTTTGAAAAGTTTCAGCTGCTCTCAAGTGTTTAATTTACAACTTTCATTTAGACTCAAACAGAGCAGGTAATATGGGACCATAGGCAACAATGAGTCTCTGAATAAATTTCCATTTTCAAAGACAATTTTATGTAGTGTTATTTTAAAAAGGGATCTCATTTACACTAGGCCTACAATTTTCCCATCCCAGTCATCCACTACATACAAAGAATTAGGTTTTATGAATTATGGGAAAAGATTAGTATATTTTTAAAATCACTTGTACTGCAAAGTTGAGGGAGATTTAACTTCCCATGTGGCACTGCAAACCCAAAGAGCAAGTCAGCTCCCCATTGCTCTGTTTAAACTTCCTCAGTGAAGGAAAAAAGCCTAGGAAACCCACACCTGAAATCTGTGACACAGGGTATATGTCCACACCACAAATTAAGGAATACTTGTAGCAGGGCTAGGCATACCCACACTTGCTTTGATTTCGCTAGTGAGTGTAACAGTAAAGCTGTGACAGCATGGGCTAGCCATCCCAAGTATGTACTCCAGCAGCTAGCCCACACCAAGGTCTGTGCTACCATGTCTTCACTGCCACTGTTACCAGTACTAAATTAATGTGGTAGCATAGATAGGCATACCAACACTAATTGTCCCTTAACGTGCAGCACAGATATATCCATGTTTCCTGTTGCTATTTGGGCTACATAAGGTGATTTTTTTTAAGCATGAACCTTTACAAATACATTTTAAAACACAAAGCAACATAATGACAGGACATCAGACCCTAAGAACAGCCATATTGGGTCATACCAATGGCCCATCCAACCCAGCATCCTGTCTGATAAAGGCCAGCGATAGACTTCACAAGGAATGAAGACAACAGGACAATTTTTAAGTGATCCAGCCTGCAGTCCAGTTCCAGGCTCTGGCAGTTGCAGGTTTAGGGACACCCAGAGTATGAGGTTACATCCCTGATCATCTTGGTTAATAGCCATTGATGGACATACCCTCCATGACCTTCAATTGTTTCTGAACCCAATTTTACTTTTAGCCTTTGACATCCTCTGGCAATGAGTTCCACAGGTTGACTGCACTGTGTGAAGTACTTGTGTGTTTTAATCCTGCAGCCTATGAATTTCATTGGGAGGCCCCTAGTTTGTGTGTTATGTGAAGGGGTAAATCACACTTCCCTATTCACTTTCTCTAGATCATTCATGATTTTAGACCTCTCATATCCCCCTTAGTTGTCTCTTTTCTAAGCTGACCAGTCTCAGCCTTTTTAAGTGTCCCCTTGTACGGAAGCTGTTCCATACTCCTAATTACTACATTAGAATTGGAAGTAGTGTGGCAAATGGAATCTTTTTTGAAGAAACAACCAGAACTGTATGTAATACTACTCAGTGTGGGCATACCAAGTGTTTATGTAGTGGCGTTCTGGATATTTTGTCATCTTCTCTCTCAAAAGTCCCTAACCTTAGCATTTTTGACTGCTGCTGTATATTAAGCAGGTGTTTTCAGGATCCACTAGATCCTCGAACATCTCTTCCTTAAATGGTTAACAGCTAGTTTAATGTGCATCATTGTGCATGCACAATTGGGATTAATTTTCCCCACCCATGTGTATTTCAGTGTTGATAACTGCAAAGTATTATATCTGCCATTTTGTTTCCCAATCACCCAATCCAGTGAGATCTCTTGGTAATTCTCAATCAGCATTAGACTTAACCATCTGAGTAATTTTATATTATCTGTAAATTTTGCCACCTCATTGATCTGGAAAAAGGGGTAAACAATTTCCACTATGTTGAACAATGGCCCCAGTACAGGCCCCTGGGTTACACCATTATTTACCTCTCTCCAGTCTGAAAATTGACCATTTATTCCCACCCTTCGTTTTCTATTTTTTAAACAAGTTACTGATCTATGAAAAGACCTTCCCTCTCATCCCATGACTCCTTACTTTGCTTGAAAACTCTGAGGGAAAGTCCAAGTATATTATGTCCCCAGAATCACCTTTGTGCACATTCTTATTGACCCCCCTCTCAAAGAACTCAAACAGATAATTTTGTTCTTTCCTAGCTGCAACCAATTTGTCTGGTACTGAAGTTAGATTTAGCAGCCTGTAATTCCCAAGATTACCTCCGAAGTCTTAAAAAGATAGGCATTACATTAGTTGCTCTGTCTAGTAGAGATGCTTATTTAAGCAATAGGTTATAGAGCACAGTAGCAGTCATGCAATTTCATGTTTGAGTTTTTGGGACTCTTGGGCATCTGACAATATAAATTTATCTAACTATTCCAGCCAAGTTAACAATTTCCTACTGTCAGCAGTTAGGAGTGTTTCCGAAGCATGGATATCAATCTCCTTCCACAATTGCATCCAAATAGACCAATAATATACCATAATTTCCATGCAAGTTATTAAGAGTCATTTTACTACTATAAACCCTCTATCAGAGAATGTAAGTCAGATACCTCATTTCATATTAGTGATGACAAAAGTCTAACAGTAATTTAGGCACAGGTGTGACTTGCCTAAAAACCTGCAACTGAAACAAATGGCCAGGTTGTATTTAATTCTGTTTGAGAGCCTCCCCAAGAGAGCTTGCATGAGGTAATGACCCATAATCCTTTTACAGAGAAATAGCTTTCAGCACCATTAGCCATCAATCACCAAAATCAGTCTTTCCTAATGGCCCTTAGCAGCTTCTTCTGGTATCATTTCCCTCCTTCACCAGCAGTGTCCCTGTGTTAGATATGTTCCCCAACTAGCCTGTAAGACAGTGGTCTCCAATCTTTTTACACACAAGATCACTTTGAATTTAAGATCAAATGAGGATCTAGCCTAACATTTCCCAAGGCCCTGCCCTGCTCATTCCATTCCCTGCTATCTCTGTCATTTGCTCTTCCCCACCCTCACTGGGCTGGGGCAGGTGGTTGGGGTGCAGGAGTGAGGGGTGCCAAGTGATCCTGGTGCCTCTGCCAGTTGATCAACCAGTCGATCATGATTGACTGCTAGTGACCATTGCTGTAAGAAGTGAGTTAAGAATATACAGTAGCCACCACGGGGGAAACAGCCAGTCTTAAGCCATACACTACGGGCACTACAGTGCCCATGCTAGAACACTAACTGTACTGCTATTGCAGAGACTTCTTGAACTGTAAATAATTCATTTCCCTATGCAATAATAGCTAAATCTATAGAAGCATTCTTCTGCCGGCCTAGCCGCATCTGTAGCTAGATTGGCATAAGTACAGCACTCTGAGGTGTGAAGCTACATATACCTAACTTAAGCGTAGACCAGTAGTTCTCAAACTGGGGGTCATGAGCTGCCGCTGGCTTTGGCGGCAGCTCCAAACATGGGAGTGTGTTCACCAAAAAGCCGCCGAAATGGAAGCTTCTGCTGCCAGCAGCATTTCGGCTGACAGAGAGAAGAATGCTGCATGGCCGTCGAAATGCAGCCAAAAGCGGAAGTGTTCAATTCAGCAGCATTTGGGTGGACACACCTGCAGGCCGCAGCAGGATGCAGCAAAGCAAAAAGGAGTCAAACAAAAAAGTTTGAGAACCCCTGGTGTAGACCACTAACACAAGATGCAGCTGGTAATAGCTAAACGTGCTACACCAATGCCTCCACTTGAGAACTGCAGTTTCCTATTTCCTGGTAAGATCCTTTGGGTGACTGTCTCCTCAGAAGCAGCTTTCAATTACACTTACAAATACTCAGGAACAGGAGATTTAACTTTGCTTTCCATAACCCTTGCAAAAAAGTTGTGTTTCCTACCCCCTTCTCATAAGCTGGTGGGTAGGTTTTGGAGTCCCCCCTCTTCTAGTCAGTACAATCCTGGCTCACTCCCTCCAAAATACTCTAATTTGACTCCTTCCAGGTGAAGATGTATCTTCTTTGGCACATCCAGTCAGCCTATGATACAAACAAACCACTTCCTGTCTGCTCTGCCTACAGTACTCCTGTTCCCTGCCTTCAAGCAGGAAGCAGAAACAAAAACTGAAAAAGTGGAAATCATTTTTTTAAAAACCGTAACAGATTGATTTTTTGCTATACCACACCTCTCCATCCCAACTGCAAATGCAAGCTATAAAGAACTGTCAAACCCCTTGGAGGTCCCTATAGTCAGGAGATTAGAGAAATTCTCCTTGTCCCTAATATTTCAATAAATATTTTCACGGCAAGTTTTTCTTTACCTTTTTTTTAAAAAAAAAAAAAAGTGGGCTCATATCAGAAGAATTCTGAGTTAGTATACCTGACTTAAATACCAGCAGCAAAGAATCCATATATGTTCCTCCATGCTGCAGACAGACCTCCTTGCTTTCCATCAACACTGAATAGTTTTTACACAGCAGAAAGTGGGAGAGGTGGGGCATGATTTGAGTCCAAAATTTTGGAAGACACATGCGGCACAAAGTTCAAAAGTTAAAGTGTATTATTCCCAGAGTTCTCTCTACAATAATTCCTACACCACAGAAGTGGCTTTCCAGAATAGCTAACAATCTCTACCTCTAATTCATGTTTGATACCACAAGATGGTATAAAAGTTATCACTACTTGCTATACACTTTATACTTACTTGTAACAAGCAATCCAAAGTACCCTTATACCCTGAATGTGTTCCATCTTGAACTCTTCTCTGGTTCATCAGCCTTGTCCTCACAACATCAACTGGATTTGATGCAAGTGCTCCAGCTAATCCACAGGTGAAGCTTGAGCTAATGAAAGATAAACCATTATAAAAGTGACCTACTCCCAGCAATGTAGAAGTATGCAGAAATGCCTCCTCCCTTATGGAAAATTAAAAATCTCTGCTATAGCTAAAAGGTGTTTTTGCATTTCTATTAATAAACTGATTTTTCAGCTAGTTTACCTGAAAACATACATCACAGGCTAAGTCTTATTACACAGAGTAATAATCAGGAAGAAGTCTCTCACTTCAAAAATACATCCTGATATTTTCATAGTAGTAAAGACCTTTTTGTTTCAGCCTTTATACACACACCTGATGTAGGTATTTTGAACCATTAAAATACTGATTTTTACCTGTATAAACAGCACAAAAAACTATTAGCTTTCAGAGCATGAAATGTCATTTGAAATACTGTAGGTAAACATTTACATACACTAGAAGTATATATACACACCTCAATTGATAGAGAAAAATTAAAATGTGAAATCTAATTATATTCTCCAAAGAGTCCAACATTAAGAAATTAATGTGTAACCTCTGAGGGGATTTAATCATACAACTAGATCTTTGTAAACCTAACTCTTATACCTGTTCAAACTTACAGGAAGTGAGTATACACAGTGTCTCCCATGAGTCCAGACATAATTATGTGCTTCTTGGTGAGATCATAGACTGGCAGCTCCACTCCCACAACAATAGCAGCTCTCTGAGCTGTTAGGGACACCCCCTGCCAAAACAAATGTATGATGTTTGAGATTTTAAAAACTGCATCTTTTATACGTCTGACTGAAGATCTCAGAAACACCATTACATTTTAGATTAAAAGCACCTATGAAAAATATTTTGAACAAGTTTTAGATACTGAGAAAATATATTCTCTAAAGGTTTTTAAAAAATATAAAGTGGTGTATGATATGAAGGTGTATAAATGTACTGCTTGTAAAAGATCCCAAACAGACCACCCAGATGACTTGAGATAATTTGCAGAACATATAAAGCACAGCAGCAATACAAGCTTCCCCATACTGCCCCACCAACATCTCGGCCATGACCTACAGCAGATGTTCTCAAACTGAAGCCTATGGACTTGCTGCTGGTAGTCTGAGCTGGCAGGCTTGTGCTGGCTGATCTTACAGTCAGCTAAGAGAAATCAACAATATTGAGGGGGGAGAGAAAATGGAGTGCAAAAGCAGACTGACCACATTTTTCAAGAGACTAACCACTAATGGTTCTTAACAGATGGAAATGCAAATTTGTCACACACAGAACTTCAGTGGCGGCCACAGATTTTCTGTAGTAATGAATGGCTTACAAGGCAGTCCATGACATCTTAAGATATGATCCACACTGAAAATCTGAAAACCCCTGATCATACTTGCAGGTGAGAAGGCAAGTTCATTATTATTTAATGCTAAGTACAGTTTATTTTAACTACTATAGTGCTTTTCATCAGCAGATCATAATGTTTTACAAAAGGCTTCCCACACCATTTAAATAGTTAGTACCCAATTCCTCCACATTGCAGAAATTATTCCAATTTTGCTGATGGGAAAAATGTGCACAGCTTAAGTAACTACTTCAAGTTCACATGGTTCTTGGTAGAACCTGGAATAAAATCCCATTCTCCTAGACCCATGCCTTAACCCACTGGATCACAAGAAACTGACCACTGAACTCCTCCTCTAGCACCCTGGGCTAAATCTGAACCAGAAAATTCTAGAGATTCAAATTACCAGTCCCCAGAGTCATCTAGTCCCTGCTTTCACAGACATTCATCTAACAGTGCCTGACTCCCCATATTGAAGCTATTTAACAAAACCAGCCCCACTCTTGAACCAAGCTATATTTAAAGATGTCTTTCAATTTTAAGTAAGCTCATAAAGCTGTTAAAATAAATTCTACTTTGTTGCAATACCCCTTGTAAGTGTTATAACTTGGTTAATTTGTTAGTTAATGGAAGAGTTCTATTCCCTGCACCAAGGAAATATTTTACTATCACCAATACAAGTAACAGTTTTCAGCTGGAAAGAGGGTAACTTTTGTCAATAACTTCTAGCAGAGCTAAGGTTGAGAAGCCCCATTTAAAAGCTAACTCCAAGTGTTCAAACAGCCGCATGCTTATCCAGATTGCCTTGCAAATTAGGTTGCATCTGACGAAGTGGGTATTAGCCCACGAAAGCTTATGCTTTAAAATTTTAGTCAGTCTTTAAGGTGCCACAGGACTCTGTCACTTCTGCAATTCCAGACTAACATGGCTACCCCTCTGATTCTTGACAACATGTAAGGCACTGCATTTAGCCGTATGGAGTGGAAATCCATCAACCTCATGAAGAAACTTGCACAAATACAGACAGATCTCTCTCTCTCCAAATGCAAACGGATGGACATCATACCAAATGGACTGAAGGTGAAAAATCCATTGCTTTCTACATACTGCACAGACTACAGTGAGAGATTATGCCAGACACTATCTAAAACTGAGGAACCACCTGATCAGCATCCTGTACAGAAAACAGGAAACATCAAAAAAAGCTTTCCAACCTGGAGACCTTGATAAACAACCAACCCTCCACACAAACAGACTGTACTAAAATAAGACAGGAGATCTATTTTACACACTTCACCTCTCTACAAAAGAAAAAGGACTGCAAGCTATCTAAAATCCTGCCTGCCACATGGGGCCACAGCAGTGGTACCCCTAACTCACCCAGCAGTATCGTCAATCTATCCAGCTACACATTCAGCCCGGCAGAAGAGTGTGTCCTATCTCGAGGACTCTCATTCTGCCCCACCACCCCCACAAACATGATACAATTCTGCAGTGATCTGGAAGCCTACTTTTGCCGTCTGACTCAAATACTTTCAAGACTACATAGAACAGCGCACTGATACAGACACCATCCCACCAGCAGCACAAGAAGAAGAACTCCACATGGACTCCTCCTGAGGGTCGAAATGACAGTCTGGACCTATACATAGAATGCTTCTGCCGACATGCACAGGCAGAAATTGTGGAAAAACAACATCACCTGCCCCACAACCTAAGTCAAGCAGAACGCAATGCTATCCACAGCCTCAGAAACAACCCTGACATCATAATCAAAGAGGCTGATAAAGGAGGTGCTGTTGTCATCATGGACAGGTCTGACTACCAAAAGGAGGCTACCAGACAACTCTCCAACACCAGTTTCTACAGGCCACTTCCCTCAGATCCCACTGAAAAATATACTAAGAAACTGCACCGTCTACTCAGGACACTCCCTACACTAACACAGGAACAAGTTAACATAGAATAACCCCGGTCGGGGTTCTAAGGGTATCTTTTACTCAAGATCCACAAGCCTGGAAATCCTGGATGCCCCATCATCTCGGGCATTGGCACTCACTGAAGGACTATCTGGATATGTGGACACTGTACTCAGACCCTAGGCCACCAGCACTCCCAGCTATCTCTGTGACACCACCAACTTCCTGAGAAAACTACAAGGCATTGGTGACCTTCCAGAAAACACCATCCTAGCCACCATGGATGTAGAGGCTCTCTACACAAACATCCCACACAAAGATGGAATACAAGCTGTCAGAAATAGTATCCCTGATGATGCCACAGCACAAGTGGTTGCTGAGCTCTGACTTTATCCTCACACACAATTATTTCAAATTTGGTGACAATATATACCTCTAGACCAGTGGCACTGCTATGGGCACCTTCATGGCCCCACAGTATGCCAACATCTTTATGGCTGACCTGGAACAACACTTCCTCAAATCTCGTTCACTCATGCCCCGCCTCTATCTACGCTACATTGATGACATCTGGACCCATGGGAAAGAAACTCTGGAGGAATTCCACCATGATTTCAACAGCTTCCACCCCACCATCCACCTCAGCCTGGACCAGTCTACACAGGAGGTCCACTTCCTGGACACCACGGTGCAAATTAATGACGGCCACTTCAACACCACCCTATACCGAAAACCTACCGACAGCTATGCCTACCTTCATGCCACCAGCTTCCACCCCGGGCACACCACACGATCCACTGTCTACAGCCAAGCACTGAGGAACAATTGTATTTGCTCCAACCCCTCAGACAGAGACACCACCTACAAGATCTCCACCAAGCTCTCTCAAAACTACAATATCCGCATAAGGAAATAAGGACACAGATCAACAGAGCCAGATGTGTACCCAGAAGCCTGCTGCTGCAAGACAAGCCCAAGAAAGAAAACATACCACCACTGGCCATCACCTACAGTCCTCAGTTAAAGCCTCTCCAATGCATCATCAGTGATCTACAACCCATCCTGGACAACAATCCCTCACTTTCACAGGCCTTGGGAGGCAGGCCAGTCCTTGCCTAGAGACAACCTGCCAACCTCAAGCATATTCTCACCAGCAACAGCACACTGCGCCATAATAACTAACTCAGGAACCAATCCATGCAACAAACCTCAATGCCAACTCTGCCCACATATCTATACCAGCAATACCATCACAGGACCAAACCAGATCAGCCACACCATCACTGGTTCATTCACCTGCATCTACCAATGTAATACATGCCCTTATATGCCAGCAATGTCCCTCTGCTATGTACATCGGCCAAACTGGACAGTCCCTACAAAAAAGGATAAATGGACACAAATCAGATATCAGGAATGGCAATATTCAAAAACCTATAGGAGAGCACTTCAGCCTCACTGGACACGCTATAAAAGATTTAAAGGTCAGCATTTTGCAGCAAAAAACTTCAAGTCCAGACTGCAAAGAGAGACTGCAGAGCTGCAATTCATTTGCAAATCTGATACAATCAATCAAGGATTGAACAAAGATTATGAGTGGCTAGCTACCTACAAAAGCAGCTTCTCTTCTCGCTATTCACACCTCCAGTTCAGCGGCTAGAGTAGGCCTGCACAGCTCGGAAAGCAGCGAGGGCCACATTACTGCAAAAAAACCCAGCTGCCAGCTGAAAAGCCCTGCCCTTGCCCTGCCCCCATCTGCTTCCCCTACCCCCCCACCCCCAACTTGGCTTACCCCACCCCTACTTACCCACCATGGGCCACACAGTGAGCCCATGTGGGCTGCATGTGGCCCCCGGGCCGCATGTTGTGCAGGCCTGTGCAAGAGGAACACCTCACCCTCCCTGATTAGAGATAACAAGCTGGTTCAGCCTCATTGGACTAACCTTGTTATCTCCCACCTGGTTCTTGCCTACCTATTTATACCTGCCCCTGGCTACTTCCACTGCATGCATCCGACGAAGTGGGTATTAGCCCATGAAAGCTTATGCTCTAAAATTTTAGTCTTTAAGGTGCCACAGGACTGTCACTTTTGAAATTAGCTGTATTTCAAAGGGTGAGCCAAGTATCCAAATTTGAGGTCATTTAAACAAATGAGTCCATGAGGAAAAAAGTTTCTTAAAAAAGGCAGCATTTAATGTTAATAAATTCTACTAATGTGTTTTGTGCACATATGGGGTTCAAATCATGGCTCTGATCATATCCCAGATACTGCATGGCAAGCACTACCTCTGATAATGCAATTGAAAATGTTGTTTAAAAAAGTTAAAAACTTTCTAGAGAGGGCTGCACTCAACATTCCTGTGCCAAATAGATTACAAAGTACATGTGCAGAAAAATCTAGCCAAGAGATTTTAGTCAGCCAGTTTCTGCATGACTTGGGTGGCTCATAAGGACATGCTGAGGTCATTGAACTTAAGCTACACACACAATAAGTTTGAAACCTGCACTTACCAGAAATCTTTGTACAAAATATACATATAAATATTTCCAATCTCCTTGTAGCAGGGTATTTTTTTGTTTTGGAAAAATATAATCCCCAATACAACAGTTAATTCAGAAGGTACTCAAACTATTTTGAGAAAATAAGTTACATATGCAAACAATTACTAGGAGGATTAGAGGCAGAGGAGTGGGGGGTAGCTGAGGTATGGAAAGAAGGGAGGAAGAGTCTGAGGCTCAAGTCAGAGAGTGGGAAACAGGGGGCCTGTTAGCTCTCCATTTTCCCTGTCCAGTGTGCACCAGGATCTGGAAAAGTTCTACCCATTTGGGGATAGAAGCCCCTCTCCGCTCTCCATATGAGCCAGGATCAAGGCACTCCTAAAAGTAAAAATTGAAACCTTTAAAAACCAGGAAATAAGTCAAGGTGACTCCCCTGTATGGGGTAGACCAGACAAGTTAGTGAAAGCTGGAGAAACCTGCCTGAAGCTGGCGCAAAGGGGCTCAGTCTATCCAACCAATGGTGGGGAAAGAGTGAAGGACAGAGACCAGTCTTTGCTCACTTAGTTATGAGAATGCCATGTAATAAAACTATCAAGAGTTTGTGACAAACTGCATCTGATTGCTCTCACCAGCCCTGTCAGCAGTTATACCTTCCAAAACATTTCAAATCATGACCCCTGCCCCCATTCCACTATAACAAAATGCACAGGAAGGTGGTAGCATACACAGAAATCACAGACACATGGCCTGGTAGACAAAGCACAGAACTTGGACTCAGCAGACCTAGGATCTGTTTCTGGCTATGCTACTGACCTTCTGGGTGAACATCATAATGTTAACTTCCATTGTTAAGTGTTTCGTGATCTACTGATAGAAAATGCTATGACCTAGACATTACCACCAGTCATAGTAGCATCTCAACTGCAAATCTACAAAATAAGTACACCAGCGTAAATTACCACTAATTCCTACAAAAAATACTCCAACTAGTAAGTTCATGGACAAGAAACTTCATTAACCTGGCGTTAACTTTGCTCAGTGATCTCTGGAACCCTTCCAAAACGTTAAGTTTAGGAACATGCAAACCTCTGAAAACCAGGAATTGAAGAGTTATACCAACGTAATCTGAACTCTGCCAGAGTATGTCCATAACAAACACTCATCTACACTACACTCCTTCTGTAAAATGGAGATAAACTCACCACCTCTTTGGAATAGTATCTAACTAAAAACTTAAGTGCTTTTAAAATCCTTGAATGGCAAGCAATATAGTAGTTAATATTAAATAAAATGATACACAACTTTAGGTACATTTTACATCAATATTTTGGCCCACAATGCAGAGCTACATGCAACAATATTTACAATAGTAAATGGATTTTTTTTTTTATGTACTACTGCAAGAACTTCAGACAAGTAGTGTAATAGTTGAGGAACTTACTTTCCATAGTCCTCTAGTGCCTTCTTTTTGGTAAATGTGTATGAAATTGCCCATCATTCCTCCTTGAATCACGCTTCCTTGGGCCTGCATTCTGATCTAAGGCAGCCCAAAACAAAAAGCATTTATCAGTTTTCAAACACTGAAAATGATAATTACAAAGAGGCACTGCAAAATACTTAAGCAGATATATTTTGAAAATGTTTTACCTATACAAATATGGACTGCATCATGGTAGTATCAGCTATCTGTAGATATATATCAGCTATCCTTCAAGTACAGCTGCTATATTTGGAACAGTTGAATTTGAACTAGTACTTGCTGTAGCTTTTAAAATTAGTTACCACAAATTATTGCTATTTTTGAATTGGTGCACTAACATGTAGATTAGATTGACAGACAACTTCTGCATGGTGTCCTTTACAATGTTATCCTTTGAACTCAACAGCAATATCTTAACACAAAAGGTCACTATGATAAGAGTTTCAGCTGGGAAGAACTACATACTTGACTTTTTGGGTTTGAAATTAAAGACTGATTTTTTTTCAAGGACAAACTGCTGGATTCATGGTAAGTGACACAAGCAAATGAGCATTCATCCCCATTTTGGGAGTTAATGTCACCCAGCCCTGCATGCATACGATCACTCTGAAGCAGAGCCTGTCACAAGTTCAGAACAATTGCAGCTGTATTCTCCCTCTATCATCCAGCAAGAGCACCCCCATCTAGGGTCCCAGCTCCCCAATCACTGCCTCTTTGGTGGAGACATGCATCTCTCCCCCTTCTGACTGGGGGATTTACAGGCTGCACAGACTTCTGACCATGTGATTTTCCCAGCAAAAGAGGCTGTCTAAGCAAGCATGATTCAAGTCTCTCCTCAGAGTACAGTGTGACAGTCAGTTATGAGTTACCACATTGCTACCTCTAAGCAAGCAGATTTATTCTTAAGGTAGAAAGCATTAGAGAAAATACTAAAAACATTAAAACTTAAATGCATGCTAATAAGCTTGCCAGATATCCACCCCCACGCTACAACAGAGACTGATTGGTGATTAGTCCTTCAAATCCCACCCATATATCAGTGCTCCATCACACCCTCATCTCAGAACAAGTACTCTGTCTTGTGTGGCCTCAGTAGGTCACAGTCCTTCCAATCCTTCCTGAAAGATTGGGGCCCGCCTTGGACCAGAAATCCTGTCCATTTGCAGATCAGAAAGGCCCTCAGCCTGTTTAAAACCAGGCTATTTATCTAGAAATCCTTTTTGTTCATTGGTTCCTGAAGAAATTAGTTTGACCTGATATATATGAAGCTCTGCAGAGGTAGCCCAAAGGGCCAATAGCCGGAGGAATTGTTGGCACCACCCTCCTAAAAAAGTTACAATCTCATAACACAAAATTGCATTTTTAGTACAATGCACTCCAGTGACATTTAACTTCACTCATTAAAGTTTGTCCAAGGTATTGTTCTGTCACACTATACTATAATTCCAGAATGGAGCCAATAAAAGCTTACCTGTGTTCCCATTTCATAGAAGGGATAGTGGAAATAGCAAGTTGTATACCATTTATTTTCATTCTATTTTATTTGAGAGGAAGGACGAACATTAGGCACTACGTAAAAAGCAAGATTTTTTTTTCCCCCCCCTCAATTCTCAGGAAACTACAGCATGTTCAGAAGCAGCCATATAATCTCAGGCCATGATCTTGTAAGTTATCTAGGATCAACCTTACCAGTACTTGGACAGGAGATACTCACAAATTTTTAAACAGTTGATGAAAATGTGGTGTTGGTGATTTCACTAGGTGGCACTCAGCTCAAGTCATTAATGCACCATGCAGGGGCATTGTGCTATTTGTTTCATAGGAGACAGAATAGAGAGCCTGACCTACTGGATTTTTTCTAGAACCCTAATACTTCTTCCAATCAAAAGATTTCTGGATGTCAGTGGTGGGTAAGTGGTCCTTTACACACTTCCAAATGAACAGCATTTTAAGCAGCATATGTTAGCTCACCAATTTTTTAAATTTAGAGTACAGCTTCAGCACTAGTCAAGTCTGGGGCAAGGGCCCCTCCCCCTCCCCACAGCAACTTCAGTAGTTCATTGTGCTCTGAAGCAAGAAAAAAAAAAAATCAAGTGATTCTCCTTGCCTCCAAGGACATGGATTTCATCAAATTGCATACCTCCATCCGACCAGCATTCCTGGAAGGAAATTTCTACAGTTCTGTTCGTCCCCTGGAGCCTAATTTAAGTATATTTAAAGCAACAGAATACAGCACACAATGATCATCAGTAGGCTGTTCTCATCTCAAGAATACAAAGGAACCTATGCCGAAAATAAAAACTTGATAAAAACACCACTTACCTTCAAAACATCTGTAGGGTTGGCAATAGATGATGAAATCACCCCCGAAAGAATGCCACATAATACATTTATCACCAGGGTTTCATCTATTCCAGAAGCAAAAACAAATTCTCAGCCACAGGCTTTTACACTGTGATAAGACATCAAGTGCAAATCAATGCTTTACGTTCTTTAATGAAAGAGGCAGTTGAAAGTAAGGAGCTAAACACTCAGTCATTTTTTAAGATAGATCAATTTGTTGGAATTTTATTTGCAAAACCATTTTTAAAATGAATAAATATAACATTGATGCATACATACATTTCATTAATACAGCAATGTACCTATGCATCATTGACTGATATGGAAACAATATAGACAACTCCAGATGAAATATATTACCAAGCTGTGGAAACAAAGCTGAAAATACACTCACCTTCTGGCTGCTCAACGAACACTCTCTTCAAGCTTTGATACGTGCCTATTTTTATTGTTCCATATGAAGCCTGGCGTAACATTGCAGGGGCAATCCTATAAAAATAGCAAGAAGCAGATAATGTATACATTCATAGTTTCCTGAAGTCTTAGTAACCACAAATAAGGTTTATTCAATGATTTTCTAGAATAGGATAGGCTGAACTCAGGGTATGAACAAAAAGTAAAAGGTTTGTTCATTTAAACCAAATTTCAGAACCAGTACAGATAAGGTGAAGGCTTTCAGTAAAGATGATATTCAAGCACAAAAGAAATGAAGGTGCAGTGGTACTACCGACCCTTTTAAAAGGGCTGAGGAAAAACCCTGACCACAGTGACTGCCATAATGAGTACTGGTACTAATCTGGCAATCGTTACCTACTTGGCCACTAGCTGAAAAATCTAAAAAAAAAACCAATGTATACAGAACAAAACATTATCAGTAATAATGATTTCCTGTAACTTGATGTGGTACTTTGAAAGTATCACCTGACATTAACAGTGGGAGTTTAAAACTTGATGTCACTAAGTATAAAAGCTACATTTGAATACAAATATGCACAGCACATGTATGTTTCAATATTAGGTCAGCTACAGTGAGAATACCAGTTTCACTTGTTAGGAAAAAATCTTAAATATGATCACTGATGTCATAAGAACAGGATTTTTTTAATCTAATGCCCTATAAAAACCACAACAGTGAAAGTCAAATGGATTTTTACTGCTACTGTTATAGTTGATGCATTGCATGTGTGACAATACTGGGACAGAGGATTTTGCTACTATAAGTTTAGTACATCTAAGCTCTAAAAAATGTACCACACGTTCTTCATTTCTATGCTAGCTCATGCTTGTATTAATCAGTTCAGTAGAGATGTTAACCCTACAAATGGATTCCCAACACCACCACGCAAATGAAGTTAATCATCACTTGACAAAGGAAGCTGGATTTAAATTTACTTTTGCCACCACTAATATGAAATGAAGTATCTGACTTACATTAGCTATAGAGGGTTTATCATATGATATAGTAGTAAAAATGACTTCTCAATACTTACTTTGAAGTTGTATGGTATTTTATTGTCTATTTGGATGCATTTTCAAAATACAATGCATTGTGAAGTACAGTTATAATAGTACATCTACTATCTCAAAGCTAACTATGGAAAACCGCTCTTCTACTACAGTGGGTAAGTTTTATTAAAAATTAAAATGCCATTCACACATAGGAATTACCATGGTGTAAACACATTGTATTTTGTAATTATGCACTATATTCAGAACCATTTCTATTCAAATATTTTGTCAGAAGTGACCTGACTCTCCCTATGATCTCTAAGGGAGACTAACTAAAAAATACGTTTATAATATCCAATACCATTGTATGTGATAGTATTTTTTTATAAACTGCCCCAAAAATTACAAATGCAAACTGGTTACATAAAGTAGATTTTATTTTACCCAGAATATAGTGCTTTCAATCCTTCTTCTTTCCATATCCTCACTAGTGCATGCACCATTCCTCTGTAACGGATCTCTCTAAATTTGGCATCATTAGTTTGACCTTGAACCTGGAGACGTGTTTTGGTGAGATCAATTGGGAAAGTACCTTACAGTCGAGGAGGAAATCGTATATTAATTTAACATGAAACATCTATCCAAAGCAGATACATAATAAACCAAAATGTTAACATAATGTAGAACTTCTCCTTTCTAAAGAGAGTAAAATGTATAATAAGTTGCAGGCTAACAGAGCTAGTCATTTGTATTCAAATGAAGAACCATAATAGATGGCTTTAGAGAGAGCTCTACAGTGGCAGCTAATGCTTCAATATCAAGTTATTGAGACTCAAAACAAGAACTTCTGCAACAAACCACATAAGAAACTGAAGGCCTGGACCTGCAAATCCCTCGATCATGTGATTAGTTCCACTGATGTGTGAGTGGGAACTACAGATATGAAAAAGGATTACTTATATCAATAATGGTCTTCAGAGTTTGGCTCTAAATGGGCTCAGCTTAAGAGCAGACTCAAAGTTCATTTTCTGAAAGATTAAACAACAGCTGTATTGTGTTACTTGTAGTTAACAAAAAATTGCTTCAGCTGATCTAGACTGTGTGCACTAAATTATACTCATGACTAAGTGAATTGAAAGCTAGCACGATTTTATTTTGCTGTTAGACATTTCAAGCCATACACAAGGGCAAACATTTTGGGAATCAAACCGTATGGGCACTTGTCTACAAATCTTATGAAAATTATTTCTTCCAAAAAAAGAATTGCTCCTAATAATGTGTTATACAAATTCCCTCAAGGCCCGAAGAAATGGCTGCTTCTTCCCATCTACCACCTACTCATCTCTATTTGTGCTTTAACCTTGTTATGAGATTACTACTATATTTTGTCACAATCCTCTAGTGGACAGCTATAAATAACCATGAAAATTCTCATATTAATAAGTGTAGATGCAACACCCTAGCTCACCATTTACTTGACTGCTGTTATTTCTCTTTACCATCTGTAAAATTCTGTTCAAAATTCAACAGACTAAATTGAGGCTGCTTGTCACATGAAACCTAAAGCCAATAAAATCAGTACTATTTTCAATACCACATTTCTAGATCTCAGTGCCACAAATTCACACAAAAAATCCAGCACTCAAGGCTTCCTCTTTAATAAGAAGCACTCAAGGATATCTTGGAGCAAACAATTACTTTTTCCTTTAAAAAATGTTGATGTGACCAACTTCTATTCAGCAATATGAAAATACTTAAGTATCATCAATTGGGTCAATGTCTATTTCTTTCCTTTACTTCAAAGGAAGTAAAGGTAGAAAAAAAAACAATAACAACCCTTCAACATTTAAGTTCTTCTGGAATCACTTTAAATGTAAGTTAGAAATTTACTACAGTAGTGATTTTATTTTTCACAATAGATAAATTTGTGAGTTGAAACTGAACCTCATAATGTAGAATAAGTCATGCAAACAGTTAGAATATCAACTGCTTACCACATTCTGCAGTGATTGAAGCTAAGCCTCCATAAACAAATGGCTTCCAGTTCAGTGCTGACATTCTTCTGGATTCTTCTTTCTACAAGAGGCAACAATGGCTTTTAATAGGTATTCAAAAGATATAAGATATAGTATTTTTAGGAGAACTACATTGCTCAATATTCTGAACTTGTTACTACTATTCCTCCTTCAAATGCATTTATTTTTTTTAATAAAACAGCAAGAGATCTAGACTATAATGTGTCACAGTACAGTAAACTGAGACATCAAAGCACTGTCACACACATTAGGAAGCTTTGCATGCTTATAACATTTTAAAACAAACTCAAATGCATGACTAAAACATTAAACCTTCAGAAAATTAAAAGAATAATGTGATATTTAACTAAATTTCTGGTTACCAGAAAGACCGTTAATGATGCTGTCACATCTGGATTTAAATCAGGATAGTCAATAAGTACTTTGACTACGAATATATTGATTGTAAAAGGCTAGAACAAATACTTATCAGGGATAATTTTAGGAGCACCGAACATAAAAAAGTGCCTCCCAACCCATTTTCCTGGGATTCTAGCTGAGCTAATATTAATCTGACTACAACTTCATATGCAGTGTGATTTTTAAGATAGTCATCACTGAATTTTTGGGATCTGTTCTTTTGCAATAAAAAGTTAATTCTACAATCGAGAAGCAGGTAGCATTGGTTTACTATCATATTTGCATATATACCTAGATATTTGCATTTCAGTTTCACTGAATGTCCTTGTTCTTTTATTATAAGAAATGCTGAGTACAGTACATGGCCTACCTTCTCTATAGAAGTGATTTATTTTATCGACTTGAGTGGAGGAGGGCAGAAGGCCAGCACAGAGTTGCTAATGTTGGTATCTTCCATATTTACCAAAACAAACAAAAAAATAAAGCTTTTTTTAAATCTCAGGCCTTATGTTCAGAAGTGCTGAGAATCCAGAACTCCAAATGAAGTTAAAGTAACAGATCCTCAGCAAGTCTGAAGGCAGACCCAAAGTAACTCAAATTCCCCCATCACGCTATTTTATGCGGAAATTATTTGCAACTCATTTTCCAACTGTCTCAGTATAAGAAAAAGCCACTAGACACGGATTTCAAATATTTTACCCAATGCCCAAATCTCCATTGGAATGCATCCTCTTCTCACCACTATCGCTCAAGTTCTCAACAGAGCGGACAGCACAAGTGAGTAGTTCTCCAAAGAAGGCCAGTGTTATTTTTGGGGTACAAAATTAAGCCATCTTTGTTCCCCACGCTGCTCAGCCTAGGCAGGCTGTCCCAGTCCTCTCGCCTGACAACGTGGGAAGGCACCGGAGGCGATGAGAGCTCTGCTGCGAAAAGCCAAGGCGGAACAGCAGCACCTTTCCTGACACCTGCCATGAAGCAGGGCAGCGAGGGAAGGACTCGGCCCCCCGAGGCAGTTTTCACTTTGCCCCAAGAAAGCGGAGCAGAAGCTTTTATTGGGGGGGGGCCCCACAGGAACGTCAGTCACCCGCTTTCAACGCTCACGTGTCGAGACAAACGTGACCCCTGCGCGGGCGCCTGCCGGGAGGAAATCAGACCGGCCGGAGGCGCGCACCGGGCACGGGTCAGCACCCGGGGCTCCGGCCAGTGGCCGCTACGCGCCGTGGGTGGCTGCGCCCCAGTAACCCCTCCCCCCAACGGGACTTAACGAGCCCGTCCCGGGAAACCCTCGGCGCCGCCAGCCGCGCGCTCGCCCGGGCCGCTCTTCACGGGGAGACGCCGGCGCAGCGGCCACCGCGGGCAACCGGGAGCGATGCCAACGGTAGGGCCCCGCCAGAGCCGCCCGGCCGCGCACTCCCCCTCCCGACACGCGCTTACCGGCGACTCCCGCCCCGCCGAGGACTCGCAAGCGAGTAGCCGCTTTGCTGCGGGGTTTTATAACCAGCGGCCCAGCCCTGGGCCCGCGTAGGCCGGCGCGCGCGCCACCGCCAACCCCCGAGCCGCGAGCCACGCCCCGTCCTCCCATTGGTGGAGCGGAGCGGGCCCGCCCGTCAGTGGCGGCGGCTCCCGAGGGGGCGGGGCGGAGCGCGGCTGGGCTGAGGCGGCTTCTGCCCGTGGGGTTCTTTCCAGGGGCTGCCGGGCGGGACGGGGGTATCTTTAGATTTACACCCCCGCCCCGCACGGGCCTGTCTACCCTCAGCCATGCGCACACGAGGCTCTTCGGGAGGAGGAGGGGAGGGGATCACTGCCTCTGTGTCTCCAAACAGATGATGCCTTTCTTCAGGAGAGCCGGATTCTTGTGGCACTGAGACACCTGGGACAAGTCACCTGTGCCTCTGTGTGTGCCTCAGTTTCCCCCCTCTGTAGAATGGGAATAATAGTGCTGACCTTTGTAAAACACTTCCAGAGTGACTGATGAAAAGCACTGAGCTCCTGCAGCTGAACCCTCTTTTATATGCACAACTGGGCTGCACCCACCAGCAAACCCCAACTGAAACCTGGCTGATAAAGTGAGGCCCACGTCCACCGCCTTGAGCTTACACCCGATGATTAAGGTTACCAGAGAGCAAGTGTGAAAAATCGGGACAGGGAATGCAGGGTAATAAGAGCCTATATAAGAAAAAGACCCAAAAAATTGGGACTGTCGCTATAGAATCAGGACATCTGGTCACCCTACCAATGATGATGGGTGCTGACCGAACACTTAGGGCACTGGTGTTAGCTCCTGGGTTCAGGACCACTTAGACCACTAACCCCAGAAGCCGATGGGCCCCACAGCAGTTAGATGTCCAGGCTACAAACTAGTCTTCACAACAGTTTTAAATAAGTCCTGCTCCATCCACTCCAGCCAACACAGCTACATGCATACAGATGATACTTGAGAAGCAGGAGGAATGATGACAGAGCCCTACACTTTCCAGTACTAGAAACCACCTTCATTATTACAGGTAGGACTGGTATCTCTTTGATACCAAATAGTAGCTGTTTGGGATGAAATTTTCCATGTGGAAGTCTGTTTTAGGATGAATTTTTTGGAAATTTCAGCCAAAATAGTGTTGCCATTTCCAAGAATCAGAGTAGGGAACATGGGCAGCAGTGAAACACCCCTTCAGAGAGGCTAGCACCCTGGCCCTGCCTCCCACCCCCACAGCCCCAAGTGTCCCTAACAGCTGGAGGAGCCCCTTCTAGCCACCCTAGAGTGGGGACTCGTGGCAGAGTGTGGGCTGGGCCACAGCCTGGGTTAGGGGAGGCTTAGCTTCCCCTGGCCTTCGATATCCGCCACCCATGGTAGGAAAAAAACATTTGGCACTAGTTACAAACTCTGGTGAGCAATTTTTGAACAGCTCCAGCACTCCCATGCTTTGGAGCAGGGACTTGAAATTTAGCATCCCCCTGAAAATCCACCTGCATTTGGCCAAGTTATAAGCCTTTAAAAAATCTGAGTAAAGACTTAGAGCTAAAAATCAGCTAAATCTCTGAAGATTCAGTCCTTCCTGAGCATCCTGAAGCCACTCACAGCTCCTAGTACTGACCAAACTGCAAATGCCATCCCCTCAAAGCTTGTGAATGAGAAAGGACCGTGCATGTGCCATTCTCAGACTGACTGAACATGCTTCTGAACTGATGTACATTCACCATCCCCACAGAAAGACTGGAGCAGGCTCCCTCCTTTTCCCCTGGGTTATACAGGAGCGAAACCAGATTTTCCCTGTAATGGCTGCTCTGGGGTAGGGTGGGGCAAGCAGGCACTGGAACTGAGAGAAGGGAACCTGTTTTTCTTGTGTTCTCAATGACGCTGTTGCTGGGACCCACTCAATGTGGAGGAGGAAACTTCCTGATTCAAATGCAGAGGGGACAAAAGCTGGGGAAGGAGGGGAATACTGAGACAAGCCTACTGCTGAGGCTGGGAATGGAGTAGAGAGACAGAAACTGGGACTGGCTAGCCGCTCAAGGAGGCTGTGACTGGGAGCTTGGAAGGGACTCAGATCAGATGAGGAGCTGTGGAACTTAGGACTACCTGGACAAGGAGACTGGGAGTAGGAACCATGTGGACTGAATGAGGCAAGGTTGCTATGGAAAAAAATTAGTATGTGATCATGCAGTTAAAGACTATATCCTAATGCATATGCATAAGGGGACTGAAATAAGGTTGCACAGCCAACCTTAATTCTGGCATTTGAATGCTTGACTTTGTAACCTCAATAATGTCCTTGTGGTGTAGTTTTTTGGGTGTAATTATTTATTAAAGGTCAGCAGTGTACTTGGCCCTGCACAAGAGTGAAAACTGAAACAGACCTGGCTGAGTAAAGAAATATAGAATTGAAAACCTTACAGCTTGTGTCAAGAATCCCTGGAGGAGAGGTCAAATGAAAGTCATTCCTATATTATCTTAGACAAAAATTAACCTCCCCTGTCTTTATTGCGAGAGGTCTATTTCAAGATGTTACTAGAATGGCATTTTACCCTGCGCATTTAAGATTTTTTTTTCTGATACTGTTCCTTGTGATGGAAGCAGGTCTGTAAGGTATTTAAACTCTACCCTGTTAAGGAGCAGATCTCTCTCCTCCTTCCGCCTCCTGCTCCCCTCCTACCCCACCCACTTGCCAGTCACCAACTGTAGAGACATAGATTCTCTTCCACATATTAAAGTTGGATGACCATCAGGGGTGAAAGTAAGTCTGGCGACTTACCCGTACAGGGCTGGGGCCAACTCTGGCCCCGGAAGGGGCGGGGCCTCGAGCGGAAGGGGCAGGCTGAGGGATCAGAGCCAGGCCCAGCCCGCTCTGCCTGATAAGTGTCCTCTCCTCTCCTCTCCTCTCCTCTCCTCTCTCCCGCCACTGTAGCAGCAGTAACCGAAGGCCCCTGGGGGCTATTTCAAGGGCCCGGAGCTCCCTTGCCTCTACTGCCCCAGGCCCTTGAAAAAGCCGCCAGAGCCGCAGCGGAGGGGCTCCAGCGACTATTTAAAGGGCCTAGGGTGGTAGAAGCAGCGGGAGCCCCGGGCCCTTTAAATAGCCCCTAGACTCCACCCACTACTGCAAGACTCTGTGGGGCTATTTAAAGGGCTGGGGGCTCTCCTGCTTTTACCGCCCCGGTCCTTTAAATAGCCGCCGGAGCCCTGGGGAACCAGCAGCGGTGCTCCAGCAGCTATTTAAAGGACCAGGGTGCCAGAGGCAAGAAGGAGCCCCAATTCTTTAAAAAGGCTCTGGAGCCCCACCACTGCTACCCCAGGGCTCCAGCAGTGAAGCTCTGGCAGCAATTTAAAGGGCCTGGAGCTCCAGCCACTGCTGGGAGCCCAGGCCCTTTAAATTGCAGATTGGGGAAGCCGGGAACTCCAGAACAGCACACCAGCTCTTGCCGGTACACCAGGGCATACCAGCTTACTTTCACCTCTGATGACCATGATCCCTGCACTCCCCCCAAAAAACTGCACTGTGCATAAGGATATGCATTCTGTTTCTTTAAATCTATCATAGGAAGCCAGGCACATATGGACTGGGGAAGGTTCTACGCAGATGCTCTACACACAGTGAAGCTGAAAAAGAGAGAGAGTAGCTTTAGGGATTAAACATTTTTTTTTATTCTAGTAAAGAACCTTTTTCAAAGTTAGAAAAAAGCAACTCCTTATAGAATTCTTACCACTGTCACATGACATTGATTCCAAATAAAAATGCTGCTTTGCATATGGCCACTGACATTATGGCATGCAAAATATAATGCCTTCATCCTGAAGATCCTCCCATCTTTTACAAAGAAGAATTACTTTAGCACAACTCAAAAGCAGCCATACTGGAGAGGAATTCAGAAGTTTTTTAAAAATACTGCACAGCAGTTCAGGACAGGAAGTTGAGTAGCATATTGTGGCCAACTGAATCTGCTGGCATTATGTATGGAGGCAGGCTGTAATTACTTGAACTGAAATTTGGTAAGGACACAGGTTAACAGCTCACCTCTCATGGGAAGGGCCAAGTGATATTTAATGACTCCAAGTGGTAGGGAGATTGGTCTTACATCTCCAAAGAAAGGGGCTTTTACAGCATTCAGAGGAAATTATGTTACATTAAATTGTACTCCATGTGAATCTATAATAATAACATAATCTTCCAGAAGAAGCCCAAACAATCAGAACCCTCCAGCTGTAGTCTGTAAACAAATATGTTGCATACAGAGGAACTCTTCAAACTAGTAGTAGGTGATTCACCCTTTATCCCATTTTAGGCCATGCCTGTACTACAGAATTATGTCGATCTAAGTTACGTTGGCTGACAGCTGCCACAGTTACTACATGGCTTATGCGCATCCACACTACGGTGCTTGCGTCAGCAGTGTGCATCCTCAGCAGGAGCACTTGTATTGACACCGAGAGCAGTGCACTATAGATGGCTGTCCCATCATGCAACTCACCCCCATTCTGCAGTGTTTTGGAAATTTTTGCAATGCCTCATGGGACTAAAAACAGTCGCTCCGGGGTGATTCAGAGCATGGGTTCAGTGTCCCATAATGCAGTGTTCTGCATCCCATAATTTCATCTGCATCCCATAATATTTTGCATTTATTTTCAAAATCACCCGTGCAAACCTGCATGTCTCTCCTCGCTGTCCACCATTTTTGATCTTGCGCATCTCTGCACTACTGAGATGAGCATTGTGAGCATGGGGCACCTCATCCTGCAGTATTTGCAGAGCCAAAAGAAACAGGATTCATTGGAGGCTACCTTGCTGTGGGACATAGAAAGAAACAATTCAAAGCATAAGCACCAACTCTGTGGATGCTCTGGGGCTGGAGCACCCACAGAAAAAAAAATAGTGGGTACTCAGGACTCACCAACCACATGCCAATCAGCTGTTCGGTGGCAGGTGGGAGGAGCTGTGGGGAAAGGAAGGAGCAGGGTGGGAAGAGGCTGAGCAAGGGTGGGACATTCTCAGGGGAGGGGGAAGAGTGGGGGCAAAAAGAGGCGGGGCAGAGGTGGAGCCTTAGGGAGGACAGAGCAGGGCCGGGAAGAGGTGGAGCGAGAGTGGGGCCTTCTGGGAAGGGGCGGAGTGGGGCAGGGCCAAGTGGGGGTGGAACATTCTCAGGGAAAGCTGAAAGTCGGCCCTTATGATTCAAAGTTGTTGTTGGCATCCATGGAGCAGCTGCAGATAGTGGAGTGCCGTTTCTGGACCCAAGAAACAAGCAATGACTGGTGGGATCACATTGTCATGAAGGTTTAGGATGACTAGTAGTGGCTGTAGAACTTTTGGATGTGCAAGGGCACATTCCTGGATCTGTGTGCAGAGCTCACCCCCAGCCCTCCAGTGCAGCTATACCAAAATGAGATCCACACTGACAATTGAGAATCATAGAATATCAGTGTTGGAAGGGACCTCAGGAGGTCATCTAGTCAAACTCTCTGCTCAAAGCAGGATCAATCTCCAACTTAATCATCCCAGCCAGAGCTTTGTCAGGCTTGACCCTAAAAACCTCTAAGGAAGAAGATTCCACCACCTCCCTAGATATCCAACCTAAACCTCCCACACTGCAACTTGAGACCATTGCTCCTTGTTCTGTCATCTGGTACCACTGAGAATAGTCTAGATCCATCCTCTTTGGAACCCCCTTTCAGGTAGCTGAAAGCAGCTATCAAATTCCTCCTCATTCTCTTCTGCGGACTAAATAATCCCGGTTCCCCCAGTCTCTCCTCATAAATCATGTGCTCCAGGCCCCTAATCATTTTTGTTGCCTTCCACTGGATTCTTTCCAATTTTTCCACATCCTTCTCATAGTCTGGGGCCAAAAACTGGACACAGTATTCCAGATGAGGCCTCACCAATGCCAAACAGAGGGGAATGATCACGTCCTTTGATCTGTTGGCAATATTCCTACTTATACAGCCCGAAATGCTATTAGCCTCCTTGGCAACAAAGGCACACTGTTGGCTCATATTCAGCTTCTCATCCACTGTAGCCCCTCGGTCCTTTTCTCCAGAACTGCTCCATAGTCACTCAGTCCCTAGTCTGTAGCAGTACATGGGATTCTTCCATCCTAAGTGCGGGACTCTGCACTTGTCCTTGTTGAACCTCATCAGATTTCTTTTGGCCCAGTCCTCTAATTTGTCTAGGTTCCTCAGTATCCTATCCCTAACCTCCAGCGTATCTGTCACTCCTCCCCGTTTAGTGTCATCTGCAAACTAGCTGAGGGTGCATTCCATGCCATCGTGCAAATCATTAAGGAAGATATTGAACAAATCTGGCCCCAGGACCGAACCTTGGGGCACTCCACTTGATACCGGCTGCCAACTAGACATACAGCCATTGCACTACTCATTGAGCCCGATGATCCAGCCAGCTTTCTATCCACCTCATAGTCCATACATCCAGCCCATACTTCTTTAACTTGCTGGCAACAATACTGTGGGATACCATATCAAAAGCTTTGCTAAATTCAAGGAATAACACGTCCACTGCTTTCCCCTTATCCACAGAGTCAGTTATCTCATCATAGAAGGTAATTAAGTTAGTCAGGCATGACTTGCTCTGGGTGAATCTATGCTGACTGTTTCTGATCACTTTCCTCTCCTCAAAGAGCTTCAGAACTGATTCCTTGAGGACCTGCTCCATGATTTTTTCAGGGACTGAGGGGAGGGTGACTGGCATTGATGAAGATATTGAACAGAACCACACCCAGAGCAGATCCATGCGGGACCTCACTCATTATACCCTTCCAGCATGACTGTGAATCACTGATAACTACTCTCTGGGAATGATTTTCCAACCAGTTATGCACCCCCCTTATAGTAGCTCCATCAAGGTTGTATTTCCCTAGTTGTTTATGAGAGGGTCATGCGAGACAGTATCAAAGGCCTTACTAAAGTCAAGATATAACATGTCTACTGCTTCCCCCCATCCACAAAGCTTGTTACCCTGTCAAAGAAAGCTATCAGGTTGGTTTGACATGATTTGTTATTGACAAATCCATGCTGACTGTTATTTATCACCTTATTATCTTCTAGGTGTTTACAAATTAATTGCCTAATTATTTGCTCCATTATCTTTCCAGGTACAGAAGTTAAGCTGACTGATCTGTGAAGCAAAAGGGGAAAAGTTTCTACCAGCGTGCAGGGCTGAATTTGAACAGGTAGATACCAGGGCTATAAGAAGAGGTCAATGTGGAGCTACAAAGCTCATAGAGGCTTTGAAAGATAAGTTTAATAGTGAGACAGAGTAGTGTGTGTTGCTGTAGTGTTCTCTACTTGGCCTTGCTCTTTTGCAGCATGGTATGAATCTTGTAGTGAATGCTGTGTGTTTAGGAATATAACATTGCCAAGGCACCTATCAATCTTGTCTGAAAAGGATGTGATGGGTTCTGAGGCAAAACGAAGTAATGGGAAATTGGTGGATGTCAGACATGCTCAGCACCAGCCAGCATCTGTTGTGAACTAATAAAGATGACTTGTATTTCAAAAAATAGAATATTATTCTGTAACCATGCAATAAAAGAAATGTATAACATAATAAAACTTAGTAAATGAAGGGAACAGAATTTTATAAAGGGGAAAGAACTGTCATTTCCATTTCAGATATATGTACACCAACCATGTGTTTCACAAGTCATTGTATGTGCTGCTGTGATTGTCTTTAATGTCCCCTGGGGTTCAGTGGTAGGGGTAGTGGATTACAGAGTACCTCCTTAAAAGTTTCATTGAGATCTCTACGGAGGATTCACAGGACATCCCGGTTAGGGTGACCAGACAGCAAGTGTGAAAAATCAGGATGGGCGTGATGGTGGGGATGTAATAGGAGCCTATATAAGAAAAAGACCCAAAACTCAGGATTCTCCCTATAAAACTTGCCATGGGAACAAAAACTGGGAAATGTAGCCTGACCTCACAACCTGATTATGCCAAACAAACTGGGATTGTAGAAACATTGTGATGCCATCTCTCAAAAGCCCCAGTATCACATCTGGAGTATGGGCAGACAGGCCTAATGGATAGAACCAGAGTAAGGGGCCTAGAACCAGACTCCAGGGTCAGAGCGAGAGTCTCAGGAACGATAGCTGAGGATCAGAAGACAGGGAACTAGCAGCAAGGCAAAGGAGCAGGGTCCATCGCAGCAGCCTGCTGAGGATTTAGCTAATTGTAATGGACATCTTCCTGGTGTTCCCTCCAGGCTTAAGTAGTGCACCTGGACCAATCAGAGACCACAGGAGCACTGCCAATCAGGCCATTTATGACCAACACATCCAGTCACTCTTGGGCCTACAGCCTATTGATCAGTGTTTTACCAAGTGGAGCATGGATGCAACAGTCACCATGGAGCCAGGAAACGTAGGTCCTAGTGTTATACCAATAGAAGCAAGCAGGATTTTATGAGGGGGATAAAACAAAAAGCCGCATTTATTGTAAAGATAATAATAAAGAATAAAGAAAAGATAGAAGCAAACAATGTTGATTAACTACTTATTTTTATTACTACTTAACCCTTATACACACACACATATATATATATATATACACACACACATTTATTTATTTATTTAGGTTTTGGGTAATTGTTATAGTTACCAGCCTGGAAGTTGCCTGTGACAGAATACTGGCCAGGTATTCTATACACAGGTGATGGTAGTGGGGAGCGAAGTCCTGATCAGATGCGCATCTGAAGCTTCTGGTAGGCTGGCAGCAGAACCTTGGACTCTGACTCCATAGTCTTTTGGTCCAGTCTTTATAGGAATTTCTTCCTATGCCAGTTTATGGGAATTGCTGCGTCATGCTGATGTCTTCAGGGTGGCTGCCAGGTGCTCGTCAGTGATCTCATAGGGTGGACCTTCAGTCTCCAGTTTTTCTCAACTTGACACCTTTTGGTTGCACTGGCACCTGACGCCTTCTTCAGCCCTTTGATGCTGCATTCTCAGGCTGGAACCTTTCAAACCATCCATTCATTGTCCAAGCACTCTCTCTCTTACATACATTCGCTAATTAATGTTTCACATACAGTATTTCGTATAATAATAATTTTACACATACAATAGTTACAAAAAGTTATAAAAGTTTCTGGGTGGCATTTCTTAAAACACTCTCTCTCTCTCTGAGTGGTGAGTTAGTTACTGTTATAGTTACAATGTTTTACTTTGCGATTAGGGTTAATTGGTTCACAGTGCTTTGAAGAGAACTGGCGTCAATTGTGTAACAATGTTCTTGATCAATTACAGGGCTTGGCTCCCAGAGCGGAGTTAGTGGCTTGACAATGCATGGTTACAATGTATTGCTGCAATGTCAATTTCAAGTAGCTACTTGCAAAAGTTTGAGCGTGCCCTGGGACAGAGAGAGAGAAGCTGTTTCTGGCTACATAGTACAATTTCAAGTTACATGACCTAATATTAACAAATTATATTTTAAAGGGGCAATAATAATAAATCTAAACATTTAACAATCTTAACTAATAATAATAAATCTAAACACTTATCAAGCTACTTCTACTTAACAAACTTATACTATGTAGACTTTCAGTTGTGGGGAACAAATTATGGGGAGTCACTTTCACTTGGGAAATCATTTTTAATATTTTAATATGTCATCCCTACACTAGCCCTGTAGATTCTCATTCCCAGTATGATCATTAGACCCCCCTATGCACTCATTTGAAGAACAGGAAATAGAAGTTGCTATGACACCTCTTTGAGGGTGTTCAACTTTTGTTTTTTGTAGTATCTGTAACTTTTATGGGAGACTAGACAAAACTTGGAGGCTCTAACACAGGCTGAACTTCTGCTGGATTCTGCCCAGCCTTTGAGTCCACTGCTTTTATTATTTGTATGTGCTAAGTGCTCTGCTCTGTACAAAACATAATACCTGCCCTAAAGAGCTTATCAAAATAGATGGGCTATATAAAATATAGGGGGAGGCCCAGAGGTTCTGTCTAAGAGCATCTTTTTCCTGCTCTCCTTAATAATAGGTGGATTACAGCACTTTTGCTGGTGTGGATGAGTATTTGTTGGCTTCATAGTTGAGTTTTGAAAGGGGATATTGAAGACCAGAGTGTGTATCTGGAACAGTGGAATAGGGAGGTAATTCTGGGTGTAGGAGAAGTGTAGAAGAAGGCACAAAGATAGGAGTATGAGTAGGATCTGAAGGGAGTTTCTTAGCAGAGAGGGTCAGTGACTGGTAAGAAATAAGAGTAATGATATCTGCACAGACTAATCTGGTTTTGCCCCCTCTATAGTGAAGACCAAGGACAGCACATGGGATCATATCTTGACACAAGGATGAGAGAATAAAGACTTAGCAGCTCCAGCCAATTTTTCTGAACTTGGCTAATTTTAGACAATCAGCTCAACAAGTCTTTAATCAGTGAAGCAGAATCTAATCTAAAATCATCTAAAATAGATCATAGCTATGGGGTAGGAGGGATGGGAAAGTTAGGTTAGCAATCCCCAAACTGAACTGGATTTCATAGGCCTTTGATAGCTTGTTACCCTAACAGGCAATCCAGATTTTTGATCCAAGCACTCACTGCCCTAAGGTCAAGAGATCTGTCATGGAATACACTCATTTCTAGCAGCACCTCCTGCTGGCCATCCTGGGAATTAGCTCCGCCAGACTTGTGCTCTCCTTCTGGTGGTATCTGGTGGAAACCAGCCTGTTTCGCTCTGTAGTCCTGCTCACACCCATATCTGGTATCTCTTCATGGCTTGGCGCTACAGCCAGGTCACTAACATCCTCCCCTTGTGAGGAATTCACAGTCTTTCCAAACCTGATATCTGGCTGGCATCTCCAATTCTCTTGCCACTTCTCAGCAGCTGGTTGGGGAACTCAGGCCACCCTCTACACTGTGTTCCAATGTAAGGACCCTATGACAAGTAGTCAAGATCTATGTATTATCCTACCCCTTGCTGCTGTTTCCCTGTGCTTCTTCCTACCTATCTGGCTTCCCATCCCACCCCGGGTTTGCCAGCCTACCAACTCTCTCTGTTCAGGGAGTGACTGCAGTCTACTTCCCTGTAGCCTTTGCCTGCAGCCAGCTACCTGGCTTTATACAGGCCCCACCTCACAAGTGAGCCTGTTCCTTTAATTAGGGCTTTCCACTCAGCATTCAGCATACCAGGTTAACTGGCCCATCTGACCTCTATTAACCCCTTTGACTTCTGTGTAGGGTGGACGCCCGATCATAAGATGCCACTTGTCAGATGAATTCAATGTGAAAGACCTATAAACATAGCTCGAAGCTTGTATTGGACACTAGCCATGAAATCCTTTTAAAAATTTACTTAACCTAATGTAGCTCCCTAGCAATCCCACTTTGTGCTGATTCCCATCAGATTGCGCAAGAAAAGTAAGGCAAGGCAAAGTTTGGAACAGTAATTGGATACCTCCAAAGAAAAACTCCTAGGTGTAGCAGGAAGACCCAGTTAGAGATTAAGTAGATGGAACTCTAGAAATAATGTAGTCTTGCTTCTCCTTACAGGAAAGGTTTGATACGTCCAAATCAGAATACATGCCAATATTAGATGAACATTATGGCCTCAAGGTCATTCTGCCCTCCAGTGCCACAGATTTTTAGTTTGCTCTTTTGCATAAGCAGCAATCAATATAGTCTCACACTTTTATAGAACAAAGTTCCCTTCCAAAATCTGTTTAATCAGACTGAAGAACTATATTAGCTTTCTCGTCTACTTCCTATGAAAAAACCTCCAGTTTCTTCTCCCCCATCCACTATCTTCTTTCTCTATTTTTCTAGCAAGTCCAAAGTGAATTCATCAGGTTCTGAGGTATCTACATTGTCTCGTACATGTATAGTAATGGTGAAATCAGACTCTGGACTCCATTAATTTGGACACCGGCTTTATTAAATAGCTGTTTCCCCTTCCCCTCCATTCTTTGTTTGAGGGAAACAGCCATTGCCATTTTATTTTTTACAACTGCATCTACACTGGCAAAACTGGGACCTGCAATTCGCTACTCTCAGGTTTTATCCAGAGGAGGATTTAAAGATGCTTTTCTATAATTGTTAGCTATCCCCATTCTAACAAACATGTTCTAAAAGTCTGGAGATGATAGACAATGTAGACAGTAACGTATTAAGCTGATCAAGTTAAATCCTAGGCTTGCCTCTAGGCTCTAATATAGGCTAAGATGGTTAAGTGAAATATAAACTGCCTTGTCTACACTAGAATTTTAGAACGCATTAGCTACCACAACCTAACACACCTTTTATCCTACTCACTCTAGACCAGGGGTCTCAAACATGTGGCCCACCAAGCCCTTCCCTGCACCCGTGATGCTCCCCCTGCCCCCCCACTCCCTCACCAAGCTTCCCCACAGCCCCTGGCCAATCTCCTCACTACCCCCGCCAAGCTCCTCTGCCCCTCCTCCAAGCTTCCCACAGCTCCCCTACCCCCCTGCCAAGCTCCCCACGGCCCCCCTCCAAGCTCCTCACCACCCCCGCCAAGCTCCCCTGCCCCTCCGCCAAGCTCCCCACAGCTCCCCTACCCCCCGCCAAGCTCACCCACGTGCTGCTTCCCACTGTTCCACTTACCGCCAGGAAATTCTCTGGCAGCTTAGAGGTTTCTGAGAGGGAGGTGCCAGGAGTGGGAAGCCTCATGCACAGGGGAGGAGGGGGGGAAAGGGGCGGGGGTTTGGGGAAGGGGTTGGACTGGGGGGGGGAGGGGGGGGAGTTGGGGTGAGAACTTTGATGAAGGGGTTGAACTAGGGGAGGAGATAGGGTGACCAGATACCAAGTGTGAAAAATTGGGACGAGGTGAGGGGTAATAGGAGCTTATATAAGAAAAAGCTCCAGCTATCAGGACTGTCCCTATAAAATCGGGACATCTGGTCACCCTAGGAGGAGGGGGCCAGAGTTGGGGTGGGAACTTTGTGGAAGGGGTTTGAAGGGGTCAGGGAAGGGGTTGGAAGAGGCAGAGCAAGAGTGGAGTGTGAGTGCAGCCCAGTCCAGGAGGGTGCTGTAATAGAAGTAAATCTAAGTTCCTGTTTGGTCCTTTGAGTAAGGTGCGTTATTCAGTGAATATATTTTATTAAAACTGCTTGGAAATGACTTAATCGAAAAAAAGAACATTCATGGAAAAAAAGAGAGTTTTCAAAGACAGATGGGAGAATTCATATTTTTTCCACAGAGGTAAAAGATAAAATTCAATGCCTTATTTGTCAGCAAACGATTGCTGTTCCCAAGGAGTATAACGTGCGTCGGCACTACGACTCGATGCACCGTGAAAAATATTTTTTACTATACTTTTGTATGTATAACACTGAGGGTGAGTATGAGGCTCAGATTTGTTAGGTGATGGAGTAGTTCACCTAAGGCAGGGGTCTCAAACACATGACCCGTGGGGTTATTTTCTGTGGCCAGCCAAGCTCCCCATGCTCCTTCTCTCCCCGCACTTAATTTCCTGCTGCCACCAAGCTCCCCGCGCCTCCCGCCTCGTCCCTGCCTACCTCCAGGCGCTTTGCACTTTCCAGGAGGGACTGGGGAGGTGCTGCAAGCTGCGCGCTCAGGGGAGGAGGCGAGGCAGGGGTGGGACCTCATGGCAGGGGTGAGGTGGGAGCAGGGCTGGGGGCAGCGAGGGGAGCGTGTCAGTGATGCAGCCCTTGGGCCAATGAACTAGTCCTCATGCGGCCCTCGTGGTCATTTGAGTCTGAGACCCCTGCTCTAGACAAAGCCTAAATTACATTAAATGACGTAATATAAAACACACCAGTTTACATTGTTACTCCCGCTCTTGGAATTGCGCCAATGTTGAATTATGTGTCCAATTTTTCCTAGTGTACAGCAGGCCTAAGCATGACTCAATTTTAAAATCTTTTCAAGCTTACACTGAAATTTTTGCCATTAGCCCTATAATTCTTCCAGTCTCCTGAACTCCTTTTATCTGATATAGCTGAATGTTTCACCTAGAGAGCCCTAAGACTTGAAAAAGTGCTTCAGAGCATTAATGTTGAAAGGTTCAGGACTCAATCAACAGCTCTATGGGACAGGTACAAAATGAAATGTTATACAATAATTCTCATCCCTGAGGAGTAAATCTAAGTTCTGCTGTGCATTTCAATATCACGTTTAAAACATGAACCTTTCCCCCTGTAGCATATGACAGATTGACTTTGTGCCAGATTCTAAAACCAGATTCCAAAAAGCCTCTCCTGACCAGAAACTGAAGCCAGATCAAATAGTTTGACTTTATTTTGGCACACTCTGTACTGCCATGTTAAAAATTAAGCTTCTTGTTTTCGGCTTTACACCTCAGTGCTTACTTCCATTGATTAATGTGTCAGTTATTGCTGATAACCAAACAAAAAATACAAACAAAGCTCACAAGAAATCAGTGGAAAGTATTAGTGAAATTTAAAGATTTTTGCCTATGTTTGCAGAGAAAATATACTTAAGATTAGCAGCCGTGTTAGTCTGTATCCGTAAATAAGACGAGGAAGACTTTGTAGTACCTTATTAGTCTCTAAGGTGCTACAATGTCTTCCTCGTCTTATTTAGAGAAAATATAGGCTCTGTAAAGATGTTTCTGTGTTTGTCTCTCATTTTAACCAGTTTCATTTCAAGTTAACTGTGTAATTCCCATACACAACTTCGCTAACTTATATCTTGTCTATACTGTAAACATTCACAGTATCTTAACAGGTATCAGAGGGGTAGCTGTGGACTCCATGCATCTGAAGAAGTGGACTTTTTACCCACAAAAGCTTATGCCAAAAAAAATCTATTAGTCTTTAAGGTACCACTGGACTCCTCATTGTCTTAGCGTCTTAACAGGTTAGCTGACACAATGCTGAACAAAGTTTCACTGTCAATACTGACCAACATAAGCCATGTTCAGCATTACATCATGCTGAAGCCTTGACATCAACTGTTTACAAGCTCATAACACAGATGGTACATATCCACCTACGTATTTTCCTTTCACTTTCCCCATATGTCCTGCCTAGCGAATGCTCCCCACCCTCAAACTCCGTTTGCCTGCTCAGAATGGTCTCCAGCAGCATGGTGCAGCTGCAACTCCCTTCCCCTCCCATCCCATAGCATATTCAAATAATGAAAACATTCGGCTCTGTGAAATTCAACAGTTTATTGAGATAGTGGTTACAGGGAGAAAAGGTTTGGTTAGTATTCTGAGTTTACATGAGGTAGACGTGGGCATTACATGCCAGTAAAGGTACTAAGACTACAACTCCCTGTCTGAAGTGGCATTCAGATGTCCTAGTCAAAAAGGAGGATGATGCAGGGTCTCTAGGTTCTACAGTGTAAAGTGATGGAATAATGAGAGAACCCTCATGGCTCTGACAGCGCTGGGGAGGATAGTAGCCCTTCCAAAAATATAAAAACAATTATTGTTTTGACTGAGAATCTAAAAAAACCTTTAATGGGTTTCCCTCTCATGCCACAGGCCTAATGCCACTGTTCTGTTCACTGTAACCTTAATGGTACTGCAGACAAGGAAGTAGGCAATGGAAAGGAAATAAACTAAACTGTAGAACAAAGATACATACATTTGTTTCTGTAACCTTTACCTAGAGTGCAGAAGAGGCAAACACCAGCTTATGAGGTAAAGGCATTTGCTATATTTCATAAATGAAACCTTTTTCTTTGCTGTCTATCTAAAATTGCCTAATATTTTATCTAATATAATCTGTTATATATCAATAGATTAGAAATGCTTCTGAGTCACATTAAAACCAAATCTGAAATTTCTCAAAACTTTCAGGGTCTTTAGATCTAAGGTTCTGGCTTGGCTCATTGTAGAGAGAAACATAATTTATGAAGATAGGCTCAAATTCTGGACCCAATCTGAAAATCCCCAATGATTGACGGGAACAGAGACAGACTAGATTATGCAAGCTTAATTAAAACACCCCAAACAAACAAACAAGCAGTCTGATTTTCAGAGGTGTTAACCACACACAATTCCCATTGGCTAACATAGTTCAGCACCTGGAAAACCGAGTCATTTACCTCCTGATAACTCCTCACTGTAAAAAGTTTTAAATGCCCAGTTAAGGCTACAAAGTTTCAATTTTATGTACAGAGTAGAGTTAAGGCTACAAAGTCACAGTCTATCTCAGCCCTGAGTTTCAGCAGTAGAGAACAAAGAGTTTCTAGGGACACAGGTTCACTCTTATCAGTATCCTTTCATGAGAACTGATTGCACTCAGTGCCTCTCCAGACTGGATCTTGGGCCTAGTGTAACTATACACTGAGTGTGCTTAGTGATAATTGGGACTTTGGACTTAACATTTTTAACTGCATTTTCACAAGCGCTACATTTCAAAATCCCTCACTTCAGCTCTCACACTTCCACCCAAACCACTAGGGTACAATATTAGTATAACAACAAGTAGTTTCATTTGCACCTTCTCCTCCAGGGTTGCAGTCATAATATCCCCTGTGTCTTTCAACTCATTCATCTCAGTCTCAGAGTCCCCACTCCCTATACTCATGGCCTACATCACTTTCTGTCCAGGGAGCAGGCCCTACAGAGCCACAGCTATAGTTGTCCTTTGTTGTCCTGAGTGATGCAATTGAATGGGAATTGTTTGGTGTTTTAAAAATGTACCTCTTACTTGAGTAAGAAAATAACTATCTGCATTCTAATCTAATTGGTTTCTGAAGTGTTGTTGTAGCTGTGCCGGTCCCAGGATATTAGAGAGACAAGGTAGGTAATATCTTTTACTGGCTCAGCTTCTGTTGGTGGAAGGGTCAAGCTGTTCCTCAGGTCTTCAACAACATGTATGCAGTATACAAACATGATGTTTCCAGTTGCATGCTTCATTATAAAGAAGGAGTCAAATTCTCCACTGTCCTGTGACTTGTACAGTCATTTATACCAGTGCAAAGCTGAGTACAAAATTTTCTTTCCTGACTCTGTTGTCCTAGAGTGTAAACTCCTCAGGGCATGGACCTGACTTTTGGGGGTGGGACATTTGCATAAATAAACAAACAATAATAGTAGCAATAACTGTCACTGCCTGCCTTCCCCCTACAAAGCGGAGGAGGCAGAATTATTGCCCAGGGTCAGGAAAAGGAGTCTATGGTCATCCTGTCAGCAGATATAAACCGACTCTCCCTCTCTGGGTATGTCTACACTGCAAGCAATTAGGATGACTAGATGTTCTGATTTTATAGGGACAGTCACTATTTTTGGGGCTTTTTCTTATATAGGCACCTATTGGCCCTCACCACCGTCACGATTTTTTACACTTGCTATCTGGTCATCCTACAAGCACTACAGCTGCAGCACTGCAGCTACGTGTCTGTAACTCAGCCATTTGCTACTGTGCCAGAAGAGGTTTTTGTGTTGCCATGGTAAATCCACCCGCCAAAGAGGCTGGCATCACCTCGGTCAACATAAGAATTCTGAGACCTGAGGAAGAGCCCTGGGAGGCTTGAAAGCTTGTCTCTTCCACTGCATGCATCTGACGAAGCGGATATTCACCCACAAAAGTTTATGCTCCAATACGTCTGTTAGTCTATAAGGTGCCACAGGACTCTTTGTCACTCTTGCGGAGCCAGACTAACACGGCTACCCCTCTGACATAAAAATCCTACTACATTTACAGTGGGGAGCAGGCCGACCTAACTACAGTGCATGGCACTTTTCACAGCTCTGAGCGAGGTAGCTGATAGTTGTCAATTGGCTGGCCCATGTAGCCCGGGACACTGAGCGGAGCTGGCTGGAAGAAGCAATGAAAACTTGTGATTCTTATATACTTAGTTTGTGGGTTTGGGTCAAATTGGACTTGCCACCAGCCTGTCTCTGGCCTGCCACCAGCGGGCAGGGGCTGCGCAAGGTGCAGCTGCAGCCCCAGCCGGAGATGATGCCCCAGCACAGGCTGCAGGGAGCCTCACGCTGCTGTCAATGCCAACACCGAGCTGAGGGGCGGCAGGGCTGGGTCGTGCCCATTGAACTCAGGCTCAGCTTTGCCCACAGCCCTGGAGGGAGCCGCGCAGGCGCAGTGCGGCGCGGGGCTTCCCCGTCTCGCTGCGTGCGACGCCAGGCGGCAGCCGCCGCCTCCGCTTTGGCCGCAAGGGGGCGCGGTGCTGCGGGCGGTGTGTGCCACGTCACGCTTTTGGGCGCTGCGAGGAGCGCAGGGATTGGTGACGCGCCAGGGACGTGCCCGCTATATGAGCCCTGGAAGCCGCTGACTCGGCCCTTTCCGCCTCGCTCCCTCCCGCTCTCGGGTCGCTCGCCGCGCACACACCGAGCCGCGCCGCCGCCCAGCAGCGCCGCCGCCGCCGCCATGATCATCTACCGGGACTGCATCAGCCGTGAGCGCCGGGGGGGGAGGAAGGGGGGGGGGCGCCGGGGCGCTGCGGGACCGGCCGCGCCGCCAGGGCCCCGCGCATGAGCAGGCCGGGCGGGGAATGCGGAGCTCTGCGGCGGGGGAGGGGAGCGGCCCGGCGGGGAGCGGCCGGGGGCGGCGCCTAGGCCGCGGGGAGGAGGGGCCGGGACCGGGGGAGGGGAGAGGAGCTGGAGTGTGGGGGAGGGGAGGGGGATGGCGGGGCTGGAGCCGGTGCGGTGGGGGGGGGGACCGGGCCGCGCTGACGCCGCGCTCTCCCCGCAGAGGATGAGATGTTCTCCGATATCTACCGCATGCGGGAGGTGGCCAACGGGCTCTGCTTGGAAGTGGAGGGGAAGGTGAGTCACCGCGGCAGGGCCCGGCCGGGTGGGGTGGGGGAGGGACACGTGTCCTGCCGCCGCAGCCCGGGAGCTGCTGGGGCCGCCGCTCCCTGCCCGGGCGCGGAGCTCGGCGCTCACCCCCCGTCCCCGCCGGCGGCTCTCGCCAGGGGTCAGCCGCTCCGCGGGGTCACCAGCGAGGCTGTCTGGGACCTCGTGGGCCCCTAGCATCAGCTGCTCGCTGGGCCCTGCTGCGGGAGGGGAGGCCGGTTCAGGAGCGAAGCTGCTATGGGGGGGGGGGACAGCTCATTGGTTTGAGCGTTGGCCTGCTAAAGGCAGGGTTGTGAGTTCAATCCTGGAGGGGGCCATTGAGGGATCTGGGCAAAAAATCTGTCGGATGATTTAGGTGGGGATTGGTCCGGCTTGGAGCAGAGCGTTTTGGGCTAATCTCCTGAGGTCGCTTCCCACCCTGATAGTCTGACCCTCACAGAGGTAACCGCTTAGTTTAGCATAACAAGGGGAGGAGGTGGCAAGAATTTCATCTGAAAGTAGCTCACCACCTTTTGGTTTTTCCTGCTAGCAGATCACTGAACTCTGGTTTTTAGTCCTTTCCTGAAGCGATTAACAGCCTGACTTGTTGCTAGTGACTAAAGGGAAGCAAACCACCGAAGTGACTGCTGTGTGTGGGAATACCCCAGCTAGAGGGTTGACCTATCTGAGAATACTTCAGCTCCAGTAGCATGTGTAGCTTTTGGAGGTGGTTTATCAGTCTTATCAGGACTTAATACAGAACTAGTATCCCAGTACTGACAGATCTTTAACCTGTATGGCTGTACTAGCCCTACTCATCGGATAGGATAGTCTTAGGAATTCATTGCTGCTGTTGTTAAATAATGGGGTAGTTCTGTAGTCCACTTTGACTCTAAAATGAGCAGTTCCTGAGTTGACTGACAGCAGCAGTGTGGCTGAGTTAATGGTGCTTTTCTAAACAGTGTAAGTATCATTTGATTCTGTAAAAAGAACAAAAGTCATTGTGGCACCTTAGAGACTAAATTCGTTAGTCCTTGTGGCCCCTTAGAGACTCCTTGTTCTTTTTGCAGATGCAGACTAACATGGCTACTACTCTGACATTTGATTCTGTGGCCCTTTTCTCTAATAAGCTTTTGATTTTCTCTTTAAATCCAGATGGTCACCAGGACAGAGGGTCAGATTGCTGATGCTTTAATTGGTGGAAATGCCTCCTCAGAAACTACTGATGAAGGAACAGATCCCACAGTTATCACTGGTGTCGATATAGTAATAAATCATCATCTTCAGGAAACTAGCTTTACAAAAGAGTCCTACAAGAAGTATATTAAGGACTACATGAAAGCGTAAGTGAAAATTGGTGTTGCCCTAGAACTCGCCTGAGAATAGTACATCATGAATTTCACCTTCTTGGGTATCATATTCTCTAAAGCAAGTATAGGTCATGGTAGATGCTGGTATGTGTTGTGATCAGTTTGACACTTGAATAACTTCAGTGCATCTGACAAAGTGGGTTTTAGCCCACACAAGCTTATACCTGAATAAATTTGTTCTTTTCTAAGATACCACAAAGACTCATTGTTGGTGCTCCAATAGTTTGCCATCATTTGAGACTCAAAGTATAGGGGAGCACTTCAGAAAATGGTCTTGTTCATGAGGGTAGGTCTTACCCTTTCCTTCCTGTTCCAGTCTTGATGTGGAAAACAGAAATTTTTCCTCTACCCCACATGGTGAGGCTTGATTCGCTAACACTATAGGCCTCATTGCCTGAGATCAGAGGCATTCTAGAACTAGTAAGTCTAGAATATTTGCAGGTAAATAAAGTTTATAACACAAGCAATCTAGATTTCCAGGAAGCTCTTAAATTTGACACAACAGAAAATGTTTCATTGCCTAAAATTATGCATGTAACTAAACTGTTCTAATTATCCAACTGTCCAGTATCCAGACTTGTAACTTTCTCCCCTCTAAGTGACAGGTGTTCCCTCCAAATTGGGAGTCTCATCTTGGGCCACTTGTGTATGGGTTTTTTGCTTGGAACGGTGCTCTTGCTGCTATGGAACTCTGCCTACTCTCCACATATCCATGAAAGTACTGTTAGCTGCTTTTTGAACAGCCAGAGCATTTTGCCTTGCAAATGTCAGTAGTCAGGGAGCTGGGGGTATTAGGAATGCTGCCGAGCAGAGGCTCGGCAACAGGAGGCAGACTTCACCATGGGCATGAAGTGACACTGGGCTGCTGAACTCCTTTGTTGTTAGATTCTAGTTAAGAGCTGGTTTTCTTTCTCTCAGAATCAAAGCCAGACTTGAGGAACACAAGCCAGACAGAGTAAAGCCTTTCATGACGGGGGCTGCAGAACAAGTCAAAAACATCCTTGCGAACTTCAAAAATTACCAAGTAAGCATAAATAGCTTTAACTGTTTTTGTAGTATAAAACAAACGGATACCAGCTGAGATTTGTCCTGCTATTGCAGACACCTTAGAACGGGAGTGGGCAAACTTTTTGGCCTGAGGGCCACATCTCGTGTGCAAAATTATATGGAGGGCCGGATAGGGAAGGCCCTGCCCTTAATCTGGGCCCCCTACTGCTTCCTGCCCCCTGACTGCCCCCTCAGAATCCCCAAACCATCCAATCCCCAGACCTTGTCCCCTAACTGCCCCTTCTAGAGACCCCTAATCATCTCCCAGGACCCCACCCCCTACCCAATTCCCCTGCTCCCTGTCCTCTGACTGTCCCAACCCCTATCCACCCTCCCACCCCAAACCACACCCCTTATCCAGCCAACCCTGCTCCCTGACTGCCCCCTCAGAGCCCCTCCCTCCCAACCACCACCCCGGAACTCCCCCCTTACCATAGCTGCTGGGTGTGGCTACAGGGAAGGTGGGAGCACGCAGCCCTGGCCCCCCAAGCACTACCCATGCAGCACGGCTCCTAGGCAGTGGGGAGCATGCAGCCCCAGCCCCTCAGCAGTGCCCAGATGGCGCAGCTCTGGGGAGGGGCCGGAGGCAGCCTACCCCACTGGGGGCCAGACAAGATGGGCTCACAGGCCATAGTTTGCCCACCCCTGCTTTAGAAACTTTGAACCTCCTGACTGCTGCAAAGGGCAGTGGTTGGGGGAAGCCTTGAATCTACCTTTTTGCAGGCTGTCTTGTCCTACTTTATAAATGGCTCTAACGTGCTTGTTGCTGATCTCTTGTTGCTCCAGAAAGCTAATGGAGTTGACTTGACTCTTGACTTTCGCTGTCTACAAGGCTCTGAATAGAAATAGTTTGACTTTGGTCAACTGTCACAGCTTTGCTTTGCTTTTCAGTTGAATGTATAGCAGAGGCCTTGAAACTGGCTTAAAAAGACTGATTGTATTGACTTATTTGGAATGCTCTAACCATAAGAGCTAAAGCTCCTCCAAAATGGGCTTAGATTCATTAAAAATTGATGGCACTTGCCCAAGAAAACTTTCTAGATCTGAATGACAAGGTTTTTTCAAATGCTGTCAGAGTATTTTCATTACTCAGTCTTTTTAGTTCCTAGTACATTAATTGTAGTAACACCAGTTCTTTTTCAAAGTTCTTCTTAGGTGAGAACATGAATCCAGATGGCATGGTGGCTCTCCTGGACTTCCGTGAAGATGGAGTAACTCCATATATGCTTTTCTTTAAGGATGGTTTAGAAATGGAGAAGTGTGTAAGTACGGAGTCCTTGAGTCAAATTATTAACCTAGCTAAGCATGTAGCTAACTTCTCTCTTGTATAAAATGTCCACTGTTGCAATATAAATGTTGCAGGGTAGTAAGGCTATGTCTACACTAGAAACTTGAATGCACTGCCATGGGAGTGTTCCTGCAGCAGAGCTTTGAAGTATGAGTGCGCTCATGTATGAGTGCTGAGTTCTCCCAGTGCTCCTGTAATCCACTTCCACAAGAGTGCTGGGAGCCTGTTCACAGTAGAGCTTTAAAGTGCTCAAACTTCTTGCACTTGGTGGTGGTTTTTCACACCCCATCAGCCAGCAAGTTAGGGCACTATAAAACGTATGTGTAGACAAAGCTCTGATTCAGAGTAGCTTTCTAACTAAATCACTAGTCAACCAATGCTGTCACATCTACATTTTATCAGGCTCCATAAAGGGATAGCTGGTGAAATTTAATAGCTTCTGAGATATTAGGTCAGACTTGCTATTGAATAGCAAGAACATAAGGATGGCTGGCTGTACTGGGTCAGACCAAAGATCCCTCTAGCCCAGCATCCTGTTTACTGACAGTGGCCAGTGCTAGCTGCCCCAGAGTGAGTGACCACAAAAGCTCATGATCCCTAAAATCTGTTAGTCTATAAGGTGCTACAAGATTATTTGTCACTTTTGCAGATCCAGACTAACATGGCTACCCCTCTGATACTATATATCTCACATGATCATTCCCTGTTAGGTATCTCCTCTCCTCTCACCTGCCAGCCATCTCCACCCTCTGACAAACAGAGGCTAGGGACACCATTCCTTACCCAGTCTGGCTAATACCCATTAATGGACTTAACCTCCATGAATTTATCCAGTTCTCTTTTAAACCCTGTTATAGTCCTAGCCTTCACAACTTCCTCAGGCAAGGAGTTCCCTTCTGGCACTAAACTCTGAATTGTACTGGAAGGCATCTAATTTCAAAGATGTGGTCCCACTATAGGGAAACTAAATCAGAGCACTGGTTGATATATTTCATGGTGTGGGTTAAGATCAGATTCCATCCCTTTCCTCTGGTAATCCTAGTGGTTCTTGCCTAACAGTATTAGGGCTGTATTTAAGACCAGATAAAACCTCTAATGCAGGTGATGTGGTTTCTTGGGTTACATCCCAGTATGTAAACTCTAGATTGCTGCAGTCCCCATATCTCTAACTGCAGCTTGTCTCATGCCTTCCCTTCAGGTTCAGTTGGCCTCTAATTTAGTGAACTACACAATTTTGGCTAACGCAGCTGAAATGCCTGCAGGTCCTTGGCTGGGCCACAACCATGAATTGCTGTTAACTGTTCTCTAGCCATCAAGTATTCAGGGTGGAATTAACTTGATGCTACAGTGAAGATAGTATCTGATTAAAATCTGCCAGAGCAAATCTCTTCCTTTTAGATTACTTTGGTGGGGCCAGTACTGGAAGATCACATGTTACGTTAATATTGTTCACAGGCACTTCACAAATCCAGGAAAACTAGGTGCAAGGCATTAAACCTGTACTAACTAAAGTCTAGTGCAAATTTTTTGGTATGAATGTGTTTTTAAAGGTGGCCAGCTAATTTTTAGCCTACAGAAGTAGGCTATCAGACACATTTGATACAGAACTAAATATGCTTGTTAGCCCCTTCAGCTCTGATTTCTCAGGGTCATGTGGCTTTAACACTGTTAAAATAAATTAGTGAAAATGGAAATATCTTCACCACTTGGGTTGAAGAAACTTTTTTAATGCATCACTCTGCCAGTGCACTGAAGGTCTAACACAATTGATTCCAGGGGTGGGAAAATGTTGTTCTTAGGATACTCCACCTTGAAACTGCCACACAGCTCCTCTTGACTTTATCAGTCTTGTGCCAAAGGTTAATCAGTCTTATGTCCCCTGTAATCCTGAACTTGTATTCAGGAGGTGACATAAGATGAACTCAGTCACGTTGCTGTAGTAGGGATGAAATCTAGGTGGCCATTGTTCTGTCTCGTACCTTTAGAAAGCTCAGGATCAATAGCCCTGAAAGCTTGTAGAATGTTATGCATCCTCTGATAGACCTTGAGCAATTCTCCTGCTGCTCCTGGGTTTGCGCTGTGATGCAAAAGGAACTTCCTTGTGCTTTCTGCCTGCCTGATCATGTGGCAGCTCAGACTGAATTGGGGAACACATGCAGAGTTTAGAGACCCCTGATTGACTGAACCTGAAATAACAATTCTATTCTTGTTACAGTAACAAAACCCAGCAACTATTTTGGATCATCTGTCGTCATAACTTGCTGCTGCTCTTTCCTCATCAACACAACACCAGGACTCAGCAGTGTCTACCAACTGGACTGATACCATCTTGAGCTTTAGTCACTTATTTTTGACCCTGATTTGGAGTGGAGGCATTGTTTTAAAAAAAACAAAAAACTTGTCATGTAGGTTGTCTAAAATAAAACTCATTAAACCCATTCTAGGTGATGCCTGTTGGTCTAATGTGTTTCTTAAGCTGAACTCCTACAGTAAGCTTGCTGCAAGTCTTATGCCCAAGGACCTTGTCAGTAATGTAGCCTGATCCTAGTACTCTGCAGCTTAAGACTGTCTTCAGAGAGACTTCATGCAAGTCACTACTTGAGACTCTGGAATGTAAGCACAGGCTCCTAACTTCTGCCTGCCTAGCAGTCTGAGGTGAATAAGGGAAATGTCCAGAGAAGTGCCATCATAATGAAGTGGACCATCTGAATCTCTCACACTTCTACAAACTGAAGTAATTAACTCTCTGGAAGAGATACCAACAAACCAATAAAACAAAACTGAGTTTAAAGCTATTAATATGGAGTATTGGCTGAGCTTCTTTATCAGGCAAGGATATTTGGTTTCTTTACATTGCACAGCAAGCTTAAAGCAGGGGAAGAAGGTCTGTGTAATAACAGCAGAATGCAGCTGTTGAGCAAGTGCGTGTGTACATGGGGAGGGTATAGGGAATACAGTTAATATAAAATTACAATATTGTTTTCATGGACTGTCCACAGTGATCACCAAACAATCAAGCATTGCTGCTCACAACGAGAATGTTTAAGTGATCCATGATAGGATTAAATAGACTTGCAACTGGCTTCATAGGTAGGACATTCAATATAACTGAACTAGCTAAATATTCCCAATGAAAATATGAAGTAGGTTTTGACAGGAAAATAAGTGTTGGTGAAAGGCAGTAGAGACCACCTTGCTACGTTAGGTAAAGGATGCAGGGCTGCGGTTATACCTATGACCCCTTCACTACTGTACCCAGATTTTATTTTGGTCTTAGTAACAATCCTCTAGCAGGGGCTAATTCTGCATCTACTTGACAGACCTGGAGCATGTGCCCATTGCTCTTCTGGTTCTCACGAAGATGCAAGAGTAAAAGTGTTCCTTGCGCTTTCTGCCTGTCATCCTGTGGCAGTCCAGATTGAATAAGGGAATATATCTAGCCTAGAGCAGTTACTGGTCAACTAAAATAGTTTGACCTTAAGCAGGGCAATAGGTAGAAGGACAAGGGTGTACCTTGCTGATCACAATAGCCCCTTTAAGGGGTTTCTGCTAACTGATCAGTGTAGGCTGTTTCAGAGCAGGTTGCGGTTAGACTAGAGCTGTCACAGTAAACAGTGATGGAAATAAGACTTACTCTTCCCCACAATGGACTTACAGTTCTCAACAAAAGTGAATCAGATACTTTGGTCTCTAACTGGCAATGTTCTAGTTATACATTCACCTTTCAGTCTAGCAGAGATGGGGGAGAGCAATGAGAGGGGATTCCATCTAGCCTACACTCACCAGCTTTATTCCTGGGGGAAAACTGTTAGGTTAGATTTGCACCCTTCCTGCCTCTTCTCCCCCCACCCCCGGTTACAAAGTTGTGTTCGTTCTGGACACTAACAGCTCTTTCAGGGAGAGAAGCAATGGGATGCTAGCCCTATGCAGTGCTAGGGGGTGCTTGCCTCCTTCCCTTTTGGAGTGACTGGCTTTAATTTATCCTCACTGAAGTAGCTGTTTGTATTGGGCTGGGTGAGAGGTTAAGTTATGAGGTCTATTCCTTATTTTCCAACTTATACCTAAGCTGGGGCAGGAAGCTGCCCCATGGTTCAGTACAGCTGGGGTGGGTTGTCCAGCAGGACTTCTGAACATTTTATGTAATGGCTACAGCCAGCTACTCTTCTTTGTGCTATCATTTGTTCCACTCAAATTTCTTTCACTATCTTCTTCCCCACTTAGTGGTCAGACTAAATGACCACACTGAAGAAGAATGAAAGCCAAAGGCTTGTCTAGTCTTGAAAGTTTTGCAGCTTCAGATGTACCTGCTATCTGAAGCAGTAACTTCCTCATGGGGACACAGTTAATGGGCACAAAAGTTCATAGTGGACTGCAGTTCAGGTTGAGGACTGAGCTCCTCTGCTGTAACACAGGGGCTTGTACAATTACAATGGTAGTAAATCTCACCCCAAAGTAATTCCCAGGGTGTAGCTTAAGTGTACATTCAGTCTAAACTCTGCTTACAAAAAATGAGTCTGGTGGCAGCTTAAAGACTAACATTTATTTTGAAAGTTTATCCCCAAATAAATGTGTTAGTCTTTATGGTGCCACCAGCCTCCTCATTTCTGTGGACACAGACTAACACAACTGCCCTTCTGCTCACCAACCCATGTTTGGCTCTGTTCTAAATTCTAGGTTACCAAGTGTGACCTACCACGGTGCCTGGTCACTAAAAGGGTTTTTCTCCTGAGTCTTGTCAAAAGTTTGGATAAAAGAGGGTTGAGCAGCTGAACTGAAATCCTATTTCCTTGCACTTGTATGTACTAGTTAAACACATGCGTTATCAGCCATGCAGTCATAGCCACACCCATCCCTTGAGTTTTATTCTTGGAGCAAGGCCTAAGAACAGGAAGTTACTTGGTAACAAGCCAGAATGGTTCCAATATCCAGCTTTGGTCACTACAAAATTAATGCTGCAAAAAATGGATGTCAGTCCCCACTAAGCACTGATGCTTGGCTCAGTGCTGCAGCTGGTCTCTTGCAGCAAGCAAACTGGCATGCTGCAGAAAGCAAATGCCCAAAAATTTCAAAGCAATTTGGACTGACTTATTAGTGTCTGATTCATGTAGACCCTGGAACTCTGTCCCATCCCTTCCCTTTAGCTTAACCCTCTTTACATTATCATACAGGATGAATGTGATAATTTGGTATGTTTGGGGGGAAATTACTCTTAAAAGGGGCTGTAGTAATAGAAACTGCTGTGCACAAAGTGTCAGCATTGTGCCCGTTTGGTATTCCTCAAGGACTTGCACTCAGTCAGTACCCAGCCTGGCCCAGGGAAACTAATGAGCCAAACACTTGCCCAAATTCTGTGATGAATCCTAGTTGTGTGTCACCTGATACATGCTGTGCATACACTAAGAGTTCTAGTCCTTTCTCCGGTTCACTGAGTAGCTTGCATTTGTCTAAGCAGCCTAATTGCTTTCTACCACAGCTGTGTCTGTCTTAACTCAGTGCTCACTACCCATTAATAGCACTGCTACAGTCATCTCCCAGCCCTACAAAAGATGCTCAGGGCTTTGCAGTTCCTTTAGCATTCAGTGCTTCAGTCAGTTAAAAATCCAAGTCCCACTGAAAAAATTGACTGTCTCAGATACTTTCCTCAGCCTACTAAAATCCAAATGCCCCAGCACCTGCTACCTTCATCCCCTACAATCCTGTTTTGTAAAAGAAAGCAAGATTTGGGTTGTAATAAACTGCTGGAGGGTGGTTATTCCATTACATTGTAGCTTTGTAGTCAGAGGAAAACAGGTGCTAGAGAAGAGCTAGATTCTTGGCAGCTGTGGCAGCCTGGCTCCTTTCTGGTTATAGGGATCCAGGTGTTTTTTTGCTAGTCTGCTTTTGACCCTTTGAAAACTGTAGTTGTTACATACGTTTCAGTCAGTTCCTCTTATCTGGACTCTGTAACATCTCTAAGTAAGCTGAAGTGTAACTGTAGCTATTCCCAGTGCTATGACTTCTAGATCTTGTTATTTTATTCCTTCATTGAAACTCGAAAAGCACAGGTGTTTAGTACTTTTACAAGCCTTTCTTTTTCCTCCCCTGTGCAGATCCTGGTACTACAGGTGTGGCAGTGGAAGCCTAGTACAATCAGTCGTGGAATGTAGAAATGACAGTTCCATCTATGCCCTGGGCTAAAGCCAAAGACTGCTGCATTAGCCAAGAGCACTGCTAAAGAGGACCTGCAAAGGAAGCAATAAAAAAGCTTGGGCTGAGGGGTTTGGGTTCTTTGGAGAAAGTGGTCCTGGAAGTTTAGACTGTGGCCAGCTGAAGGCCCTGTAAGATTAGGGCATCGCAAGTGCCAAGGAAGTGAGGAAAAAGCAAGGACAGGTTTTCTGAGAAAGTTCAGGGAGGTGACACTGTTCACGGACCCTGTTTGACTCTAGCGCTGCTTTTATATTTATTTTTAGCTCTCTGGCTTGCTGTAGCAGTGCTTTTTGAAAATATAAATCAGCGTGTCCAATAGAAATTTGATGCTAACCACACTTGTGGTTTTGAATTTTTTGTTATTCATCACATAAAAAAGGATTAAAAAAACCTACCCCACATACACACTAGCGCTTGTCGCTATGAAACGCAGCACACACAGTTCCACTGTCTTTGCTGTTGTCTCTCACACACTATATCCTAGCCACATTAACAAGATGTACAGGCGTGTCGCATCTTGCGCAAGGGTTCCGTTCTGTGGTTACTGCGTGAAGCGGAAACCGCTTGTAACCAGAACCCATTGACTTCAATGGGAGGCGAACGTGCGCCCCCTGCAGGAGGTTTATAAAAATATTCTTTGTTTTTGCAGACCGCGTAAGTTGAATCACCATAAGACGCGACATGCCAATATATCAAAACACACAATCTGTCTTCTAGTACTGCTGTCTTCAATACACCAATGCATTGCTCATGCATTAACCACCATTCAATAGCCTATTGGCCACATGTGGCTAGTAGCAAACAAATTGGATACCACTGATATAAACCATGCCAGCTGCAATATAGCGACCTTTTGTTTTCCCATGTTGCCACTGAGCACATGTACAAAACATAATTCAGCATCTCAGTGACCTAGTAACACTACAGGCTCCACCTCCACTACTGCTCAACACAATAAACCTTCAGGACTGCCTTGCATTGGCACCACCCCTTAGCACTTTGTCTACATGGGAACACTTGGGAAAGAAAGGGCAAATCAGCTAAATGATGTCAATGCATGTTCAAGCACATGAGACCCGTGTGTGGATGCTCATTCAGGAGTGAAGTGAGCTTAGTTGTAGAGACAAGGTGATATCTTTTATTGGACCAATTTCTGTTGCTGAGAGACCAGCTTTTGAGCCACACACAGCTCTTCAGGCCTGGGAAACAGTGTCAGAGCTAAATACAAGGTGGGACAGGCTATTTAGGGTAAGTAGTTAGGACATGAACCATTCAAAGTTAAGTTGCCTGTTAATACTTGTCCAGTCATGGAGGGGGAGAGGTGCAGGGTAGCTGTTAGTAGGTTAGGGATTGTTGTAATAAGCCATAAATCCAATGTCTCTGTTCAGTCCATGATTTTAAGTGTGTAGCAAAGTTCTGAATTTATGTTCCCAGGTCAGTCTTTTGTGCAGGTTTCCTTTGAGGATGAAGTCTGGTAGGTCAGATATCGAGTGATCGCTTTGTGAAAAGTGTTTGCCCACAGCTGATAGGTTTTTTTGATCTGTTATTTTTGCTGGGGTGAATTCCCTTGAAAGCACAGTGAGTGTCTGGTTTCACCTGCATAGTTGTTACTGGGGCATTTAAAACAGTTACTGAATACATCACATCTTGTGATAGCTCTCTAACACTGCTCTGCAGCCAAGTGGCTCCTGAATGAGAGCTTCCACACCCGGATTTAACACTTTTGAATGTGCATTGGCCTTCAGTTGATTAGTCTTAACTTTCCAGGGGCCCCTATCTATGCTGAAAAATTATATCAGCATAGCTGCAGCTGCTTCAGTCGGGGTGTGAAACAGCCACACCCCTCATTAACAAGTATGCCAACATAGCTGCATCTACCCTGGGAGCTCTGTCATGGGGAGAGGACTTCTGTTGACATAGATAATGTTGTCTGAGGAGGTGGTGTTCCTACACTAATGGGAAAAAACCTACCTATCAATGTATGTACACTGAGGCTACATCTACATTATGGATCTTAAGAGGACCTGTGAGATGTGCCTGGAATCTATAAATTAGGGTTCTTAATCCTACACTTGCCACCGACTAAATCAGTGTCCAAGATACCTTGCAATAGGATACGTGCATTTAAGCCCTTCTTTCTACCCAGGCTGTACAGGTCTCAATAGAAGAAGAAAAAATTCTGCAGGTCTTGGCAAAAAACCTTGCTAAATTAGTCCCTGCTCTAATTATTTACTTTTCACTGGATTTTCAGATTGACAGGCTGTGACGGTGCTGTTCCTGGTGTGACCCACTGAGAGTGTCAGATCAGGACAAATTGCTTCACAAGGGGCAATTACAGCCCAAAGCTGGGGTTTCCCCACCCTAAAGGGTTACCAAACCAGCCACACAGAAAAGACTGGTTTCGCCCCACTGGCTAGCCACAAGTCGCACAAGCAATTCCCTTAGACACTCCAGCTTCCCAGTATCATCACCAGCAGCCACCTGTCCTGGGGACTAATGGTTGTAAAAACCAATACCCTAATAAAAGAAAACGGTTCTCCCCGATTCCAAAGAATCAGGCCCCAGACCCAGGTCAATATACAAATCAGATCTCACCCATAAATCACACTGTAGCCAATCCTGTAGAATCTAAAATCTAAAGGTTTATTATACAAGGAAAAAGATATAGGTGAGGGTTAGGAATGGTTAAAGGAAATCAAATACATGCAGTAATGGCTTGCATCAGTTGTAGAATAACCGCAGGTTCAAAATCAGAGTCTCTGGAATACATTCCCAGGAGGAATGGGTCACCAGTCCTTTGGCCAGACTGCCCCTTTGCAGCAAAGTCCCATCCAGAAGTAGGAGCCAGGCTGGAGACTGGAGATTAAAAGACAAAATGGAGATCTTTCTCCCAGGTTTATGTACACTTCCTCTGGTGGGTGGAGACCGCCTCCTTCTTGCTAATCAGAGTCCAGTTGTAAAATGGAGTTTCAGAGCCAGGTGGTCCAGTTACATGACTCTTCAAGATTCAGCACCTGAGCAGCCAGGCCACATTCCTGAGGAAGCTCGGGTGTGGACGGGCATCTACAAGTTCATTGTTAGCTTAATTGGAACATGATGGGCCATCAGGAAGGCCAGGCCAACAGTAACTTTGTTTGAGATTTCACCCAAAAGCAAGCATAAGTTTGAAATACAGACACTATACAGCCAATCTTCATAACTTTAGCTACAAACAAGAGACACACATACAGATAGCACAATCATAATCAGCAGACCATAACCTGGTCATAGACACCTTATATGACCCCCTTTACCTAAGATTTGGTGCCTCTACAGGACCTTACTTGCACCAATGATCTATATGATTCCAGATAATTTTTGTAACGTGACACAGGCCCTGCTTGAAAACTTGCTCATGTGGCTTAACCAACCCTTGTATCAAACTGCATCCAAGACTGGCAGCACACAGAGTTGTGCTGTGCTGGGGCTGGTTTTGTTAATATGCAATCCCACTGACTGCCAGCTATCCCGATGCTTCTGTGGCTCCCAACCATCGCTGATACTGGAGTGAGATGCCTCTAATTAGAGTGTTCTGAGAGTAAATAATGAAATCTTCAGTGACAACACACACACAGAAGAAAGTGATCTAAGACCAAAACATCCTGTGTGGGATTGGTCAAAAACGCCCAGCATCGGCCTGACTACTCCCATTGAAGTACCATTGACTTTAATGGGCGGAGTGTGAGATGGGTGCTAAAGAGCTTTGCAAACTCCCACCCCATAAGAATAGTGAGCACCAAGTTATTGTTGATAAAGCGCTATAAAGGTGACTAATGCTTTACATATAGAAGCCATCCTGTGCCACATACCATTCAAGCAAATGGCCCAATCCTGCTAACACTTAAGACATGAATAATTGTACTCATGAGTAGTCTGAGGCCATGGTTACACTGGCACTTTATAGCGCTATAAAGCCCCCACGAGCGCTATAACCTCCTCCCCGTCCACACTGGCAAGGCACGTAGAGTGCTATAACTGCTGAGTTATAGCATTATTGTTAATCCACCTCCGCATGGGGAATAAGGGCTGTAGCGCAGCTGCTGTAGCACTACAGCAAGGCTGTGGACACCCACTGCGCTACAAGTAATCTCTGGAGATGCCTAGAGCCATTTAAGGCAATTGACGTCTCTTCCCTTTGTTTTGAACTCGGCTGGAGGAATGCGGAAGTACCTCTTTAGAGTTTCTTTCTTAACTCGGCAGATAAGCAATGCAAATGTTTAAGGAGGGAGCCTGTGTGAAAACACAGAGTCCTGTGGCACCTTAAAGACTAACTGAAATTTTTTCAGAGCATGAGCTTTCGTGGGCTAATACCCACTTCGTCGGATGCATGCAGTGGAAGTATCTAGGGGCACGTATAAATAGGTAGGCAAGAACCAGGTGGGAGATAACAAGGTTAGTCCAATCAGGCTGAACCAGCTTGTTATCTCTAATCAGGGAGGGTGAGGTGTTCCTCTAGCAGCTGAACTGGAGGTGTGAATAGCGAGAGAAGAGAAGCTGCTTTTGTAGTTAGCTAGCCATTCAAAATCTCTATTCAGTCCCAAATTGATTGTGTCAAATTTGCAAATGAATTGCAGCTCTGCAATCTCTCTTTGCAGTCTGGACTTGAAGTTTTTTTGCTGCAAAATGCTGACCTTTAAATCTTCTATGGTGTGTCCGGTGAGGTTGAAGTGCTCTCCTACAGGTTTTGGAATATTGCCATTCCTGATATCTGATTTGTGTCCATTTATCCTTTTTCATAGGGACTGTCCAGTTTGGCCGATGTACATAGCAGAGGGACATTGCTGGCACATAATGGCGTATATTACATTGGTAGATGTGCAGGTGAATGAACCAGTGATGGTGTGGCTGATCTGGTTTGGTCCTGTGATGGTGTTGCTGATGTAGATGTGTGGGCAGAGTTGGCATCGAGGTTTGTTGCATGAATTGGTTCCTGAGTTAGAGTTATTATGGCGCGGTGTGCTGTTGCTGGTAAGAATATGCTTGAGGTTGGCAGGTTGTCTATAGGCCAGGACTGGCCTGCCTCCCAAGGCCTGTGAAAGTGAGGGATTGTTGTCCAGGATGGGTTGTAGATCACTGATGATGCGTTGGAGAGGCTTTAACTGAGGACTGTAGGTGATGGCCAGTGGTGTTCTGTTGTTTTCTTTCTTGGGCTTGTCTTGCAGCAGCAGGCTTCTGGGTACACGTCTGGCTCTGTTGATCTGTGTCCTTATTTCCTTGTGCGGATATTGTAGTTTTGAGAAAGCTTGGTGGAGATCTTGTAGGTGTTGGTCTCTGTCTGAGGGGTTGGAGCAAATACGATTGTACCTCAGTGCTTGGCTGTAGACAATGGATCGTGTGGTGTGCCCGGGGTGGAAGCTGGTGGCATGAAGGTAGGCATAGCTGTCCGTAGGTTTTCAGTATAGGGTGGTGTTGATGTGGCCGTCATTAATTTGCACTGTGGTGTCCAGGAAGTGGACCTCCTGTGTAGACTGGTCCAGGCTGAGGCGGATGGTGGGGTGGAAGCTGTTGAAATCATGGTGGAATTCTTCCAGAGTTTCTTTCCCATGGGTCCAGATGATGAAGATGTCATCAATGTAGCGTAGATAGAGGAGGGGCATGAGTGAACGAGATTTGAGGAAGCGTTGTTCCAGGTCAGCCATAAAGATGTTGGCATACTGTGGGGCCATGCGGGTGCCCATAGCGGTGCCACTGGTCTGGAGGTATATATTGTCACCAAATTTGAAATAATTGTGTGTGAGGATAAAGTCACAGAGCTCAGCAACCACTTGTGCTGTGGCATCATCAGGGATACTATTCCTGACAGCATGTATTCCATCTTTGTGTGGGATGTTTGTGTAGAGAGCCTCTACATCCATGGTGGCTAGGATGGTGTTTTCTGGAAGGTCACCAATGCATTGTAGTTTTCTCAGGAAGTCGGTGGTGTCACAGAGATAGCTGGGAGTGCTGGTGGCCTAGGGTCTGAGTACAGTGTCCACATATCCAGACAGCCCTTCAGTGAGAGTGCCAATACCCGAGATGATGGGGCGTCCAGGATTTCCAGGTTTGTGGATCTTGGGTAAAAGATAGAATAGCCCCGGTCGGGGTTCTAAGGGTATGTTAATTTGTTCCTGTGTAGGTGTAGGGAGTGTCCTGAGTAGACGGTGCAGTTTCTTTGTCACTTCTGCAATTCCAGACTAACACGGCTACCCCTCTGATTGTGTGAAAACAAAGCCTTCTGTGAACGGAGGCTCACTGACAGGCTTTCAGAAAAACGGAAAAACCACTGTCTCTCTCCCGCCGCATACACACAATGCGTCCCCCCTCACCCCCCTCGTTTAAAAAGCACGTTGCACCCAGCTGAATGCTAGGATACCTGCCCTAATGCGCTGCTCTTAATGCCGCATTAAGTGCCCCAAATGTGGCCATGCTATACCGCAGGAGCATCTGAGTGTGGACATACAATAGCGCTATACATATTCCTGTAAAAGGGGACTGCTATAACCTATAGCGCTATAATCTTGTAAGTGTAACCATACCCTGAGACTCTGAGCACTGGCAACTTTCCCAGTGTTTCCCTTCAGGTGCTCTGAGCAGTGCAAGGTTTAATTCAAGACATCAATCTCTTTGGCCTTGTCTGCCCTACAAAAGCAGCCATGTTAAGAATCTCACTTGGATTACACGAGTAAAGCTATTCCTGTATTAAGTATATTGCTGGATCAGGTCCTAAGTTAAGATGGTGCTTGAAGAGTAATGATCACAAACATGGGAAGTGAAAAAATGTGGGTAACAGCAATAAAAAGGTAGTTCTTTGAAGATTAGCATATAGGCTGCCAAGAGCTGTGGTGTAAATTGGTAGGAGCTCTTCATCTAGCTATTAACAAATTATCAGGTTCATAGAGCTCCACTGTGCAGGAGAAGTTGAGCCTAATTTAAATTGGGGTATAAAGGGTTTTTTAATCATTACTTTAATATCCAGTATTAGTTGACTATTGACTGGTAAGTCCTGTATCTATAATGCTACTAGAACCCTGGAGTTTCATTTAACAGCAGACAGCACAGATTGGGTTGCAGCTTCTAACGCAGTGTTATTGCATCAGCACACTTGGAAATACCATTTCTGATATCAGTTCAAAGTGAACCTGAGTAAGCAGTGGCACACACGGAGGAAAGAGATGAGTAACCTCTTCACTCCCTCCTCGTATTCAAAGCCAGTAACTGACTCAGAACATTATGTGAGCACAGAGACTCTCACGCTAACGGGGAAGAGAAGAGAGACCTGACTTCAGTCTGAGGGCAATTATTTTTTCTTTTCAAGTTCATCGCCCAACTGCCTGCCCTCACATCAAGACCCTGCAAATTTTCTGGTGCTGCATCTTGGACAGGTCCCCTAGACCCAAAAGCTGAACATAACAAAGGAACACGAGGGGGTTACATCCAGAAAGAATATTTAATGAAATAGGCTGCCAGCAAAGAACCTTCTTTCATTCATGTTTTAGCTCCCTGACACCTTTGTGATACAGTAACTATTCAAGAGTAGTCATAATTGACTGCTTCCACACCTCCTTAATTACTGGCAATTTACCAGAATGTTACTGTTTATATATTGCATAATAAATATGCAATACAAGGGAAGAATGCTATAATATAAATAGGGTGAAACATGGAAGGGGAATTACAAACATTTATTTTTGAGTCTAGCATAAAACACCCCGACGTTCTATTCTCCCCAAAAGGGGGGGTTATTAACGTACCTGTCAAATTACTAACATATGGCAGAAGAAGAGAGTATTAAAGAAAATCACTTATTAGTTTTTAAAGATTTGTGTACAAAGACTTAGGCTCAGACTCTGAAAGGGATTTAGGTGCTTGACTCCCTTTGAAGTCAATGGGATCCAGGTGCATAAATACCTTTTAAAATCTGGGCCTTCTTTACTAGGAGATTTACCTCGATTCATCCATCAGTGGCTGGAGCTGACATACGTACATTAGTGATGCGTCCTGTGGCTGATTTATGCCAGTATAAACATGTTAAACCAGTTTAAGTGCAGCTATTAGGGATTTGCACCAATTTACCTAGACTGATTTTTAAATGGATGCAGTTAAACTAGTAGGAAAGTACTTTGGAAGTAAAGGCAAAACCTTGTCTAGACTTGCATGTCTTCTCACTAGTATGTGACAAGACAAGGACAGTGTCTAATTTCCTGTGGAATTTGGCTTCTCCCCCCATGCTATGCCTCAACAGAAACCTGTCACTCAAAAGACAAGCTGGGTGAGGTCAGATCTTTTCTTGGATCAACTTCTATTGGTGGTAACAACTTTTCAGCTACACAGAGCTCTTCTTCAGGTGACTGTGTAATGTGAAAGATTGTCTCTTGCCAACAGAAGTTGGTCCAGTAAAAGATATTACTTCACCCACCTTGTCTCTCAGGCTTTGTCTACACTAGCACTTTCAGTCCATTTTTGTCAGTCAGGGATATGAAAAAAAATCACACCCCTGACCAACAAAAGCACCGGTGTGGATGGCATTGTCAGCAAGAGACACTCTCCAGCCAACATAGCTACCGCTGCTTAGTAGGGGTGTCAATTATACTGGCCAAAGAGCTGTCTCCTGGCCAGTATAATTAAGGACCACTGTCAGGTCTCCTGGCAGAGTGGCTAACCAGGAGACCTTACAGTGGTACAGCTGTGTCACAGTAAGGTCTGTAGTGATTTAGTTGGGGATTGGTGCTGCTTTGAGCAGGGGGTTGGACTAGATGATCTCCTGAGGTCCCTTTCAACCCTGATATTCTATGATTCTATGACATAGCTTAATATCCTGGGATCAACATGGCTACAACAATATAGCAAACAACTATCATTGGAGTCATTTTGTTCCACTAATTCCTTATTTACAAATATCTATTCTCTCAACCCCATATTCTGGAAACCAATATGGGAAACGTGCAGGAATTCTTTATTTCAGCAGTTCCCATCCCCCTCAATGGCCCACTGAAGTCAGGGAAATCACATACTTTCAGCTCTTCCTCCATTTCCAGCTGCTTCTAGGGTTGGCTAGGTTCTTCATTGCAAGGTTTGGCTTGGAGAAGCAGCTGGAAACATGGAATGGATTATCAGCCTTATAGTCTGTGCTAGGATCACTGGTATATAACAGCAAGGGAGGTGGCAGGAGCTTCACACAAGGATGGCAGCTGTCAGCCACCAGCTGGAAAATAATTCCGGGTTGTCAGGGTTCTCTCCCCACTGTGAACTCTGGGGTACAGATGTGGGGACCTGCCTGAAAGACCCACTAAGCTTATTTCTAGCAGCTTAGGTTAAAAACTTCCCGAAGGCACAAATCCCTCCTTGTACTGCCACCACCACCAAGTGATTTAGACAAAGATTCAGGAAATGGGCCACTTGGAGTTCCTATTCCCCCAAAATATTCCCCCAACAACCTTTACCCACTTTTCTGGAGCGGCTTAATAATATACCAACCAATTGGTTACCATGTGAGCACAAAGCAAACCCCTTGGTTTTTAGGACACTGAAAATCAATCATGTTCTTAAAAGAAGAATTTTATTTATAAAAAAAGTAAGAGAATCACATCTGCAAAAGTCTGGATGGAAGGTAACTTTACAGGGTAAAAAAAGATTTAACACACAGAGGATTCCCCTCGAGGCTCAGTTTCAAAGTTACAAAACAGGAATAAAACTCCCTTCTAGCACAGGGAACATTTACAAGCTAAAACAAAAGATAATCCAACATATTTCCTTGCTGTACTTACAATTTTTGTAATTTTATATGCTCATTTCAGGTATGTTTTTAGGAGATGTTTTTTCCTGCCTGGTCTCTCTCTCCATCCAAAGAGGGAACAAACAAAGAGCACAAACGAAACCTTTCCTCCCGGTCCTTCCCCCTCCCCGCCAGACTTGAAAGCATCTTCTTTCTCCATTGGTCCTTCTGGTCAGATGCCCACTAGGTTAATTGAACTGATTAACCCGTTACAGGTAAGGCAATTCAGTACAGCTGCCCTGTGTATATTTATGAAACAGGTAAAAGGGAATGTGGCTGCTCACTGGACATTCCATCCATGTGCTAATTAGGGGACAAGCTGCTGTCATAGCTTGGGAAGAATCCATCTGATCACTCACATGCTTCCACTTTTAACACTACAGCAAAAGCCCAGCCATGCAGTGACAACTCCCAACCACCACCATCTATTCCCAGTCTGAAGCACAGTGGAACATCTCTCATTGGGGGAATAGCATCTAGAATGGCAGAGGCCTCACCAAAGGGCCAGATAGGACTCAGGGTAACGTTGGGTTCTGCCCAGGGAAGCTTGAGCCTTGTACAGTTTTCCTGCCATCTAAGGGAGGGAGTTTATCAGCAAACAGACTTTTCGACTATGGGGAAACCTTTTGTTTGTTAGTTTAAAAACAAACAAAGAGGGTGTTTTTGCCATCCACTGCTGTTTATAAGACAATTCCACTAGCGTATGCACCATTTCCTTCTCACCCTGCACTGAGGACTATTTTCCCCATAATGCTGTATTATTACCTGCCTCCTCATCACAAATGGCTTCATTTTACTCCATTTCCTCTTCCAAGAGATGGCTGGGGAAATTTCACCTCTCTCCAGCAGTGGGATACAATCCTGCAATCACATCAGTCGTGCTTATCACTTCCCTCACATCCCATTCTGCACCTTTGTTAGAGACAACATGTGTCACCCCATGTGGTTAATGAGAGTCTACCTATGTTAGAGGAAGCAGAATTGCCATGGCGTTAAAGTAGGGAAACTGGCAATAGAGAGACCTGGACTCCATTCCCTATTCAGGTGTTGGCTTGGTGTGTTACCTTGTACAGTTCATGTACCATTCCCGTGTTTCAGTTTCCCCATCCATAGGGTGTGGATAACACCTATTCCCGTGTGCTGCCTTGCCATATACCTGACAGAAGAGGCGATGGGGGAGATATAGGACCATATTGTTGGATTGGGAGAGACAACTGGCAATTGTGGCACTGGAAACATGCCAGCTGGCTAGCATACAATTCCCAACAATAGAGGCAACTGCATAAGTGACCTGTAAAAGAAACCGGTGAATATTCTATCCCTCCCCCTGCCATCTGTCCCTCCCACACACCATTTTTCACTTCCTTAGTTTGTTTTCAGTTCTTTACAATATATAAGTTGTCTTCATTCCCCCCCGCAAATATTTTTTGGATATTCCCCCTCTCCATAAGAAATATCACATATTGACTTCTCTTTTGCTGGAAGACACTTTGGAGAATTAGTGGCCATGTGAGAACCCCTGATGGAAAGGGGAGAAGAGAGTTTTAGTTGGGTGGTTTAAACTCTCATTTAAATGGGCTTTTAAAAAAAATATTAAAGTGACAGCTTTCATTAGGAAAGATTTAAACAACTCACTTCCTCAGAGGAAAGCCTGAGAGAGCTCTGCTTCCAATTATCCCTCTTCCAAAGCAAGGCTTGAACTTCATAATATAGCAGAAAAGAAACCACCAAATTAAAAACCAGCCAGAACATTTACATCATGAAAAAACAAAAAGGTCACACACTTTAAAAAAAATCTTTGCAGGTTTAATATCATGGTTAGATTATCATTCAGAACCTGTACCAGTGGATTCCAGTCTGAAGATAAAGGAATACACCCCAGTTCAGCAAGTATGTGCACAAATCAAAATTTAAGGGGGAAGAAGAGAGAGAGACTTCTAACCAAGTCCAGCAGTTCATAGATGAGTCAAGCAGAGTCCTGCCAATCTTGTGGTCTACTTTCTTGTTGGAGGTTTAGATTTTTATACCTAGAATTTGCATTAATGTCCCATATTTCAGGGACAGAGTATTCATTTATAGTTATTTGAGTTGGGCATAGGTAGGTTGTTTTTTTTTGAGCAGATTGGGAAGGGTTAGTCAAGCTGGCAATGGGAACTCATAACAGCCACAGACAATTAAGGAATCAGATCAATTGTCAAGTGGAGGAGAATGGTGAAATCTGATGAGAATGTTCATCAAGCGATGCAGAAGGTGTGTGGGGTGTACGGTCCATTCCTGGCACCCAGCTGCTGCTGGAGGCTGAGAGTTGTATCTGGGGCACTGGGACCAGTTAATGTCATTACTGTGGCCTTATACAGCACATTTCAAACAGGCCTCACCGTGCTTTACAAATCTGCCTAAGCACTAGTATCCCAGTTTTATAGATAGGACAAATGAGGCATCAATGTTAAGGATCTTGGCTAAGGCAATCAGGCAATCCAGCGGCAAAGCCAGGAACAGAACTTCAAAGTCTCATTTCCTAATCTGTGCTCAATCTACCAAATTACAGCTCCATTTCGAGGGGAAAGCAGGGGCTGCTAGGACATGCAGTTTCCCAGGAGTAGCTGGAAATGGGGGCTGGATTAGGGATAGGTAAGCAGGCCTACTCCTGATGCTTTGATGTTGCACTTCACATGGTACAGTTTTACTGCATACATTTAATCTATTTGAAAGTGAGCATCAAGTAAAAACCAGCTATTGACCCAGTTGCCAGATTCAATGCAAAGTGACTGGCTCAATGACAGGATCATTCACTCAGCCAGTTACACTCCAGTCGGTGGAGTAGTGTGCAGCATTTTCACTTTGCACTGATTACTTTGTGGCACTGCTACAATACAGATAACGCAAAGCCCCAGCCGTGGATCCCATTGTACGGGTGCTATACAAAACCAGATGTGTTTGTCCCAGGCTTTCCTCCTCAAATGAAGTAGCACTATTCAGTCAGATGTAAAAAGTCTCTTCCTTGGGATGCTGATCTGGACCAAGATAAATAGCTCCCAAAGACTCCATGCCAAGTTCTACACAACACTCATTACACTCTGTGACGAGACACTAGGTTATACTTCTGTAAGCACAGTACAATACATTAAAACAACAAAGAGTCCCTGGTGGCACCTTAAAGATGAACAGATTTATTTGGGCATGAGCTTTCTTCAGATGTCACAATACATTGTCACTGTCTAGACATTTGCAGGGTGGGAATAATGCCTATCGATACAACGTATCAATGGACTGTATCACCAGCTAACATCTACAGACAACAATCTCTGAGCAACATTTCACTACTTAAAGGTTACTAGAAAACTTTATGCAAAGTCATTGCTGTTTACAATGGTAAGTTGCTTTCCAGGTTTACAACAGTTGGGAGGTGACCTTATAACGTTCCCTTCTCCCGGAAAATTCCTATCAACTTTAATAGGAATTTTGCCCAGGTAAATATCGTGTTATCAGGGCCTTAAACACTAGTTCAAACAAGGCATAAGGGTCTTCAGATGTTATTTTAAAAACAGGATCATAGCATTAAAGTTAGGATAAAAGCAGAAAAACAAGAGGTGTCTGTAAAAGGTCTCTCCCTCTGACTTGGGACAGGTCAGTCCACACATACAGGGTTGTTTGTCACACACCAAAGAAGCAGGAATGCAAATGAAACTGTAAAAGTTTCAAACATGAATGTAGGTAGCACCTTCTCTTTTCTGAGCTACCCAGCAGCCACTGACATCTCACCAGTTACTACCACAGCACTTAGAAGACAGGACAATTTTGTCTAGAAATTCAACTAACAGAATAAAGAACCACCTAATCCATGTGCTGGATTTTTGCCAGGCCAGGATGCACTGATAGAGCTCCCAGAGACCATAGGCTGGAGACATTTCTGTGCAAACTCTTGTCCCTGTGATGTCCAGCGGCTGAGACCTTCCACCGTTTCTCTTGACACTAGGAATCCTACCATCACTTTTTACATGATATTTGTTGAAAGCTCAATGGAAAAATGCTCATTCAATCAAACTGAAAAAATCACCTGGTGGATTCCAGAGAGGTAGAGGGGAGAGGGAAAGGTCTGACCAGGTCTGGGGCACAATCATTTTGACTAACTAGTTGCTATATTTTTCTCCAGGCTGAGTGTGTGATGACAGCTGAGCTGTCTGACTGGGTTAAGAAAAGTTTCCCGTGGGGAACATTGCTCTTTTCACCCCTCACTTCTAAGGCACTGCTGCATATTTTTAGAATTAAGCAGGAGATTTTCAGTGCTTCCTCCAGGTTATTAGGTGTTTTACATACAGAAATGTCTGCCTCACCATTGAGTGAACTCTCTCCCCCATTCTGCCTATAGCATTAATTAGATGCTTTAAAATTCTCTGTATAGTGCAGCCACTGGTTCCTTTGATCATGCTAACAAAACAGCAGAGCCCTTTCAATGTGAGATTTTTTTTTGTTTTTTTTGCTGGCTTAAGGCTACTTTTATTTTCAATCTAGGGTGATGGAGGCAAAAGGCCTGACATATCATCTATATATAAATATTGCACATTTTAGTTTCTGTGGATAAAGTAGATTGACATGTAGCCTGGATTACTGAACTTTCTTGGGTACTTTATTCTTCAAAATATACAAAAACATATTGACAGTTACAAATAACCTAAGGCTGAAACTCCAAACATCTTGTACAAAATTCCACCTAGTGTTGGGCCCACTGTGTCACGGAACAGGAACAGATGCACATATCCCAAGCCCGATACCAGTTTCAGGAGGAGGGATGGACTTGGTGAGAATGCTGTCCGTAATAATGCCCATAGCACAGAGTGCAAATACCATGTAGAGAGCAATGATGCAATAATGGAACACGTTGGCCATCAGCGCCACAGCAAGGCCCACTCCACTGAAGACAAAGATACTCAACATAATCGGGGTCCTCTCTGTAAGGTAACTAGTTAGTCTTCCAATTACCAAACCCTGGACAACCATTTAAGGACACCAAAATATGACTAAGTGGGTAAACAGACTTTTTGGTCAATCCCCCTCTTTACCCGAACTGGGCCATTAATTCTAGTACATCGTTTTGTTACCTGTTCCACCACAATTGTGTAGGGATCGTTGTTCCATCATTTTCAAAAGCAAATGTAAAACTACTGAGCTCTTCCACTCCCGGGAGTCTCCATTTTCTCTAGATTGATGGATTTTCAAGGTAGCCCTGACATACGCGTTCCATTCCTTTTATTGACTCATTTAGATAAATGCCGCCCAGCAGCAATTTGGCACAGATTCAACTGTTTTAAAGAACCTTCCCTTGTTTCAGTTGTCACTTTACCTCAACCCTTTGTCCTTCCTTATTCTTTTTCTCTTTAAGGTCATTTAGGCCTCATCTCAGCTTCAGAATCAAAACACTGTGAACATGGTTGTCTTCAATTGGTTTAGCTGACTAGCTACAAGAGTATGATTGTCTTCAATTGGTTTAGTGAAGGCTAGCTCCAAGAGCAGTTGTGTTCAGCATTCTTTCAGATGACTGTGTTCAAACCATGCTCGTAACACAGGGTGTAAGTGGTTAGCTGAACGGATGCTGAACATGGTTTTTCCTTGTCTACACTTGCAACTCAGTGGTGCTCAGTGTTAAGCTTATCACTGACAACTGCTCTGCAATGGTTTAATATTGTAGTGTAAACTAGGCTTTAGTGCTCTGTATTTCTTCTTCCTTTACCACTTCCGCAGAGAGGCTCCAGGACCTCCTCTTATCCCAGATTCTGGTCCATGTTTGGACCTATAGCTACCGTCACCCATTGCCAGTCTCCCCATTTCTACTCTAGAGAGAGGACTCCATGGATTCATGGTTTGCTGCTGGCAGGTCGGCCTCTATCCTCTGCACTCAGGGGGAGAAGTGGGCAAGTGTGAGTATCTCAGATTATGCACAATAAGCTTGAAAAACATTGGTGGGAGAAGCAGCTGGGAGGACAGAGGAGAAACAAGCCAATGTGAGGAGAAGGTTAGAGCTGAAAAGGTAGAAAAGTCTGATAACTCACAACAAATCTCGGAGAAGTTTAAAGATCAAAATGCAGAGAAGCTCCGGGGAAGTGTTCTCTCTGCTGTTTGTACCACAGGGACAGGCTACCTTTGAGAGGTGTGCCGTGCTGATCTCAGCTCTGAGCTGTCTCTGAAAACTGCAGAGAAAGGACCCTCACAAGGGGGGCGGGGGCACGAGCTGGAAGAAATGCTCTCAATCCTGAATAATAAATAATCAAAGAAAATGATTTGCTGGGAGTCAATATGATGACTAACCAAATGCCATCTTAGTGGTGGTGACATCTGAACGTGGGTAGGTAGAACTGACACATACAGGAGGAATGTTCAGTCAAAGCCAATTGAAAGCAGCTGGTGAAGACAATACAGAAGTGACTCAAACCAGGGTAGGCTTTGAGAAGCACTCCCTGGGATTTTAACAGCTAGTTAGCACTGTTCCCACTACACAGGATGACGCTCACTTCTGGGTCAAAGAATCAGTAACATTGTTCCAATAGACATGTGTGTGACTTTCTGCCAGCACACTTTTAATATTCACATGCTTCCTTTGAGGTACAGCAAAGAAAACTAACATCTCTTATTTGTAAGACAACTTCCCAGAACTGACAGCATCTAGCATCTACTCCAACCGCTTGTTCTGAGTTTATATTTTAGAACATACAGACTTACCTATGCACATTCCAAGTTAGACTTGCCTATCTTCCACATAATTTTCTGGAGACCACTACTGCTAGATTTTTGCACTGCCTTCATCATGAATTACATATGTTTGGACCTTGTCTACACTAGGTCCAAACTGCACAGTGTGATAACTGCACCAGTGCGGTTTGCCCTGTCTTGAAGCTGCTGTTCTGAGTTTACCCTCAAGATTTATACCAGTGTAGCAGAATTGGGCAACATCTCTAACACTGATGACTAGCTCTTTGCATCCAATTTGTCTGTCATCTTTAGGATAAGCTCCTTGGGACAGAGACTGGGTTATCTTATTTTACATTACCAAGCACACTGCTGACATGTGACAAATAATGTTGGGATTGGAATTTGGGCTATGGATTTCAACATTTATTTTCTGAAATATTCAGGGGCGGTTTTTAGCAACTAAATGCAAAAAGTGCAGTTGCAGACATTTTCCAGTTGCTGTTCATGATCCTTAGTCTACTACACAGCCTAAAAGTCATAACATAAACTACAGCCAGGGTTCCCAATTTTTCAGTGCATGAATCATATCTTAAAAACGAACATCTCATGGACCATCTCCCTTCTCATTCACTATTGCACAGGCCACTCAGTTGTGCCACCATGTTCGCTCTATTCAGAAGTACATAATATCCCTGTGGCAGCTACAGAACTTGCCAGCACCAAGTGACATTGGGAAACTGATAAATCTAAAAATACATCTGTTTATTTAATGAAATTGATCAGGTAGATACAAGGAGAACCAGCACCATGTGACCAACCAGTCCTCTAGAGATGTGCAAGTCCGTTTTTTTGTGAACCACAGTTCAGGAACCTAGAGAAGAATGCACAGTATTTATTATTTATCATTACAGTATTTTTATTACATTATGAAAACGGCAACACTCTTCCAAGATCTCACTTTCGTAGCTTGTTTTACTTTGAATAAGCCTGTTACAAGACAAGGCTCCTATGTTTCATCAAGGAATATCAGATGTGAAATAGCATGAAGGTATTTAAAAAGCCAACTCAAAGAGAGTTCCTCCTACACAACATTCAGGTCTTGAGCAGTCCAGGCAAACAATGCATGTTGCAACAAAGCTTAAATTTGTTCAATACTAGCTGCCTATTTAAATTTTAAAACAGCAAAAAATATCCACCTCCTTTTCCATTTCTTTTAAGGAGTTTTGAAGTTGAAATCTCCTCAGTGTGATAGAGATGCTTGCTTTGATTTGCTTAGCTTAGCTCTTGGAAGTCCAGGGGCTCCAGGCTGCTGGCCCCATGCTGTCTGGGTCCCTAGGGACAGCTCTGTCCGCCATTAGGGATTTTTCCCCCCGAGAACTCCCGTAACACTTCGCGAACCTCAGTTTGGGAACCACTGCTCTAGATCAATGCCTAAAATCACCTGCAAGCTCAGCCTGTGAACACACAGTGGCTCGGCTCCTAGATGGATCAACTTGCAAGGATATGTATATTAATTTATTTCTGGCAACATTAGTGGCTTCATGTGACCCATTCTGAATAGGTTTCTGTAAAACATATTTATTTCATACATGCTTTAAATTTCTGTACACAGTGCCTAGTTCCTATAGCAACAGGCACTCTGCGTATCACTAAAATAACTGAATTTCTTTAATTCTACCCACCTTTTGTATTACTGTCACTGATCAGTTCATCTCACTGTAACTACAATATTTTGCTAAACCAATGAGTAGCTGAAAACAGATTATGAGATAGTAAATGAACATGCATTAAAATCAAAATTATGTTCTTGGTAAACAAATCACAATGGACTGTCATCAAGTACATTTTATGCCTATGTCTGGACTTAATTTCTTTATCAATATTGGAAATGACAAATAGAACAAGATTGTAGGCTTTTTGCAATAGAGATGGTTATTTCTGTTCTGGTTGTATAGCACCTAGCAAATGGTGTCCTTTTCACGACAGTCCTAGGCACTACAGTTCAACAAATAACTAGGATTGTGACTAGAAATCAGGATATTTCCCAAAACAACAGTAAGAGAGAACTGACTTCAATCAAATGAAGCCAATCAATAGAAAGTACTTAAGTTCGAAAAATTAATCATGCTCTCTTTCTTTCTTTCTTTCTCAAGCAGTGGGTACGTAAGCAGGGTGAACTGTATACAGTTTATTCTCTCCACTCATTCCAAATAAATGTTTTTTACCTCAACTGGATATATCACTGTGTAACATTGCCTCTGAGCTACCGTCCTTCCTTTGGCTCCTACTCCACTTCCTTTGCCTTCACCTTGACCTTCAAAGCCATTAATGGCCTCGGACTCTGCTACATCCGTGTCATCATGTTCCTCCATGGACCGCACTCATCCGTGGCTAATGCGGCTCAGAAAGTCCAGAAAAAAGCACTGCAGAGCTGGAGATAAAGCACTCTTGGCTGAAGGAGCTAGCTGTGGAACAAAATTCCAGTGAAGATCTGAACAATACAGAATCTCATCACTTTCAGGAAATCTTGGAAGATTCTCCTCTCTGATAAAGTATTTCTTCCATATCAACATGATGATGACAATCAAAACATCTGTTCCACCTTGTGTTTAGCTGTGACATTCTGAGAGCTCTGTGTAAGCTCAAAAACTTGTCTCGCTCACTAACAGAAGTTCTTCCAATAAAAAAAAACATTACCTCACCCACCTTGCCTCTCTAATAAAAACATTGGTATTTACTCTTATCCTTTAATTAGGACAGAAAAAAAAGAGAAGTCTCCATGAAATTCACTAAAGATCCTTTATCTTGTTCTAAGAAAACTGGAAACCACATATTAACTACAGTGAAGGGCTTTATGGAAAACTAAGATTGATCAATACAAGGAAAAGGGTGTTTACATGTGTAGTTTCATTAGCATATTGGAACAAAATCCAAAAGGATGAGCCAATGTCCTTGCCTTTTGTATATTAATTTTCACCCGTGCAAAGTGAATGTTAAAATATTACCAATGTAGAATGGCATTTTACATTCATGCGACTATACGAGGAGCAAGACAACAGAGAATCAGGCCTATAATTTCTAGATAGCTTAGCAGGTCCAATACGGTACAACTCAAATTAACTGAAGCACATCAGAACTCATTAAAACCAACAGATCTGCATTCCCTGGGTATCCAAAACTCTTATTGTCTCAGTAGCACTTCAGGGTGAGCAAGGCACATGCAATCAGGCTATCACTGGGAAATACATAACATAGTATAGCCAAACAGAATCTCATTTCTTTGACTGTCTTTCAGTATCCCCAAACATTTTACCAAGCAGTTGAGTTGTACACAAGCAGTACGGTATCCCAGTAGGTAGGAGCAGCTGCCAATATTTACAATAGCACATACAAAAACCTTGGAACTGGATCTGTTTTTAGAACAGTGCCACAGAATCTTCTATTTGGACATTTATCTACTAAGAATTTAACAGATGACTTATTTATGTCATATAAGCCAAAGAGCCACCAGAAGATGATGACTACAGGTGGCTGATCTGGTTAGAAAACAGATCAGTGACACAGAGGTACAGGGTTCTGTTTCCTTTTACCAACCTCTTCTGAGCCCTCCAGTCCCCTTCCCAGGCTTTTATTAATTTGAGGTACACCAGTTGCAGAATTTTTTTTTAAGTAGATCCTTCCAATTTCATTGATCTGTATACAAGTGACACACAGATTTTAGTGATGTGGGAAAATGTGATGAGGGAAAATGTGATGAGGGAAAAAAATAAATAAAATAATAATAATTTATTTAATAAATATTATTTTATAATATTTATTAAATAAATATTTTTAAAATTTTATATAATTATAAATAATATTATTAAATATTTAATAATAAAATATTATAAAATATTTATTAAATAATTTTTTAAATTTTATATAATTTAATTATAAATACATATTCAATATTATTAAATATTTAATTATTTAATAATAATAAATAAAATAATAAAAATGGTTAAATGACTTTCTCAATGTTGCAGGGAGATCCAGTGGCAAACTCAGGGATAGAAATTAATGTCTAAAAATAGCCTTTCATCTCTATAGAATTCAGCGCTCTAATATTCATTCAATAATATACATAATTTTGTTTGGTACAAATTAAATGCTCTCTTTATTGATATGCTTAAACATAAAACATGATCACATTTTTAAAAAAAACATATTAAAGATCTATTCGTTCCTCACTGTACTTATGGGGGCAGAGTAGTTCTTCCTCAGTGATCAGCTGTAGTGGTTCCCTTCTCCCCATTAACCACTTAGCAGAGAGCTTTTTTATAACTGATCTGTATTTGTTCTCAGGAAGACTTAGGATCATCATGAGTGTCATGACTAAAGACTGATTGTGAAAAGCACAGAGTGCCCACAAAATCCCAGTCAGTATTAACTTTGGATGATCAGCAGCTCTCAGGATCAGGCCCCTAATGAACATAGTTAGAATGGGGAGTAAAAACTCAGTACTGCTGGGATGCAAAACACAAAGTTACAGGTCCCTTTCAAGTATGTTTTACTTTAAAGCTATCAATATTTAACAAAATTACTTAAAAAACCAAGCCAAAACTCAAAAGGTTTCTAATAAAGATAAATCTAATACAAGTTTATTCTGTAACTTTTTTCTGTCAAAAACGAGACAAATGTATAGAAACATCCAAGAAATTTGCTTTTAAAAACGAAGCCAGGCAAACTACAAAGTATTACTCTTTTTAGGATCTCTTGGTACTGAATTGTGCTCAGTCCAGTCTAACTGCAGTGTTCCCTCAGCGCAGTCCCAGTATTCTATGGGCTCTGTGTTTGCTTCATTAACAGTTGCATTAATCACTCTTCTCTTCTCCTTGATAATGTCTGTATTCTGGCTTCAGTTCCCATGTGTTTTTGTGGGTCCCCTTAACATTGTAGATGCCTATTTCTCTTAAAATTTCTTTCAAGTATATCTGAAAAGAAACAAAACATTTAAATTATAAAGACAGGCAATTACCGTAGTTCTAATTGAAAAAAATGCACGTGATCTGCCAACCCACATTTACACTGTTAATAAAAATGATAATGAAATAATCTGACAACTACCAATAACAATTTCTTTATAAGGTTTAATAATTTAATGGAACTAACTTCTGACACTCTGTGCGATTAGTTGTGCAATAATTGCATTTTGAATGAATGTCTGACAGGTTTTAAATCCCTTGACTACAATACATATTAAAGCAGAAGTAGATTTAATAGCCAAGAATTCATCCTTGGAACTGGAGAAGGAACAATCGAGTCATAACTGTGACAATTCTTCAGTTGGCCCCATTGTTTAGCTGAGAAGTGCAGCATCTCTAGCGAGCTGAACTAAGGGTTAGATGTCAGGGCAGCGGGTGCTTGGAGTGCCACAGAAGCAGTATTCTTAACATTCAAAGAGGATTATAGAATATCTGAAGAGCACATATAAATGCCAAGCATTAATACCCAGAGGTCGGGAGGCAAGAAGGATCCCACAGCACACTGATTTGTTGGGAGATAAGAAAAATCAAAAGGCTGCAAGAGGCTGAAGATACCATATGCTTTACAAATGTAGTTACACCAAAATTTAGTGTGAACAATTTTTTTTTAAATCTTTTGATTGGACAGTACTACAATGCTACAAAGGAGTCCGAATGATGATGTGCCTTCAACTTCAGAGGCCCGCAAATATGGCAGGAGGTCAGATGTTCTGATGGTGAGCTTCTGAGAGTAGGAGTTCCAGGAGGTGACTGTAAGCTGTCCCAATCACCTTTATTGACACATTAGGGGAGTAAATACCTGAGAGGGTGAAAAGCTATTTCAGCTAAAGAACAAATGTGTATAAAACTGGCTGCGAACATATTCAGGCTGGAAATTAGAAGGTTCCTAACCATTAGAGAGGTGAGGCTCTGGAACAGCCTCCCAGTAGAAGTTGTGGAGGAACACACCTTAATTAGTTTTGAGAGAGCAGGACAAATTTCTGAGTGCTACTGTATGATTGTGTTGCTTCTGATGCAAGGGGCAGGGCTTAGCAGCCCTGGAGCTCGTTTGTGGTTTATACCTTATGCTCCTAAAAGCTCATGTTTCAGCCAGCCACCTGTGGGGGATCAAGAAGGGATTTCCTCGCCCCTCGCAACCATATATTCTGGAATTTTTTTTGTTTTGAGTCTCCTTCCTCTGAAGCAGCAGGGATGGCTACAGTTGGACATGGGCCATTGGACAGGAAGGGCCAGGGCTTTGAGGTGGCATCAAACACCCTCTTAGGTGGATGGTTCTTGCTCACATGGTCATGGTCCAAGTGATCACCATATGTGGAATTGGCAAGGAATTTTCCCCCAGGTCAGACTGGCAGTGACTGTGAGGATTTTCTACCTTCCTCTGCAGTGGGCCAGGATTATCTGGGTACATCTCACTTCCCTGCCATGGGAAGGACCATAGGCACAGGTGCATCTTGGTCCCCCCTATTCCCTGCCTATGGCATATATTAGTCTAGTCTCTTCTGGGCTGTTATATTTTGGTCTAATTTCAGTTGTTCGGTTTAGTGTTGGTGGCCTGTGATATACAGCCAATCAGACCAGATGATCTGGTGGTCCCCTCCAGGCCTTAAACTCTATGACTCTGCCTCAGCCTATTGGCAGTACTTCTCGTTTACTGGATTCTCAGCTGTTTCTGAATGTAGATATACCAGTGACCAACAGTGCCTTTTTCCCTGTAGGTTTTTGGCCAGAGATTGTAAGCTCTCTTTCAGATTGCTACAGTGATCCTTGCTTTTGTCACCTCAAGTTTGTACTTAGTGCTAGTACTCCCCAGGATTTGTTAACTATCAACATTCAATACCTCAGAAAGCATCTCAGCCAATTATTTTCAAACTCTTGGGTGAAAGTGTTGTGGTCTAGCAGATTTTAAAATACTTAATGTTGAGCGGTTATTTAACATCCTACCTAATTACTGTCAGAATAGTTGTGATAAAAAAAAAAGTCATCCCTTTAAGATGCGAGTATATCATCTTGCTTTCTTCCAAATAAAGAACAAGTATGTATTGAAAAATGTTTTCCCTTCGTTTTTACTTACAATTTTACCAACCTCACCTACTAATAGACTTATACGATCGTTAGGATTTCATTTGTTCCAGATATATTTTTTAAAATTGTGGCTATTGGTACATAATAGTCTACCCCTGACTTTATGAAAACATTTACCATTTATATTGTGGCAGTGCCTGGAGTCCCCAGTCAGGATCATGTCCCCATTCTTCTGGCACAGTACAAACAGAAGTAGATATTGGTCCTTGCCTCAAAGAGCTTACAAGCTGACTAAAGGTAATCAGCTTTTTACTGTGAAATAGTTAACAGAGATTACATCTAAAGATCAACTGCAAAGAAAAAAAATTAGGGTTGTGGCCTCTTTTGTTTCTAGATTAAAAGAAACTTGCTTTATTGGAAAGGATTAGATATTCAAGTACTGCCTACCCTCGAATACTACTATAGAAACTACAGTTTGGGAATTGCTGCATAAGATTGATACCCTGACAAAGGTATAGTCTGAGAACTTAAAACTCATTCTGCAAAATGTATTGATTTGTGTTTGTTAGAACTTCTTACATCTCTGGTGACACTAAATGATAACAACATCTGCCTAATCCTTCTCTTATAGCTGAGTCCCATGGAAAGCAGACATCTGTTGATACAACAGCCTACTCTCTCATCCTTGTGTAATTTTATCTTCCTCCCAAGTTTTACTTGGAGCAGAGTCTGAGATGAACATATGTAAGAAAGATTTGGCCAACTTTATTTTTTTGGCTTTAAGAACCTTAACAAATATGCTCCCTGTCTTTTACAGATTCTGATCATTAGTATTCTCCTATATCAAAATTTTACTAAGCAAAGCACAGTCTATCACCAGGTCTGTAAAAACGTTATTCTAATTAGATTTATGTAGGAAAACTGTTCTTAAAATCCATTCTGAGGATATTTAAAAATACTTCCCCCTTTATTATGCAATGATTATAAATAAACCTGGATTAATAATTGACCACACATACCAACAGGCTGCTTTTTCACAATCCTTTTCCAGGTCTTCAATTAAAACGATCATTGGTACAAATGACAAACGAACACAGCGTTCATTTTGTACTGCATGGAAGACTCTTCAGTGTCTGAGTTTTAGGTGCCTTACAGCACTAACCCCAGCAGGTGGCAGCAATAGATTAAGGGAAACAGAGATGCACATTACTGAATCTGTGAGAACAGAGGAGCTTCCTTCCAAACAATATACAGCTGCCTTCATATTACAAACTAGATAGACTTTTCAGCTGCCTGAGTGAGTATTCATCTATGATTCTAGGACATGCAGCTCAATTACGTGAGCTTTTTTGTTAAAATGATGCAGGTGGTGTGCGGTATATTTTCAGAAACGTGCCTGCCTTATGTACAATTAAGAGGAACTGCATGCAAGTACACCGACACATGCACACATGGAATTAGGCATGCATTCCTTTTCAACTCCTGTGCATCTGTGCCAGGGCAACTCTGCACTTCATAGCATGGCTTGAGAGTGCTTGAGACAAAGATCTATTTATGGAATCAAGGCCAAATTCTGCTCTTGAAAATGTGCACAACTACCACTAAAGTCCATTGGAATTAAGCACAACAAAAGCTATATACCCACCTAACCACATCAAGCAAATATATGTAGACAATTATTGGATTGATTTGATTAACTTATGGCTTAGAAGACAGGTCACAATTAGGGAGAGGGGGCAGGAGAACAGAGGGTAAAAAGTGAACACTTCATAGGAGCGCTGATTCTAAGGTTTATTTTGATTAGAATAAAAAGGTGTATTTTAAGAATGTTTTAGATAGCAATGTTCTAACACACTCTAAAAACCACCTTTTATCCTCATCAAGAGAAACTAAGGGGAGTAGAGCTGCAATATTATCTCCCTTGATCAAAAACTCACAGACCTCAACTACCCGTAATGTAAACCAACACTACATTTAAAAGAAAAACACTTGAATTTGCTGAGGTTACCCTTAGGGTTTTCCATTATTAGAGCGTAAGACTTGATGAGGTTGGGATACCTATTGATGTTGGATATCAGTTGGAGATGGGAGTTGAAGTCTTTAGGAGAGTTGGTGTGTGTTACAGGCACTATGAAAATAAAGAGGAATAAACAAGTCTTTTCTCTTAGCTTATTTCAAGACTTTTAAGGTTCTGGGTGGATGGGGTGTATCCTGCTACAGACTTAGCTATCATAAAACTGTTTTTGTTAGCTAAACTCCTAGTTTTTCCTCACAGATTTGGTGTACCTTAGTTAGGCTTAGCAGAAAAGCCTGCCAGAGTCAGCGATAAGAAGTGGTGCCTCTCTCTATGACTCAGAGAGAAAATATGTTCAGGCTGTTCATATGTTGACCCTCTGCAAGAGGGAGAGAGATGGTGATAGGCCTGAGTGTATTCCTTGGGTCGATATAATAGTTTATGTCCATTAAAGTTACTGAAATCAAGTACACCAAGATCAACCCTGCATGTTTAACAGTGACTACGTGAACCGTCAGCAGCTCTTCCCTCACTGTGTTCTAGACTGGGATTCATTGTTGTAGTCCATGATATAAAGGTAGTAAATAGCAAGGATATTTAAAACAGCATCAAAGAATCATAGAATCCCAGCCAGGGCTTTATCAAGCCTGACCTTAAAAACCTCTAAGGAAGGAGATTCTACCACCTCCCTAGGTAACCCATTCCAGTGCTTCAACACCCTCCTAGTGAAAAATATCCAACCTAAACTTTCCCCACTGCAACTTGAGACCATTACTCCTTGTTCTGCCATCTGGTACTACTGAGAACAGTCTAGATCCATCCTCTTTAGAGCCCCCTTTCAGGTAGTTGAAAGCAGCTATCAAATCTCCCCTCAGTCTTCTCTTCTGTAGACTAAACAATCCCACTTCTCTCAGCCTCTCCTCATAAGTCATGTGCTCCAGGCCCCTAATCATTTTTGTTGCCCTTCTCTGGGCTCTTTCCAATTTTTCCACATCCTTCTTGTAGCGTGGGCTCCAAAAATGGACACAGTCCTCCAGATGAGGCCTTACCAATGTTGAATAGAGGGGAACAATCATGTCCCTCGATCTGCTGGCAATGCCCCTACTTATACAGCCCAAAATGCCGTTAGCCTTCTTGGCAATAAGGGCACACTGTTGACTCATATCCAGCTTCTCGTCCACTGTGACCCCTAGGTCCTTTTCTGCAGAACTGCTGCCTAGCCATTCGGTCCCTAGTCTATAGCAGTGCATGGGATTCTTCTGCCCTAAGTGCAGGACTCTGCACTTGAACCTCATCAAATTTCTTTTGGCCCAAACCTCTAATTTGTCTAGGTCCCTCTGTATCCTATCCCTACCCTCCAGCGTATCTACCACTCCTCCCAGTTTAGTGTCATCTGCAAACCTGCTGAGGGTGCAGTCCACGCCATGCTCCAGATCATGAAGATATTGAATAAAACTGGCCCCAGAACCGACCCTTGGGGCACTCCAATTGATATTGGCTGCCAACTAGACATGGAGCCATTGATCATGACTCGTTGAGCCAGACGATCCAGCCAGCTCTCTCTCCATTCATCCAGCCCATACTACTTTAACTTGCTGGCAAGAATACTGTGGGAGACCGTATCAAAAGCTTTGCTAAAGTCAAGGAATAGTACATCCACTGCTTTCCCCTCATCCACAGAGCCAGTTATCTCATCGTAGAAGGCTATTAGGTTAGTCAGGCATCATTTGTCCTTGGTAAATCCATGCTGACTGTTCCTAATCACTTTCCACTCCTCTAAGTGCTTCAGAACTGATTCCTTGAGGACCTGCTCCATGATTTTTCCAGGGACTGAGGTGAGGCTGGCTGGCCTGTAGTTCCCTGGATCCTCCTCCTTCCCTTTTTTAAAGATGGGTACTACATTAGCCTTCTTCCAGTCATCCTGGACCTCCCCCAATCGCCAAGAGTTTTCAAAGATAATGGCCAATGGCTCTGCAATCACATCCACCAACTCCTTTAGCACCCTCGGATGCAGCGCATTCGGCCGCATGGATCTGTGCTCATCCAGCTTTTCTAAATAGTCCTGAACCACTTAGGTTCTCTCTCATCAAAGACATGAGATTTGAATCCCTAGTGTCCTTTCCCATTTCAGAGTAATTTCCCCATGGCTATGAGGGGTCTTTGGTGAAGCGGGGGTGGGGGGGGAGAGTGTGTGCAAACCTCTATTTTTGGCCTCCGCCAGTAGTTTTTGGCATTCACACTGCAGCAGATTTGTCATCAAATTAAAATTGATGGGTTCAGCGTGGCACATATTTGATGTTATGGCTGAGAAGTTATACAATATTCTGTAGACAAACACTATCAATGCATAACTGATATTTTAGGAATCAGCACACAAGGAGCAACAATGTTGCCAGAGGACAGGTCTCAGAGTTTTTTAGATTTATTGCAAAGGGGTACCAAAAAAAAGGCAATCCTGTGGGGGAGGAAAACTGCCAAAAGACACTATTTTTAAATTCTCATTCTCAGTGTATCAGTTCACTTCACCAAAACACCCTGAAAAAGTCAGACAGTGCTCAAAGTTCATATTTTATCTTTTGGGTCTTGTCACTTCAAAGATCTTTTTACAAAATAAAGGTTTTAAAGCTTCTGTTAAAACCGAACTCCGTAATACAAAGCTAACTAAGGTGCTGTCACCATAAGGGATCTACTATACAAAACTGCTGCTGTTACCTAGGAAATTTAAGTTCCTGGAACAAGTCTTCCAACTGCAAAATACTGAGCAGAGGAGTAGTATGGTTAAAATTACAAATAAGCCCCATCCCCCATTCGCTCAGGTCCTTCTTCTCAGTCCGAGTCCAGAAGGTCATTACAAGCAACTGTTCCCCCATCTCTAAAGGCCTCTCCTGCAGAGTCAGACAAAACTCAAGACTCCAAATTATTATTAATGGTGGAAGAGCGTGAAATGCCATGGGCTGAAGTGTCAAGATTACGCATATTACAACCTGATCTCCTGCCTCTCCTTTACACCTAACCTAACCCCATTTCCCAGCTTTCACAATGCCTAGTGGAAATTAGCATCCAGATGGCACAAGGAACTCAGAGAGAATTAACTTACTCACTAATATGCTGTACTATCAAAGGTGCCTGTCAAATTATCGCCTAAGCATTCTTTGGATTACGCAGTGCTACTGGATGCTCAAATAGTCATGGCAACTAAGCCACCCACTTTCATCTGTGGGTGGCCTAAAGATTGCACTGGGCAGAAGATTGCTATTGCACTCGCTGCTGGCCAACTGATCCATGCCTCTGGTGACCTTCAGGCTGATTAGTGAAACATCTCACGGAATGAAACCATGTGCCCTGAAAAAGCTGCAACTGGGAGAAAATGCTTCCATTTTCTGTCTGCCTACCACCACCGATCATCATGAGTGTATCACTTCATTCTCTGCTGTCTGCACTTGCATCCCTTTGATTACACAGTCCAACTCAAGATCTCTGTTCTGATATTCAAAACCCTCCCTGGCTTTGCCTTTGGCTGACTAAGGGTACGTCTACACAGCAAAAGTCTCAGAGCCTGAGGCAACTGACTCAAGCTCATGAGTCTCATGCTGCAGAGCTAAAAAAACAGTGTAGATATTTGGGCTTGGGTAGAAACCTGGGCTCTAATGGAGGGGGAGGGCCTGGGAGGCCAGCCTGAGCCTAAACTTCTACTCTGATATTTCTAGCCCTACAGTATGCGCCTGAGTCAATTGGCCTGGACTCAGAGACTTGCTGCCATGGAGGAGTTTTTTTGTTTTTCTGCTGTGTAGCTTACCCAAAAATATCACCTCTCCCTCTGTGATCAGTACCTCCCAAAACAGTTACGTTCCACTGGAACAATTACACTGGTACATTAGACTGAATATCTTAGTATTAACCCATAAATAAGCATAATAAATATACCAGTCTGCATCTAGAATCCCCATATCACCACAAGCAATTTTTACGTTGTCCCACCACAACCCTTTGCCCCAGTCTGAAGCAAAATTGTAAGTGATCAGGGATTCAAGACAACTTCCATAAATATTCTCCTTTCATGAAGAGAATGCCTTGAAAACATTGAAGCTGAAATTAACAACAAAAGCAAGAGACTCCTTGGACAGATACAAAACCATTATAAATGACATCAATTCATTAACTAGCTGTGTTCCACTGAATACTCAGCACTCGTTACAAAACTACTTGGCAACAAACAATAAGTAGATAACATTTCTGAATCATACCGCTGAGTCTGAACAAGTAGTCAACTACATCATCATTCAACCAAAGACAACCTTCATCTCCACACTCCTAACTGATGTTAAAACTCTATTTTTAGAATCTTGTTATTATTAGGGATTCATGTATTTTTGGGGAAGGGGATGCTAGATTATTTTCTGCCTATGTGCATATGGAGATAAAGCAAAAGTGTTCAGATGATCTTAGATGTATGAATTGTGCATCTTCAATTCATTTCTCAATGTCAGGCCCAGGATTTAGTCCCTGAGCCTTTGCTTGATGGCTCTGTCCACTTTTAAATCTACAGAGACAGAAATGAGTGGTGTCTTTTTGAGAGAGACTTCTTTTTGAGCGTAAGTGCACCTGTAATTGCTGAAGTTGACGTATTCAGGGTCGACTCACCTTGGCGTCTTCACTGAAACGCGATAAATCAATCCCTGAAAGATTGATCTCTACCCGACGATCCGGCGGGTAGTGTAGACCTATCAGTTTCATATTGGTTTTTTTGCTGTGACAGTTTTTCCTCAGTGCCCTATATTACACCCATTCTCTGCCCTAGTTCTTTGCTTTTCCCATCCTTCTTTACCTCTCTACCCTTGTCCTTGGCTTTGGATCTTGCTTCCTAATATAAAAGCAACTTTCTGGAAGTGAAGAATGATAATTAAATCTTCTCTAAACCCATTGAAGCTAGTAGGAGTTATATGCATGTATCAGGGAAAGACTGCTACAAGTGCCTCTGGTCAGAACATAATTAAAAGGGCAATTTCTCCAAGAAACCTGTTGCCCATCTCTTACAGATTATTATAAAACACTCAAGCATATTCAATATTATGTGCAAGGGTTAATTAATGCAATATGAAGGAAAACAAGCACAGAAAAAAGTCAGGAAATCCCCAAATTTAAGATATTTAAAAACACGTTAACTTGGCTATATTGCACATTGTGACAAACCTCCAAGTTTGTACTTGTGGGTCCTGCGCTTCCTGGCAGATTTAGGGGCCTCAGAAACTCATCTAAGCCCCAGAGTGACCTCCCTTTCTCAGTATAATTGGCAAGAGTCACCACCTAGTGAGTTACCTTCATCACAGGCCAGTATGGAAGATGGAAAAGGGGGGAGCCTGGGCCCGCCCTCTACTCCGGACTCCAGCCCAGGGACCCTAATAGTATCAGCTAAGATGGCTGACCTTTTAGGCACAAAACACAATACAATTCCCTGGGCTACTGCCCCACAGCAGTCCCCGCTTCTTCAAACTCCACTTCACCCTTACCTCAGGGCCTCCTTCCTTCTGTATGACATGTTGTCCACCACTCAGTCTCACCAACAGCACAACTTCCTTCCACAGCTCCTGACGCCCACAGCCCACCTGACTAACTGGGAAGTTTTTAACTGGTTTCAGCCAGTCCCTGATTGGCTTCAGGTGTCCCAATCAGGCTAGCTGTTTCTACTCCTTTCTAGAAGGTTCTTAATTGGCCCCAGGTGTCTTGATTGGCCTGGAGTAGCCTTTGTTTGGCTATCCAGGGAACAGGGACTTGCACATCCTGAGACTAATATACCTGCCCTCCAGCACTCTCCTATATCCTTCTGGTCTGACTCTGTCACAACATTCTCTATATTTGAAAACTCTTCCAAAATAAAATACAACATATTTGTGCAACCTCATCAAGTTAAAGCCTCTAAACACAATATTACCTCAAACTTGTGGCACGTTAAATTGAGAAAATTAAGAGCAATCAAAAAGTATGGAAGGAAGAATGCTACCACCAGTGAATGCTACCCCTGTCAGCAAAATTTTAAAAAGAGCAATAGAAACAAACATGAACTTAATTAAAAAGCCAAACTGCAAAACTTTTAATCTAGAGCAATATAGAGATTTGAAAAATCAATCCCACTGACAGAAAAATAAACAGTAATGAGAAGAATGTGATTTCAGAGCATCTTTTGAACTTCCCACTGCTCAGGCTAGAAGGAAGATTATATAGGCTGCATAAGTAAGGAAGTCTGATGTCCCAGCACAGTATTTTCCAGTCTTTTGTCTGAAAAGACTCAAAATAAACTGAATCACCAGCTACTGCTCATTGTTTTCTGTTCTTCAGCAATATCTATTATTTTAGCATTACCCCATTACATTTATTACATGCACTGAGAGCTATGGGACCAGACACTACTGTACCAGTAATAATCAAATATTCTGCAATAAAAAAAGCCCACTTAGTAAACCATTCACACATAAAGTCTTTCAATTTTTTGGTTTGAAAACTGTCTCCAAAATTTCAAAGACTGAAGTTTACAGCATAAACAGCTCTTACTGCTACTGCATTTTTTAAGGTACGAGAAGCCTCAAAGCAGTTTTTTAAATGGAGAGTGAAATGTTAGTGTGGCATTATGGTGAGAACATACTTGGAAAGCTGCAAAGTGCATCAACACCTAACCTCTGAAAAATGCTTTCAGAAGTTATGAGGAATTCAAAAACACTTCAGAACAAGTGGACTAAGCTTAAGTGTTAGAAATAATTATAAATAGTCCTCACTATTAGCCATTTATAAAAAAATACAGTTCAAATTAGACACTGTAGTCCTATTCTTTAGTGACTATTTTATTGTTTACGCACCAGACAAATTCTGTTCTTTGTAAATAAGTCTGGAACAACTCCAACAACTTCTATGGAGTTACTCTCTAGTTAGATCAGGGTAAAGGAGGATAGATTTGGCTATCATCACAGTTTAATTTGTATGTGTTCATATAATTTTGAAATAAAAATATAAAAATGTATTAGAATTCACAAGAGACCTCCTCTGTATTTCCAGGACCTCAGAATAAATATATTCGGATTCAACATATACCAATGTACTCTTCAAAAGTGTCAGAGGATGCTATTTACAATCACACCGAAAATACTGGCATTTATTTGCTGTATGATTAACTAAGTTTTTGACTGTTTTGCTAAGTGAATTTTAAACATTAACACCCAGTGAGGTAAGCATCAATAGATTAATTCTAACACAGCTGAAAAAAGAATTGGCAAAACCTTTTAGTCAATTCTGAAAATAACCACAGCATTTAGAAACCTAGAGGAAAAATTACATACCAAGAAAGTCTTAAAAGCTATTTTAGAAACTCAAGCAGTGAACACTTAGGCAGAGTTTAATTAACAGCCAACCTCTTTACAATAAGTAAGAGGAGAAAATACCTATTCAACCTGTTGGCATGCATGTGTGCGCGTGTACGCCGAAAGCAGAGCTGCTATGGCAACAATGAAGCCACAGTGGGTAATAGGAACAGATACTATATTTTTGGAAAAAATGTTTTACACTATAGATTAATGTCTACGGGCACCGAGAAAATTGGCACATTGGAATGAAAATAGGCAGAAGGGCAGGAAACAAATAACTGATAAGCTGCTAATGGAATTGTTTCCATTTGGAAAATGCTTACTAGAGAAATACTTAAAGGAAACACAGTTAGAAACTTAGCATGATAATTTTGTGTGTGGGGTTGGTGGCATATTGAAAGAACATTTCTAAGTTATCACTACACTGGATAGCGTGCGAACAAAGAGGAAGGCAGCCAAGCACAGATCGTACTATTGCTACCAATATTTGGGTGTAAAGGAATCAGCAAACAAAGAGGGCAAACATCCATCAAAAAAGTAAAAAGGAAGAGGCAACTATCTATGACATTCTTCTGAACGGACACTGCAGAACATACTGAGAGAAAAAGGGTTTAACAACTGTAAAATCTTGGTAGTCTTCAAATAAACTTGCAGGTGCAGCTCACGTGAACAGGAAAACGTGGGGCTGAGTTAGAAAAGAATATAAATGTAGGTAGATAGTATGATTATTAAGAGTTCTACAGTTAAAATCAATAGAGCTCACTGAGATTAGAGTAATTAATTAATACAGATTCACCACACTGTGAGCAGAATATAAGTTCTTTCACAGGAATAAAACAAAAGTGACAGATATTATTTAGATCGGTGTGGGTAGAGCCCAGATTGTGCTATGTGCTTTTCAGATACAGAAAATGACAAAGTCCCTGCTCCCAGTAAGAACAGCCTGAAAAGATGAGGACAAAAGGTGTGACTAAGGGATACAACATATAAGCAAAGCAATCAAAATGATGATAGGTCACATATTACTGGTATATTTTTATCTTTTTTTTTTTTTTAATTGAGAACACAAGATTCCATTCCCGCCACACAACTCAGCTGTCATCTTCCTCCCACATCAATTCTAAGCTTGTGTCCCTGCACCCTCTCCCTCCAAACAGATGAAGAGTTTACTCATACAATAAACAAATGAACCAGAGAAATGGATGAATTAATCAGCTTGTTTCTTCTATGTGTTGCAGAATAAGTGAGCCTTCAGGTGCCCGGGTAAGAGAATCATGGCTTTGTGGTCCTGTTCAAAGAGGTCATTCCATCATTTAACTGGTTAAATTTTTTAAATAACTGTTTATTTACTCACATATCTCCACATTTTATATGTATTAGGTGAGCAAAACTGACGTGTGTATTCACTGTATTATAATAAGGAATATATGGATTTAATAATTCTATGTTGTAATTTGTGCCACTATTTGTGTTGTGTAAATAACATGGAGTGCTGGAAGAAGCTCAGGAAACTAGCCAGAGCTGCTTCCGTTCCTACTACTGGTCTCTCCAGGGATTGCTATTGTGTTCAGCAGGCTACTTAGAGTTCCGGGGGGGAAAGGGAGAGAACCAGGGAGTTAGTCTGAACAGTAGCTCTGCACTTCAAGATGCTTTGTTGAGGTTATCCATAAAGACAGAAATCCCGGGGAACTGGAGAAAGAGGCAAAATCCTATGGGTGTAACTCATTTTTCACTTTCCCTGTCAGAACTAGCAGGGCATAAAAGGCAGTCTGTCCCTTGCAGAGGGCTGCTGGCACTCGCCAGAAGGTGCAGTTGGGATCTGCCAGAATGGGAAAGAGAAACAGAAAAGAGATCCAACGGCTGGGATCTGTTGGGAGATATAGGGAGTGAGGTTGTGGAAAAGACAGTTACCTAACTTGTAACAGTTGTTCTGCTTGAGGCGAAAGTCCCTTTCTTTCTTAGTCCTGGGCTTAAACGCCTTGCAGCATTCAGTCTAGTGCAATTCCCCCAAACAACGAAGGCAGGAGTTGTGGGGATTGCTGATTGGCATGGGCTTGTGCCATGTGGCGCAAGCTTTAAACATCTGGGCTTGCGGCATGGCCCGCAGTCCGAGGCTGGTGCTGGAAGTCTCCTCCAGATACCTCTGAACAAAGCAAATACTTAACTACTGCTAACTAACTGATAACTACTCTAACACTATGCTAAGGGATCACTCGATAAGCAAGAGTTGTTCTAATGTCATCACTTACGGTAAGAAGGAACTGAAGAGGAGGTCGGACTGGAAGGGTAATATATGCAACGCCACAAGGGCACCACACCAGGGGGCTCCCCTGCCAGCCCAAAGGGAGCAGCTGAGGGAAAAAGTTTCCGACGTTCGTGCATGCGACGCAAACACCTAATTTGGAACAGACGTGAACAATCACTCAAAGAAGAATGTCATTTCATCAAGGGAAAGAAGGGACAGGGCTACTCCCCCATAGCTCATTTTTGAGTATGTATTTTTGTGGTTCTTTTCATGTTTGATTTTCATCCTAAACAGTCACACACACAAGAGGAGGGGGGGGAAAAAAAAAAAAAAAAGCCAAAACTTGCCCCCCCCAGTGGAATTTTAAAAGTCTGAATGTTGGCAAAAATGACAATATTTAATATTAAATGTATTTATGACCTGAATTTATGATACTTGACGTTTTTCTACCTATTCACACAGATACAGAGTCTGATTTCTAGCATTAAAACACAGAAGCCAAACATAGAAGAGATGTATTATTTTAGTGATCTCTTTGCCAAGGGAGGATTTAGTCTCCACAATATTTCATATCTATTTAGTTCTGAACAAATGTATCTTAAAAGCATGTGCCAACTTACCTCTGTTTACTATATACACACTATAAACATTTAATAAGTATATGTACTATAAGTATAAAAGGCATATTACTAATATATCAATATATTTTGTAGTGCTCATTACTGAAATATATGTTACAAAGGCCATTATAAACACATACGTACCACAGGCTGTTTGGTTATGTCCACCAAGTCCTTAATGTTGTAATACTGGTGTTTTTCAAAAGCAGAAAAAAGCATGTCCAACACCTGCTGTTTATCAGCCCGAGCTCGTTTTCCATCTTCTTTTTTCTTTTTTTCATACTCAATCTATGAATAAAAAATATATTTTTAAAAAGATGGACATGCAACACATTCTCTGGGTATTTCTCTGCACAGTATTTATTTTATTAAAAAAAAATTCTATTCAATAGAACATTTTGCAGCTACATCCTGCTTTTCCTTTCCAAAAAATCAACATGTGAATGATGAATCAATCCTTAGTATCTCTACAACATAGATAAACAACAACTCCACTTCACAAATAAAGGAAGAGATGCAGAGAGATTAAGTGTCTTGTCCAAAGTTAGAGAGAGTTCACATTCCAGTGTCAGAACAGGGACATGAATTCAGAAGTTCTCAGTGTACACCTCTTGACACAGTCAACTTATTTTCATTCTCTGATGCATTTTGGTGATTTATTACACTATAATTATTCTGAAAGCCTATGTTCTTTAAATTTGAGAAATCTTCAAAATGCTGTAGCAGCAAGTCAGCAACATTTTCAAACTGCACCAGTCAATAAACTGGGTTATAAAATACCATCTTGACTGCCAAGACCTACAGCAGAACAGCTGGACTCCACAGAAGCTAACAAATGCAGACAAAAATCCAGGCAGTCTACTTTTTTGTTTTAAACAGTACACTGAAACATTTGTATCCAAAGCATTCCACTGAAAATCTACCAGGCTATGTGCTAGCACCTCCTGCAAATACTGAAGAGATATTATGGCTTTCCAAAATCTTATAATCCTCTTAAACTACACTGTGAATTCATTCAGCCTAGTACTACTAATATAATTCTAATAATACTAAATAATAGATTTTTGTGTTAGAAGAAAGCAAGCATGAAAAAATTACATGGTCCAGCTACAAACTCATCCGCATAAAATTACAGGGATCTTCAAATTACGTAATGACAGAACCAAGTGTGAATCCTTTAATTATAAAACATACAGAATTAGAGACCCATTCGTTTGATGGAAACTTGTTACATAGATAAAGAACACACAGTTACAAAAGTTTTGTTGCAACAAGTTTTCTCCTTTAACCCAAGGCTTGGGTATCATGAGCAGAATATCTGGGGTTAGTGTTTCTCCCCAACTCTGAATTTTGCAAGCTGCTTCCTCACCAATGCAATCAATCAGCTCTGTGCTGCTTACATTTCTGTGGTGATGCAGGGACCAGAATGAAACTGAACAAGATTTTCAGGTTACACTTGTACGATAGACGAAACACTATTGTACCTGAGTCCAGGCAGACAGTACTACTGTATATTGAGGAGGGAAAACACAATTTTTAGGCCATCTATCGTGCTTAACATGAATGGTAGGAAAATCTGAGTTGATTGGCCCTTTTCTACCTGGAGTGGAGAGTGGAAGAGAAGCAGAAAAGTGCCCGCTGTTTTAGTAGTAGTATCCCAATGTGCTATACCTACTGTCTGATGACTGGGAAGTTCTCTGCATGTCACTGTGGAGGGAACTGTCCTTGAGTCTCAGTCTGCAAAGCCTTAAAATTGTGTTTAACTTCTAGCCAGGGTAGGATTAGACTCCTTAATTTCCTGGGGATGGAGGCAGGGGAAGGTGGGTATATTGGGCACCTAACGTCTTCCCATTGGACTCTGTCTCTGAGGCTCATTTCCCAAATTACCATTGTTGTGCTTTTAGCTCGACTGACCGTTATGCATTTGTAAGGAAGAGTAGACTTTGGCATTCTACAGCTAATCTTTTTTTGGTGTTTCTGAAGTCCACTACTATTGTGATATCTAAGTGCTGTGATAACACTTAGTGCATATAACATTTTCCATCCGAGGATCTCAAATAGCTTTATAAACATTAATGAATAACATCCCTATGATTAATAGTAATAATAAGTACATGAAGTAAGGAAGAATCATCCTCATTTCACATGGAGGGAAACCAACATAGAGAGATTCACTGGTCTGCCCAAAGTCAATGTCTCTTGAAGGGCATTCTCAGGGAAGTCAGGTCCATGTGGCATTTGGACAAATGCATAGTAGTTGAGGCCCAGGCCAGTAGCCTATAAAAATATTTGAAATGAGTTTTTATATGAAACACCCCTAATATACAAGATATCATAAGAAGAGACAGAGAGACTGGGAACAACATAAATTTAACAGGTGGACCCAAAGAGGTTTTATATGTAAGCATTTTCTGAACCTAAAGGTTGGCAGGAGCAGAGGAGGGATTATCTGGTCATGCTATGGCTGTCACAAAGGCCTTTGATATCAGAAAAGCCAGGTCCAGTAGGAAGAAGAAAGGAAAAGTAATAGCTCCAATTCTGGATCCTTTAAGGTCCTACATAATCTGATCTCTCTTCAATGGAAAAAGTCCATTATCCTTTGCCTGCTCTTGAGTCTGGTGACTTCAATAACTCAAAAACATAAGCGTTAAGAATTTGGGCATGAAAGGTAGAGAGAGCCTGTCACTGCAGGTTGCATGATTTTTCCAGAAGAGTACCACTGACTTGATTTCCTTAATCTTCTAAAGAATTTTTTGTTCCTATCACTCAAGAACCAAATCAAACCAAAAAACATCCTGAGGTGGAAGGTCAAACTAAAGTGAGAGAAAAAACAGACTAAGGGATCTTTTAAAGCAAAAATATGAGCTAAATCCCCATGCCATTCATTCTGCACAAGGCAAAACATAATTGTGCAGAATGAAAAGCTAATGGCAATCTCAAGACAATTTCTGAAGATGCTCAACAATTCTGCAGCATCACTGTACCTGTACAAGTGAGATTTAGAGAAAATTTGTTTAGAGATTGATCATCTTCACTTGGAGAAACAACCTGTTACAATTTAACACTGTCAAGCAAAAATGCTTACTCTCTAAAATGGATGCTTTCTACACAGAGGAGGAAAGCAAGTGATCTTGCACTACATTATTGTGAGGAGATCCTCTAAATAATCCCCTCTGCTGTTAGCCTTTTATGGAACTATTTTATCAAAGGTTCTCAAATACTGAAATATCTAATCCCCCCTCCTCCAAGAAAATAATATGGAATAGTGTGTATTTTGTTTTTCAATTGAGCTGAAATACTGCTATTTTATTATCTGCTAAATGGCAACGGACAGCATTTCTGTTTCTCGGCTACCTTGCAAATTTATAGGCTAATTTCTTCCCATTGGGAGCTTTCATTTTGCATTCTCTTGATTATCTAAACCAGAGAGGAGTGCTCTCTATAAAAAAGCAGCTTGAGTACTCTAAAATTTATAAGTCATTAATCCATACAACAATTCACACACAAAAGTGATCACTTCTCACTTCTTAACAAAGATTACATAGCAAGCACTCTAGGAGTTTGGTCTTGTGTTGTTAAAACTTCATTATTTTGTTGGAAATATTCAGTTATTTTCAACCTGTATCTCAGTCATCTTAATTAGCGATGCTCAAAATTAGCTCAAAACTTCAGCAACAGCTCCCACTGCAGCGTAGGAGTACTGAAGGCAGTGTGAATACTGCTATTTAAAAAAAAAAAAAAAGGTATTGCTGCAGCATTCTCTCCACAGTTGTGAGGACTGACATGACAGTTTATATAAAGTTACAATGCCTCACTTTAACTTTATTCATCTTTCGTAACAAGATACATTGTGCAACAGAACCAAAACAGTTTGTGTGCGTAACATGATATACATTGTCTAAACTAAATTAATATTTTCTTAAATTTAAAAAGCTAAAATATTAAAATATATTTGGATATCATAGGGGTGTCATTTTTTGATGAGTTGGTAAGCAATGAAGTTGCTGTTTTATCTCCTGAAATCCTTTAAACAAGATCAATTTTAATTTGTTTACCTTCACAATGTGTCACTAGTCTTACTGAAAGGTTGTCAAGATGCCCTATTGGAAGGTGTCATTAATACAGGCACGTATTATATTTCTTCAGCAGATTGTTAACACAAAGACTATGAAAAAAACGTGACAGGTGAAAGTAAAAAGTTTTCTCTAAAAAACATTTGAAAGAAGCCTTAAAAGGTTCTATATTCTTTTCAAAACTCCTTTTTTTAAAAATAAAGAACTATTCTGTAGTCAGGGAGACACCCCTACAATTATCATTTCAGCCTGCAAAGAAGCTACTCTAACGAACAAATAAATGCAATTAATTTAACAATGAAATTCACAGTCCAACTCAAAATTACTTTTTTGGTCTGCTCGGTATTCTGAAGTTCAACCAAATGTGCATTTACTGAAGCGATTCCACACTGCGTGTTGAAGTGAGATCTTGTTTACACCCTTACCTTTTTCTGAAAATTGTTCTACTCTTTAGCAACAGTAGAAGCATCTGTGTAAGACATGGTACTTGAAACTTCTGATGTTTCAATCACGTAGTCTAGCCATGCTGTGAACAGGGTTACATGGCATGGTGATAAAAATCTTTGAGATCAGCCTACATTTAGTACTCTCACTGTTAGCAAGTGGAGTTGTATCAATACTATACCACAGGTGGGAGAGTTTCAGATATCCTCAGTGTAAACGCAGCCGAAATGAATCAGATTGAGTCAAGCTGGAGGAGTTCTGTGGTCATGCATAAGTAGAAAAATGGAAGTAGTAGGCTTTGTGCAGAGAGACAGAAGGTTAAAGGGTCGGTGGGTAAGCAAGGTCCATGCCAACAAAGGACAGAAGAGAGGCTTCCACAGAAGACAGCAGCAGCAAATAGGAACAGTCACAGGGGAAGAGAGGCTAGTGACAGGCAGGGCTTGCAGCCGATTTGAAAGAGGAGAGAAAAACTACTAAAGGAAAGGAACTGACAGGTGAGGGAAGAGAATGGTAAACAGTGATGGATGCTGGAAATGGGGAGTGATGGCAGTACAAGAGGAAGCAATGGTCTTAGAAAGATGGTGAAGGGCTTTGGGGGCTTCTTGACTGGAAGTTCTCCAGTACCTGAGGGCCAGGGGATGTCTATGTATGTGGGACAGGTGTCTGGGACTGGTAATAAAATGGATGAAAACCCTTTAAAGAAAAACACACTATTTACTGATATGGTTCCCTACATATAATTTAATTCATACCACTGTATTTTGTACTGTAAAGTGCTGTTTTCCCACTTTTGTTTATAAGCACTTGAAATTAATGTGGCCTGTTAGTCTGCAGAGTGACATAAAGGGAGCACAAATCCCTACAATACTGTCTGAAACTTACATAAATAGTGAGTACTTCAGAAAATTTCTCAACAAGGAAGTGGGGATATATATTTAAACCAACATCAAGATGTTTAGAACTCGGGGAAAAGGGACACGACATTTTCCCAGCACTTTGCTCAGTGACACTAGCCTCTCTAAATAGGAGAGGGGATGAGTGTTGCGGAAAAACCATGCAGCACCTTTTGAAAGGATACCTCTAGGACTGCCCCAGACCATGCTACAACATCAGAAACACGAGCTCTGAAATGCCTTATGTTTTTAATATAGTGCCTATCATCACAGTTTCTAAGGGCTGAACAAAATTAAGAAGCCCCAAACCATGGGATTTTTATTCTGTTTCTAGTAGGGAAACAAATGTCTCGGGACCCCATCACTGCAGGCAATAACTTACATGCTACAATCTCACTCTTAGGGCTCAGGCCTCACAAAATTATATTAATCTTAAAGTCAGTCCGATTTCAGGCTTGATTTATTGACCAATATTGCTGCACAAGCATTTGACAACCAATACAAGTCTTACTGCTAACGAGGCCACGGTGAGCTCCATACACACAATATCTGCAGGATTCAATTTAAGACTTCAAGAGACTTGGGAAATTGAAAATAAATACTATATAACCATGATTGATAATACATTCTCCCATATATTAGGTGATTATCACTCTTGTTGTGGTACAAATGGTTGAAGATGATTAGGTAAAGTTAATTATTTTGCACTGCACATTAAAGGAGTAACTTTTTTTAAAAATTAACTCAGAGGAGAAGTCTTATTGACTGCACTATCACCCAACAGATATTATTCTGTTTATCTGCATTATTAAAACAGACAAACTGAAAGTGATGTAGACATAGCTAGTGGAGCCTAGAGAACTTTATTAGCATATGATAAAAGACAGAAAAGCAACAGAAGTCTTACAGCTGTGAGAACATCATGATAACACTACAGGCATGCATGGCATTTATAAATATATAAGGAGAAATTCCCTTCCCCAAAAAACTAAAACTCTAAATTACCATTACTAATTACAGTAACATTACAATGTACAATATTCTATGAGAAGGCAGAGTTTAATTTCATTTTGGGAGGGACAGAATCTCTCCCCCTCCATTCTCCAACTGATGGATGAGGGATGTCATTAAAAAAACAAAGAAAAGAGATTGCAGATACCACTTCCCCTGCCCACCTCCAGTTCTTCTTCCTACCCTTCCCATTGTACCTCCCATCATGGGGTGGGTGTGGGTGAAGAGGTGGAGTCATACTCCCGTCCCACTTACTATGCACCTTCCCGTCAGTAGCTCCATCCCTTTCATTTGTACTGTTGTTCCTTTCATTTTTACCCTTCCTGGGAGTCTCCCTCTTCCATGATAGATGACTGCTCTTCTTCCCCCTTCCTACATTAGTTCATATTTTCCTTTCCTCTCCTCTGGTAACTGCTGCCCTTATTAGAGCAGTGTGATATAACAGACTATGGCAACAAGCTTCAGAAAATAATTTCAGCCAGGAAAAATCTAATTGTGAGATCTAAAAAGATCGTGGAATGATCTTTTAAGAGAAATGTGAGAAGACTCACGATTTGGGACAGCTAAACCTAGACTCAACGGACTGGAGAAATTACTGTAGAAAACAATCCTGCACTGGCATTTGGGGAAGAATGAAGGAGGGATGATATGATGCAAGTAATCTATTTTAATAGGCTTTTCCATCAGAAGTTCTACGACTAACCATACTGGATACATACGTCTTCTGGATGTTTATATCAACATGACCAGCTGTGCAAACTGCTAAGAATATTACAATCTGGGTACACCCATATTACAACCATGTACACATCAGGGGTACGTCTACACAACAACTAGACATGGGCAAGCCAACTCAGGCTCATGGGACTCGGGCTGTTGCTGTGTAGATGTCTGGGCTCACGCTGGTGCCTGGGCTCTAGGACCTTGTGAGGTGGGAGGGTCCCAGAGCTCAGGCTTCAACCTATAGGCGCCAGGTAGGGGAGGCTGGGGAGGTTCTGTCTCCCCAAACAAGCAGGTGTGGCCCACTCACATTCCATCTCCAGGGCAGCGATGGTGCCATGTGCTCTCCCCCCCGGTGCACTGGGGAGGCAGAAGCCCCACTGCCATGCGTTCTCTCTCCCAGCGCTCTGGTGCGGGGTAGAGGGCTGAGGGCACTAGCCTGCCTGGAGCAGGGATCAGCAGCTGCGGTGGGAAGGATCTGGGTTCCAGGGGCACAGAAGGGGTAGGGCCTCAGGTGGAAGTGGCGGGAGTCTAGTGGCTAGCCTCCCACAGCCAGTGGTTCACACGCCGCCCATGTTCCAGCCCGAACCCAGAAGTCTTCATAGCAATGAAACAGCACTGCAGCCCAGCCTCAGGAGCCCAAATCAGCTGGCATGGGCCAGCCATTGCTGTGTACACATACCCTAGGACAGGGGGTGGGCAAACTTCTTGGCCCGAGGGCCACACTGGGGTTGCAAAATTGTATGGAGGACCAGGTAGGGAAGGCTGTTACTCCCCAAATAGCCTGGCTTTGCCCCCATCTCACCCTCCCACTTCCTGTCTTCCTCAGAATCTCCAACCCATCCTGCTCCCTGTCCCCCACCTCCAGAGACCCTCACCCCTAACCACGCCCCCACAGATCCCACTCTCTAAGCCCCCCACCTCCTTGTCCTGATTGCTCCCTCCCGAGACCCCCCAACCCTAATTGCCCCCCCCCAGAAATCCACCCCCTATAAGCTCCCCTCCCTGTCCCCTGATTTCCCCAACCCCTATCCACACCTCTGCCCCCTGACAAACCCCCGGGACTCCCACGCCCTATCCAACCCTGGGCAATGTGCTTTCACAGGTTCCTTGGGAGAGCTACTGTGCTCCTTGACCCAGTCAGGCTAACATGTCTGCACCACTGTGCCAAAAGGGGTGGGAGGACCATTGCTACACACACACAAGCTGCATATGGGCCAGGGTGGAAGCAGCACTGTAGAAGACGACTCTCTCTTGCTTCCCCAATCACCCTCAGCAGCAAGATATCTTCCAGGACAAACTCCTGTGGAAAATGTGGGAACAGTGTTCAGTATATGGGTCCCCTGCAGCTATTAGCTCTCCCCAAGGCACAGAAACCCAGAGGACAGTACGGCTGTGAGACAATCAGTTCCCCTTGCTCCTGTGTTTACTCACCATTTTGTGGCTCCTGTGGGTTATGTGCACTCGCTTTGAGATGGGCAAATTCTGCTGTTGTGTAGTAGACTGTGCTTGTCTTTAAGTACGGGAGAATCATTGCTCTGTCTGGTGTGAACAATGCTGCCTCTGTTAAGTGTTGCATTTTGCCTTTACAGATGTAACCTTGAGATTTCAGCCGTTCTTATTATCACCGGCCAAAAGACTCCAAAGAATTAGGAAGAAACCATGTAAAAGCAAAGAGGACATGTTACATGAAGTAATGCAACAGCCCCTTAATGAGCACCAAAAAGCAGATGAGTGGCGGGAGAGTGAAAGAAGGGTCCACCAGGAAAATGCAGATCACTGGCAGAAAAGCACGGAGCGGCTCCTAAGCATTATGGAGCGCCAAGCAACGCAGGCAGAGCACTACCATGCCTGCCACCCCCCCTGCAGCCCTTGTCCCATCCTAGCCCTAAGCGGGATCTCCAAAGATCACAATGGGTATTTTGACTTCCCCTACGATGATCTTCTGGTCTGGGAAGAAAGTCCCAGCTTGCAGCTTCCTGAACAGGCCAGTGTTACAACAGATTTGTGCATCACGCACCTTTCCAGGCCAGCCTGCGTCAATGTCAAGAAATGGCCATGGTGATCCACAAGCTCCTGGAGAAGCATAGAGAAATACTCCTTCCAATTAACGTACTTGAAGGCTTGGTGGGCTGGTGCCAGAACTGGAATATGCGTTCCATCTTTTGTCCCTCTGCTGTTAAGGAAACCCATTTGTGCAAAGCCAGCCAATGTTATGCATATTACCCAGAGTCACAGTTCTTCTGAGCAGGACGCGATTTATGGCCCTGCGAACTTGCATCAACAGAATGCCAGTGGTCAACTTTTCCACTCCAAACTGGTTAGCGACTGATTGGTAGCTGTCTGGAGTCATCAGCTTCCAGACTGCAATAGGCACCTGCTTCTCCACCGGCAGGGCAGGTCTCAATCTCGTGTCCTTGCATGGGCGAGCTCCTCACACAGTCCCACAAAAGTGGCTTTTCTCATCCAAAAGTTCTGCAGTCACTGTTCGTCATCCCAGATTTGCATGACAATGTGATCCCACAACTCAGTGCTTGTTTCCTGAGCCCAAAAGTGGCATTCTACTGCAGTGAGCATATCCATGAATGCCACAAACAAACAATCTCATGTCATACGCGTTATGCGAGTCATCATCATCATCGGACTCCTCATTGTCAGTTTGTAACTTAAAGAGTAACTCGACTGCCATTTGTGATGTGCTGGCGAGACCCATCAGCATATTCCTCAGCACTTCAGTATCCATTCCCGCAGACGGAATGGGAAGTCAGAGTGCGCAGAACAAAAAACGTTGAAAGATGGTGCCAAATGTGGACAGAAGCACTGGGATGCGAAGGGGTGCATCATGGGGTGTTGGGACAGGACCCAGAATGCCCCGCATCCCCATCCCCTTCGTACAAGCCACACCGCCAGAACGAGAAGAGGTGCTCTGTGGGATAGCTGCCCGTAATGCACTGCTCTCAAAGTCACAAATGTGGCCATGCTGGTGCGTTTGCAGCTGACAGTGTGAACACACTGCAGCACTTTCCCTACTGCACTCTCATAGGCCTCGTTTAACTCACAGCACTCTACATCTGCAAGTGTAGCTATGTCCCGAGTCCCCTGTTCGAATAAGTAAGGGCTTGTCTGCACTATGGGGACTACGATGGCATAGCTACTCTGCACAAACCCCGTGGCGTAGATGCAGCCTATAGTGACAGAAGGGGGTTTTCCATCACCATAAGTAATTCACCTCTGAGTGGCAGTAGCTAGGTTGACAGAAGCATTCTTCCATCAACCTAGCTGCATCTTTACCAGGGGTTAGGTTGGCATAGCTATGCCACAAAGGGGAGTGAGCTTTTCTTACCAAGAGAGATGTGGCTATATCAATCTATATTTTAAGAGCAGACCAGGTCTTAAATTGGATTGTATTCTACAATAATAGTTGTGTACCACACATGCTGTCATTTGTTTTATGTAAATAAAATCTTAACCAGAAGTACAAAAGAGCAAATGTCTCACACAGTGACTAATTCTGGGTGGGACTTAATTTTAACAATGTTCCTTGCATTCAACATCTAAATTGCTTATTATACATGCATACATATGAATTACACAAAAAGGATCTTTAAGAAGGAGGACATTATAAGTTGTATTCATACCAAATGACACTGACCCTCAATGTGGATGTAATATTATTAGAGTAATCGATACAGAGAATATGTACTATGAAGGAATAATGATGCAAAGATTTACCAATTGTTTCCTGTCATTCAGGACACTTGCTGCAAAGGATTAGAAGTTAAAGATACTTCCTTAGCCTTTCACATCTGCAGAATACATTATTGTTATTATGCATGACCCAAAAGTGGAATGTACAATCTCATGGCACAGTATCCCTGCCCTTAAGGCCATGAAATTGAATTACAGACATGACTAAAGATGAGAGGTAATAAAAACAGCAGAAAGAGGTTGGGGAAGGAAAAACAGGAAGGAGAGTTCTGCTATGCCTCTGCCACACAACAAAGGAGAATTAGACTCAGCAGATCTTAGCCACTGGATAGGTGCTGGACTCCAGAGAGAAGGAAGTTATCCAGGAATCGAAAGATAGGTGGAATCTTTATACCATAGGAAAAAAGGGATTTTCAAAGGCGAAGACTTTTAATATGAAAAAAGGCCATAGAAAGCCTGGACCTATAGGAGAGTCATTGCATAAAGCAACTATATTCCTGAGAGACTTGTAGTGATTAATATTAACAGGGAAAAAGATTAAAGTAACTTACATTATATTGATGATTAGCCACAGGTTTATAATTGGTTGTTACAGCTTTGTCCAATTGCTGTGATAGTCTTACAGGTTTAGAAGATTCTTCTATCTGTAGCCTTCAATACAGAAAGAGAGTATAATTATTAAAAACTTCACAATACACACACCACTGCTTAATTTATTCTAAGAATCAACAAGTATGGACGAACTTTAGATAAAGGTGAATTGCAAAGAAAAGTAGTATTTGTACGCTCTGCCACCTTCTAATAATGGTTATTAATTTTTTCAATACAGAAAATATACCATAACACCAGATAAATCAAATCTTTTTCTTTTTTAAATCAGGTCATGTCCATCCTATTTTTGCTTAAGAACTCCATGGACTATTAGGAAATCTTGGCAGTAAGCCATCAGAAGATATTGAAAGCAATTGAGTGGGGACAGTAGAAAGACATAAGATAAATTGCCCCAACAGAAAATTCAAATTAATTTCTGCTTGACATCACCACTTAATTAAAACAAAACCTTCCAACCAGTGAAGTATTTATCCCCCTTAAAGGCACACTTTCAAGATACAAATATCAATTTTTAATCATACATGATCCAAGTAATGTATAATAGTAAAAGTGAACAATGAAGTCTGACTGGTACTGAAGAAAAAACAATGACACTAAGGTAACACAAAATACAACACCTGATAAACCACCAGATAATATAAAAAAAATATGAGATTAAATAAACATCAAAGTTCCCTGATCTCTTTAGTTCTTCTTGTTCCTATCCATGCACTTATATCTTTTCAAACTATATTTTACATTTGAAAACCAATATATCAGATACACAAGATTAAATCCAACATAAACTTTTACGTTTACATTGACAATGGAAGAATCTGCTCTTTTTGTCTCTAATAGAAAAATAAATTATATTGACAGAAAAATGTGTTTATTTTAGAGAATTGCAGAAGGAAAATAAGTTAAGAATCTACTATATACAGCAGCTGGAGGTTCAATAATCATCCTTTAAATCCAGCATCTCTGGATCACTAGGTCGTAGACAGATTTTCTTCTACAGAGATCTATACTCTACTTCCTTTGGGATTTTTGTAAAGATGTTATATGTTTAATAGTTTCAGGATGTCTTAAAAATACATCTGCCTCGTACTCTAAATTCAAGTAAAGTATGCCAACATTCCCAATTAAAGCCAACCCTGAACAAAATATAGTTTAACACACCTTCACTACATATGCGTAGGCCAATTTTTCTTTTAACAATCTGGGAGTAGTTTCCCCCAGGGTTTAATTTAATTCTAGCCCATTGCCCCTAGCTTCTGTTCTTTCAAATGAAAGCAGCATTTTTCTATTCTAAAAGTTTTTGTCTTTCAGTCTAATCAGTTACTGTGACATGTTATTGATTTGGTTACCAATGCACTTTCGAGTGCACAGACTGATTTTTGCATAAGGGACATGGAGGGCAAAACAAGTGATGGTAAATTCTTGTGTCTTCTTCCCAACCCCAATGGACACCATAACCCAGATTCTGCCCCATTCTCAGTTTCATGTAACGCTATGTGAGTGAGTTTAAACAAGGTGTAAATCAAGGCTGAATTTGGCCCATTGTGTTTACCTTTTTCTTTACACCTCATTCTTTTCCTCTCATTTGGCTATGTGGGTCTGAGTCTTCCTCCTCCCTGATTTTTTTCCCTTCTTCAATTGTCTCCTCCAAGAGCTCCTCTTTTAAACAATCCTTCTAGAAAAGGAGGACAAGAGACAGTTCCTGACAAAACCTCTCAGTGCTGTTCCTTTGTCTTTGCCAAAAGTGGAGTCTCGAGAAATGAAGTAGGCAGTGTGTGCTAGATTCGCATTTCTCAGGAAATCATATAACTGGAAGGGACCTCGAGAGGTCATCTAGTCTAGTCCTGCCTTGAGTGTAGGGGACTAAGTATTACCTAGACCTCCCTGACAGGTGTTTGTCCAACCTGCTCTTATAAATCCCCAATGATTGAGATTCCACAACCTCCCTAGGCAACTTATTCCAGTGCTTAACCACTCTGACAGGAAGTTTTTCCTTATATCCAACCTCAACTGCCCTTGCTGCCATTTAAGCCCATTGCTTCTTGTCCTATCCTCAGAGGTTAAGAACAATTTTTCTCCCTCCTCCTTGTAAACCAATGTCTTTCCATGCTGCATATTCCTTCCTACTGACAATTCCCCATTACAATACATTTATCGGGTAAATATATTTGTCCATAGCTATCTTAAAATCAATCCGAATACCTCCACCTTCTTCTAGGGTTAGCGAGAACTGAGGGCACTTCGCACTTTGTGGGATCAAGTCCTGCATGCCGATATGTGATTTCAATACTGAAATACTCACTATGGATTCTCAACACGTCCTGCTCCTGCACTGAGAGGAAAACAGCCATGGAATGTTAAATCTTCTGCACAGATGAATATAATCTCAATAAAAGAACACTACTTTCAAAATAAAACTGAACGTATTGGTTTGAACCCCTCATAATACACTGGGAATAGCCTTATGGTTGTTATGCCAGAAATGCTGCTGCTTAATAAAACCAGAAATTTTGACCATAGTGGATGCAATCAAAGATCCCCAAGCACAATACCTGATAGACTGAAGAGCACTTGCATGTTTCAGAATTTTAATTTAAATTAAAATGCACAAACTCTTACTACCCATTTTGGTGCAGCTTCTAAAAATTATCCTATTTTGCATACAAGCAAGACAGTAATTTCTTACGTTTACATTTCTTAAAAAAATAGTTGCCATGCAGTCTAGCATTTTTATGTTAACACTAGAGCAGTGGTATTTTTCAGAATACCCACGTCTGCTGTCTTGAAAGAGTGACAGGCCTTGTGGGATCTTTGTTTTGACTAAATATATGTCTGTAATCATTACAGTTTGAGTACCATGTTTCAATACTAAGCAAAAGAAACAGTCATGAATGTAATGTGAAGCACCCAACACAGCGTATTTGTAAAGAGAGGTTGAGAAAATTCTTGCCTTTATGGAGAAAGAGAATTCTACCAAATGGAACTTGCAAGCCAAGTCAACTTGTTTGAGCAGATGTTGGCAAGCTTCACTTCCAAGATGTATCAGCTTCTATTGGCAGCAATTCTCCAGCTGAAATCACTCTATCTGTGACCCATTAAGGTCTAAGAAATATCAAATGTGGTAGTTTAATGTTTTTTCTGCTCTCTGCACTAAAGGTTTTCTACGTGTGATTCATGAACCACCGGTGGTTCACAGAAAGCTAGTTGATAACATAGGGGCTAACTTTTCTTCTTGTTTCCAGCTGCTGAACAACAGTACAGAAAGCTAAAAATATATCAATTTCCTAAAATCACTCTTTAACATAAGCAATTACTGCACTCACCACAAAGATGTTCTGCATTTGTACGTGGGAGGAATGGTGAACCATGAGATAATCTTTTCCACACTATGAAAATGATAGACAACCTGCTCCTTCCATCTCTTGCCCCTTTGGACCATCTTTCCCACTTTTTTTCTTATGTCTTCCAAACACATCTCCAGATGTTTTGAATTACCAGGTGTCCACAGTGGATAACATTCACAATATTTTCCTCTGGTACTCTGATGCCAGCTGCTCTGTCGCTTTGCTCAGAAGCCCCAGAACATGCAATTACAAACAACTGAGAAGCATGATACATACAAACACACTAATATTGTTCCAGTAGTTAACAGAGTTTTGTGGTGTGGATTAACTAAACCATGTTTGGCCGATAATAGTGTAATAATAGTTCTAATTCTAATTTCTAAACTCCAGTGCATTACTCCTTGGCGAATTCTGCATCAAAAAAGTAAAAATTCTGCACTAATTTTTTTTTTAAAACTGCACACATTTCAAAATTCTGCATTTCTTTTTGTCTAGATACTGCAATATAATCACACTGGGTTTAATTATTTTGGTAATTTATTTAAACTATAATACAATGGATAGAGAATGCAAGTGGGGAGCATTCGAGAAAATCCCCAAATCCCCTTCTCTAATACTAATGTAGCTAGATTTCACCCTTTATTTCTAGTTATTAGTCAACAAATATACGAATCCATATGCTTGGTGTTACATCACAGGCAACTGAAGAGCATGAGAGGGCTGGGGAATCAAATTTGCAGTTTATATTGGCTACTGACCATCTCCAGAAAGGTCAGTAGCAAACAGTTCATGAAGTAGATTTTGATAAGACATTTTTCAGTCCAAAAATTTATATCAGTTCTAATCACTATCAGCATGTATAAGGCCATACTCTGGCCATGTAAAGGAGCCTTAAAACTTTTACATCTGTTTTATACTCCTGGGAAAATTCATAAGGAGTATGGGAACAATTCACTAAGCAGACAAACTGCTACATTCTGCTCTGCCTGAAGGAAGAGAGCCCACCCCATGCCTTCATCCTCAGAAACACCCCAAAACTCTGCCTCACCCTGCCGAGAATGCTGCAATAGCGAGCAAGAGGGAAAGAGTGTCTATCTCTCAGAGACACGACTGACCAGCCCCAACTCCCCCAGCAATGATGTATGTCTTTACCGGCTGCTTCAGGCACCTGCACCAACCTGCCTGCACTGCGGGGGAGGGGCAAGTTACCGGTCTTATGGTTTCCCTTTGCTTCCCCATCAGAAGTCATTTTTCTGCAGGAAAGCAAAGAACTCTGGGGGAACGTGAATTCTGCACACTCACAGTGACAGTAATAGGGCATACCACAGTTTCAACCACAAAATAAAGCACATTTTGTCAGCAGCAAAATATAATCTTCCTATATTTATGAAATACAGTTGGACGGTACAACCATCCTTGAAGCTAGCATTCCTGTATTTCATTACTTTTGCTCATTTTGAAAAAATAAAAACATTTCCACATTCAAGTAACTGGTGTTTTAAATAAGATAATAGAAGTCTTGCATGTGGAACTAGGTTAGCCTTTTAGATTGAAGTTTCAACATGCTAGAGGAATAATTATTATAAAATATATCTTTGTGAAAGTAAACTAAGAAACTAAAACCGGCCTGAAAAAGACTATGAACAATGGCACACAAAAAGTACAGGTTTTATAGACATTTTTCTCAGAGAAGCTATTTTGAAACTTAACTGAAATACTGATGGCAAGAATAAAAAGTCAACAAAGTCAGAATCACTGGTGACAATGAAATAAAGGAACAGTGACTTTTCACCATAACACTCTTTTTAGCAGAAGTATTAACTAGGGCTCCATGGTGCTATGGTATGGACAAGCACCCCATTGTGCTAGGAGCTACACAAAAGTAAAACACAAAATCTTTACGGATTTAGCTTTTCCATATTCCTTCTAGTTAAAACAACTGCCACTGTGGCACATTTTGGTGTCTGTCCAAAAAAACAGAATGCAGATTTTTCTCCTCTACTCTAAGATGAAATTTATCTCCTCTGTAACATGCACAATAACCAGTGTGGCATCAAATTCTCCACCATCATTAGTAAGTCAATGTGCTGTATATGTTAACTAATTTGTCGTTATGACTATGATTGGAAAAGAAAAAGTTTCAGGAAGATTAGAATTGTAGCATGTTACTTCTCAAAAGCGTAAAAAAAATATCAAATAATTGAGGGTGGTATGCACACCAAAAGAAATAACTGTTCATCACTTTATGGTTTAATAGCATTTTCCACTGTTGGAAAAATAAACTAATGGTTCTAGACAGATGATTTGTCCTGATAAATTTTTGATTGCAAAAGAATTTCCAAGTTCTGAACTAAGGTATTAATCAGAGTTATAGTTTAGGCTACACCTTGGAATTAATAATATTTCTGAAAGTAATATTGCAAAGATGGGATTAAAGAGCTTTAATATACCTCTGATTTTGTATTTGGTTTTACTTATGTAGGGCACTAACACATGCAGCCGTCTTATGCAATGTTTAAATGACACCTGCCAAAAGTAACAATGACTTTTTGCTTTGATTTCCAATTATATTAGTAGCAGGACTTCCGTTTGATTCTGTTCTCTGGTTGGATAATCACTTCTGAAGCAATACAGTAAATTATCTAAATGTATGTAAAGTATATCTTCACCTTTTTTTCTTTGTGTGTTTATTGTGGACTACAGATATTTATTCAGGTTCGTGTACCGTGTTTTCTTTAACTTACTCTTTTCTAACTAATTTTTGAAACAAGCCTATTAATTACACAGTACACCAAGGGCTTGATTATACAAGGGGGATGAACACCTCCTGAAAATGCAGAACACTCAACTCCCATAATTCAATGGGAATTGACAGAGCTCAGCACCTTGCAGGACAGACCTTAATAAAATAACTCTATTAGAGAAAATTTTCCAATTACAAATTGTATGATAAATTACCATAATGGGTACACAATGTAAGCAATGTTCATTACCTAATAATAATAATACTGTCAGACTATCCATGTTGTAGATTTATCATTATGATTACTCTAAATTAAAAAACATTAAAATTATCAACATACAAATTAAATATATATTTTAAGTGTACAGTCAAAACATACAAATCAAGTTTGTTTTTACAGGCAATGTGATACAGAACCCTAACCTGTTTAATATCCACTTTCTCAATCACAAAAGCTTATGCCCAAATAAATGTGTTAGTCTCTAAGGGCTGGTCTACAGTGCATGATTATATAGGAGTTAGCTGTGTTATATAGAATTTTAATTCTATCTGTCCACCTAACCAACCTGGTTTTGTTGAGTTGAAGGGCTCTTAAAACCGGTTTCTGTACTCCACCTCGGCAAGGGGATTAGCACTAAAATTGACATCGCCATTCTGGATTTGAGGTACTGTGGATGCAATTTGATGGTATTGGCCTCCAGGAGATATCCAAGAATGCTCCATGGTGACTGCTCTGGACAACACTTTCAATTCAAATGCACTAGTCAGGTAGGCAGGAAAAGCCCCAGGAACTTTTCAATTTCATTTCCTGTATGGCCAGCATGGTGAGCTCATCAGCAGAGGTGACTGTGCAGAGCCCACCAGCGCAGGTGACCATGCAGGGTTCACCTGGGCAGGTGACCATGCAGCCCCAGATTTGCAAACGAGCTTCAACATGGACCATACAGGAGGTACTGGATCTCATTGCTGTATGGGGAGAAGAATCTGTTCAGGCAGAACTCTGTTTCAAAAAAAGGAACACAAATACATACTTAAAAATCTCACGGGGCATGATGGAAAGAGGCTACTCCGGGACACAGAGCAGTGTCGTGTGAAAATCAAGGAGCTCAGGCAAGCCTACCAAAAAACTAAGGAGGCAAACAGGTGCTCCAGGTCACAGCCCCATACATCCCTCTTCTACCATGAGCTGCATGCAATTATGGGGAGTGACACCACCACTGTCCGTGGACACCTGCAAGGGGGGAAGTCACATGGAGCGAGGAAGAGGACGACGATGACAGTGCACAGGCAGCAAGTGGTGAATCCATTTTCCCCGGCAGCCAGGAACTGCTCATCACCCTAGGGCCAATAATCTCCACTCCCTCCCAAGGCGAGCTCCTGAACCATTATGATGGAGAAGGCTCTTCTGGTGAGTGTACCTTTGTAAATATGATACAGGGTTTAAAACAATGTATGTTTAAGGATTCATTTTCCCTGAAGATTTGAGATTCATTCACCTCCAGTACAGCTACTGGAAAAAGTCTGTTAACGTGTCTGGGGATGGAGCGGCAATCCTCCAGGGACATGTCCATGAAGCTCTCCTGGAGGTACTCTGAAAGCCTTTGCAGTAGGTTTCTGGGTAGGGTTGCCTTATTCTGTCCCCCATGGTAGGACACTTTACCCCGACAGGCCAGTAGCAAGTAGTCTAGAATCATTGCAGCCCAGAGCAGGGCAGCAAAAGCTCCTGGGTTTTGGGCATATTCAAGCAACATTCATTCTTTATCCTTCTGTGTTATCCTCTGGAGAGAGATATTTATGGGCATGTAAACTTGCGGCACAGCAACTCACCTGAGGTGCCTCCTGCTGGTCGTCCAGGGAATTAGGTTTTCCAGCTCTGGAGCGCCCTCTGCAGGCCGGTGTCCTACTGTTCGCTGACCCCAGGTCCCTCCATGGACCCCGGTGCCCTTTGCCTGGGGTGCTGCCCCCTGGCAGTATCCCCACAGTCTAGCTCTGGGTCTCCCCTTCCTGGGGAACCCCCAACCCTCTGAGCCCCACCTTGCCTCAGTCTAGGCTACTGCCTGTCATCATCAAGCCCCCATTCCCTGGGGCAGACCGCAGTGTAACAGCCATTCGTCACAGGCAAGGTTTGGGCCAGCTGCCTTCCTCCTAACCCCCCACTACTCTTTTAGGCCTTGTCTTCAGGCCTGGAGCCTGGGATGTTGCCCGGTCTGGACTCCTCAGCTCAGCTTGCCTCTTTCCCCAGCACTGCTCCACCTTAGGTACCTTCTCAAGCTCCCAGCAGCCAGACCCATCTGCCTCCACGGCTAGAGGAAGAGACTCTCTGAGCACCAAACTCTGGGTCCTTTTATCAGGGCCAGCTGGGCCTTAATTGATCCAGCCACAGTTGTGGCAGCTTCATCCCAGCTGCTTTCACTTGCAGCCCTCTGCTGCAGCCACAACCCCTTGCAGGGCTGTTTTAACCCAATTTCTGCTGGAGTGGGGCAGCCACCCCACTACAGGGTGCCTGGTTGAAAGGGGGGAATTTATTTTAGGGAACAATCGGGTGTCCGTTCACGCTGGGGTGTTCACGTTTGGCTGAGCCCTCATCAGAGCCATGTGGTGGAGGTGGGGGGAACCCATCCACGCTGGCCTGTTCGCAGTAGATTTGCCCACTCCAAACTGATTCCCAGCTGACTCGTAGCTGTCAGGCATTGTAAGCTTCCACAGAACTAGCGTCACTTGCTTTTAAACTGTGAGGGCTGCTCTTATTTTGGTGTCTTTGCACTTCAGGGCAGGGGACAGCAAGTCACAAAGTTCCAGGAAAGCGGCCCTATGCATGTGAAAGTTCCGCAGCCGCTGGGAACCATCCCATACCTGCAACACTATGTGGTCCCACCAGTCTGTGCTTGTTTCCCAGGCCCAGAATCGGCATTCCACGGCCCAACCTGGCCCAATGCCACCATGATATCTCAATCACCACATCCCGTGCTTCTAGGAACGTCTGTATTCATGTCCTCGACACTATCGTGATCGCGCTGTCGTTGCTTCCTCGCCCAGTTTTGTAGGTTCTGCACATACCATTGGATAATGCGCGAGATATTTACAATAGTCACAACTATTGTGCTTTGCTGAATGGGCTCCATCCTTGCCATGCTATGGTGCCTGCATGGGTAATCCAGGAAAAAAAGTGCAAAATGAAGGAGAGCAAGAGAAAGCAGGAGAGCAGAGTGGCAGAAGAAATGGTGGTGTACAAGAACGATTACCAATCCTATTGCACCGTCTGCTGCAGCAGAGCAGAGTTGCAGAGGAAGCAGTGGTGTACGGGTGGCTATGGCTTTCAGGCCTTCTGCACAAGTTGCAGGACAGCAGAGTTTTGCAGGTCTACTGCACTCTCTGCTACTGAAAAAGGGCGTGAAACGATTGTCTGCCATAGCTTGCACAGAGGGAGGGGCGACTGACGACATGTACCCAGAAACCCCGTAAGAATGTTTTTGCCCCATCTTGCACTGGGACCTTAACCCAGAATTCCAATGGGCGGCAGAGACTGCGGGAACTGTGGGATAGCTACCCACAGTGCACCACTCAGATTCGATGCTAGCCTCTGTACTGTGGACGCACTCTGCCAACTTCACATGCTTAGTGGAGACTCACATGATCAACCCCATACAATCTCTTCTGAAAAATTGACTTTGACAATTTCGATATAATCGTACTGTAGACGTACCTAAGCTGCTACAAGAACTTGTTCTTTTTGCGGATACAGACTAACATGGTTGCTACTCTGAAACCTCTCTCAATCAAGTTACTTTAAGGTCAAACTTCGATCTGTTGTGACGGTTGACCTGCAGACCCAACATGTGAAAGCCTAACGGAGTGTGGAACAAGGGCTGAAATATTTCCACAGAATAAAATCTTGGATATTTCTTATATAAACCTTTCATAACTTAAAATAACTCAACACGGTTCTCATCTAATATTAAATAATTCTCAAATAAATGACCTCTAAGATACATACGCCTCTGCACAATTTCACAGCAACTGCAACAATTAGGATATAATATGTAATAACAAAGTTAATAATTATCTCTTTTTCCCTTCTATACACTCCACTACTTCAAACCAAGGTTTTATGAATTTTGTACTGAGCAATATATTCACCTTCAATTCTGATTCCCTCTGTGACTCCTCTTTGGTATTAACTGCTTTTTCGCTGACCAGTACTGTCTGAAGTGTTTCTTTCCCTTTGTTACCAGCATATGCACACCATTACTTTAGTTTCTTAATACAGGCATGTCGCGTCTTACGCTGATTCAACTTACACGATTTCCACTTTACGCGGTTCGCAAAAAACAAAAAAAAGAAAGGAGAAATTTTTTTTTTTAACTTCAATGGGAGGCGAAATTGCGCCCCCTGCAGGAAGTCAATGGGTTCTTGCTATATGCGGTTTCTGCTTTACGCGGTAACCACAGAATGGAACCCTCACGCAAGACGCGACACGCCTGTACCCCCCACTGTTTGCGTCTCAGACATAAAATTGTTTGATCCAAATAATTTGAATTTTCTCCGTTTTTTCCAATCTTAAATGACTCTTACTGCTTTAGTATGGCTCTCTTAAGTATTACCAGCCCCCAGATGTAAGTGATTGCAAGTGTGCTGGTTTAGGCCCCACTTCAGAAAAGCATTTAAGCCTGTCTCAGAGTTGTATGCTGTCCTGAAGAAAGAAGTTCTCTGAAGTCAGGGTCTTATCCTGGAATTGCTTCTCTGCCTTGTGATTCACTCGTCTTTTCTCCTCTGCCTTCTACTCTCCATATTGGCCCTGTTCTTCCTTTAACTGGTGGCCTTAAAGAATCACAATACTGTTGCCATGGTTTTCTCTTTCGTGCCAATTTCTTTCTTTCTAGTTACAGTATCTTTTTGTCTGTCTTGGCTAGAAACATACAGGTGACAGATGAGAGAGTGTGGCGATCAGATCCAAGTGTATTAATTGGCATTGTGATGTACCAGATTGAATCGGGGATTGGGACTCTTAACTTTAAATTCTACTTCATAAACTATCATTTAATATTAAAGTTGAGAAGTCACCACAATGGAAAGTTATCAAATCCTAAAATAATTAATTATTATTATTATTATTTGTATTATTGTAGAGCCTGGGCACCTCAGTCATGGACTAAAACCCATTCTGCTAGCGGCTGTATAAATACAGAACAGAAAGACAATCCCTTCCTCAAACAGCTTACATTCTAAGATGAGGCACCGATGAACACAGACAGACTAATACAGAAGTGCAAGGAAACAATTAAACAACATTGGTTAGCACAATAGGCAATCGTCTCAGCACCCTCGCAGACTAACTGTGGTCATGTTATTTTGCAGGCAACAGGGCAAGAGGAGTGTTTTAAGGAGGGAAGGATAATGAGTTAGTTTTGTGGAGGTTTACAGGGAGCTATACCCAAACATGAGGGGCAGCACTGAAGAAAGCACAAAGGTACTTGTTTGAAAATTTAAGAAGTGATGGAGGATGGCATCATGGGCCAACTTGGAGGCAGAAGTTCCCCCCCTTAACATAGTTGTATCATGGAAAAAAGTACATAAGACAATTTTCCAAAAATCAAACTTGCTGCAATTGCAGATCAGGATTTCATGAAACAGAAATAAATCCCATTTTAATTCATCTGTCTTCAGTAAGGAACTAGACACTGCTCAGACTCATGTTCCTAAAACATGGACGAATAGCTCTCTGAAAGATGAAATAAGCTTGGTAGCATATTAATAAGATACTCTTAGTCAAAGTCAAGAAAATGGTCACTCTAATTGGGGTTTAGAGAACTAGGACACAAACATTTTCACCATAGGTCTCTGGTTCTAGTGCAACTTAGTCATTTTCACAGGATAGCTGTTCAATGACTACTGCATGTGAAATTAATTGGTCTGAGTCCAGTTCTGGTTCCACCCACCTCTCTCTTGGTTGCTGGGATCTGCATAAAGAGTCCTGCTGTTTCTTACATATGCTCCTGCTTTACGAAAGGAGTGCATAAAACTTTCCTGACAGCCTGCTCTTTGCTGATGGTGGGAGAACAGTGCTATTGTTTCATCTACAATGGAAATTCATTAATTGTGGCCTCATTCCACTTCAGTCTCTTTCACATGTTGGAGTGTCACCCTGATACCCATGCTAACACAAGGCAGAGTGAACAGAACCCTAATTGGCAAGAAGAGAGGAGTGGGAAGAGGCATTGGATGAAGCTGGCTGGGAGGAGGTGGTGGAAGAGCTGTTGCTTGATTATTTAACTCTCCAAGACCAAACGGATGACTGAATTTTTCATGCTCTGATTAGGGAGTGGGATTTCAAACTAATTTTTAATGCTGAAACCCTAGCATTTCAAGAAACATACTGTGACTACATTATGTTAATTACACATACTAATGTGGGTGGTATCTTGTGTATATTCTGTAGGCTGGCATCTTGTGTATATTCAAGAGTGAGAGATGAATCACTGGAGTCTATGGCTTTTTCATGTCTGCTATTGAGACAACTAGCATCCCCTGGCATGATTGACTATTCCAATTCTATATATTTTTGCTTTACATACCACATGAAGTGAAATGAGTGACAGTTGAACACTATACAACATTCTCTTTTCAATGCTTTGTTTTGTTCCGTTTGATAAAATGTGAGTAGTTCAGAAGAGCTGCTAAATCCCTAGTTTAATGTCTGAATTTATTACTGTTCCATAACTTATGCTTACATTCAAGGTAAAGATTGAATGTCATCAGCATAAATACATGGCTTTTAGCACCCCAGAATAAAGTGACAAAATCCCAGGATGGTATCTTGCCCCAAACATATCCACTACATTCACTTTACTCCTTGGTGCCCCCAATTCAGAAAGGAATTTAAGCACATGCCTCACTTTAAACATGTAAATAGGCCTACTGAAGTTGACGAGCATGCCCAAGATCTTAAACTTGGGCACGTACCTTTAATCAATAATTTGAACAAAGTTACTAGATTTTCTTGGCATCACACATATCTAATCAAATCTGTCTGTGTCCATTAGACATTTTTCTATGAAACATTTGTATGTATTACACACATGGCCCATATGACGTTTAGCCACTGGCCCTTGCTGGCGATGTTGTGGAGCTGCAACTTGGCAGGAGCAGCCTGGAGAGGAACTGTGACTCGGTAAGGAAATCCATCCTGCACATGATAATGATAGATGATGTAACAAAGTGAGTAATTAACCATTGGAACAATTTTACCAGAGGTCATGGTGGACTGCCCATCACTGGCACTTTTAAAACCAAGATCTGATGTTATTCTAAAAGAGATTCTCTAGTTCAAAAGAAATTATTTTGGAGAAGTTCTATGCCCTGTGTTATACAGGAAGTCAGACTATATGATCATAATGGTCCTCCTGGCCTTGGAATCTATGAATGATGTGGCCAGCTTCTCCCTGACTTTCTCAGTGCAGTTGGGAGGTGAGGCTATAACCCCGCTTTCTCTTTGCCCCCAAGGGTCCTCACTGAGGGCCCAGCGCAACTGTGTATAGCCTTTGTTCAGGGTAAGACGATCCTTATACAGTCCCTATTCACTGCACCCATGTGAGGACCAGTCACATTGTGGCCCAGAACAAAAAAGGGAGCATCATCTTATTACGTAGTTTATTTATATTGGCAAAGCAGGGATGTTTGCAATGTTACTCCTGAACTTGTTTAACAGATTAGGATTTTGCAACCCTCTTCATACTGAAAATACCATATTCAGTCACTCAAATAAGCTCCAAAATCCTGAGAATTGGTTGTGATTTATATTAATCACAAAACATTT